>OZ025289.1:309661173-310861173 GCA_964019185.1 Maratus speculifer
AACAGTGTTGAATTCAGACACTTTTCTCCGGGATGGATATTTCTGGCGTTTGCTAGGTCATTGTAGAGTTCCGAAGGAGGGGGGGGGGAGGAGGGATTGTCCCTTTTGACCATTGAAAACACAAAATCTTAAAATTTCCGGGGGGGGGGGCATTTCAGAGATCCGGGGGGGAGTGCCCCCCCAAGAAACCATCTGAATTCAACACTGCATATAAAGAAAATATATGCATTTTACATATATATATCTCTTTTGAAAAGTATAAACAAAAACCTGAATATATAGATGAATCATTTCAAATTTACAAAATTATGATAAGATATTTCACAAATTTTAAAAGCTTTTCACAATTTTACAAAAACAGGACTCTAGGAAAAAAGTCTGGTTAGATCATTGGATTAAGATTTTCAACAATAAACCCGATTATAAAACATGCAATAAAAAAGTAAAAATAATAAAAACGGAATTTTTTACTGTTATTCTTTTATAAAATATATATATATATATATATTTTGAAAGTATTTGCCTATAGCGTATATTATTGGCATAATTCCTTTTTTACCCGACTACGGCAAAGCCAAAGGAGGGTTATGATTTTAACAGGCTATGTATGTATGTATGTATGTATGTATGTTCATCTGTTCCCTCGTAACTTCTAAACCACTAATCAGAATTCGACAAATGACATATCATTAGAAGCGTCTTAATTGTCCGCTGGTTATAGGCTATATAGATTTTCACCAAATTCAATGTGGCGCCCTCTAGCGGACAAAATATACAGAGTAAAAAAATAAAGTTAAGCTAGATATGCCGTGTTTGGTATCATTTTAAAGCGCTTCACTTGTACATTTCGAATATATATATATTACTAGCATTTGCTTGTGACTTTACTTGCATTTATGGGCTAATTGCATATAATTCACATCTTTTCGTTCTTAATTTCTTTGGTACTTAGTAATCAGAATAAGACCACTGCAGTGCCATTAGAAGGGTCTTGATCTTGATATTCTGTTGGTTGTGAGCTATAAAGTTTGTCACCAAATTTACTATTATGCCCTCTAGCGGACAAAAAGTATTGTACTTGTACATTTTGAATATATCTATATATTACTAGCATTTGCTTGTGACTTTACCTGTATTCATGGGGTACTTTTATACTTTTTCAGCGTAGTTTTTTGTCGTAGTTGGGTTTTAGTTTTTTTACTTTATCTTGTTTATATTGAAATAAAATTTGTCGCTGTTTCCATGCCACCCAATGAGGTAAGCGACCAGCTCGTTTTTTTTAATGTGGTATCCCCATCTTATATTAATCAAATTACATTGACAGGCCTAGTCCACAATTTACATCTTGATTATATATGAAATATAAATAATTACATATTTTTCCATTAAATAAAGTATATCATTAATTAAATTTTTTAAGTTTCTTAGCACTATTATTTACACTTATCAAATCATTTTTATGCTTAATATAATTATTTAACATGATTTTGCATGAAATCAAAAGAATATTTTCTAATCTAGTCTGTAAAACCATTTGACAACTACAGGTATCTGATAAATCAACCCCAATTCTAGTTAATTGGATGCATGACAATTTGTATAATATTCCCAACTGTTGACCTGAACTAAGGTACTTATTTTCAAATTTTTCAAGCATATTTGTGAATAGGTAATGTGGAATTGATGATGATAGTAAAGCTAATTCTGAAGGCATGATTAGTTTACCCCTATCTAATTCTTTTATAAACGCAAATAAATCTTCAGACACATCAACAGTGGTATTTGTTTGCAACCAGTTTTGACAGATGCTGCATTTAGTTATTCTCAGTTCTTTTTGACATGCATAACCTGCTATATAAGCTAATATTGGTAATACCTCTTCTGCAGTGTGTTCTAAATTAAAATCATCAGCTAAGAGACTTAAATAACACTCAATATCATCTGCAGAAAATATCGAAGGTTTGTCTTCATCAGGTAAAAGTGAACATAAAGAAATATTTGCATTGGTTGTAGATATTAAAATATTGCTTTTAAATCTAAGCTTTTTCTCACTCTCTAATAATTGTAAATAACTAATGAAATAATTAGATCCAGACATTTGGCGATACAACCCAAAGCGGGATTCAAGAGCATCAGTCTGAAATTTACCAAGCAAGATGTAATCAAATTTATACTTATTAAATAAATATGGAATCATATGAATAAATGCATCTGTTGTAGTAATTAATGATTGAAATGTTTGGGCTGATAATGCTTCAGCAACGGGTACAGATTGTCTCCAAATTTTCAACCAATGAGAAAATTTTTTCAAAAATAGTATTTGCTCTTCACTTGTTGGCAGGATTGCTTCTTTATATTTATCATTAAAACGCTTGCCAGCAAAAACACTTTTACAATTTACAATTTTCCACCAAGTAATAATGATTGACATAAAATCACAAGTATGATCTGAATTAATAAAAAGAGACTGATGATCTTTTGAAATGCATTTTAATGCAGCAATGTTTTTTTCATTCAAAACCTGAAGTGCAAGCTTGACATTTTGTTTCTGAGTGGTAGATGGGTATAATGCTTTATTCGAAAGTAAATGTCCATACTTAATAAATTGAGTTGAAGATTGGGATTTTTCAGTACTGTACATCATTTCTAAATGTTTGTAATCAGCTTTCTTTAAACTGTCGTGAGAAATAAAATCAGGAAATATTAGAGCTTTTTTATTATACCAATTGTTTCTTATAGATTTAAGCATATGTACAGAGTCAAAAAGAAAAAAGAGAAGCCTTTCATCATCTAAAGGATGTTTAATAAAAGGTTGTAAAGTTTTTTCGGGAGTCATCAATTCAAATGCATGACTGTTTACCCCATTATTATCAGCTATAACCGATACTACTTGAAATCCTATGCTCTCTAGCGCTGTTAATACTTCTAAAATCATATTTTTGAGATCAGCAGACTCTAATTTATGTACAGGAACGATATGTACAACATCTTTATAAGACGAAGCTGCAGATGTTATCATAAAAACCTGAGTTGTTTTTGCAGGAACTGAAGGTTTTTTCTTGCTACCGCCGTATACAGAACCAGCTTTAAAATTAAACATAGGCTGAATATGAATTTCATCTAATAAAATATTTACTATAAGTTCATGATTTTTAAGACAAGATTTTTTACTTTCTAAATAAGACATACTCCCTGCTAAATCTAATTTTGATAATGAATAACTACTGATAATATTTCTTAAAATACGATCACTTGGCAAGCATAAGTAACCACTATCTAATAAAGCATTATAAGCCGATGGAGACTGGACAAATATTGTTGCGGCTAAGAGTAAAGAATTATTTTTATAACGCCTATTATTTTTGGGGAGTTTTAACAATTCTAACTGCTCTATAATTAATTCAAGATTATCAGAAATATCAGAAGAACAATCCAACGATTTTAGCATGGAAATTGCTGTATCTAATACGGTAGGCAAAGTAGGAGATTTTACAAAATTTTCAATATTTTCCATTAATTGACTCAATATTTGGGTATTATTAATGATAGCATATTTACAAAATTTACTAGAATTTACTTTACAATTATTTATATACACTTCAAATTTCAAATCATTCGTGATAACAATACAACCTAAAATAATAGGGAAAACAGTGGAAGTATCATATAAGCAAATACGAAACATTAAAGTATCGTGTATAAATAACCAATTTTTATCAAATGTTGCTTTCTTTTCCTCTAGATATGTTTTAATATCATTAAAAGATTTCACTGCGATCTTTTCCAAAGATGCCTTCTGTTCAAGAAGGCTTTCTTGGATTGCACGCTTAAAATTTTCTTCTTCGATGTCAATAAGTCGACGAGGTTTTGGCTGGTTATTTGACAAATATGAAGGTGCATTCGGAAATATGCAAGGTACAGCACCCTCTTTAAGTTTTGGAATTTTTCTGTCATATTCTTTATATTCACCTTTATAAACGACACAGTCTTTCCTAATAATGTCACTTTCATCGAAGTGTTTAATGCAAATTACTGGATTCTTTAGTTTGCTTAAATCCGTTGGAATTTTTCTCAGCCATTCAGCTTTTAATTTTTCTAGTTTTGGTAAGCTAAATGTATTTACTGCTGGCTGACCGTCATAATTGGATTTACATCCAAATATACTGCAATGTCGAGGCATTTTAAAAGCAGTAAAAAAATATTCAACGAAATTTACCGCATTGCTAGATAACAAAGAATGTTTTTACTCGCAGGTAAATAACAATATTTATACTAATAATAACATAAAATTTCACTACATTTTTATTTAAATAGCATAAATACCTTCTTTAAGTGTTATCCGCCTTGTATGTACACAATTTTATCGCCGTAACACATGTAAATATATTTTTTAATCACAATAAGTAAAGAAAAGCGAGAACTAAAGCTATGCGCGTCAAAGTATTCTTAACTTAATTTCGCGGCATTCTTGTTAAAATCGTTCGACGCTGTTGGTCACATGACTTTTTCGCATCCGGGCCATAGTAAGAGAGCTATGTCCTCCCCCCTTTTGAATTGGCGAATGCTGGCTCAAAACCACTTTACTGGAGAGAAGCAAGCAATCAAGAGTCTTCACAACGTAACGTGATCAGCTTTAATTTCCATTGGCTTGGCATGAAAGGAATCATTCGGTTTCGGAATGAAACCTGAGTTCTTTTCTAATCCACTTTTAAAATTTGCTTCAAACTGAGCATCTTCTTTTTGAGTTTGCTTCTTCATTTTATTTAACTTATTTACATAAGCAGGTTGTATTTCTCTTTCCATTTTTTCTCGCTCTTTCATTGGCGACACTGAACCAACTTTTAATTTGAGTGTTTCATTTTCTTCAGAAATTTTCACAAACTCAGATCTAACGTTGTTTAACTCAGCTTGTAAATTTTTCATTTCATTTTCTAAATATTTGAATCTTTTTTCGTAGCCATAACAAGTAAATTTCATTTCAGATTCAGCCTTAGAAGCCAATTCTTCTTTTGGTTTCGTAATAATATTTTTAGGAGATTCTGGAAATCTTCTTCGACAATCTTGAACTATCTCTATATTTTCTTGCTTATGATTTTCTAACTTTTTAGCTGTAAAGTTTTTTAAACTTCCCTTTTGTCTTTTTTCTTTTCCTGTCAAGGAATAGCCAAACTTTGTTTCTACTGCAACTAAACCCGATTTCAATTTAATTGATTTCCCAGTAAGCAAATATCCTGCTACATCAGCTCCTAAAATCATATCTATTTCATAATCAGGTTTTTTAAAATCATCTATTTCAATTCCCGATTCCTTTAACTCACGTATTGCCGTACTATCAGGTACTCTTGGTATGAAACCACAAATTTTATTTTCAGACAATACTTCAATTGGAAAGGAAAAGGTATCTTTCAAATTACAAATCTTTACATCAAAGGCTTCATAAAAGCGGAGTTCAGTTACTCTCCCCCCAAATAGCCTGTGAATCAATTTTACCTTGCGCTTAGGTTTCAAATTCAAATCTTTAATAACTCTATTACTCAAATATGAGTTCTGAGATCCTGTATCCAAAACAGCTCTGATTTTAAGCTCACGTTTTTGAGCTTTCACTTTTACAATTAATGTCATCAAATATACATTATCAGTTTTACAACTATTTCCTAAGGCATTGCAAGTCTCTGCATTAGTCTGGTTTTCCTTTTTCGTGATCTTATCTCGATCTGGACACATCAACAGATAATGATTTTTATCGCATAATTTGCACTTTGGCTTAAATTTACAAAATCTAAATGTGTGACCCACTTTAAGACAAGAAAAGCAAGCGCCTTTCTTCATCAAAATATTCCGCTTGTCTTCTAACGGCATCCTTTTTGACGAAAAACAGTCTTGACTTGCATGCCGTCCCTCACAAAATAAACAATGCAAAATTCTCTTACCTTGACCGCTTTTTTCATTCGCAGTGCTCACAAGGACAGATGCTGTTGAAATTTCTGCTTTTTCACAGGTGTCTTTCTTTTGTGTAGTCTTTCCAAACCCAGTACGAGCAAGCGCAACCATTTCTTGTCCTTGTACTTCTTTCTGGAGAAAAGACATTAATTTTTCTAACGATCGTTTTCCGAAATCTTCAGCACTGCGCTGTCTTTCCCAAGCAATCAAAGTTGACTCTGGCAAACACGATTCAACAAGAGGAGTCAAAAAGTCACCATATTTATCTTGAGTGCATCCTAGACTCTCTAACGCTCTCAGCTTTGATTCAAGCTCATCATATAGTCCAACCAAATCAGTTCTTGTTCGATTTGAAACAGCATTTCTCATAACCATAGACAAAAGTTCTCTAACGTAAATCTGTATCAAGAGATCCTCTCTTCCAAACCTATTTTTTAACTGCTCTATGGTTTTGGGATAATTTGCTGCTGTTGGGGGAAAGCTTTCTATTACTTTTGCAGCCTTTGACATAGGAACTATTGCTGATAATAAATATTGAAACTTATCTTCATCAGGCAAAGTGTCATCCTGATGAATTTTCTCGAATTGTGACCAAAACGCTAAATAATTTTTCGCTTCACCATTGAATTTTTGCAGTTCTATTTTGGGTAATTTAAATCTTCTTTTTTCTGTAATTGTCCTCTGCGGCAATTTCTTTTCTTGTATCGGACTTTCAGACTTCATTATCATTTCAGAAAATTGATCACGGTATTTTTCTGCAGCAATAAAATCTTCTTCATATTCTTTTTCAATGCCTTCTGTTTCTAAAAATTTATCTTCTATTAAATTTTGGTTATCTTCCAGTCGTTTAAATTTGTCCTTTAGTTGTGCCTGTAATACTGCAATAATCTTCAAGTCGGGATCGCTTTTTTTAAATTCAGCATCTAGTTTGTTCACACAGGTGCTAAATGAAAGTCTTAATCCTTTTCTTTTAATTTTCAATGGTTCCATTTTAAAAGTTTCCGTGATCTATTCTTTTCAGCTACAAACCGTCGAGCCGCACGTCTGGGCGCCAAATTTTACGTTAACAACCGAAAACTATGTGTCACGGGTCGGAATTAATAATATTCTTTTCAAAATATCATGAGGATTCATTGACGGATATCTACCCGATATATTATAGCTGTCTTAAAAGGAATAAAGACTTCAATTTTAAATAAAAGGACATTTAATTCACAATCACACAGAAACGCAACATTACAACATAAAAAAAGAAAATGGAATCACAGAAAAGTTTGTTTCTTTCTCGAGGAAAAACATCAGTTCAGTTCAGTTCAATTCAATTTATGTCACTGACGCAACATTCTGTTTATAACCATGAGTTTAGCCAGTTGAATAAACAAATTTATTTTACTCGAGAGAGGTGTAATGAAAAATTAAAAGCAAATGTTATTGACATGTTTCGATTCCAATCTAATAAGAACCATAATCATAATAAAATAAAAATACAAATCGTTTCATGGTCAATACAAACGGCAGGCGGCAATGAGATGTAATGCGCTCTATTGCAAAAACAATAAATTAAAAATAGACCATGATCCAAATTAATTTTCAGCTTGGTTCATCCTATTCAAGTTCTCACTGGTTGACACTCGTGAGAGCTTGAATTCTTACTCCGTTCTGTTCTGAATAAGTTGTGCCATGGAGCGTAATTTACATTACACGAGTACTACTGTTTGAATAACTAGAGTTTTTTCAGGTTTTTGTACTTTTTACAATGTCATCCCCTTAGGTTTAAATCTGTTAAATTTTGTTAGAATATCTTCATCACTGTTAAAGTTATGTTCGAGGCGTCCTATACTTTTTGACAAATAATATGATTGCTGTCCTATTTCTTTACAAAATTAGTTTTTAGGCTATCATAGCCTGAGAGCTTATTATGTGCCCGTCCGTTCTGTATGTATGTTCGTACGTTCGTAACGCGATAACTCATGATAAAAATATCTGATCCACTCGAAATTTTGTATATAGGTATATCCTGATAAGGCGCTTCCCTGATTAGTTTTTGGAGTTCATTCGATATGTATAAGAGGGGGGAACGGGGGGCTCATGCCCCTCCCCTTAATTGATAGAAACCGGATTTTCATGCAGAATTAACAGTTTTCGTTCAAAATTTAGATATAGGATCATTCTGATGAGGAGATTCCGTGACTGTTATTAGGTGTTCATTGAATAAGTATAAACAGGGGGACGGGGGGATCATGCCCCTCCCCTTAATTGATATAAACAGGATTTTCATACAGAATTAACAGTTTTCGTTCAAAATTTAGATATAGGATCATTCTGATGGGGCGATACCGTGGCTGTTATTAGGTATTCATTGAATAAGTATAAACAGGGGGACGGGGGGATCATGCCCCTCCCCTTAATTGATATAAACGGGATTTTCATACAGAATTAAGTTTTCGTTCAAAATTTAGATATAGGATCATTTTGATGAGGCGATACCGTGGCTGTTATTAGGTGTTCATTGAATAAGTATAAACAGGGGGAACGGGGGCTCTAATGCCCCTCCCCTTAACTTGTATAAATGGATATTTCAAGCAGAATTGTCAGATTTCGTTCAAATCTCTGACTATTTTTGGAAGTTTAATGGTTAAGTATAAAAGAGGCGAATAACTCCTCTTAAATTATATAAATGCTAAATGGGTTTGTGAAGGTCGCCTATACTCCATGGTCCAAGGACATTTTTCCAGAATGCGGATGGCAATCGTGATCGAAAAAAGAAGATGGATGTTGATCGTTCGATGATGCGTGTGTGACGCGCTCCAGCATAATTCTTTTATTCTTTGTGTAGTATTTGTGTGTAATTTTCGTGAGTATTCGTCTATATAAATGTTTTTTTTTATATATAGCAAGGCCTCTCGTTGATTTGGAATAAACAACACTCTCGTATATATACACAACTTGATAAAATGGCGCAGCACGCCCAGGATGTTAACCATGCTTCTTTAAAGTTCTTTAGCTTCTTCAAGTTATATTATTAAAATCTCCTATCATAATTATTATTCCAAAAAAATGGCTTCTTATTATTTGCGGGAAGACAAGCAGAAATATTCAACAACAAATGCAGTTATTATCAAGGTATTTTTTTTTTTTTTTTTTTTTGCGTTTTGTCCCATCGAGAGATATGTAAAATATATATTATTTAAATGGTTAAATATTTAAAGGGTATATATGTGTTTTATATTATTACAGTCAGGGCCATCGCTAAGACTTTTTATTGAGGGGGGAGAGGACCTAAAATTGCCAAGTCAAATTTCAATATTTGCCAACTCATTTTACAATTTTGCCAACTTACCACAATTAGAAAATGTAATATAGCCCCTATTTGTTAAAAGGTTAATAATATTCCCAATTAGTTTTGTAATTTTTGCCAATTCTATCAAAAATTGAAAATATATTATAGTTTTTATTAAAATTTTAAAGAAAATTTGCCAACTAAGTTTGTGAATTTGCCAAGTGTAACAACATTCACGAATGTTTGGGGGGGGGAGGCTCCCCCCCACCCACCCCACCCCCCCCTTAGCGAGGCCCCTGATTACAGTGGTAATACATATGAATAGTTGTAATATTTAAAAATTGATGGTAACAATAGTGAAAAAAAAATTACGATATTTAATTCGGTAATTGTATACGAACGTAAATAATAGTGCTGTTACAATGTACATTTGTTAATATTAATAGAATGTTCAGATAGAACTGTTCTGTTATAGATAATTATAGTGAGTGCGGTAAATAAAATTTTATTATTTAATAAATATTTCGAAAATACATGATATTATTGTGAGTTTGGTATTAAAAGAAAAAATGAACTTCAATTATTGTATTATAATCTTATAATAATAACCTTGTAAACTTTCATTTGTTTAGAACACACGTAGTTAAAGAAAAGTATTTATCTAATTCTTCTTTGAAAAAAAAAAAAAAAGAAAAAAAATATTTACTTGCAGTACATTGAAAATAGCTCTTTTTAATTAAGAAGCTAAAAAAAAAATAATAAATAAATAAATAAAAGCATTTGTAAATAATTTTTTTTTTATTTTGAAGACGTATTATTTCAAATATTCTGTGATTTTGAAATATTTTTACGAATTTAGATTAAATTATGAAATAATGTCAGATTATCGTCTGCCATGATATGAAAAAAAATATGATAATGAATTGTTCTTTATTTGATAATATTACCGATATATATATTTCTTTTTATTTGTTTATTTTTTTTTTTTTTTTAGTCAACTGAAAGTTAAACTATTTTGTTTGTTGTTTTATTTTTCAATTTATTAAATGGAAGAAGAAAAGCACTGCGATTTGATTCGAGTTTCAAATTGCGATTCGCGTTTGTAATGACCGAAAGATGGCGTTGTTATAGACCTGATAATCGTTTGTTTACGTTTGTTTGTTTACGTTCCATGCTGTAGCACTGTAGCATAGAACCAGTTTAAAGAGCTAGTTAAAGTGCAGTTTTTTTATCTTTTTTATTTAATTATGGGAGATAAATTACAAATATCGACAATTTTAGAATTTCTAAGATGCTGGAAAATCTAGTAATTGCTTTAGAGAAGCTGAAGCAATTATTGATTCAAAGAGATTAGTAATGTGCGGCATTAAAGAATGCAAAGAAGAAGAAATAGAGATTGTAGGCTCGTGTTTACAAACAAGCCAAACAAAAGGAAATCCCCATATTATTTCAGGTTTGCTAGTAAAGGAAAACAAAAATTTGAAAATAAAAAAAATTTCTTGCTCTTGCAAAGCTGGGTCAAGCGAATCATGCAAGCATTGTGTTGCGGTCATGTTATTTTGCCATGAGTAAGTCAAATGTACTTTTTTATATTATAGATCTAAACTTTGTGTATAAAATTTTGATTTTTGATAATTTTAATACAAAGAACCCAACGTTGCATTCGTTATAGAACTGTTTATTTATTTATCGGCCTTTTAAATACTGATTTTAGCGGAAGATGCTCATGGTATCAGTTCTATTTCTTTTAGTTCGACTTTGTCCGCGAGAGGGCGTCTATTTCATTTCAAACGCGAATAACGATATATGGTTATGTCTTGAATATTGTTGCATTTAATTAAAAGAGTGTTGATGTAAAATTGTAATTTTTAAATATTTGGTTTCGTTTGAAATATAATTTAAGAAAAGTGGAAGTGTTTTAAAATTTTAAAATATATTGTAGTGTGTATATATATTTTTTAAGGAGGTATTTAAAAGTAGTTTCGGAAAACTTTGACAAACATTTCTTTTTATTAGAGCACAAATGTTTTAAATATTTTTAACTTGACAATTTGATAAAAATATATTTTAATTATTGCAAGAATTGTTTTGTTCATATATTTTATTTTTATTTATTGTGTTGCAAATGAGTTATACTTTATTTAGTAATGTAACATTAGTATTTAAATAACATAAAGTGCATTGAATTTAATGGGTTATAAACAAAATGATGCTCAAGTTTACGTTAAATTTGGTTTAAGGCGTTCTTAGGGAAGGTTTCCTTCAGAATAGAAACACTGTTTAGTATTGTTATATTGTTGCGATTTTTTGAAATTTAGTCTATCGAAGATGGCTTATTTAACTCAAGGTACTAGAAAGCAAGACTTACAGCAAGTGGCTATTGAGCTTGGTATTGAGGATGTCGAAAGGTTGAAAATTGCAGAACTGAAAAAGGCTATACTAGAAGTGGATGGGTACGAAGAGGATTTTGTTAAAGGGATTTTGAATTCCATAGTTGAAGATAGGAAAACGAAAGAAGCAGAAGAGAAAGAAGAAAAGCGACGACAAGAAGCAAGGGAAGAAAAAATACGTCAAGAAGAAAGGGAAGAGAGAATGGCTAGGGAAGCGAAAGAATATGAATTGGAAATGAAAAAAATTGGAACAATTACAGAAATTTTCAGAACAAAAAGATGAGTTAAAAGTTGATACAGCTTCGAAAATTCAACTGTCGCAGATTGTCTCGAAATTCGATGAAAAACGTGATGAAATGGGATTATTTTTGATAAACTTTGAAAGAAGAGCAGAAATGGCACAAGTATCAAAGAAGGATTGGGTAGCTTATCTGTTAGCAGTTTTACCGGTGGAAATTGCAAATATGCTCGCTAGAGAATCCCCGGAAGATGCAGTTAATTATGATTTCGTGAAAACTCTTATTTTAAAACGATACAAACTAAACAGTGAGAAATTAAAGCAGTGTTTCTACAGACACCACAAAACTCCTGACAAATCATGGAGAAACTATACCCAAGAGCTTTTAAGTTATTTCAATGAATGGATAACAGAATTAAACATTAACACTTTCGAGCAATTAACAAACTTAATAGTAACAGAACAATTGAAATTCCTTGTACCTGTAGAAATAAAAGAACATTTTTTAGAAAATTGGCTTACATTTACAACGCCATTAGAACTAGCGGATAAGCTCGATGATTACGAGAGTATTACAGACAGTTTTAGAAAAAATGAATTTCCAAAGAAGAATTTATCTAACCCTCGGAATAGAAGCTGGAATAATTCTAGTTTAGATACAAAAAAAGATATGAGAGATAGTAAACCAAAATTTGAATTCAAGACAGAAGCATCTGTCGGTATGCAACGAGATAAAAGAGAGTTACGCACAAAATATGCCTGTTTTGCGTGTGGGAAAGAAGGGCATTTGAAGAAAGCCTGTCCCAAATTGAATACTCTGTAAAAATGAAACCCCAAAACAGAACAGCTCCAAATTAGACTAATGTCCAATTTAGGTAAAAAAAATAATAAAATCACCAAATTGGGTGAAATCATATCCAGGGGCGTAAACCACCCTAATCGCGTAGGGGGGTGTCGGCTCAAAATTTTCCGACTCCAAGAAGGAAAAGTACCGAGTACTATGGCCAACATGAATATATATATATATATATATATCATAATTCACAAGATAATTATGACTTAGAGTATCGAGATAGTCAAATAATCTTATATTATGTTATTATTAGCCTTATATAATATATTTTCCCCATTATTAGGCGATCTCCTGATGGAATACAATAACCGTTCCACCCGACAGGGACACGAGTCGTGCATAATACGAATAAGCAGTCAAAGGGCTTTCCAGCAATATATCACATGAAAGGTATCGGCTAAAATTAGAAAAGTGGTTGCCCGTGAGGGCAAAATAGGAATACAACGATATATCACAAGAGAGATGTATTCCAAATTTAGGAAATTGTCCTCCCTCCCAGAATAGACCCTTCCCCTAACTATAAAATTGTCATATATTATAAGTAATATTTATCGGAGCCTCCCCCCCCCCAAAAAAAAAAAAAAAAAAATCCGGTCTAAAATGATAAAACGTTACAATTTCAAAAAAGATCGAAAATTGTCCCCGATAGAGGATAAGAGGGGGCGGGGGGAGAGGGAGAAAGATTTATTATATGAAAGAGTGATTTGAGGGCTTTCCTATGATATGACCAAAAAAGCATGGAATTTTTCCACCCCCATTTAAACTCCTCTGGGGTGGAAATTCTAAAATATCGCTGAAACACGTATTTAATTACTTTTTAAAAATTTTATTTTCTGCTGTTTCACGTTCTTATTTGAAAAAACTGTTGAGATGTGCAAATGTTCTAAATTTTTCGACTCCCCCCTTTTAACCCCTTATGTTGAGATTTCTAAAATCACTGGATTATGTGTTTAATAATTTTTTTAGTAGATTTATTTTCTGGAATTTTACGCTCCTACCTTAAATGTTTGCTGACATATGGCAATTTGTTCCAGAATTTTTTACCTCCCCCCGCTCGTCCCTCTTAAGGGAGGTAATTTCAAAATTTCCATCTTAGTGCATGCTTACATCATGAAGTACTTTCTCTCCAATTTTCATGGTTCTAGATTCAGTAGTTTGGGATGTGCGTTGATTATCACTCTGTCAGGACAAACTATTTTATATATTTATAGCTATCTCTACTAGCATTAGATAAAATATATAATTAGATTGTTATGCAGGGAGACAAAATTATTTTTACTTGTACTATAACAAAGTTTTAAAAATATAGAATATTTTACATACATTGACATTTGATCTTCAAAAAATAAATGAACTTTCTTAGTTGTTGAACCTTGAGATAATAAAAATGAAAAGCCATGTAGGCAAAAATTTATTAAAATACTACATTACTCTTAAATAATGATGAAATAAAATTGATAAAATATAAAAAGATCTATAATACAATTTTAACTTCGTGTATAATACTAAATACATTGACTTGCAATTGCAAATTGTAAAATGGTTGGCAAAAAAGAAGGCAAATATATTGAAAGAAAAAAATGTAGTTAAAAATGATAATAATTTCATGAAATTTAAATAACAACTAGCTTGTCATCTCCAGTTTGTAACAAAACTAGCAAATAGTTAGGGAATTGCGATACTGTTAAAAACATTTATATATATCGAATAACAGTACATTTTTACAAGTTATTAAATAATTTATCTGCCCCCTCAAAAAATAAATAAATAAATAAATAAATAATAATAAATAAATTAAATTAAATTAAATAATTCATTTTTAAATATGAAAATAATTCAGTTATTTACACATTTTACATATCTAAAATTTTCTGTAATAAAATAGCTAGCTTACTTCAAAAGGATTTTTTAGAGCTCCAACAATGCAAAACGGTATATGTATATCGGCTGAAATTTTATCAGCATGCTTTTGTTTATTAAGTGTGTTCCTGTAATCACTATCGAAAATATAATTACATAACCCACATTTCACTTTTTGTCTCTTACATTAGGTGGAGGCATAACTGATAAAAAAAATATTGAACTAGTAACTATATACCAAAATATTCTCCCATCAACACTTTTTAATTGAATGATTTCGTACTATGAGCCAGAATACTAACGGTTTAAATAAAGAGTTAACGCAGGCGCAGTTTGTTTTGTAACTGACACATAGGGCGGGAGGTGCAACGTCCAGTCATTTAGGTGCCCAAGCTTTACGTTGAAGAGAAAACAATGTTTTATCTTTCTATTTTTTAGCATTCAGTTAAAATCTCTTTAGCGTTTTTTTTTCTTTTTTCTTTTAAGTAAGATTGAAATCTGTTTGCTTGGGGAATATTTCGGAGACAAAAAATTGTCAAAAATACGGGATTTCTTAATATAAGTTTTAATTCTTTCTAACGACAATTAAAAGCAGCGCAACAATTTGGTGTTACAACTCATTTTTCTGACTAAACAAAAT
Source organism: Maratus speculifer (assembly GCA_964019185.1). Lineage (NCBI taxonomy): Eukaryota > Metazoa > Arthropoda > Arachnida > Araneae > Salticidae > Maratus > Maratus speculifer. The sequence goes on from OZ025289.1 coordinate 309,676,375, forward strand.
GTGATAGTAATAATAAAAATATAAAAAAATTTAATACAATTGACTGAGGAAAAAGCTAACGAAAGTATTACTTCTGAGAGAAGTAAACTCGTATAGGCTGTAAAATATCCAGATTATTTCGAGATGAAAATTCAAAGTGTTTGGGAATTTTCAATTTTCATTCTGTATCATATAAATTTCTTAAACAATCTTTTAAATCAATCAAAAATTACGTAAAAAAGTAAGTATAAACAATGCCTTTATTATTATTATTATTATTTTAATAAAATAAAAAGAAAACACAAATTTAGATATTAGGAAAAAATGAGACTATAATTATTTTCAATTAAAGGTAAAATTTGAATAGAATGGAAAATATCCAGTTTTTGATATGAAAAAATAACAAATATTTGTATTTCTATAAATGAATTTTCATCGTATATCACCTAAATTCCGTGATACATATTTCTAATTAAATTTAAAGTTTAGATTAAAAAAATAGAAGTTTCTTCACTTCGATCAATATATCTTAAAATTTCGAGATTAAACTAAAAACTTTCCAACAGTAAAAAAAAATACAAGTAGATTTCGATATATCCATATCCAAGTCAAAAGACAGAAAAAAAAAAAAAAAAAAATCGGAATATCAAGGCTTTACTCAAATATCACTGTTATAATTAACGGTATAACTTTAACATTACTAGAAAATGTACAAGAATTTTTTTTTTTTTTTTTTTTTTTTTTTTTCGTCTTATTGAAGTTTCCGAGAACACAATATTTGACAAATCAGCATTTTTCTGAATAGTTTTATCAGAAAAATAAAATCCTATATATTAAAAAGTTATATTAATTAATTACTAAATTAAAGTAAATAGTAAATTAGCAATTATTTAAATTAATTAATAATAGTTCCGGCTAAGAATAAATTTGTTTTCTTCATCCTAAATTGTTTTTTTTTTTCTTATTTTTCTTATCAAAAACTGCAAGCGGAAATAAATCCGACTGAGAATAAAATTTTATAGGTTTTCTTCGATCTAACTTGTTTTTCTTATTTAATTAAAAACTACAAAAATATTTCTCCAATTCATAAATATTTATAGATTAATACCCTTTTTTTCGGCTAAATTTACTTTTTTCCGATCGAACAAGAATTTTTCCGACTGACTTTTCTGTTTTTCCAATTTATAAATCTTTATAGGTTAATACGTAATACTATTTTTTCCGACTAAAAATGCCTTTACTGGTGGAAAAGGCATTTCCACCTTTGGAAATGCCTTTTGGAACAGAAAACTTCCGATTGATATTTTCGTTTCTCCAATTTATAATTTTTTTTATAGGTAAATGCCATTTTTTCCGATTTAAAAATTTACAAGTATTTATAGGTTAATACGTAATACTATTTTTTCCGACTAAACATGCCTTTCCGGATTGAAACGGAAAATTTTCCGAATGATATTTTCGTTTTTCTAATTTATAAGTTTTTATAAGCTAATATCATTTTTTCCGATCGAACAAGAATTTTTCCGATTGACTTATTCGTTTTTCCAATTTATAAATTTTTATAGGATAATACTTATTTTTTTCCGACTAAGCATGCTTTTTCCGATGGAACGGGAAATTTTCCGAATGATACTTTCGTTTTTCCAATTTATAAGTTTTTATTGGTTAATACGATTTTTTCCGATTAAACAAGAATTCCGACTGATTTTTCCTTTTTCCAATTTGTAAGTTTTTACGTAATACTATTTTTTCCGACTAAATACGCTTTTTCGGATGGAACGGGAAAATTTCCGAATGATTTTCCAGTTTATAAGTTTTTATAAGTTAAGAACATTTTTTTCCGATCAAACAAGAATTTTTCCGACTATTTTTCCTTTTTCCAATTTGTAAGTTTTTATAGGATAATACGTAATGCTATTTTTTCCGACTAAACACGCTTTTTTCGGATGGAGCGGGAAAATTTCCGAATGATTTTCCAGTTTATACGTTTTTATAGGTTAAGAACATTTTTTCCGATCAAACAAGAATTTTTCCGACTGATTTTTCTGTTTTTCCAATTATAAGTTTTTATAGGATAATATGTAATGCTATTTTTTCCAACTAAATACGCCTTTTCCGGTGGAACGGGAAATTTTCCGAATGATTTTCCAGTTTATAAGATTTTATTGGTTAATACCATTTTTTCCGACTAAACATACTTTTTCCGATAGATCTGGGAATTTTCCGACTGATTTCTCCTAGGGGGGGTGTTGCACCCCCCCAAACCCCCCTGGGATTTACGGCCCTGATCATATCCAAATCAAATTTTTCGGCAAAAATCATTCCAAAACGAGCAAAAACTACTACCCAAATTACTGCTACCCAAACGGAATCCTGACTGTACCCAAATTGGTTCCGTGGCTGACGCCATTTTCATACTAGGGGAATGGCAACAGGTAGGCCGCCATGTTGTTTACTTTCCACCCTCGTGTGTTGGGCAGCTTTCGGCTATCGTTCTTAGCGAACTTATGTGATAATTTGTTGTTCGTGCAACAATTACTATATTAACTATAACTGGATTTATTTAGGTATGTATTTTTCTATTTTTTACTTTATGTAATCTTAATTAATTCAAGTAATCGCTTTAAAAATATGTTTATGTTTTTTCATGCGTAACTTTTAGAAGTTCATCGAAAGTTACGATTCATTTTCACTAACGAAAAAATGCATTTTTAAGTTCGCTGCAACATTTTTGATATCCTGAAGACTTTAAAAGATTTTAATTCATTATATAGTGTATATATTAAGTCATATAAAACATAAACATATTTTAAAAGATTTCCAATGCTTTAAATGCTGAATAATGCTTTGTTTTGATAACTGTAGTTTTGTTAAATTACTTATTAGTTGTAAATTATTCATTTTTCAAGTATTGATGTTTTGTACTATGTAAATTTTATTTTAAATCGTTGATTTAAATCTGTTTTTATTGTTGTTATTACTATTTTAAAATTAATTTAAGCTGTAAACAAATTTAATAATTTACTTTAATGTAATTTAGTTTTATATAATACAGATAATTAAACTGCTTTTAGAAAGATAAAACCTTAACTATGTAAAAAGTAGATGAAGTGTAAAGTTTAAAAAAGAATTCTCTTTTTCTGCTCTCTTTGGTGATGCCTTATTATTGTAAATTTGAGCAAAATTTGAAACACATAGTGAATATTCATTTGAATCTAATAGTGGATCTTGGTCCTTTAGAGTGTGGAAGATACCTGTACAGTTATCGTATTAAGTGTTAAATCTGCACACTTTTCTCCGGGAGGCATTTCTGTGGCTTGGGGGGGGGGGGGGGGGGGAGAGAGACTTGTAGAATTCATGACCAACTAGCTTTTTACTGCAATAACCTTATTTGCCTAAGTGTAACGAATGTTTAACTGCCTTTTGGTTTGGTATGTTTGAAAATTAGAAACAGGAGTGTCATTTCAGAATTTTCTTTGAAGGGGGGAGAGGGTTTTCGTTGATAAAAGTGGTGTAGTAAACAGGGATGCCACTTTTCCGCCTTTTGGCGGATTTCCGCTTTTGGCGGATTTCCGCTTTTTTTAATTTTTAAGAACTCGCGATTTTCGTTAAGCGATCACAAGATAAAATAACGATTTTCGTCGAACGATCGCGAAATAAAACAGCCTTTTCCATCAAACGATCGCGAAATACAACAGCCATTTTCGTCAAGCGATCGCGAAATATAACATCGATTTTCGTTAAAAGATCGAAAAAAGCGGCTATTTTCATCAAACAGTCGCGAAACGAAACGATGATTTTCTTGAAACGATCGCAATGTGAAACGGCGTTTTTTGTCAAACGATCGCTAAATAAAACGGCGATTTTCGTCAAACGATCGCGATACAAAACGGCAATTTTCGTCAAACGATCGCGAAACAAAACGGCGATTTTTGTCAAAGGATCGCGATGTAAAACGATGATTTTTGTCAAACGATCATGATGTGAAACGGCAATTTTCGTCAAATGATCGCGATGTGGAACGATGATTTTCGTCAAGCGGTCATGATATGAAACGGCTATTTTCGTCAAACGATCGCTAAATAAAACGGCGATTTTCTTCAAACAATCGCAATGTAAAACGACGATTTTCGTCTAACGATCGCGATATGAAACGGCGATTTTCGTCAAACGATCGCGAAACGAAGCGGTGATTTTTCTGAAACGATCGCAATGTGAAACGACGATTTTTGTCAAAAGATCACCATGTGGAACGATGATTTTCATCAAACGATCATGATGTGAAACGGCGATTTTCGTCAAACGATCGCTAAATAAAACGGCGATTTTTGCCAAACGATCATGTTATAAAACAGTTATTTTCGTCAAATAAAAAAAACAACCTGCAAAATTTTGCTATTCACTCGTGGAATAATCATTGAATCTATTGCTGAGTTACTTGAATTGGTTTAAAATGATGTGATACATAAAATTCTTCACTGAACCTGCCGCTGGGTTACCTTAATTGATGTAAATACTGTGAACTAAAGAAAAATCATTCTAACTTACTCTTATAAATTAAAAGTTTACAACAAAAGAAAAGCTGTAATTCTTTATTTAGTTTATTATAAACAATATAATTTTCAAAATTCACACATAAAGTTGTAAAAAATGTCGTAAATTTTACTTTACGCATAATTTCCTCTTTTTTGCTATTTTCTGAGTGGCATCCCTGAGTAAAGAATGGAGTAATCAAACATCAATTTATTACCTCCCCCCCCCCCCCCTCCAATCCTCAAACCAAAAAAAATTACAAATCACAGATGCAAAAGCAGTAAAAATTTCGAATATGAAGTGTCAAAAGACTAATGAAAATTTTCATTTTAGATAGTTTATCTTTGGAGAGAAATTTTCAAACCATTTTTTCACCAGGAGTATGAAAGGGGGCGTACACTGTGTAACATCAAATATCCTACAGAGGGGGGGGGGGGATTCTCCTCACATCGCCATGTTCCCCAAATTGTCTTTTTAGATTGTTTATTAGCTTGTTGATTGTCATATACAGTCGAACCTCGATTTAACGAATTGATTGGGACCTACAAATCCGTTCGTTAAATCAAAGCAATTTGTTAAATCGAATATCAATTCTTGAAAGAGTAATGATATAAAAATATCAATACAAAATACCCTTAGATATACAGATTAAAAAAAAAAATGATTATTGTTTACTAATCTCGTTTTTTTTTTCTTGTAATAGAAGCTGTATTCAAAAATGGTCTTTTTTCTTAGGGGAAGGGGGGGGGGGGGTTCTATAGATACCCAGATTAAAAATCGTTTGATAAAGTTGCTAAATATTTTTTCTTTACTAGCAGTTAAACAAAGCAAAAAATTAACATCTTAGTTTGTTCCTAAGTTTGTTTAAAAATGTCATGTCCTGCAGTTTCTTTTTATTTTAACTAAAACACTTAAAATTAATTTTTTATACCTGATTTGTACTTTTCGATGCATTTTGTGTAGTAAAGATTTTTCTATTGCCTAAAATGTTACATTTTAATCATTTATGTTAATTGTGTGATATTATTATGCATTGATAATTCTTATAACATCCATGTGTATGTGTATAATTTTTATTTTAAAAATGATAAGAAAAGTCATAAAATAAAGTTCTGAAAGATTAAAAAAATCAAAACAATCACGAACCCTGGTGTGCATTTAGTTGTGCAATATATCATTGGTTTATAAAATTATTTTTCTAATCTTCTGAGTATTATTTCTAAGCTTGCTTCTATACGCTTTTTTTTTTTTTCTCTCTTCTCTTTGCATGTTGTTATGTGACACTTGTATACATTCTAGTAACAGTTACTTATTTATTTTGGCTAAACAATTCTCACTACACTTTAAAATTTTAAAAATAATATAAAAGTAAATAATTTATTTATAAGTAAACATAGCCTGTATACCAAATCTCTCAATAATGCCATTTCGGCATCAATTATGTATGTTGGTGCATATATGACATATGTGCCTTGTCTTTTAAAAATGATTGTTAGGTCTAACAATTTATTGAATAATGAAAACAGTTTGTATTTCTGATGGGGGTCACAATGTTTTTGCTAAATTTGTAATTATGTTTTGGCTATTAAAGTTGATTAATTACTAAATAAAATTTCATTTAGGGTCATTCCATGTCAAATCAACCAAAATAATTCAATATTCAACCTGACCATTTCTGATTTCAATGAAACTGCCAGGGATCATTCTCTATGATGGTATAAATTAGAGCATACTTTTATTTTTTTGTTTATCGCTTTAAATTTTCATACAATTATTTAAATTTTGAAAAATCATCATTTTTTGACTTGCATAGAAAATTTTATGACCTCTCATTTTAAAGTATGAATTTATAAGGTTTAATTTGATATGCAAGTTGATTATGCATAGTTAAAATATATATATATATATTTAGATAGTTATTTTTAAAACTTTTGAAAAAATATGTAAGTAAGTTTGTTGTAATGTTGCTTAAAATTCTGAAATTTTTCGAGTGGTATCTCAATGGGATCAAGAGTTATAAAATAAAAGCTAAAAATTACCATACAAATAATAAATAACAAAATAGATAGAATTAAATTGTTATTTTATTGTTAATTTTTGCTTTTGTTTGATAACTCCTGATCTGATCCCAATGAGATCCCACTATAAAAATTTCAGAATTTTAAGCTTATAAAATTACAACAAGCATACAATTTTTTCAAAATTTTTAAAATTACTATCTAATTAACGATATGAAATTTTAATGCGGAAAAAAAATGAACATATATTCTCATTTATATCATCAAGCAGAACGATTCCTGAGTGTTTTATCGAACTCTGAAATGATAAGGTTGAGTCACTGGTTAATTGGGCATGGAATGGCCCTTATTTATGAATTTGATTGTAAATTAATAGTACATATGAAGCAAAAATTTACTATATCGTATTATATAAAATATTTATATATTTCTGATTTTTGTTATTATTACTATTATTTTTAATGGATTGTGATTTCTGAAAATAAACAATGCTGCCAAAATTGAATATATTATTTCTATTTGTAATTTTTTTTTTTTTTTTTTTTTTTTTCAGAAAGCAAATATGCTAATCTAAGAGGTGTTTAAGCTATGATCGTCATATGAGTATGAAGAAAGTAATGAAGCTTCGAGCAGCTATTGTTTCTGTGCACTCACAAAGCATCAAAAGATAATTATTATCTTTATGTTTAAGTTTCATGCTGTAGTTTACACAATGTTTTTTGAGACAAAAGTTCAACCCAAATAATAATGTTAACATTTTTATATTATTTTAGAAAATTGCTCTAATTAAAGGGCAAAATTAGCATTAGCCACTTGCCACAAGGCCAGCAAATGAAAAAAAGTGGCCAATGAAAAATTGTCTATCAGCGGCCACATTGTGGTCACTTTTTTACAAGGAAAGAATACAATTTACTTGCATTTCATCAATGATTCTACTTTTTCAGGTTCCAATATATTTACATTAACATTTGAGTTACTATTAACATTTATTAATATTTATCTGAGTTAGTCTTAGATTAATACTTATAGACATTTTAACTGTTTTGTATTTTTAAATAAAAAAATTGTCACTAATGAAATTTCCCAATTTTGCCCTACAGCTCTAATGCTAAATTAATGTTTGTTCAGATCACGGTTGAAACCAATTTTTTTTTTTTTTTTTTTTTTTTTTTTTTCCCTTACAAAAAATTCTTAAAAGAATTCAAAGATATTTTCTCATTTTTCTTTATAATTAGTATTTCAGATTATTGGATATAAATAATTTCTACTTTTAACACCTTTATTACAGCAGTAAGCATTAGATATAGTGGGTTTCGGTCATTTTTTTATGTATATGATTAAAATCAGTAATGAGTTGGTGAACATTTCTATTGCTCAAAAGAAAAAGTCAAACATATGAATTGATCCATGATGAAATAGATTAAAAACATTCAATATTTAGTATAAAATATTTTAATTAAAAAAATTAAGATTATTTAATGAAATTAATAACATAACATAATGATCTTTTTAAGATTTTGCTCAAGCTGTAAAAAGAAATTTTTCTTGATTGGGGAGATTATAATGAATTAAAATATGAAGTCGAATAAAATAGTATTCAAAGATTAGGTGCTAGTTATAGCATTTTAATATTTTTCCCCCTATTATCTGCTGAATCTGATGACCAAAAATGTTGACTTCAAATTGTCATTCTAAAGGTAAAATTCCAATATTTGAATAACTGTGGAAAATATATATTTATCAAACTACATCAGATATTTATTAATAATCACCAAAAGATTGTTTATAAAGATTTTCGGAGTATCAATGTTTCACTTTATAGAGCAGTTTATTCTTTAAACATAGAATTGTTTACTAATACTGTTTAAATTAAAATATGAATTTTTTCAGTTTTCCACATAAATTCATGATAATTATTTAATTTAATTTTAAAATGAAGTTACACCATTTATAATCCAACAATGTCTATTTTTACCAATATATGCATGTATATGTAATAAAAAGATGTTAAAATTAAAGTGCCGGGGCAAAAGAGTGGACCTACAAGAAGGGGACAGGGATTTTCAATCTTTTTTGATCCCATCATGTGGTATATCATCAAAAATCTCTTAGATCACTATTTAATGCTATGAGACTTTCTTTCCTCCTTTCAAAGTTGATTCCGATGACAGGGAGTTTGTTTACAAGATTTTGCAGTGCATGATGTTAATGTATGTTTCCCTTCAAAACAAAAAGAAACTGGCTCTAACCGAGTGATGGCTATGTTGTATTTTTCATTTTGTTTGTATATTATGGCTACATGTTATCACTGTATCTCTCCGCTAAGTGGTTTAATACTTTACATGCAGCGATATTTTTTACTATGTTGATGTAATTAATCAGATTTAGAGGTAAAATTCATTTTTTTAAAGTCTTATTAAAATATATATGAAAACATTATTTTAACATGAATATTTCATGTACCTAAGTATTACATATCCATATTTATGGCTTTTAAATGTCTGTTAACATCTTTAGTTTAAGCTTTCATTGCAAAAGCAAAATTTCATTAAAATATTCTTGTTGCCGTTTGCAGAATTGGAATTAAAATTTATTGTGCTGGGAAAGGTTATTGCCAGCTAATTCCAGTTCACCCTCACATGACTTTATAAAATCGAATCGGGTATAGTATAAAAAGCATTGCAAACTGAAGCAACTGAAAAAAATTACACAATTAAAAGTTATCGAGGTGTCCACACAACCGATAAAATTGATAAAAACATCAAGATTATAATTCATTCTGTATTCTATTTATTTTCAGCCTTCTTGTATTTATATATTATATATGTTATGCATATCCTTTTTACCGCAAAAAAGAAAATGTACATGAATATCAACAACATTGAAAGAACAACAAACACAAGTAGTAAATAACTTAGAAAAGCTTGCTGGGCACTTCTCTTTACCACTCAACATTCAAGTTATTACTATAGAGAGATCTAGTATTAAAAATACTTACCTAATTGCTGAAGAGCACCCTTAATCACCTATTGCTGTGTTTTTTATCCCAAAAGTGCATAATTTCTTGTATGTACTATAAGTAAATATTCAAATTCTTAAAACGTTCAACTGTTATCTATTTGCTCTTTGTATTTCTCTATTAGAATTTTTTTTATGTCTTGCAATTAGCACAATTAAAAAGTTACTATTAATTTTATTATTTCAGGATAATAATGCTATGAACTCTGTTCTCGCCAGAATATATTCACTTCAACTACTTGTGATTATTGAGGATGCAAAGAAAGACTTTTGATGGCATAGTGTTTTTTGAAAAATGTCTGATTATGGTAATTTTGTAACTGCTAGCATATATTGTAATTTTAACATAGTTCATGGCACATTCCAAAACCTGCCTTATTAATCAGTACTTTGGCTCTAAAAAGTGAAATGCTATTAGCACCAGTTTCAGAATGTAATGCTGTAAGTGGTCTGTTAAAAGAATAGTTTTGTGAAGAAATAAATGTAAATTTTGAATTTTTTGAAAAATGTGTTTATTTTTTCTGCCCAGTCTGTTTTCGTGTCTTTGAATAATTTAATACAGGTTTATGTATTCACCATCAAGACCAGGGTGGTTAAAATCGATATGACAGAAACTAGTTTCTGCCAAAGAAATAATACTAGTAAGAACTTTAACCTGCAATGATTTATAATTCACACATGTATTTAATGTATAAAAATTTAGTCAAAAAATTAAAATAAAGATTATGAATATTATTCAAAGTAGGGAAAAGTTTCAAAAGGATCATATAAATGTCTTTTGTTTATATAATTTTCTGTCACTTCAAAAAAAAAAAAAAAACCCCAAGTTGGAAATTGCACGTAAAGCGTAGCAAATGAGGTGCGTTCGTTGATAACGAAGTTTTAAAATATTCAGATCTTGCTGATATAGTAGAGCGTACTTTGGATACAGTATAGTGGTTGAAATCTTTGTGTTCCTGTAAATATGCAGAAGTAATTCTTATTATACTTCATTAACGTATATCTTATTCATAAAATGTGAAGTAGTTTAATATAATTAAAACACCCCCCCCAACCAATGTTTCCCCGTATAACATTATTTAGTGGAATACATTTGTGTGGCCCTGTAATTTAATAATAAATATTCTTTGCATCACAGATTATACAAAATGTATTTTTAGTACATATTTCATAGATTCATGTCGATTCTATTATATTCAAATGAGTGTAACACGATTAAAATGCATTTGAAACTTTTTTCCCCATTGACCGTAATGTAACGGAATCCTTTTGATTGTCCCTGTAATTGATCTATCCATACGATTTTCATAAAATTTGAAATGACTCGACAAAATTATGCAATAAATATACGTTTTAAATTTCAAACGATTAAAATGCATTTGAAACTTTTTTCCCCATTGACCGTAATGTAACGGAATCCTTTTGATTGTCCCTGTAATTGATCTATCCATACGATTTTCATAAAATTTGAAATAACTCGACAAAATTTTGCAATAAATATACGTTTTAAATTTCAAACGATTAAAATGCATTTGAAACTTTTTCCCCCATTGACCGTAATGTAACTGAATCCTTTTGATTGTCCCTGTAATTGATCTATCCATCCGATTTTCATAAAATTTGAAATGACTCGACAAAATTATGTAATAATTATGTATTTTAAATTTCAAATGATTCGGTTGGGTAGTTTTTGCATTGTTATATGCAGACAGACAGGCGGATGGACGGACTGAGCGACAACAATAGGTGCTACGTATTTACATAATTACGAACGCATCTAAAAAATCATAATGGTAGTCTGATGCTATACAAGTTTAACTATTAATATTATTATACGAATTGAATATTTCCAGCTGAGCGAAAAATTGCCCAGGCGGGGAATCAAACCCGGATAAGTATCTGTGTTCGATTCCCGGCCTGGGCAATTTTTCGCTCAGCTGGAAATATTCAATTCGTATGATAACTTTACCAATCAGTTTGATTGTGTTAAAAATAATAGTATTAATATTATTCTTTGTGATTGAATTTCTATTAAAAAGTAAAAAAAAAAAAAAAAATAGTTACAAAAAGTTCTATGATATTTTAACATCCCTTTTGAGAGTATTTTTAAATAAATAACACTGCAATAACTTAATTATCTACTACTACATATAAAGAGAAATGGTTCTTGTGAAAATATATAAGTAAATAATTGCAGCAACACAAAAATGGACAATTGTTGTACAATTATTTTACTTCATTGAAAGAACAAATTCATTTTTGTGGGAAAAGTAATATCCTAATAGCATTCCATAATCTGCATTAAATGAGATTTGAATCTTGCATTTGTGAGTTTCCATGATATTTCCATTATTAAATAAAGTTAAGCAAATTTTAAAAGCAACTGCAGAAAAACAGCTCTTTTTTTAAGCAAGAGCAATAGATTTTAACATTTGTAACAAGAATTTAACTTCTTTATAAATCAGGATATTTATTTACAATTTTAACAAGTGCTTTGTCCTTAATATCGTTTTCATGATTTCAATTATCTGCAAATAACATGACTGATTCTTCATAAAAGATTAAAAACTATCAAATTCTAATACAAATGTATTTTTTTATTAAAGCTATTCACAATATTTTGTTTCTTATTTATCCTGATTAAAATGTATATAAGCAATTCAATGCTACTAAAAAAGTATCGGATTATATCATGAAAAGAATTTATGCCAATATCTGCTGGTTAAAATTGGTTATAACCACTTTCTGACGGCAAAAAATCTGCCCAGTTCACCATAGCATGAATTTGATCAAAAACATTGCTTTTACAATATTTTATGAAATATTGCCTTTGTGTTGTTTACCTATTTGTCTTTGCTTAAAAAAAAAAAAAAAAAAAATAGAAAATGCGTTTTGTTTACATAATTTCTAAATAAGAACACATGCAACTTCAGAGTTTCTCTTCAGAGTTAATGCCTGCGTTTAAAAAACAGCAGGCATTCTGTTGATGAGAGGTCACTTTTTTTAGTTAAATTATTTTGAATAAAAGGGCACTTTCGGATTCTTAAAGATCTTCTCTTTTATTTTTAAATTCATTCTTGTGATTTTTTAAGCCTCTCGACAACACCGAGTTAATTTTTATTATGCAAACAAATTTTTTAATGACACTTTTTACTAAGAGGCAAGAAGGGTGCTAATTTTTTTAATAAGGTATTAGAGAATGCTATTTTGTAAACCAAGGGCAAGCGGTATGCAGCATCTATCCAAAACTACTTGCAGAGAAACTGCAATTTCTTGTGTTTCTGAACAAAGTTTAATTAGTGTCGAAAAAAGCTCTTTTGGATTTGAAATCAGTCTTAATGTGGCATTATGCAATTCCGTTAATATAAGTACTCAAATAATATAACACAATTTGGTTCATGTTTTAAAAAGCGAATTCACATTTTCAAAATAACTCTGTTTTTATCTCATCTTTTTGCTACTATATAATTGCTTATATAATTAAAAATTTTAAAGTAATCAGTTGAACGAGTCTTTTTTTTTTTTTTTCTAATAATTTTAAATGAGTTTTTTTTAATTGGTAATTTTAACAATTCAGTTATGTTATAACCACTTTCTTATAATGTAACTTTATAATGTAATTTTATCTAAATAAAAAAGATTGATTAAAAACTAATATTTTGGTTTTCTAAAAAATTTTTAACTTTTTGTTAATTATGTTGCATATTATGAATATAACATCTTCATAAAAATATTTGACATTTACATTAAAATATATATAGTATGGCTTTTTTCTACTTAGACATGTGGAAAAGAATATTTTCCTTTATAAGAAAAAAAATTATTATAAAACAATAATAATTTTTTATATTTTATGGATTTATTTTTAAATAGACCAAAAACTGACCCAAATTGGTTTGTAAGATATTTGGATGCAGCAGTGTTCCAAATCAGAAAAAAAGAAAACAGAACAAAAAGTGATCCAAATTGGGTTGTAAGATTTTTGGGTGTAGCAGTGACCCAAATTGGGTTGTAAGATTTTTGGGTGTAGCAGTGACCCGAATTGGGTTGTAAGATTTTTGGGTATAGCAGTGACCCAAATTGGGTTGTAAGGTTTTTGGGTATAGTAGCGACCCAAATTGGGTTGTAAGATTTTTGGGTACAGCAATGTTCCAAATTGGGAAAGTATCTGTTACCCAAAATGGGTAAAAAAAAGTGTCCATTTTGGGTTTATTGCAATACCCAAATTGGAGCTGTGTTGCCCAAGATGAGTTAAAATTTTACCCATTTTGGGTAAGCTTCAGATTCCAATTTGGGCTTGCAATAGGTCCAAAGTGGGCATTTTTTTAAACCCATTTTGGATCACAAAAAGACATTCTCAATTTGGAACATTGCTGCACCCAAAAATCTTACAACCCAATTTGGGTCATTTTTTGTTCTATTTTAAAATTTTTTTTTTACAGTGTACAGCAGGACAAAGTGAAGGGAAAACTTCCAAAACTGATCTTGAGAAAAAGGGTATAAATGTATTTCGTTTGAATATGAATTTTCCGGTAGAAGAAACTGATGGGAGATTCCTTAAGGTAAATCTAGGAATCGGTAACCAGAAGTTTCAGGGAATCATCGATAGTGGTGCGGAGATTACAGTGCTATGGCAATCGATGGTGCCGAAGGAATATTTGCAATCATGTGGAAAAAATTTTTTGAGACCCGCAGTAGGGAGTCCTGTAGAAGCAAAGCTTGTTTCCGTTCCGCTCAGTCTTCGGATAGAAGATGAGGTCATTCCGTATGTACGGGTACCAGTTGCGGTAGTGGAAGGGTTACACGAAGAAGCTTTGGTCACTCCCCAGGTTTTTGCTCTGTTAAAAGAACAGCAAAAGTTGTACTTACGGGATGAGGTAGATATCACCCCGGTTGAAAAAAACAAAGAAAAATCTGTATTCAATGTGGAGGGAAGGTCAAAGTGTCCAGAAGGAAATGTGAAAACGAATCTAGATAACGAAGATGAAGATTCAGAAACTTCAAATTTGGAACTAATTCCTACTCCGGTTGAGGGAGCAGTTTTGCCCAAACAGGTTTGTAACGAGGATCAGAAGGAAAATTCTTCGGTTTCACAAGCACAATTGTTAAAAAAGGAGCAAATGGCTTATTCTACACTAAGAAAATGCTTTGAAGATGCAAAGCGGTCGAAAAACAATTATTGGATCGAATCCGGTTTATTGTCTCATAGAAGTGAGATTGGAGGACAAAAATATGTTCAACTTGTCGTACCTGACTGTATAACACAAGAAATATTAAGATTAGCACATGAAACACCAAATAGTGGAAATTTAGCTGCTAAGAAAACAACAGTTAGAATTGCTATGTGGTTTTGGTGGGAAGGAATACCAAAAGAAGTAAAACAACTATTCGCTGCTTGTCATGATTGTCAAATGCGAAGAAAAACAAAAATAATAGACAGAGCACCGATTGAAGAAAAATCTTCTGAATTGGAATCTGCGAGAAAAGAACTGGAAAATAAGCAATTAGAATTTGATGATTTGAAACATATGTATGAAGAGTTGAATCAAAAGATGGAAAATATTCAGTCTAATAAAGAAAATCTTCAAAAAGAACTGACTTCTGAAACTGAAAAAAATCAACTTTTAAAAGTCAGTGTTCAGACTTTAGAAAAAGAAATTGAACAACTGAAAAACTATAAAGCATCTTATGAGGAAAAGATTGAAAGTTATAAAGCTGAGATTGATAAGCTAAATAAATGCCTTGAAACCAACGAGAAAGAATATGCCACTTCAAGAAAGGAGATGGAATCAATTCTAGATGAAAAATTGCAAAAAGAAACTAAAATTTACACTGACAAGATAGATAAGTTTACTAGAAGAAGAAATAATTGCATTAAAAACAGCCAAATCTTCATTTCAGAAAGAGATTGATATGCTGGAAAAGAAATTATCTGAAAGTCAGGTGAAAAATAGCAAGTCTGAAAAAATAATTCATGACCAGTGTGAAACAATATCTACATTAAAAAATGAAACTAAAATTCTTCGTAAAGAAATTGAACATCTTGAGCAAAAGATTGCTGAATTAAAGGGGACGAAAGAAACTTCCGAAGTGGAATTACAGAAAGGGATAGCAAGCTACAAAAACGAAATTGAAAAGCAAAAAAGTGCTACCACAGAATTTTCAAATTTGATATCGCTTTATCAGAATGATTTAGTGAAAGATGATGAAAAAATAGTTTCCCTCGAACAAACTCTAAGCACTCCTGATAAAAATTTGGGATCACCCCAGAAAGATTTAAATTCGAAAGAAAGTGCATTAAAAGAATTTGAAAAGAAAAATGCTGTTTTCAAAATAGAAATTCAAGAACTTTTAAAATATAAAGCGAATTTAAATGAATCATCTTCAAAAGTAATAGCATTACAAAAAGAACTAATAGCACTTATCGAAGAATATAGGGTGATTTTTGATGAAGAAATGGAGAGAGCCGAAGTTGATTCACATAGCATAAATTTGAAACCTGGTGTTACAAAAGATGAAAATCTTATTATCTGTGGAAAAGTAGTTGCTGTAGAAAATGAAGTTAATCAACTTGAAGAGTCGAAAACGATTTTATTTCACACTTTAAAGAAGTTGAAGGAAGAAATCAAAGAATATAAAGAAGGCTTTGAAGAAAAAGTAGACAATTTCGTGCAGACTTCAGATAGGTCGACTGCAGGTTTCTTGTTGACTGTTATCAATTATGAACAAGTTGAAGATGAATGCTTTATGAAATTGACAACAGATCTTGACGAAATGAAACATGAGATAATGAAAAAGAAAAACAAAGAAAGAAAACTAAAGACAGAAATAGAAGAAGATGATTTTCCAGAAGACCCAATGGAATTAATATTAAACATTGTAGAAAGACATTTATTAATGAATATGTTGGAAAATAATGTTAAAAATGCCAGGCAACAACTTAAAAAACTTTATAACTTTAAAACCAGAAAAAAGGGGAAATGTAATATAACAAATAATATAGTTTGGATTTATTAAGTGATAAATATTATTCAAGAGTATTTATGTATTTTACTTAAATATATATATATTTAGCTGTTCAAAAATATGTATATATATAAAAATTATATTTCTTGCATTATTTCATTATTATTGGTAGTTAAGGATATTTTTAATATGTATACGTATAATATTAATGTGTATTTGCAATATGTATATTTTTGGATATAGTGTATGAAAATTTATATAGATATAAGCAGTTCAAGTAAATGCTCTCGATGGGACGAGGGATGGGAGAAAAGGTACAAGATTTTCTAAGTATGACTTTCTAAGTAGGACTTTTTAGGTAGAACTCTAAAGTAAGACTTTTGGTAGAACTTTTAAGAGTAGTTCCACAGTGTGGGACACCGTCCAACATGTGGAAACTGGAGGGAAGGTGTGAAGGTCGCCTATACTCCATGGTCCAAGGACATTTTTCCAGAATGCGGATGGCAATCGTGATCGAAAAAAGAAGATGGATGTTGATCGTTCGATGATGCGTGTGTGACGCGCTCCAGCATAATTCTTTTATTCTTTGTGTAGTATTTGTGTGTAATTTTCGTGAGTATTCGTCTATATAATTGTTTTTTTTATATATAGCAAGGCCTCTCGTTGATTTGGAATAAACAACACTCTCGTATATATACACAACTTGATAGGGTTTTTATTAAGAATTATCCGATTTGCTCTGAATTTTGGATATAGATTTTTATATGATAAAGCATGTCCTTGATAATTTAGGAGGTCAATAATTAAGTATAAAAAAGGAGAAAGGGGAGAGCTGTTTTTCCTTTTTCATGTTTTTTTCGAACGGAATTAACGAAAATACAAGGCTGTAATGTACAATTAGTATGCGTAGCCTGTGAGCTCAATGCCATCAGTTTAACTGGGCAATATTCTTTTTATTTTTATTTTTATTTTTTTGTATGAGTGTTATGTGTTATATCTCTTGCTCTTTCAAAGTTCATACAGTGACTCTCAAAATTATTCGTATACTTTAAGGGTGTTCTTAAATCAAAAAGGAACACTTTGTGACACATGCGTTAATTTTTTTTTTTTTTTGTTCGGAAATGCATGAAACTAGCAGGTGTTGTTATTCAGAAACTGTCTAATTGCACTCAGTATTCCTTTTTTTTTTTTTTTTTTTTTCTTAAGCACAATAGATTTTTTATAACAAGCCTTCAAAGTTAACGTTTTTGAGCACATTTCCCGACGAAAACACAAAAGCAGGAGGAAAACGAGTGATCACGTGATCGAAATAGCTTAGAACTGGATAGGTAATTTAATTATCATAAAATGGAAAATTAAGTTCGATTCGAAATCGCATCCACAGGCTTCCATAGGCTTCCATAGGCTTCCAATTTTATATCTGTGTTATAAAAGGAATTTGTAAATGTGTACGCTTGTTGAGCGTAGCAGTTGAGAAGTTTGTCGTAAAGAGGAAATACCCTTGAATAGAATTTGAATATGAAGTCCAATACTTTCCCACGTCATATCTTATGTCATTCTAATTTAACACATAACATCCGTTTTAAAATATTGACTGATTTTCTGTCTGTATATAAATGAAAACAGAAAGAGGCAGAGAAGGAACACGCCTCAAAAACACTAAAACATTTTCGAATAAATTCATAATTAAAATTATTAATAGCCTGTCGCTTTATTTTTATTTTTACATTTTGGTGACACTTAAAAAATTATTTGACTTTAATTTTTACTTGCTTTTTTTTTAATTCATTATTTAAAAACGGCTGGTACTCGTGCAGAAACAATTAACAGCATTCGATCGTTTTAACTAATTCTGGAATTTATCTGTCAACTCGATGAGGTGATTGTCTGTACTGCCGCCTCCCGGTCCATTAGGCTTTCCTTTGCAAAATCAGTGATAAATAAAGATGAAGCGTCATAGAATGTCTTATTTGGTGATGAAAGCAAATTTAACATTTTTAGACTAGATGGACACATAATTATATGCAGAAAAAAAAATAAAGAACTTAATCCTAAGAACTGAGTTGGAACAGTTAAGCATAGCAATAGAGGTGTCTTCGCTTTTTTTTCTTTTTCTTTTTAGGTGCGTTCGTAATTATATAATACGTAGCACCTATAGTGGTCGTTCAGTCCGTCCGTCTGTCTGTCCGCAAAAACTACCCAACCGAATCGTTTGAAATTTAAAATACATAATTATTACATAATTTTGTCGAGTCATTTCAAATTTTATGAAAATCCGATGCATAGATCAATTACAGGGGCAATCAAAAGTATTCCATTACATTACGGTCAATGGGGAAAAAAGTTTCGAATGCATTTTAATCGTTTGAAATTTAAAATACGCAATTATTACATAATTCTGTCGAGTTATTTCAAATATTTTGATAATCGTGTGCATAGATCAATTACTGGGGCAATCAAAAGTATTCAATTACATTATGGTCAATGGGGAAAAAGTTTCAAATATATTCTATACGTTTGAAATTTAAAATACATAATTATTACATAATTTTGTCGAGTTATTTCAAATTTTATGAAAATCGGATGCATAGATCAATTACAGGGACAATCAAAAGTATTCCGTTACATTACGGTCAATGGGAAAAAATGTTTCAAATGCATTTTAATAGTGTTACACTCATGCGAACTTAATAAAATTTATATGCAACTATAAAGTACATATTATAATATACATCATACATAATTTGTGGTGCAAAGAACATTTGTTATTGATTTACAAGGCCACACAAAAGTATTGCATTACATAATGGTATAGGGAGAACATTGTTTGATGAGCGTTTTAATTGTAATTCACTATTTACAATTTTATGAGATTGATATATGAAAGTAATATTTTTAAAACTTCGTTATCGTACGAACGCACCTAATTTGCTACGCTTCACGTGCAATTTCCAACTTGTTTTTTTTTTTTTTTTTTGGAGGGAAGGGGGGTTATACATTAGAATCAGGATTAGGTAATTTGGTGTTTACTGATGTCATAATTAATCATCTGTTTTTTAAAATATCTTATTATCTATTTTAAGGGTGTTCTTAAATCAAAAAGAGCAACTTTGTGATATAAAATTTAATTTATATTTACTCGGAAATGCGTGAAAATAGCAGGTGTTGTTATTCAGAAACTGTCTAATTGCACTCAGTATTTCGTTTTTTTTTTTTTTTTTATGCAAACGCGATAGATTTTTCAAAGTTGACTTTTTTGAGCACATTTCCCGACGAAAGCAGAAAAACCGGTCAAAAAGCATGAGAAAAACGGGTGATCACGTGATCGAAATCGCTTATAACTCGAGGGGTAATTTAATGATCATAAAAAGGAAAACTTAAGTTAGATTCGAAATCATAGTCAGGCCTTCCAATTTAATATCTTTCTGTTAAAAATGAATTTGTAAATGTGTCAAAACGTTTTGCGCTTGTTTGGCGGAGCAGTTGAGAACAAACAACCTTAAAATTATGAGACCAAATTTTGGATATTAGAAACAAATTCTTTTTTTTTCATCACGATAACGATCCTAAGCATACGGCTCTCAACGTCTGCAAATGGTGATAATTTGTCACGAGTTCTGAAAAAATCACCTCAATCGCCGAATTTAAACCCAGTAGAACATATTTCAAGAGAACTGGAGGTTAGAGTGCGAAAATATGTCATTAAAATGAAAAGCGAACTAAAGATAGTAATAATCGACGACTGGATGAACATTAATGCGTAACACCCCCCCCCCCCCTTAAAAGAAAAAAAAAATGAAATATTTTTCTAGACGTTTGTTGTGGTGACGACTGTTGTGGTTCCTAAAGGATATATTACAAAGTACTAATTTAACGAAATATCACAATATTTATTAATATATACAATTTTTTTTTATGTGTAATAAGACTTTTGTGAGGTAATACACTGCTCAAAACAATTAAAGGATATTGCAGTTTTAGGTGGATTTTGTATCTGTGAAACTTTTTAGCTGATTGATACATGGTCCACAGACATAGTAGGTTACATGAGAATAAATTACACATGTTTGGCAGAAAAAAATTCATTTTATTGCGCATTTGTGTACAAAAGGAAAAAAACACAATTTGTGCATATGAGAAAAAAAGAATAAGAAAAGCAGGCCCGGACTGGCTCCTTTGGGGGCCCTCGGCTAGAGACTTAAAAGGGGCCCCTTACGGGAAATTTAGCGAAAACAGAATATTATATTTTATTTTTAAATTTAGGCTTGGAGGGCAAAACACCACATTTAGGCTATTTTGTCACTTGGAAAATAGTTGAGTAAAATGTAGGCTTTTTGTAAAGTTATTAACTTACTTCCACAATATATATTTACAGGGCCGTAGCTAGGAGTGAACAATAGGGGGTGGGGGGGGGGGGGGTGCTCAAGAGAATGTAGAGGGGGCTCATAATTTTTTTCTTTCTTTCTGACGCAGAAAGATAAATTAGTGCATATTCACATTGTAGGTACTCTGTTTCTTATTAAACTGTTATAATACTAAAAAAAAAAAAAAAATAACTTTATTTTATGCTAAGAAAAGTATATGATGATGAAAGCTTTGATTATATAACTGGTGCAAAATTAAATATCATGTTAACTTCATATGTACAAATAGGATAGAGGGAGTGTTGAAACACTTATTTTAGATATAATTCAGTAACTTTGCAAAACTCTGAAAAGGTCTCAAAACTAAATTAGATTTTTGAACAGTTTTTCATTTGAATTTTCGGAACAGAAATTCACTGAGTGACCTTAGATTCTTCTCCGTGGGGGGGGGGGATCAAAATATTTTAGGAGGGCTGAGTCGCCCATAGCGCCCTCTTAGTTACGGCCTGTATATTTATATTATTTTTATACACCATACCTAAACTTAATTCATGCTAGAAAAAAAAATAAGAAGAATTATTCATTTTAAGTGGTTATTACTTAAAAATGAGCGTGAGGTATATTTTTAATTTTCGACAATCAAATGACCGCCGAATCATAATAATCTAAATTTTACTGTGATACCTAAGTAAATATTAAAAGTGACATAACAGTAATAAAAAAAAAGTGGGTATGTATGATCGCAGATTGCTCAGAGTATTTACTTTAATATATCTTTCAAAGCAACTTATCCCTAAATTAATAAATCCAAATTGTTGAATTTAATTATTAAATTCTTACATAAATAAATAGCATCAATAAATTTAAAGTAAAAGGGAGTTATTTATTTTAATTACAATAAAAATGCTCAAATTAAATTACTTAAATAAAATTGAAAATGCAAAATTCTTTAAAAACGCGAAATAAAAAGAAAAATAGCGGAAATATAAATAAAATTTAAAATTTTTAAAATTGAAAAAAAAATGTTTAAATGAAATTTAAAATGCTAAATCATTAATAAACCGCTCGTTTTTAAAATAGAAAGAAAACTGTAATAATATATATATATATATGAATATTAGTGATAAAAAAATAACCCTTAAACCGGCAAAAATTACGATTTTTTTTTTTTTTTTTTTTTTTTTTTTTTTTTTTTTTTTTTAATCTTTCTAAGGAATTGCAAGAAGTGTAAATCACCGATTTTGACGAAAGTGGTATCGTTGGAAAGATTTAATTGTGAGGAGTAAATAACTCAATGGAACTACTCGTCGGAAATGAGCCGTTTTCGAGATATCTGACAATTTATGTTACGTAGCTAGTGCACACTTACTGGGAAACCGCAAAAAATTTTAGTCTCGATTTTTACGAAAGTGGTATCGCTGAAAAAAAAAATATTATCAGGAGGATTAAAAAACTCAATGGAATCACACGTCGGAAATGAAACGTTTTCAAGATATCCGACGATTTGTATCACGTAGCTAATGCACACTTACTGGGAAACTGCATTAAGTTACATAAATCGTCGGCTATCTCGAAAACGACTCATTTCCCAAGGGTAGGTTCATTGAGTTTTTTACTTCTCAAAATGATATCTTTCCAATGACATCATTTTCGTCAAAATCGATACAACAATTTTTGAGGTTCTCTGTTAGGTGTGCACTAGTCCAGTATGTACTAGCTACGTGGCTTAAATTACCGGATATCTCGAAAAAGGCTCATTTCCGATGGGTAGTTCCTTTGAATTTTTTGCTCCTCTCGAAAAGGTCTTTCCAACAATACCACTTTTGTTAAAATCTAAACTAATTTTTTTGCGATTCCCCAGGAAGTATGCATTAGCTACGTTACATAAATTGTCAGATATCTCGAAAACGACTCGTTTCCGACGGGTAGTTCCATTGAGTTTTTACTCCTCATAATGAGATCTTTCCAACGATACCAATTTCGTTAAAATCGGTGACTTAAACATCTTGCAGTTCCCTAGTTAGCATGAAAACTTCAAATTCCTGCATCAAGGTTCAAACTGTGAATCTTCTGCTTACTAGTGAGTCTGTTTTCCTAAAAGTCTTTCACATACCTTTCCTTGAAGGACATAGCTGATGCTTTGTTTGTTTGTTTGTGTTTTATCCCGGCCAATTATCTACACGTGGGACATAAGCCCTAAGAGGAGGGGTGCCCTCCGTGGGGGGGGGGGTCTTTCTAAGGGAACCTAACCCGTATTTACGCAAGGAAATGCAAGGTTCGAAGAAAGCCGCGGAAAACACCGAACGGTTAGGCCGACGGCCGCGATTGGGTTCGAATCCAGCACCTACCGTCTACCAGTTTGGAGGTCAGAACCTCTCGGCCACTGGTGGGGCCATAGCTAACGCAAATTGCCAATTCGTAACAGCTATATCTGGAGTACTATCTACGATCATGCTGAATATTATGCTATCATATGAATCTTTTAAAATAATATTACAGAACATTGAACCTATTATTTGTTGTAGAGGTTTGCATGGGCCCGGTTTGGCCCGAGACCCGTATCCATCCCGGTCAAGCAAAGAAATTTAGCGGGAGTGTTATGTGTTCGGACAGTCATTGGACTGTTATGTGTTATCAGAGGCAGGGTTTAATTTTTTCAGCAGACTCATACCTAAGGCCGTGATCAGGTGTGCACTTTTTTTCTGCGTTGTAGAGTCGGGCCAGAACTGGACTTAAATTTTCTCAGAATGTGTAGGACAGTTACTATGTTTTTTTAAAAATATTAATAGCGATAATAAACTTCTGTTAATGGAATCTTTGGAAGTATAATTTAGGGTGGTTTTCAATCCACTTCTTAATAACTCGAAACTTTCTGACTAATTTTTAACTGTACATGCATAAAATTGACATAAGTGACTATTAAAGGATTTGGGAATAGAATAATTTTTCTATTTTCGGTAAATAAATTATCAAATGGTAAGAGATTTTTGTCACGTGACTGCAGCTTTCTCTTCTTTTCAATGATATCACTTCCAATAATGCAATTCCAAAATGCTAACTTTGACAATAATTCTAAAAGATATAATGTCTTTTTCAAAAAATGGAAGGCACCATTCAATTACATAGGTTCTGAGTATGAAAAAACAGCAAAACTTGTGCATTTCCGAAGAAAATGAATTTAAAAATGTGTCAGGAACAAACTCCTTTGGATTTGAAAAAGCTCTAATAAATGACAGAGAAATATTTTCACAAATATATTTTTTATAATATATCTTCAAAAGTTAATCATGTTTTTACCGTCTTTTTTTTTTCTTTAAATCTGAACTACATTAATTTTATAATGAATCTTTATTTGAATGTTCAAAAATATAAGCTTCTAAGTAATCATTAATGTTATTATCGTGTATTTTCTATGTTGAGAAAATATCGTGATTTAAAAGTATAGTTTTAAAATATAAAATATTTCATAAATGTGTATGTAGTATTCTTTAAAAGAATCTTAATTGTATGTTAAGAAAAACTAATTTTTTTGTGCAAATTGAGTGGAATCGGGTAGTTTTTTCTACTTAACCAAGTATTAAAAGTTTTAAACATTTTCCAACGTTTAAAAATTTTCTCATTTTTTTCTTTCCTTTCCTTCAAAATTTAAATCTGTCGCTTTCGTGCAACTGCTTCACGTTGACCACACTGTGAAATTGCTGTAGTTTCTAGTTACAACCATACTATACAAGATTGGCAAGTGAGCGTCGCGATGCACTCTGAATCTGATTCTATAAGTACTGCAGAAAGGGCGATGTATCAGTCAGCAGCCTTATTGCGTCTGTCCAACGACATGACACGACGAAACTATATAAGTTACCATGAAAAAACTATGAATTGTTTAAAATTTATTGTAAACGCATATATTGGAAAATACTCAATTTTTTTCTTATGTAAGTAGTAATTATAAAATCGTATATTAATTTTTTGAGTTGCACTTCCGGGGCCCCTTTGGGCCGGGGGCCCTCGGCGATCGCCGACCAGCCGACCTGGCCAGTCCGGGCCTGAAGAAAAGGTGTTTTCTTCAAAGAAAATCATTTTCAGTAGGGGGTATGGTTTCCACGTGCAGCCAGCAACGTTGAACACCTTTGAGGCATGGACTCAATGAGGCTATTAATGACGAGTTGGGGTATTCTGCCCCACTCTTCCAGAAGAGCTCTTTCCAGTTCTTGGAGAGTTTGTGGGGGTTGTTGGCGGCTAGAAACTCGTCTTCCTAGAGCGTCCCAAATGTGCTCGATTGGATTCATGTCTGGAGAACACGCTGGCCATTCCATTCGAACGATTCCTTCCTCGAAAAGGAAATCCTCCACCAGGTTTGCACGATGTGGCCTGCAGTTATCGTCCATTAAAATGAAGTTATCTCCGATTGCTGCAGCGTAAGGGATTACAATAGGTCTGAGGATCTCATCCCTATATCGGCGACCAGTCAGAGCTCCATCTCGAATGATGTAGAGGTCAGTGCGCCCGTCAATGAAGATGCCACCATACACCAACACTCCTCCACCGCCAAATCTGACACTTTCGTGCACGAACGCAGGATTATTCCTACTGCCACGGTCCCTCCAGATGAAAATACACCTATTATCCGGCTGCACAGAAAAACGGGACTCGTCAGAAAACAAAATATTGCTCCATTTATTCTCCTCCAGTTGACATGCTCGGTTGCCCATTCCCTGCGGTCGCGACGATGCCTTGATGTTAATCTAACACATACCATCGGTCGGCGAGTATACAGACCTACAGCATGGAGCCGGTTTCGGACAGTCTGAGTTGAAATCGTGGTGCCTGTAGCCGAGCGAAGGTGTTGTTGGAGAAGAGTAGCGTTCATGTTTCGGTGTCTCCGAGCTGTTAACGCTAAATACCGATCTTCATTGGGCGTTGTTGCCCGTCTACGACCTTGCCCTGGTCTTCGGCCTGCACATCCACTCTCCAAAAAACGGTTCCAGATCCTGGAAATGACACTTTGTGACATTCCAATGGCTTGCGCTACTTCGGCTTGAATTTGGCCCCCTTCTAAACTACCAACAATTCTCCAAGCTTGTGAATCTGTCAAATGACTTCGCTGAGACATCGTACTCATCGAAACAAAGCAATCACTGAATGCCGATCATCCTTGTCTTCATTCTCTTTTATCCAGTTGAAAGTCAAATTTCATTCGCTGCCGCTGAAGCGACGTTTTTGACGTCGAACTCAAAATTTGCATATACTCCACAGTTTGAAAACCAGAAAAATTTACATTTGTGATTCTCTTCTTCTATTTTCGGCAAAAAAAAATTTCATTTATATCTTTATTTTATATAAAACTTCAAATATCCTTTAATTGTTTTGAGCAGTATATTTTTGTTATTTTTTTTATTATTGTTCTTAAAAAAAAATGTTTTACTATTAGTTCAAGAGCCGACCGCAGAAAACCCTAAATCATCGAGCACAAGATGCTCGAGATCCTTTATATTTGAGGAAGAATAGTCATAGGGGAATCTAGTGATCTATGTCTGGCGGAAGTGAAGTGGTGCATAAGCCAAAAATGAATACCAGAAGTGGCTCACTCGTAGATCTATCATTTTGTTTCATGTACGTATGAAAACATGGAAAAGTGGGTGTAGGAAAACATAATGCTAAGTCTACGAGCCAACCACCTGTGACTTTCATTTTTGGCTTATGCACCACATTGCTTCTGACAGACATGGATCATAAGAATTCCCCTATGACTACTCTTCCATAATATAAAAGATTTTTTCTTGTGCTCGATGATTTAGGGTTTTCTGCGGTCGGCTCTTGGACAGTTTGTTTTTAAACACATTTATGTAGTATTGTTAAAAATGAATTATAGATCTTATTATTAAATACCCATTATGAAATATTTATTTTAATTAATCGCTAGAGCACTATTTCGTTGAAATTGCTAAGTGTACGGACACTTTTGTGAGACACTGTACATGGCGTCCCGGGAGACCATAATTTATTGCATGGTGTTGAATTCAGACATTTTGCAAACATGGAGATAGATCATGGGGACAGGGTCGTAGCTAGAAGTGAACAATAGGAAGGGCTCAACAGAATGTAGGGGGGGGGGGGTCATATATTTTTTCTTCTCTGTTTCTGACATAGAAAGATAAATTAGTGCATATTCACATTGTAGTACTAAGTTTCTTACTAAACTGTTGTAATCACTTCATTTTATGCAAAGAAAAGTATATGATAATGAAAAATTCGAGTGTATAACTTGTGTAAAATTAATCATGTTAGCTTCATATGCACAAACAGGATCAGGGAGTGTTGAAACATTTATTTTAGATATAATTTAGTAATTCTATCAAACTGTAAAAGGATCTCAAAACTAAATCAGATTTTTGAACAGAATTTCATTTGCATTTTCGGAACAAAAATTGATTGAGTGACTTTGGAATCTTTTCCAGGGGAGCTGAGCCGCCCATAGCACCCCCCCCCCCCCCTTAGCTACGGCCCTGCACTGGAATAGAAATTTTGAAATTCTAGATCTTTAAGGTTGTTCTCAAATTTCCTACTCAACAACGCCGAATTTCTTGACACATTTTCTGACTCGTCTTCGAACGTTAACTCATAAAATTAGCAGGCTTCACTGTTGAAACGATTTAGAATAGAGTTTTCTATTCTATTTTTTAATGAAATAATTATTTATCGAATTATATGCGATGTGTTTATGATTATGTGTTTTTCCTCTTTCTCGAGCTGCCTCGTCGAGCATTCGGTTCATAAAACACACTTTCACAGCATTTTCTGAATGACCTTTAGCCTTTTCCACAAAATGGAATATGCAATTCATTTATATAGTTTCACAATACCTACTTGGACTTGGACGAGACAGTTGTCAGAGTGCCTGGAGAGATCAACTCCTTACCTCTAATAGTCTAGTAGAGATATAATACATGGAACAATTCAAGTCATAGCCAAAGTCTGACAAACAGAACGTCAGAAAAAAAGGAAGGGGGGGGGGGAGCCGGGTCCCAAAAAAAGCAAAGTTCCTTAAAGGGCACCATAGAAAATGAATAAAATAGATGAGACTATGTATAAGAGAAATTAAAAAAATATATATATTACAAAAGTATTTAAAAAATAGAGACTAGAAGATGGTGAACGTTCAGGGAGGAATAGCCCTATCAATGAGATAAAAGCTAGGAAAAATTATCCTGGGTCGATGTTTTCAGAGAGACGTAGGGTTGCTCGTGGTCGTATCCAACGAGCGTTTACATCATAATTTGAAATGCTATGCAAAGCAGGATTTGGGATAGAAGGAATGTTGTCGAAAAACTTTATGGCTTGATTTTTGATAACAGAACGAATAGGAGGAATATTAAGGTCTGAATGGATAACAGTATTTCTGCGATACCAAGGAGAGTGAACAATACCACGGAGAGTCTTGTTCTGAATCACCTGAATTTTTTGCAGATTGGCTTTAGCCGCTGAACCCCAGATCTGAGTGCAATAAAGAAATATGGGACGAAGTACTGTTTTGTATAACAGTACCTTATTGCTCATACTCATCTCATGACTGTACAGGAGATGGGCGAGGTCTTTTTTTTTTTTTTTTTTTTTTTTTTTTTTTTCCTTTGTAGAACATAGAACTTCTGGACGGTATAGTCGATTTGCTTGCGCCAAGTGAGAGTGCTGTCCAGGAATACACCCAGATATTTTACCTCCCGTCCGAAGGTAATGAAGGAGCCATCAAAAAAGAGAGGAGGAGGAGTCAGTGGCGTAGCTATGTTTTTTGGCGCCCGGGGCCAGCAAGAAATTTTGCACCCCCACCCCAATATAGATATATAACAATTTCTCGCAATTTGGCGCCCCTAGGCCTCGGCGCCCAGGGCGGACGCCCCCCTTGCCCCCCCTTAGCTACGCCACTGGGAGGAGTGGAGTGGTTACGAGTAAAAATAACAGCCTGCGACTTATTAGAGTTAATTTTAATTCGCCATTTGGTGATGGAGCATTCAAGTTTGCGTATGTGTTGTTGTAGAAAATCGTGCATAAAAAAAAAAAAAGATTTTTATCACGAGCCATCACAGTTGTGTCGTCCGCATAAATAGCCAACAACGTGTGTGGAGAAGTAGGAATGTCATAGATATAAGCTTTGTAAAGCCAGGGGCCCAATTTGGAGCCTTGTGACTCCAAAATTAATTGGAGCCGTGGTCATTAATTGGACATTAATTGGTGGCGGAAAGAGGACATTAATTTACCACTCTTAGAGGACCACTCTTTAATTGGACATTAAAGAGTGGTCATTAATTGGACGACGTGTGGAAAGGATGTTGGCATAGCGAACGCAGAATGTTCTGCCACGAAGGTATTTAAGGGTGAAGCGCACATGCGCAGTGGGAACTTTTAACTTTAAGAGCTTGTAAATAAGGCCAGATAGCCAAACTGTGTCGAAAGCTTTCGCGACATCAATAAAAAGAGAGCCAACATACTCAGAATTGTCAAATCCATCATGAATGAATTCAACCATCCTAAGCAGTTGGTGTGCAGTGGAGTGTTTGGGCCTGAAGCCAAATTGTTCAGGTATGTCAGGTAAAAAATTTTGAAGGCGAGTAAGAAAAATATGCTCAGTAAGTTTACCTAGAACAGGAAGCAAGCTAATGGGTCTGTAACTCCTAGCCATAGAAGGGTCTAATCCAGGTTTCTTAATCGGAACCGGAACAATAATAGCCTTTTTCCATTCATCTGGGAAATAATGAAATTTAAAGCAAGCATTGATCAGAGTGGCTAGATAACTAGGATACTGAAGAGGGAGCTTTTGATGGCCGAATTAGTAATCCCATCATGCCCAGGGGCCTTTTTGTTGGGTAGATTTTTAATCACCGCAATGACTTCTTCAGGGTTGGTCAGTTCAATTGATCTGACAGGCTCACGTGCCAAAAATCTGTCAATAACATGGTCAACCCGATCTATAGTATCTGCATTAAAGACATCACTATGCGGTTGAAATTGACCTTCATATTGATCAACAAGTACCTCCACTTTTTCATTGTCGAGGCATTAGTGTCCAGCATCTGTATGGAGGGGGGGGGGGGGTAGGGGTAAAGGGTTTCCTAACTCTTTTCAAATAATTCCAAAGAGAATTATCCGTCGGAGTCAGGGAGGTAATAAAGTCAGTCCATTTATTGGATTTAAAATTTTTGATATCTCTTTTAATAATAGCATTAAGGTGGTTCATATCTGCACGGACGCTGGTGTCCCTATTGGCTTGTCAAGTGCGTCGGAGGCTATTACGCTGTCTAATTTTGATTTTAATATCTCCAGAAAGAGATTGATAATTTTGTTGTGTCTGATGACATTTGATTGCCTCCATAGAATTTTGAATTAATTTAGTAAGGTTAGTGACAGCCAAATTTATATCCTCGACAGAATTGAGTTCGTCGAAAGGAGGGGGAGGGGGCATCATTGATTTTATTGATATAGTAATGTCAATCATAAACAAAGGGGGTAAGAAGGGAAGGGAGAACAGGATTACAATCAATGTTAATTTGGATAGGGAGGTGATCCGATGTGAGAGCCGAAATAGGGGTAATGGTGTATAATAGGGAAAGGAAATGTTATTGATCAGAGCCAAATCAATAGTCCTACCATTTCCACTAGGGCCATAACGGGTGAGGGAAGAGGGGGGCTGCAATTTCAATACCATTGTTGATACAGTAATTATGTAGGGTTTCCCCTAAATGGTCCATATTGCTATTGGGACACCAACTGGTATGATGAGAATTGAAGTCGCCTGCAAGAATGACATTGTTATTTAGCCTGAAAAGTTTATTAAGGTCATGGGGAAGAGCCGAATGATTCGAAACCGGAGATAGATGGAGGAAATGAGAAAAGAATTTCAATGGTCTAAATAAATATCAACATTAGTGTTTTCAAGGAGGTCAAGAGAGAGGGAAGGTATATGAGCATGGGTGATCCTTCTACTCACGAATATAGGGCCATAAGGCGAAACACTGGAATTCCCACAACGAGGAGTAAAATAAGATTTAAAATTTTGAATATTGAGACATCAATATTCACCCTGAATCTAGCGCTGCGAACCTTCTGTACAAGAATGAGATCAACAGGGTTATCAATAATGAAATCCCTGAGCTGAGCAATCTTCGGTCTGAGGCCATTGGCATTCCAGAAAAGAATTTTCAAAAGACCCATTATTTGGTTTTAGGAGCGGAGCTAGTAGAGCTCAGAGAGCTATCAGCACTAAGAACACTAAGAAAATCAGTAATATTTTTATCAGTACATAATTTTTGAAATTTTTCTAAGATATTGTAGAGTCTAGTTAATTTTTCAAGAATTAAATCAAAGTCTTTAATATTAGATATAACAAAATTTAATAGGTTAATTTGATCAAATGTATTTAAAAGATTTCCTGATGGTAGCACCATAGGAGCAGAAGCAGTTTGCTTACTACCGTTTATGGGAACTTTAGTTTTAGTAGAATTACTGTTGGAAGAAGGAATAGGTAAAACAGAAGTAGGATTATTTACATTTTCATTAATGGTAGCAGAATTTTTTCCATTTAAGGCAGCCGAAAAAGAGAAGTTATGTTGATAAGATTTAGAAGTAAAAGTTTGGTTTGAGTTTCTGATGGTAGTTGCTCTCCTGGCTTTAAGATATTTTGGATTTTTAGGGAAACCTCCCCAGTTTGCAGTATGATTCCCAGAACAATTGGCACACTTAATTTGACTGCGTTCAGTAATCTGGCATACCTTGACATTGTGATCACCAGAGCATTTAAGACAAACTGGTTTCAGAGAACAAAATTCGCTAGAATGATTGAAAAGTTGACAATTATAACATTGTTTTGTGCTATTAAATTTGTAAGTTTCAACTTTAATATAAAATCCAAGAAGGCTTCTAATTTCAAAAATATGCTTAAAAAGCTCATCATGAAAAACATCGACCAAGAAAATGGGCATTGGGAGTTTAGTATTAAAGCTAAGTAATAAGGATATGCGATGTATATTACAACCTAATTCATTTAATTCTGCTTTAATGTCAGAAATAGGGGTGTCATGGGGAATACCCTTAATCAAAATTTTCCTGGGGCGTTCAGTTTTAAGTTTCTTTCCGAAAAACTCAATTTTATTATCAACAAGATAGCTTTGTATCTAAACATCATTACTGTATATAAACATCATTAGAATTTGGAAAAAAAGTAATGAAGTTATCCTGGGTTTTTTTAAACACTTTACATTCGGCAATTTCGTCAATTTTATTAGATAATTCTTTCCAATTAGCAGTAACTTTAACATAAAAAGGTTCAGGTCTGGGATCTTTAATAACAGGTTGAGTTACCGTGGAGTTTTGGCTGTTGCTGCCATTTGGATCAGTAATTTCGGTCAGCAACACTCACATCATTATTATTACTGAGAGATTCGAAAGAATCGGAAGTAGTAATGGAGTAACATTATTTAATTTAACAATTTTAGCCGTTTTAAGAGGTGTTTTAAACTCCTCATCAGTATCGTTAGCATTTTTGGGGCCAGAAGCATTATTTTTTAAGTTTTGGGAACCCGGCATCATAATTACGAATTAAACTTAAGGTATTATGCAAGATAGGACAAATAATATTTAAAATAGAATCATCATTAGAATTGGCATATGACAAGAAAAAGTTCCACGTACCTTCAAAACTTTGGTAAAATTGCTTCTTTGCACAGTCAGAAGCTCCGGTAAGAAAAATGGCACAGTTTTTCAAAGTCAATAAAAGCGATTGTCCATTTTCAAGAGTCACAAAGATGATTATAATACTGGGCAATCCATTCGTTGAGAAGCTGGAAATTCTCCGGAAAACAGGGATTATCAGTAGAGCATTCAAAATCCATAGCCGACATCACACAAAAGTACTTCGCGAATACAAATTCTAACAAGAACTAAATATTCACAAAGTCAAAAAGCATCGAAGAAAACATAGTTTCACAATAAGAAGACCTGCTAGTTTCCTGCGTTTCTGGACAGAAATGTAATTACTGTGTCAGAAAATACCTTCGCATGCGATTTGGAATCGATCTGTGCTTTCCAGTTTTTGATAAAAAAAATTATCTATTGAGTTATAAGCGACTTTGATCAAATGAAAAACACGTTTTTCACCCCCCGTTTGAGTGGTTATTCTTCTTTCGGAAGAAATTCGATTCAAAATGTCCACTTTGACACTGTTTTTGAAAAAAGCAATTGCGTTTGGAAAAAGAAAAAATAAAAGAAAGAAAATGAGTACGATTAGACTCTTTCTAAACAACAACACTTGCTAGTTTCATGCATTTCAGAAAAAAAAAAATAATTAAAACTTATGTCAAACAGTTATCCTTTTGGATTTTAGAACAGTCTTAAGGGATGAAACGACCCGTTCACTGATGCTAATCCTAAGGAAGAAATTTATAAAGATACCTCGGTTGCATTTCAATATTTTTAATTTTTTTTTTTTTTTTTTTTTTTTTTTTTTCTTCTTATTGGATAGCTGAGATTGATCTGAATGCAGTCCGTTTTTCACTTTTTCGATTTCCTTTTTAAATATTTTTTATAAGGGTGCTTTCGCTTTCCAAACCGGTTCCGAAAATGAAAACGTCCGCATTAAAAATATTTGTAAACAAAATCGAAAAAGTAAAAAACGGCCTGCATACAGATCAATTTCAGCTATCCAACGCAGGAAAAAAATAATAATAAATAAATAAAATTTAAAATTAAAAAATTAAAAATAAATAAAATAAAATAAAAATATTAAAATGCAACCGACATACGTTATAAATTTCTTCCATAGGACTAGTATTAGCGAACGGGTCTTTTCATTTGAATGAAGTTGCCTCTTAATAAACAGAAAATCCTAAATTGTCCGAGGAGGCACCAGGACTCGATTATGACAAATTGGGGCCCTGGGCAAAGACAAATTAGGGGAGCCTCTTTCGCATCATTGCAACGTTATTTAGATAGAAATGATGATCACTCATATGTGCATGTGTAAGACATAAACATATTTTCGCACCTTGGATATAAATAGAAGAAAATCCTTAGCTCTGCCAATTCTAAATTAAATACCTTAAGTAATAAAAGTACATTTTTCGCCCTTAGTGCACACCAAACTTTTTTATATAACTTGAGCAATTTGTTATGTTATTTTAAGATGAATTTAATAACTTCAACATATGGAAGAGTTGGAATTGGGAAAATAAAGTAAATATTTTATCATTTAATGCATGGTTTTGGGGGCCTTTTAAGGTCCGGGGCCCATGGGCAAAGTCCCGATTTGTTCATACGGTAATAAGGGCCTGGGAGGCACACATGGGACACTTCGATGTTTTGGAAGTGGAAAACTCCATCCCCCGTCCCCCTTGCCTTTTTCATCTATTCTTTCCGAACACCCCTTTTATTCACCCCTGTATCGCACGCTTGTTCATAAAGGGACACAATTCAAAAAATGAAGTTTTTCAGAAAAGATAAAAAAGGTTTTCAAACTTGAAAAAAAAAAAAAAAAAAAAAAAAAATGCTTTTAATCAAAATAGATCGGGAAATGTTTCACAGCTTGTACAGTCGAACCTCCTTAAGGCCCCTGTCCTCGCTCGAGGAAACGCTCGCGAGCTAATGCTATTCCTATGGGGAAGCATTTTTCTAATAACTCTTTCGCATTGTGACATTTTTGAATTTTTTTTTTTTTTTTTTTTTTTTTTGTATTGGATAGCTGAGGTGCATGCCGACAGCGCACCTTTTTCACTTTTTCGATTTTGGTTGCAGATATTTTTTACAAAGTTAGTTTCTTTTTCAAAACCGGTTTCGAAACTGAAAGTGCTTTAAAAAAATATATATCTGCAACCAAAATCGAAAAAGTAGAAAAGGTGCGCTGTCGGCATGCACCTCAGCTATCCAATGCAAAAAAAAAAAAAAAAAAAAAAAAAAAAAATTCAAAAATGTCAAAATGCGAAAGAGTTATTAGAAAAATGCTTCCTCATTGGAATAGCATTAGCTCGCGAGCGTTTCCTGAAGCGAGGACAGGAGCAGGGACGAGCAGGGACAGGACAGGGGCCTTATGTCCCTGCCCGCGAAGACAAAGACACTCGCGAGCTAATGCCACTCCTATGGGGAGGCATTTTTCTAATAACTCTTTCACATTTTGACATTTTTAAATATATATATATATATATATTTGCATTGGATAGCTGAGGTCCCTCTCAAGACCGCTCCTTGATTACTTATTTTTGTCGCAAGTATTTTTTATAAAGTTACTTTCATTTTCTGAACCTCAGCTATCCAATGCAAAAAAAAAATAAATAAATAAATAAAATAAAAAAATAAATAAAAATAAATAAAAATAATATATATATGTATATATATATATATATACTAGCGCACCCGACAGACGTTGTCCTGTCACCGACAGACGTTGTCCTTCTTGGCACCGACTCCAGAAAATCAAATAAATGTACGTAAATATGGTAATACGCAGAATAAACACTACGCTCTTAATTTAATTTCTTATTACAATTATGTGAGGAAATTATTTTTTACTCTTCATTAGTTTTTGAAATCGGTTCAATTTTTGATAGAAAAGTTTATTTTTCTCTTTTTAGTTAAAAGTTAACGATTGTCTGAAGTCGGTTAATCAAAATTATAATACAGGAAATATTATCGTAAAGCATACACGTTTGTCAGCAGTGGGATTCGAACACGCGATCTTTTTCTTCAAGAAGCTGAGCTTAAATCTGGGGAAGCAGGACGTTTCGGTCCCGCCATTTCGGTCCCGAGACATTTCGGTCCCGAGACGTTTCGGTCCCGAGACGTTTCGGTCCCAAGACATTTCGGTCCCTGGCTATTTCGGTCCATGGCCATTACGGTCCCGAGACATTTCGGTCCCTGGACTTTTCGGTCCTCAGACATTTCCGTCCCTTCTCCAGCAAACTGAAATTTTGTGCACGGGAAATATCTGACATAATTTTATAGGGAACATTTTAGAATGTTGAATTCAGGGGCTGATCATTCCCCCCCGGAGCTATCAAATCTCCCCCCGGAAATTTTGAGATTTTGTGCTTTCAGTGGTAAAAAAGTGTAATTATCCCCCGGGACTCTATTGAATCCCCCCCCCCCCCGGAGCCACAGAAGTCCCTCCCGGAGAAAAGTGTCTGAATTCAACACTGGTTTTTTAACTGAAAGCCACATAAAATTTTAGTGTAATGCGATTAATTAGAAGTAACAAGTACCGAAAAGCCGCTTACACGTATAACTCGGATCCAAACTCAAATATATTGCAGCGGATCCAAACGCCATGCAAATTTCATATGGCAGAAGTAGTTCTGCGGATTTATATAAAAGTTCCTCTATCATGAAAATCTTTTTT
Organism: Maratus speculifer; assembly: GCA_964019185.1. Taxonomy (NCBI): domain Eukaryota; kingdom Metazoa; phylum Arthropoda; class Arachnida; order Araneae; family Salticidae; genus Maratus; species Maratus speculifer. The sequence goes on from OZ025289.1 coordinate 309,712,623, forward strand.
TTTTTTTTTTTTTTTTTTTTTTTTTTTTTTTTTAAGGGATTTTAACATGCAATTGTGAAAAAGCCACATTATTTTTTAAATTCTGCATATGGACTGACTAAAACTTTTTTATTTTTTAAATAATTATTTTATTTCGCTATTAAAAAACTATTTAAAAGTTTGCGTTAATCTTTTTACGTATAACAACTATTGCTACGAAATAACTTTTTACGTGTAACAACCTTTTTATATATAACAATGCAGGTATTATAAATCATTTTTAATACATTAAAGACTTTTTATGCTTATTACATTCAAAAACTACGAGCGAAATAAACACAAGTCAAATCTTTAAAAAAAAAGTATCATTTGACACCACTAGAAATAGTGTTAAACAAATGACTTATCTGTAACGAGGCTACTTCAGTCAAACAAAAAGGGCCGCTAATCCTTTGGTAGAAATCTTTGAAGGTAAATTTGCTGCATTTCAATATTTTGGAATGATTTTTTTTCAATGTATAGCTAAAATAAATTTGTACAAATACTATTTTTTTTATTTTTTTTCCGATATTTTTAATGAAGACACTTTTATTCTCGGAACTGGATTCGAAAATGAAAACATCCCCACAAAAATAACCTGCAATCAAAGTTAAAAAGTAAAAAACGGTCGTCATACAAATCGATCTCAGCTATTCAATGCAAAAAAGAATTGTTTAAAAATATTGAAAGCAACCAAGAAATCTTTATAAATTTCTTCCATAGGATTAACATTTGCGAAAGGGTCTTTAAACTTCACTGAAGTAGCCTCTTAAATTGGGATACAAAAGTTAAAATTTCTAATAAATATAAACTGTTCTTTTCGCTTTTAAAATTCTATATTTCAAATATTCCCTTATTCTTTATTTGACTTAAATACGTAAAATTTAAATAGCCTATCTGTTTTAATATGATAAATAAAAAGCTAAAATTAAAATGTAATAAATAATATAGAATCTCAAAATATTAATGTGTAGTGAATCATTTTTACGTAAAATTCCATTTAAAATGTAGAAAAATTATAATTTTATTTTAATAAAGAAATCTTGTCACTTAGAGACCATATGTGTTTAGCATACATCTGTTATATTTTCTAAAGCCAGCTTAATGAAACTAATTACAAAATTATTAATGTAATGCGTATTGAAATTTGCCATTTCATTTAAAGCTGGTATTATTATATAAAATAATTATTTTTAACATTAAAATATAAAAACTCGCATAAAAAATATGAAAAAAAAGCCTTCTGTCAAAGTAAGCTAAATTAAAAAGTAACTTAAAATATATATTTATATATTATTTAAAATATTATTTCTAGGTGGTAAATATCTTATCTATCAATCTTATTTAGTTATCTTATAAGTTTTGAGTATTTCAATGTCATTCATAAGCTGTAATAATCAGGATAAAAAATACTCCATTCTACTTTTTATACTGGTTTAATTGATACTAAAAACGTTTGAAATGAAGATAACAGCGAGAGGAATAAAAAACACCGAAAAATGTTGTTCTTTTCAAGACATTCATATTTCTTCTAAAAAATGCGAGCGACTATGTCGGAGGTTCGTCTGCATTTGAACTCCAGAGTGAAAAGGACATTGTATAGAAAATAGAATGAGGGATTTCATCTGACAAGTGTATAAAGATCAAGATAAGTAGAATAAAGCTAACTGTCTAGATCTTCTATAGTCCGTCCAAGATAAGAAAAACTCTGAGACCGGTTTCAGCTTGGCCCTGTTGCCAGGGTAACTGGTCAGTCGACTTTTTTTTAGGGGAGTCCGACGTTTTTATTTCTCGCCAATTCCTCCCCATTCAATCGGTCATTCGGAGAATTATCGCAGTCTTTCCTGTTCTTCCACAGAGACCGGTTTTACCTTCAGCGCTTTTGCTAATAATAAAATGCTAGGTCTGATTCTCAAATTGATTTAGAATCGAAATCTGTTTTTCATTTTTTATATAAATAAATTATTACTCACTGAGCCATAAGCGATTTTTGTCACATGACGGCTGGTTTTTCTCCATTTTCTAGCTATTATGCCCGAAAATTTTATTAAAAACGCAAACTTTCAGCGTTTATTTTTTATATTAATGTGATTTAACATTAATTTTAATCTTTATTTTCCTACTTTGCTCTGTGTATATATATAACAATTAGCTTGATTAAAAATTTTAAAATAGAAATTTGGTTACATTTTGTAAAAAAAAAAAGTTTCAAATGTTTCTAATGTTAGTAATCAACCCAAGGCATGTAAAAACCTGCGCAAAGAAAAGCACAAATAAAAATACAAACACTTATTTCAAAGATTTATAAAATGAGTGCATGCTTTTTTGTAAAATTAAAGAAAAACTGAAAATAAATAGTAACATATAATGCAAATAAAATATAAATGCTCTCTGTATTAATTTGAAAAATGGATAAAAACAAATAAGAACTTTTATTTAAAAATTATAAAAATGGATAAAAAAGGAACTTTTATTTAAAAATTATAAAAATGGATAAAAAAGGAACTTTTATTTAAAAATTATAAAAATGGATAAAAAAAAAGGAACTTTTATTTAAAAATTATAAAAATGGATTTAAAAAAGGCACTTTTATTTAAAAGTTATAAAAATGGATAAAAAAGGAACTTTTATTTAAAAATTATAAAAATGGATATAAAAAAGGAACTTTTATTTAAAAATTATAAAAATGGATAAACATAAAAAAAGGGAACTTTTATTTAAAAATTATAAAAATGGATAAACATAAAAAAGGGAACTTTTATTTAAAAATTATAAAAATGGATATTAAAAAAAGGAACTTTTATTTAAAAATTATAAAAAATGGATAAAAAAGGAACTTTTATTTAAAAATTATAAAAATGGATAAAAAAAGGAACTTTTATTAAAAAATTATAAAAATGGATATAAAAAAGGAACTTTTATTTAAAAATTATACAAATGGATAAACATAAAAAAGGGGAACTTTTATTTAAAAGTTATAAAAATGGATAAAAAAAGAACTTTTATTTAAAAATTATAAAAATGGATTAAAAAAAGGTATTTTTATTTAAAAATTATAAAAATGGATAAAAAAGGAATTTTTATTTAAAAATTATAAAAATGGATAAAAGAAAAGGAACTTTTATTTAAAAATTATAAAAATGGATAAAAGAAAAAGAACTTTTATTTAAAAATTATAAAAATGGATAAAAGAAAAAGAACTTTTATTTAAAAATTATAAAAATGGATAAAAAAAGGAACTTTTATTTAAAAATTATAAAAATGGATAAAAAAAAAGGAACTTTTATTTAAAAATTATAAAAATGGATTAAAAAAGAGGAACTTTTATTTAAAAATTATAAAAATGGATAAAAAAAGAACTTTTATTTAAAAAATATAATTGATATCGAGATTGAGAGGAAAGTCAAATTTCTAAGAAAGAATAATTTATTCAGTTAATTTATTAATAAATAGTTAATAATTTGAAATATTTCCCTTCATTTAAAAATCTCTAAATGAGCCTGAAAACGGCATCTCTTTTTCCATGAAATCTGATGAATCTTTTTCAATTTTTCTCCTAAATTTCATCTAACAAATTTCCTGTTAAGATTATAACTGAGTTCTGAAAACTTTTTTATCCCATAGGAAGGCGGACGCTTTCGATGAGATAAGATAGGAAGAAGAAAAGAAAAGAAAGAAGGGGGAATCTTTAAAGCCATTGCCAATGTGGCAACCCCGCTCTTACCGGTGAATTTCCCCTTCCCTACCTACAAGATTTGGAACCTTCGAAACCAGCAACCCCGCTCAGGGTTTTTCTAACCCGAGCCAGACAGTTATCTTGTTGGTTATTATTAGTTATCTTGTATAAAGATGACCATTTGTTCAGATGGGCGTTGACAATTGATTGACATGCAGAATTTTTGCTTAAAAGAGGTTAATAGTAGTACTTAACTGGTACTTATATGCATATATTTCAAATTTTATAGGAACACCAACATAAAAAATTATAAGTGTTTAAAAATTCCCGGCACACGGTTTTGATTTGTTATTTACTTAATGTTATACATTATTTTATTAAATGATTAACATCATTTTAGAAAATTTGAAAGCATTAATAATTATGTTGTTAACTTAAAAAACTCAAATATTAAATTATTTCTTTCAAACATATTTATTAATAAGAATTCAAAATTATTTTAACTATTAATTGTTTAAGTGACTTATTTATCAATTACTTGTTTAAAATCTAGTACAAGAACTATATAGCAGTTATTATAGCAAAAATGAGAAAACATATTTTTTAAATTTCAGCTACTACAATGTTATTAAGTTCATTAGGATGTATAAAAATGATAAGGATTCTCAAAATAAATATGATATTTATTCATTTATTGGTTAGTTTATAATATTTTTCTTACTCTTTAAATGTAATTAATTAATATATGATTGCTTTTTGCGAACTGTAAATTATAACTTTGTTTCAGAAAATTTAAATCTGCATCTGGATAATAATGTTACCTAACACTGTTAAGAAATATTTTTACGCATTGTTACAGTGTTGCATTATTGTATTTAATTAATTATTACGTTACGTTACTAACTGATTTTTCAAAAAAAAAAAAAAAAAAAAAAAAAAAAAAAAAAATAATAATAATAATAATAATAATAATAATAATAATTTCCTTTTTTGAAATAATTAACAATTTATTACTTATGGTGATGAATAATTGCTATAAATTAAATCTCAAAACAGTTAGTGATTTTAAAATGAAAATTAAATTAATATTTTATTAAATACATGTATTTTTAATTTAATGAATCTTTATTTCATTAAATTGGTGAAATTATTAATATGCATTTCGAATTTTACTTTAAATAAACTCAATAAATAATCTGTTTTATATTCTATTTATCATTATGTTTTGTAGTAGTTGTAAACTGAAACTTATTGTTCACCTGTTTATTTATTTTATATTTAAAATTACTGAAATTTAAAACTATTAATTCAATTAATAGTAAAATTAAAATAAGAATTATCAATTTTTTTTCTCTGTGAAAGTGGGAGCGAAAAGGTAATGCAAATAAATAAATAAATAAATAAATAAACGATAAATTAAAAACGCCTCGTTTTGTCAGTTAAAAATTGGAAATAAAATTATTTAAAATTATTGTTACATTATTATATAAAATTAAAAAATAATCATTTTATTACAAAGAAATAGGCCCACTTTCAATAAAATTAACTCACAAAAATTGTCTTCATAAAGTGAGAAAACTGTAAAAAAGAAAAAAAAAATACAACCAATAATTATTACATAAAAAAAAGATCGTTGGAGCATTTTTATTTTTTTAAACAAAAAATTTTCGTAGCACGCCTAGTTACGAAATCACTAATTTAAAGATTCTAAGAAAGTGTGCGAAAACATTCAATAAAATATGTATTCTAGTTTATAGTATAGATAAAATACCTAATACAAAGAATATATGATAAAACTTAAAATATTCATTCTGTTAAATAATAATAATAAAGACAGTTTAAAATTTTATAACATTATTTAATCAGATTTTCAACTCGCTGTGATTTTATTATCACGAGTTACAGTAGATTAAACATATTGGACTATTATACTCAGCTTTGTATAAAATTTGAGGGAAAAAGCCCGAACAATGTTGAGCTTACAGCGTTTAGTGGGCCTTCATCAATCAGAAACCAAGTTATAAGGTGGCCGGTAAAGAAATAACAAGGGACCGAAATGGCAAGGGACCGAAATGACTAAGGACCGAAATGGCCAGGGACCGAAATGTCTCGGGACCGAAATGGCCAGGGACCGAAATGTCTCGGGACCGAAACGGCGGGACCGAAATGTCGTGTACCCTAAATCTGGTGCCTTAGACCGCTCCGACATTCCGTCCGCACTCCATTCATCGAACTTATTCAACACTTTTAAATCTTAGCGACAATCGATGTTATAAGAAGTATTTTTACCGAAATTTTCAAGATTTTTGATTTGGTAGATTTTTTTGTGCTGTGATTAATACGAAATCCCGACTTTCTTTTATATATATAGCACTTTTAATTAGCGAAAAATCACTTATTAGTTTTTCCCTAATTACTGAAAAAGTACTGAACCAATTTCGACGAAATGGGAATCTAAACCATTCTCGAATCCACTGGAACACACACACAAAATTTCATTAAAATCGGTCCAGTCGTTTAGGAGGAATTCAGTTACATACAAACGCAAGGATTTTTATATATAAAGATAAGCATTGAAAATTTCAGGTTTTTGCGCCGAAGACATCGCCAAATTAGCAAAATGTGAATTATCTCACGAACTACTGAATTTAAACTAATTTGCTTAGTACCATTCGATTCAGAATGAAAAAATGCACTGAAATATGTTATCAGTTGAAAAATAACTACAAAAGCCGATTTTTAAGGAATTTTTTAAAAGTTCGTTCTTTTTTCTACTCATCGTAGGGGTGGATTTTCGAAAATCCATTTTTAGCGGCACTCGATGTTATAAGAAGTACTTTTACCCCAATTTTCAAGATTTTTCGCATGGTAGATTTTTTTTGTGCTATGATTAATACGAAATCCTGACTTTCTTTAATATATATAGCACTTTTAATTAGCGAAAAATCACTAACTATTAGTTTTTGCCTAATTACTAAAAAAGTACTGAATCAATTTCGACGAAATGTGAATCTGAACCATTCTCGAATCTACTGGAACGCACACACAAAATTTCATCAAAATCGGTCCAGTCGTTTAGGAGGAGTTCAATTACATACACACGCACAGAGGATTTATATATATATATATATATTTAAAAATGTCAAAATGCGAAGGAGTTATTAGAAAAATGCCTCCCCATAGGAATAGCATTAGCTCGCGAGTGTCTTCGCGGACAGGGGCAGGGGCCTTAAGGGTGTATTCCGATCCAAACTGCCTTTTTTCAGATTTATTTTTAGATTCATTTTTGCTGTCAAATGCACACAAACTTTCAAATTCTCTTATTTAGAAACTATACAAGGTGCTGTGATTGCCGATTCCTTGATAAATGCAGAAAATGTTGCAAAAAATACTATCAAAAACGGCGTTTTATACCAAATTTTCCGAAGCGGGAGATCTGTGAACTTAAAAAAGGTTCACGTTTAGAAAATAATTGCTTATAAATCAAATTCTAATTAATTCAGAGAAAAATTACTTCACACGGCATCTTCTACATCACTTCAAAAATCACCCCAGCAAGTTTCATGTTTCTACTTTTAAAAGTGAGCCTGAAAGTGTATCGGAAAATTTTGAGCTGTTGAAGGTGGAAAATTATTTTTTCGAATACACCCTTAAGGTTGTTCTCAACTGCTTCGCTCAACAAGCGCAAAACGTTTTGACACATTTACAAATTCATTTTTTAACAGAAATATATTTAATTGGAAGGCCTGACTAGGGAAGCGATTTGGAATCGACCTGAATATTCCATTTTATGATAATTAAATTACCTATCCAGTTCTAAGCTATTCCGATCACGTGATAATCCGTTTTTCTCCTGCTTTTCGACCGGTTTTTCTGCTTTCATCGGGAAATTTGCTCAAAAACATAAATTTTGAAGACTTGTTACGAAAGATCTATTTTTTTTTTTTTTTTTTTTTTTTTAAACAGAAAAACAGGTGCAATTAGACAGTTTCTGAATAATAACACCTGCTAGTTTCATGCATTTCCGAACAAAAATAAATTAAAGCATCTGTCGCAAAGTTGCCCTTTTTGATTTAAGAACATCCTTAACCTCTTCAGACCTGAGGTACACAAATGTGTACCTCCATTCTTTTCCTCATAAAAACTAAACTGTTCGAATTTTTTGCATTTCTACTTTACTTCTATACAGCTGAATGTTTTTTGCTTTAAAACAAACCCAAGAAATGTCAGCACTGATGAATATAACTTCATAAAATAAATTTTGTTTTCATCGGGATTTCGAAAATACCTTCAATACATTGTGGCCAAAAAAGTAAGAAATATTCATGATTATTTAATTTAAATGCTTTACAATAAAAAAATTTGAAATTTTGCTGATCATTTACTTGTTTAAAGACCTTAATTTTGTTATTGCGTAAATTTATATTACTGATAGTTAAACTGGTGTTTTAAGAGGATTAGTACTTTTGTATCCATATTTATAAACCTAAATTACCAGACCTCTAAAGCACTGATTTAAAAAAAATGACTCTTTCTGTTATCTATGGTGTCATTTCGATTATATAAAAGCAATAAATATATATTTGCAGAGTTATTTTATGCTCAGGTCTGAAGAGGTTAACGCGAACCTCAAGGGGAATCAAACTTTTGTTCATGTTAACAGTAATTCATGTTACCAGTATCAAATCTTTGTATTCGTCTTTATAAGGGACTGTGAAAACAATTCATGTTAAAAGTAATTCACGTTAAGCGAGTTTTGACTGTATATCTACTCTGAAATTCAGTAGTCAAAGGCTTAAAATATCTAGAGCGAAAGATCAACATTGCGATATGTCACAAACATAAATAATTTTTTTTACTGTATATCTCGATATTTATAGGTAGGGGTAGGGTGAAGGCATTTATGTCAAATGCAATTATATGACAAAACATTTACTTCATCAGTGTGCATAAAATGGGTACTTATGTTTCTAAAGAAAAGAGTCTTAATTTTCTAGAATGAATAAAAGTGTTATTTAAACTAATACCAAAATTATAATCCAGGGGGCACCCGGGTTTGAACCGGGGACCTCTCGATCTGCAGTCGAATGCTCTACCACTGAGCTATACCCCCGTTGCTAGGAAAGAACAACATATATTATATAAATGTTATTAAAAAGAATATTTAAATTTCTTGGATAAGTTTTTATGTTGTTAAGTGAAATTATTAGAAAATACTGAATGCGTGCTCAGTTTGTCTATTTTACCAACACAACAATTTTTCTGACTTAATTCATTTTCATTCCTATAGTGTAACTTTCACATTCGGGTGGTAAAGAATCAATTTCTTAATATAAAGTTATCATAAGGATCAGTTTTTTATTATATATATATTTTTTTTTTCTAAAATTCAGCGGTCCTCGGATCTGCCAATGTGACACAAAAGAACATCAGAAATATTAAAAGTACCTAATCATTTTTATCTCTAATTGGATAGGGTGTGAGAATTTTTTCCCGATAGATGGCGCTTGTTTTGTGGAAAACCGTGAATTGACGTCTATCTGTTTTTTTTTTTTTTTTTTCTTATTCGATGTTCTTTTCTGTGATACTTTTTATCTATTTCAATAACTTTAGAATTGCATTTCACTTCGTTACAAACATATTCTATTACAATATATTAATTTAATGTGAATTGAGTAAGTAAAATTCATGGCTTTGATTTGTGCTTGATAGAAAACGCGGATAGTGAATTTCTTATAAAACGCTGTAATTTTTTAACCATTTGGAAAATGGTTGTTGCTTTCGGTGTAGAAATATCCGAGACATATCTGAATTCTTTTTATGTCCGAATTTTATTCGTTTCTTGATTCGTTCATGTTTAATATCCAGAAATCGCCAGAAATGGAATACTTCGGTTGCCACAGTGACAAAAAAGTATATAAAATACTACAAAAAATTAATAACTAAGAAACAAATTGAGATACAGGTTTCAAACAAACTGCATTTAACAGTACATTTTTTGTTCTACACGAAATGACGGTGTAAAAACAGAAAATGTTTGGTGTTGGTGTTTATAAGTTCAAAAATTTGCAGTACCGAAAATTGTAAAGGCTGTTGTACTTCCGTACGCTAATTTAAATCCAATAGGATATATATATATATAACCATTAATACTATTACAATATATGAACCATTGAATTTAATAACTTATAGCACATTAAACATGGAAGGAAAAAATAAAAAATTAATATGAATACAAATGGAATTTGTAGAACATATATATATATATATATATATATTAGATTACTCGTTTGCATTTGAATATTTTTAAAGAATTTTATATTTTCGATTTTTTTGCAGGTATTTTTAATTAGGTCACTCACACTTTCGGAAACGATTTCGAAAGTGAAAGCATTCACATAAAAAAAAGCCTTGCAAACAAAAGTGAAAAAACAAAAAACGATCTTTGTACAGATCGTCACCCGCACTTTAATGAAAAAATACTGAAATGCAAACAGCATATCATAAAAAATTTCTTCGTTGGATTAACATTAGCGAACAAGTTTTTTCGCTTGCTTAAAATATTCCTATTTTAAAAAAATCCTTAAAATTGAATTATTAATTTATAATTAAATTCTAAAAATATTCACGTATGTAATTTAATATTAAATGCAAATGTACGTGAATAAAAAAGCAAAAATTACAGTTTCAAGAAAGTAATATTTTTGCTACGTATTCTAATAAATTGTTATTCTACCAGTAATCGATATCACTCTCTAATGAAAAAATTAAAGTTAACCATGCAATTTTTATTTTAGACAGTCCAATTTTTAAAATCATAATAAGCTCTGCTTTTGTGGAATACTAGAAGTTTCAAAGCAATAACTTATAAACAATTCAAAACAGTTACATTTTAGCATGTGATATAGATGGCAGCACTATAAAATTCTTCTGCGAGGATCAGAGAGAGATCGAGGGATTGGTTGGTTGTGTTTATGATGATCAATTATCTGCACTCAAGCTGAAGTTGGGCCCAGGGCTTGTTAAAAAGTTGCCCCTCCCCCCGTATCTCCCCATTCCCGGCAACACTTTCAGAAAAAAAAATAGGTTTTTTTTTTGACGAGTTGACAAAGTTGTTTTGGTATAAGTTTCAAGTTTACAGAAAAAAAAATAACTTACCAGAATAATCAAGAAAATGAATTACAGTCCACTTTCTCAAATAAGCATTTGTATAATTTACAGACATCTATGATCCACAGTTTATGTTGCAGAATAAATGAGGACGTCTTTTTCAAAACTCGCCTTACCCAAAATCATAAAAATTGTGTTTTCCCTAACAGTCTAGTAATAATTTTAAACTATAATTCTGACATTGTACAATCCTCGTTTATATCGAAACCAATAGACACAGTATGCAGTTTTTGGCATTTTCCCCAAATTGGGTTTTCTGGATACAGCAAGTTTTAAAAATTATAGGTACACTCTCAAATTAAAAAGGATTTTTACAGAAAAATTAGCTATAGAGGTTTTTTATTACAGTAAAACTTCGTTTTTACATCAGGGACCAAAGTATAAAATACAAACAGTGGGAAAACTTAAATTTTGAGAAAATTTACATGCAGGAAAACGCTAACTCCAAGAACATATAATCGAGGTTTCACAGTATTTATCAATTTTTCAAAATACTAAGTTGCAATTATGAGAAAAGAAAAGAAAAATTGTGCGTATATGTTAATCAAATTTACTTTGAAGCGTATTTCATATAAGGAACAGAAAGTCAACCACATAATTTGTGGGCCCCGGAAATTGGTGGGCCCAGGGCCGAGGCCGGTGTATTAATCAGGCTGTCTGCACGAGGGATATGGAACCTAAGTCGAGGGAGGTGCCCCCCGTGACGGTCTTTCTAGGGGAACCCAATCCGTATTTATGCACAGTAACCCAAGATTCGAAAAAAAAAAAAAAAAATCACGGAAAACTCCGAACGATTTGGCCGACGGCTGCGATTAGGTTCGAATCCAGCATCTGTCGTCTACCAGTTTCGAGGGCAGAACTTCTCAACCACGGGTGCGACCGAGTTCAGAGAAAAATAGAGGGAAATGTGTTGATTTGGTGTGACGCTAAAATGTGCAATATTGAAACCGGTCAAAATTCGGCCCAAACACTTGCGCGGCTCACCACAGGGGTGTAGTCGTAAAAATAACAAAGGGACCTACGCTCTAAGCAGAGGACATACCCTAGAGTGTATATATTATATAAGAAAGGGGGGAGGATTGTACTTTGTGCTAATATATGAATAAATAAAGAAACAACGTTAAGAAGCACAAATAATATAAAGATAAAAGATGTTAAAAAGCATACAGCTGTTTCGGGACTTCTAAAGTCCCATCATCAGTGCTAAAAATAGGTGTAAAATGTAAAAGACAAGTCACATTATTAAATAAAAATAAAAACGTGCATCGATTTTTCCGACTTTGTTTGAAGTGTGCAAATTACAATGTACAGAAATAAAATTAGGAATTATTTTATTATGTTTACAATTCAAAAGAAAACTGTGATGATTAAGATATTTGAACTTCTTAAGACGGAGGTTAGCAAATCTATTACAATGTGACATTTTATAAAAACAAAAATGTAAACAGACAATCCAACGGCCCGTTGAAGCCAAATATAAGTAAGGGGGGGAGGATTGCACTTTGGGCTAATATATGAATAAATAAAGAAACAACGTTAAGAAGCACAAATAATATAAAGATAATAGATGTTAAGGGTGTATTCGAAAAAACGCTTTTTCACCTTCAACAGCTGGAAATTTTCCGATACAATTTCAGACACATTTTTAAAAGTAGAAACATGAAATTTGCTGAGGTGATTCTTGAAGAGGCGTATAATGTGCCGTGTGATGTCTTTTTACGTTCAATTCATTAGAATTTGATTTATAAACATTTACCTTCTCAGCATGACCCTTTTTTTCGTTCACAGGTCTCCCGCTTCGGAAAAATCTGTTCAAAATGCCGTTTTTGATCGCTTTTTTTTTTGCTATATTTTCTACATTTATCAAAAAATTGACAATCACGGCACCTTGCGGACTTTCTAAATAAGAGAATCTGCAAGTTTGACGAGTTTGAGAGCAAAAGTGAATTCAAAAATACATCGGAAAATAAGCAGTTTGAATCGAAATACACCCTTAAAAAGCATACAGCTGTTTCGGGACTTCTTTTTGTTTTTATAAAATGTCACATTGTATTTGCTAACCTCCGTCTTAAGAAGTTCAAATATCTTAATCATCCCAGTTTTCTTTTGAATTGTAAACATAATAAAATAATCCCTAATTTTATTTCTGTACATTGTAATTTGCACACTTCAAACAAAGTCGGAAAAATCGATGCACGTTTTTATTTTTATTTAATAATGTGACTTGTCTTTTACATTTTACACCTATTTTTAAAACTGATGATGGGCCTTTAGAAGTCCCAAACAGCTGTATGCTTTTTAACATCTATTACCTTTATATTATTTGTGCTTCTTAACGTTGTTTCTTTATTTATTCATGTATATATTATAGCTTTCTTGAAAAACAGAGGATATACGATGTTCTTTTTAAAAATCCTGAAGGTATACGGCGTATACCATCGTATTCCCACATCACTGCTCACCACAGTGACAAATATTATACCACACAATGGCCCAGTTGAGCTTACATGCATTCATGTGTATTCGAAAAAATACTTTTCCACCTTCAACAGCTCGAAATTTTCCGATACAATTTCAGACACATTTTTAAAAATAGAAACATGAAACTTGCTGGGGTGATTTTTGATGAGCCGTTTAATTTGCCGTGTGATGTCTTTTTACGCTCAATTCATTAGAATTTGATTTATGAACAATTACCTTCTCAGTAGGATCCTTTTTCATCTCCCGCTTCGGAAAAGGCGGTTCAAAATGCATAACTCAAAATGGGGTAAAAAACATAAGGGATTATTAATCACGTGATAAAGATAACTCAATAGGTAATTTATTGATTAAAAAATGGAAAACACAGTTCGATTCCAATTCGCTTCCATAGTCAGGCTTTTAAATTTAATATTTTTCCACGATTTGCCCGTACGCCGTTCGGGAAAGACGAATTTGCTTAATTCATCATTTAAAGTTTTTTGACACCACTCATTTTTTAAAAATGGAATAGCTTACTATTCAAAGGTAGAAATGTTTAGAATAAATATTACGAATATTTTAGCTTAAAAAAAGTGGTATAAATCCGAATTTTCAGTTTATTGCACGTAAACAAGGAACCAGTTAAGGGGTTAAAAAAATAAATTTGTAAATATATCAAAACGTTTCGCACTTGTTGAGCGAAACAATTGAGAAGAGTTTGAAAACCCTATTCTTTAACTCCCGTTCAGACTTCGCTGTCTCTAAAAATACGGCAATGTATTCCATTTAAAAAATATTACCCGATTATATGTATGCAAATTTTGTGGATACTCTATATGCAGGAACTAATGCATGGAATTTAACAAAAATTTATATTCAGTTAGTCTCCGATATAAATTGGTGCTGATTAGGTTTTGGGGTAAATCTCTCCACAGATGGCGCTGCTATACAGCATTTTTTGAGATTCTTGCAATAGCTTTATTTTAAGAACCAATGTACGGATTTTAATAAAAATTCAGATTCAAGTAATCCTCAATATGACTTGATATTGTTTAAAATTTGGTGTAAATCGGCCATTAGGTGTCGCTGCTATACTGCATTTTTCACAATTTCCGTAGTAGCTCTATTTCAATAACTAATCCACGGATTTTTTATAAAATTTTATACCATTTAGATGTTGACACAATTTGTTGAAAATTAGGTTTCTGTGTAAATCACCCCCCACCAGTGGCCGAGAGGTTCGGACCTCTCAACTGGTAGACGGCAGGTGCTGGGTTCGAACCCAATCGCGGCTGTCGGCCTAACCGTTCGGAGTTTTCCGTGGTTTTCTTCGAACCTTGCGTAAATACGGGTTAGGTTCCCTTAGAAAGACCCCCACGGAGGGCACTCCCCCTGGTCCTATATCCCATTAGCGTAGATAATCGGACGACAAAAATCAACCTGTGTAAATCACCTAACAATTGGCGCTGCTATATGCTGAATTTTGCATGATTTTTGAGATAGTCATACCTCAAGAACTAATGAACGGAATTTCATACCATTAAAATCCCCACGATGGGTATAGATTGTCCATTAATTCTGACACTGTGATAGCGAATTTTCAAGTATTAACATGTATGAGAAAGAAGAAAGTTTTGAGATTTATACCATGAACTAATGCACGGATTTTCATCAAACTTCAAATTCAGTTAATCCCTGATATAAATTAATATATTTTAGTTTTTAGAGTAAATCTCTCAACAAGTAGCATTTCTATGCAGTTTCTTTTCGATTTCTGCGATAATTCTCTCTCAAATACAGTAATCGTTTAACATTTACGAAATGGAAAATGCAAGCCATTTCCAAATTCGCACTATTTTTTAAAAAATTCTTTCACATACGGGTTGAAATTTGCAAGAAAAGTATTATACCAAATGCATTTTTTTTTTTTTTTTTTAATAGTGATGCGAACATAATAGAACATATAAAAATAGCCGTTTTGGATCGCGGAACTCGCGAAATGTTAAAGGTGTTCTTAAATCAAAAAAGGCAACTTTGTACATAAAATTGAATTTATTTATGTTCGGAAATGCATGGAACTATTAGGTGTTGCTATTCAGAAGCTGTCTAATTGCTCTCAGTATTCCATTTTTTTTTTTTTTTTTTTTTTTTTTTTTTTTTTTTTTTTTTTTTGCAAGCGCGATAGATCTTTCTATAGCAAGCCTTCAAAGTTGACTTTTTTTTAGCACATTTCCCGACAAAAGCAGAAAAACCGGTCGAAAAGCAGGAGAAAAACGGGTGATCACGTGATCGAAATCGCTTATAACTCGATAGGCAATTTAATGATCATAAAATGGAAAACTAAGTTCGATTCGAAATCGCTTCCATAGTCAAACCTTCCAATTTTATATCTTTCTGTTAAAAAATGAATTTGTAAATGTGTCAAAACATTTTGCGCTTGTTGAGCGTAGCAGTTGAGAACAACCTTAAGGGATTACTGTACGGATTTTCACGAATTTCAGATTCAGTAAGAACTTTAAATAAGTTGTTGCAGATAAGATTTTGGTGTGAACTACCTAAACTGTGACGCTACTGTTTTTCTTTTTCCTGGGACACTAAAAAAAAATGAAGTACTCAAAAATGAGAACATCGATGTATATCGAATTGAGTACATTCGGATCAAAAATGAATGCATTGCTTTCTCGATTTTGAAACATCGTATGTCATCAAATCCAAACAAACGATAATGTTGCATTGGTTTATTTCATTCATGATAGCATAAAAGTTGCTTATTAATGTAAATATTAAATTATGCACAGTATTATGAAATAATTTAAAAGTACTTGCAAAAAAAAAAAAAAAAAAAAAAAAAAAAAAAAAAAACTTTTGTCATAAAAATATTCGATTTGCATATTTTGCTAAAATTATTTTTATTTTTCTTAATAAATAATCAAATAAACGTTAATTGTTAATAATTTTGAGCAAGAAATAAATGCCAGTATACTTCTACTTTAATTTTAAGTTCAGGGGGCAGATCTTAGTGATTTATAGTAATACACAACCATGGAATTTAAAAAACGAGTGCATATGTTTGTCAGTTTTGAGTACATTTGGATCGGAGCTATTTTGAGTAAGGGAAGAACTTAAAATTGAGTACTTATTACGCAATTTTGAGAACCCATTTTTTTCAGTGAAGGTTTATGAGATAGAAAGTTTTGGGATTGCTACATCTGACTAGTATACTTTAATTTTGGGTTATATGAATGTACCTGTAAACTCGTGAATAAATCCATTAAAAAGAGACATCCAATTACATATTTAGAAAATCTTTTATTATGCAAAAATGTAACACAAATGATGGCACAATACTTTACAGTCTGCAATAAAATATCTTGTGTGGAAATATTTCTGCACAACTCTGACGAAAGATGAGAACGAAAAATACTCAGCAGAGCAACAAAGTATAGTAAGAGGTGTTATAACAAATATAAAATAGGCATTTATGCCCATATGAAAGTAAGCTCATTATTTAAGACAATTTACCACTGAAATTGTTAGGCAAGCAAATATAAATTAAGTAGATTTTCCTATGCTTTCAATTTTAAAAAATACATAAGGCACAGAAAAAAAATATAGCTGTCAGTCATTAAAAAAGCACTTATTTCAAAATAATTGTTGTATACTTAAAGCTGCAATAGGAATTGTCTTCCAATACTACAATTAGAACCTGCAGAGTAAAATTTCATGATGAACAAATTTAATAATGTAATGTAAAAAAAAATTTCTTTTCTTGCTTTAACAGATTAATATGAAGATAGTAGTCCCCACCCGCCCCCAACTTTTAATCACTTTTTTACAAAATAATTTAATAACCATAAAAAATTACATAATTGATATAACATTAATTCCATTTTTCTCCCCTATTCAATTAAAGAAATAATTTTACAGAAGCACTCAATAATGATAAAAAAAAATAATTCTGTTAAATTTTATCTTGCTGTCCTACCTGTTTTACACATTGAACATTGATTTTTAGCAAACCTTCGAAATTAATTTTGATTTAAATCTTACTTATTTATTGTAGTTAATGTATTAACATTGATACTACATACTGAGTTTCAAAATTTTACGCAACAGTAGTTCAAAACTTTAGCAAAAATCAACCCAAAATCTTTGAGAAAATGTAAAATTTCTTGCCTCATTGGGATATTTCCATAGAAATTATTACTTTGATTTTTATCAGTGCATATTATAATATTGAACAGTATATATACATATATCCTTAAATTATAAACTTTGCATAAAAAACTAAGGCATAGTTTGTGCATTTTCATTAAACAAACAGCAATACTAATTTTATTTAAAAAAATAAAAATACCTAACACTATTGAAAACTTCTTATTCCAATTGCATCCAAAGAGAATTAATTCGTTTATTTAGCATTAGTTAAATATAGCAAAGGTTATTTTTAACTAATGCTGTATTTTTCTTTTTAGAGTTTATTAAAAGCAATATTCTATAAAATAGACAAAAATCTCCTCTTGTAGAGCAATAGTTTTAGAAATACAAAATTACAAATAGGGAAAATGATGATAAAATTTTAAAATGCCTTAATAATTCAAACATTTTCTTTTTAAAAATCTTGAGAAAAGATTGATCATGACTTCTAAGGTATACATCAAATCAATAAACAAACTTGAAAAACTACTTTAAACACTATGATCAGCATCATACCAAAATAATGCATACAAATATTAAAATATAAGTTGTATATTTCTTTTTAAAAGCCTTGAGGTTTTCTAATTAACTGCCTCGAAACTACAGTAGTGTGATTTGTAACACCATCTAGTGAAGAAAGGGGTGGGGGAAACTTTTTTTTTTTTATGCACAAAAATGACATTTAAGGAAAAAAATTACCACTATTGCTCTACTAAAGGAGAGAATCTGGGATAACATAAATAATTATACAAAATTAATAAATTTCTTTTAAGGTTCAAATAAAAGCAAATAAAATATTTTAGCTACCATGGGGGCTCAATGGATAATTTTATGGACAAATATCCAATGAATATAAATATGCAGATCAAGAGCACATATATACTTGGTCCTTTATAACTACATTCATCCACTATTAAACAGCAATATATTAACTTTCAAAAGAGCTAAATTATACAGTAAAAATGCACCATAGAAAAGGCATCATCAAATATACTGAATAGCAACAAAATGGCTTTTTAAATATAAGGCAGCTGCATTTACAACATCATTAAATCTTGTACTTTGTTAATATATCACAAGATTTTTATGCTTTAATGTGCTTATTAATAACATTAGTTTAGGTATTTATGGCAGGATATATTATCAATGTTTATATAGTTGAAACTTTCTATTAAAATCTTGGGAAATGCTACGAAACAAAATAATGATAAACTGAATATAATACACATATTTTTAATTAATCGAAAAGCGAGCATATAATACTGGAAGAAGGAGCAAAAGGTTAAAACAATGGCAACATTTGCACGGACATATATATTTTACATCAGTTAATTTATAGCAAATCTCCATACAAATAATATCATACATTGTTTGGGCAAAAGAATAAGACTAGAATGACTAATTTGGGTGGGGTTGACAGATGTTCTCTCCCTTCAAAATTAAGAAAGTTAAACTTTTTATGAAACACATTAAAATATTTATATGGATTGGTTACATTAAAAACTAATGGCAGTTTCATCTAGTCATTTTCAGGAGTGTACTGAACCCTTCTTGCTACTTATCCAAATAAAAAGTAGCCCTTATTCTTTTTTATTTTAAACAATTTGTTTGTATAGTGAAAAATTTAATGTTATCTTGAAAAGAGTGCCCTGTTAAAGTGACTTGAAACTCAGGGCTCTGGCATTTGGCTCAGATTTAGTACTGCATATTTATAATACTATAAAACTTATTTCATATAGGTAATCAAATATTTGGCTGGAATAACTTAGCTGATAGAACATAAAAATTTGCAATGTAACGATTTTGCATGTTGAAATCTTCAGCAGTTATAGGCTAATATCTCAACTAACTGTAGAAATATCAATTAAATTAAAAGACATACTTTACAATTAACATTATTATTACCCAATTTCGATTTATTTCAAAACAATAACAATTGGGATATTGTAATTACAAAAAAAAATTTCTTTCTCAATTTTATGATAACAGAGAGAACATCATACTACTCAAATTAAACCCAAAAGATTTTGGGATTTTTGCCCAACATTAGTACGATTACAGCAACAACACGCAAATATATAAATGTGTGTATTTAGTATATATATACATGCAAGGGAAAGAAATCCCTCATCGGAGAATGTTTCGTCCCTTGGACGGCAGACATTAATCACTATTTGCACTCGGCACATAAACATAAAAAAAAAAAAAGAAACTGTACAGAACATACAACAATTTAATATAGCTACATATACTCTATTTTCCATCATCAAGTTACACTGTGCAAAGCATCTATTACTTTAATTTCTATTTCTCCTATCTGCTCTAGTTTTCAGAATACACTTTACTTGTGTCTCATTCTTTTCTAATACATATATACTTGTATGTATGTACTAAGTCATCTAAAAGTAGCAATTACTCTTAAAATACTGACAACTAACTGACAACAAAGTAGAATACTAATCCAAAAGCTTATAAAACAGATACACAGATTTCCAACTTCTGAAAATACTAAGTTTTTTACAAATTTATTAATTAAACCAGATGACATTTTTGACTCTTTTACAGTAACTTTAGTAATGAATAACCATTTTTCAGACAGTACTTTCAAATACAATCTTTTTATTTAAAAAAAGGAATGATTTCACTATTGCCTATAAGTCATTTCATCAATTAAGGGTGTATTTCGATTCAAACCGCTTATTTTACAATTTACTTTTGAATTCATTTTTGCTCTCAAATGCATCAAACTTTCAAAATCTCTTATTTGGGAATACATAAGGTGCCGTGATTGTCAATTCTTTGATAAATGCAAAAAATTTTGCAAAAAAAGCAATCAAAAACGGCATTTTGAACCGATTTTCCCGAAGTGGCAGATCTGGGAACGAAAAAAGAGGGTCATACCGATAAGGTTTATAAATCGGATTTTAATGAATGGAGTGTAAAAATAACATCACATGGCACCTCATACGTCTCTTCAAGAATCCTCTCAGCGAGTTTCATATTTCTACTTTTAAAAATGTGTCTGAAGTTATATCTGAAAATTTCGAGCTATTGAAGGTGGAAAAGCGTTTTTTCGAATACATCCTTAAGGCTCCAGTCCATGCGAGGGAAAACACTTGTGAGCTAATGCTATACCCATGGAAGGTTATTTTCTAATAACACTTTCGCATTTTGACATTAATTTTTTTTTTTTTTTTTTTTTTTTTTCATTGTACTAAGGATTTTTTCTACATCGCTCCTTTTCACTTTTTCAATTCTGGCTACAGTGATTTTTTTTAAATGACACTCATTTTCAGAACCGGTTTTAAAAGTGAAACTAACTTTATTAAAAATATCTGCAACCAAAATCCAAAAAGTAAAAAAGGAGTGATGTGAAGACAGACTTCATCTATCAAAGAGAAAAAAAAAAAAAAAAAAAAAAAAGAGTATTTAAAAATATTAAAATGCAAATGAGTTATTTGAAAATAATCTCCCCATATGAATAGAATAGCATTAGTTTGCGAGTGTCTTTGATAGCAGGAACGGGAGCTTTAATATATTCAATCTTTCGATATCTGATAGGAAGCAAAACTGGGTCAATTTTGCAAAATAGAAAGTGATGAAAGCAATTTCATAACATATGAGTTTAATGCAAAAAATATTATGAAAAACAATTATTTTTGAAGCTAAGTTAGGGTAAAAGTAAATTATTATTATTGATATTGATTTTTAAATTAATATTCTGGAATACAGAAAATACCCATTTAAAAACATTTTTTGCACATATATATAATCATAATTTTTTTCTATTGGTGAATACAACAATACACTTGTATAAGTATTTGTAATGCTGGAATAACTTGTTTTTTCAGAACATAAAATTATTAAACAGATTTTGTTTTTCTACATATATACTTCAGAAATTTCACAAACTATACAAAATAATGTTAATAAATTACTTTCATTTGTTTAAAAGAGAAATGCTACAGTTATCACCCCCCCCCCTTCTTTTTTTTTTTTCAACTGTACATATTTCTATTACTTTTCAATTACTGTAATTTCTATTACTTTTCAATATACATTGTGAAACTTTTGTTAATCATTTGCTTTAAGGGAGCAGTTCTTTTATTAACAATGAAATTACTGTCTTTTTTAGAATATTAAATAACATATAAACTAACAGCGATACATTAAAATTTACTAAAATAAAGGCGCTAGGATTTGGAAAATATGAAAACTTTCTTGCAGATTCTACATAAATAATAAAATAAATTATGCATTGAATGCCAGACCTTAGCAAACCCCTTGAAGATGCAATGCAAAAGCCTTGAAATCCGCAGACTGGGCTACTCTAAGGCCAAAGTCTACAAACCCGGAAAATTGCTGTTAAAATGTCGAAAAATGCGGGAAAATTTTTGCATAATTGGTATCAATAATTTTCTGAAACAGTAAAATTGTAATGGAATCCAAGCCCAAATATATCAAAGTATTATTATAAAAATATATTTTCTTTCAGGCAAAATGACAGTTAAAAATGGATATAACAAAATCTTGTATATAAATTTTTGTATAATAAACAAACACGATTATTCATCTTTTATAATAAAAATTAGTAATTTAAGCTTATAAGAGAAATAAAACATTCATAATGGAACTCTGCAGCAACCTGAGTTAAGATTCTGCTTTAAAATAAACAGATATATATATATATATATATATTTTTAATTTGAATTTTAAAATAATATACAAATATGAATTTATTTAATCAAAAATAAAAATAACAATATATACATTCATAAACATTTTTTTATGAGCTTTATTCTGTAGAGGCTGTAAAGATACACACCCAATGTATGTAATGTGCATATTATTTCTCAGTTATTATTATTATTATTTTTTAAATAAACATAAGTCAATAAACATTCTCTGTTATAATATTGCTAAGGACATCTATTTATAAAATGATTTTTACAAAATTAAGAAGTTATTTGATTATGATGTAGATTAATTTTTTCAAGGTAGGATTCAACTTTAGGAGACCATTCAATATTATTCGTTATATAATCATTAACAATTATTTAGTGCCTCCCTTGTTTTATTAAAACTAATTTTAAACTAAATATATAACTTGAAAATGATTATGATATTAAGTTCGCTTAACTTATACAGGGATGCCACTCAGAAAATAGCAAAAAAGAGGAAATTATGCATAAAGTAAAATTTACGACATTTTTCATAACATTTATGTGTGAATTTTGTAAACTATATTATTTATAATAAAATAAAAAAAAGAATTACAGCTCTTTTTTTTCTTTTTTTGTAAACTTTTAATTTATAAGAGTAAATAAAAATATTTTTTCTTTATTTCACACCATTTTACATCAATTAAGGTAATCCAGCAATAGATTCGATGATTATTCCAGGAATAAATAGCAAAAATTTGCAAGGTTTTTTTTTTTTTTTGTGATTTTTTTTTTCATTTGAGAAAATAGTTGTTTTATTTCTTGACTGTTTGAAGAAAATTGCCGCTTTAGATCGCGATCGTTTAACGAAAATCGCCGCTTTACATCGCGATTGTTAGACGATAATCTCCGCTTTAAATCGCGATTGTTTGACGAAAATTGCCATTTTATTTCGCGACCGTATGACGAAAATAGCCGTTTTATTTCGTGGTCATTTGACGAAAATCGTTGTTTTACATCGCGATTGTTAGACGAAAATCGCCGCTTTACATCGCGATTGTTAGACGAAAATCGCCGCTTTACATCGCGATTGTTTGACAAAAATTGCCATTTTATTTCGCGATCGTTTGACGAAAATAGCCATTTTATATCGTGGTCGTTTGACGAAAATCGTTGTTTTACACCGCGGTCGTTTGACACAAATAGCCGTTTTATGTCGCGATCGTTTGACGCAAATCGCCATTTTACATCATGATCGTTTGACGAAAATCGCCGTTTCACATTGCGATCGTTTCACGAAAATCACCGTTTCGTTTCGCGATGGTTTGATGAAAATTGCTGTTTTATATCGCGATCGTTTGATGAAAATAGCCGTTATATTTCGCGATCTTTTAACGAAAATCGCTGTTATATTTCGCGATCTTTTAACGAAAATCGCTGTTATATTTCGCGATCACTTGACGGAAAAAGCTGTTGTATTTCGCGATCGTTTGTCGAAAACTGCTGAGTAATTTCGCAATCGTTTGACGAAAATTCCTGTTTTGTTTCGCGATCGTTCGACGAAAATCGTTATTTTATTTTGCGATCGCTTAACGAAAATCGCGAATTCTTAAAAAATAAAAAAAGCGGAAATCCGCCATTTGGCGGAAAAGTGGCATCCCTGCTTATATTACATTATTAAAAAAAAAAAAAAAAAAAAAAAATGCATAAACAAATTTAAATATTTGAGTTTAAGAGTGTACTTGAACTGTTTATATTCGGACTCATTTCTAAATTCATTTTTGCTCTCAAACACATCCAACTGACAGGTTCTATTATTCGGGAACTATATAATGTTAATATATGGGTCAATTTTTTGATAAAAGCAAAATATTTTAAAAAATGATTTCAAATTGGGCATTTTGAAACAAATTTCCTAAAGCAATAGTGCTGGAAATGAAAAATATACAGAGAAAATAATTCTTTAATAAATCAAGATAAAATCAACTGAACAAAAATAAATTACTTGTAAATCTCTTCAAAAATCACATACGCAAGTTTCATGAATTTTTTTTTTTAAATGAGTCAGAAAATTTCGAGTTGTTGGGTGCAAAAAAATACATTATTCATATTTGAATGCTGCCTTAAATTATAAAGCACCAGCTGACACAAGACATTTTTTAATAGTCAAAATCAAAACAGAGCTCTCTCTCTCAAAAAGGAAAAAAATCTAATGACATTTTCTCTCTTTTTTTTTTCCCCTTTCTTTGTAATTTAAAATTTTTCAAATCATGGGATATAAATACTTTTTATTTCTAACACTTTATTTCAGCAATAAGCATTTGATAGAGTGGATCTAGATCATTTTATGTGCATAGGATGAAAATTAATATGTGTTGATGTTAATAATATTGGTGTAAAGGAAAAAAAAAAGATTAAACCATGTAGATTTAAAATATTCAATATTTAGTAAAAAATATTTTCACTAAAAAAAAAATGCAGATTATTTAAAAAACATAACACAGTGTAAATTATTTTTAAATTAAGTTATACTACTAATGTATCCAACAATGTCTATTTTTATCAAAAAATATGCACAATATGTAATAATAAAAAAGTTTATTAAAAAATCAAGTTTAAACCAAATAAGACAAGGTTCCCCCCCTCCCCTAAAGCAAAAAGGTTTTTTGCCAACCCTGTAGTAAAATTAAAGCATGACAGTTGAAATAAAATATTTTAGCAATATTATAACAGAAGAATGCTTAAAAATGAACTTAAATTGAAGGAGACTTATTAAATGATGGATTTCTGAACATCAAGGAGACACATTACCTATAAATTATATATGTATATGTGTGTGTTTAAAATTTTCAAAGTAATAGCTGCAATAATTTGGGAGTTCTACATTAAACTTTCTGGTACATATTGAACCAGATTAAATTTCTGTTGTCTATTACAATTCACATTTTTGGCCTTTTTTTGTGACATCACAAAAATGATTGGTAGAGTAATGTAGAATTACACTGAATTCTAAAGCATACTATCAATACAATTTTGCAAAAGTTTCAATTCTCTTTTGAAAAAGCATACTAAAGAATCTTGTACAATTAAAGCTGGTTTTTCTTTCAACTACTTCGAATTCTATACAGTTCTATAAAACAACTTTACTTAACTACACTATTGATTTTTACAGCACTTGTCATAGAATTTTATACAATTCTTAATAGAATACTACATAATTCTTCACTAGTGGTAGTAGTTAATAGAAAAACAAGCCATAATTCTTTAGGATTCCACAAAACTTTTTCTGTAGAATTTTTCACAGACATCTATGACACATTCTAAAGTAATAAAGGAATATTTTAATTTTGATGAAAAAAGGTTTTTTTTTTTTTTTTTTTAAATGAAAAATCCATATATCGTATAAAAGTCTTAATATTATACAGCTACTAATTTTATCATCACACATAAAAATTTTAAAATGTTACTAAACAGGTTCTTTGTCTCCTTAATACAGAATCTAAAATCACTAACACTTTTGGGGTTGCATGCAATAATAATTCACTGCATGATTTCTGGCTATCTGTTCACATGAAACTGTAGAAAGAGGATCAACCCTATCAACAAAGTAATGTATAAAGAAGACTGTTTGTTGGTAGCACAGCTTTCAACACTGCGAGGAACAACGGACATGCTCGAGTTGACAACTGGTACCTGACCGGAGTCTAACATTGCATCCCTCGCTGCGGCACTGAAACTGCCATCACCCGTAGTTAACAAATCAAACACACATGCATCCAAGTAGAAGTCTGTAATATTGAGAGCTCTGCAAGCTGCTAGAGCCTCTTTCTTTGGCTCGCTGTCTGGTTCGAGAATACGCTCAAAGTCTATACGTTCTCGGCGAGGACAGCCTCTCACACACAGTTCGAGGGTATCTTCCTCGGCACCTTGAACTGCTATGGAACTGGGCATTTTCACAGCAAATGTTAAGTATCGACCAGACTGTCGAATAATAATCCGTGTGGCGATGTAACGCAGATGGATCTCAATGTGTTTGCCCGGATTTTCTTCGCGAATCCTCACACCAGGACCACTCGACTTGGATCCGTCTGTAAATACTCCAGGAAGAAAATCAGTCTGGGCTTCATAGGTCTTTTCAACAGCACAAGGTCCATGTTGACGTACTATCACAGTCACCTACAATGAAATCAAACAAAAATCAGTAAGCATGTTAATGTACTATAACAGTCACCTACAATGATGAAATAAAATTAACATTTATAATAATAATAAAATCTTTGTGTTTTTTTTTTTTTTTTTTTTTTTTTTTTTTTTTTGTTAATGTAGGTATGAAGTTATATACATAGAAAAAGTTTCTGAATTTATTTTAGTTAAAATTTTTTGCATTTTTCTGTGTTTTAAGGCAATTTTTCAATATTAGTCAGTACATAAAAAAGAGTTGGAAAATTTTATATCAAATGTGGTACTTTTATACAAATCTGGTTTGGTAAATATTCCGATCATGGTGCAATAGCTATTGCACTTTTATGAAAAAATGAATGAATACAAGATTTATTACAATTACATCACAATCCCAGTAGACCAAGTCCAATTTGGTAAAGAAAAAGAGCTGATCCATTTAGAAACAGAAGGTGCATAAAAATCTGTTTTATTTGTCTCCCAAAGTGAGCCAAATCTGTAAACAGATACCATACAGTGGTGCCAACTTATATGGGTCCATGGGGCCTGAGCCCACCCTATAATTTTGAATCGTAGTGTGCCCAATTTTCATTG
Organism: Maratus speculifer; assembly: GCA_964019185.1. Classification (NCBI taxonomy): domain Eukaryota; kingdom Metazoa; phylum Arthropoda; class Arachnida; order Araneae; family Salticidae; genus Maratus; species Maratus speculifer. The sequence continues at coordinate 309,739,578 of OZ025289.1, forward strand.
TTCTGTTTCGTTATTTATTTCATTATTATTAAATTATTCATTTTTTTTCCTAAAGAAAATTTTTTTTTGCCAAAGACCATGTGTTTTAATTTTTCGGCTGACACTCATAAATCTGAACGACTGAAATGTTTTGCTCCATGTTTAACTTTTTGCTATTTTAGTTTGTAATCATGAACATGACTTGATGATATTGCAATAAATATTTAGTCTCTTTATAAGGAAAAACACGAGAATATAATTAAATAAAATTGCAACTTTATTAAAACATGATAGCTTGACTTAAAATTTTCATCTTTCACCATCTGTCCATCCTTCAAAGGAAAACAAACAAACTGATCATACCATTTTACTAAAATAATTTTGAGCCAACCCTATGTTTTTTCAAAAGTTAGTGCCACTGATGCCATGCCATATATAAGAGAAAGTATGTGAAAACAGACCTTGTTCAATGTGGGACTAGATAAAACAGATTTTTTGCTATTCTAAATGGGCTTTGTACACTATGGTTGTGAAGCCCCTTATATACAGGGGTAAGATCTTTTGAAAACCTCCCCAACGGGGGTTTTCAAAAAAAAAAAAAATCTTACCAGCCAGTAAAGATGCAGTATATGGTTGAAAATAGTTCACATAATCATGTGCAACTGCACAAATAATTATATTATTACTACAATATATTTCCATAATTCTTTTTTTTCTATAAAATTAAGAAATATATACAACAGAGGAAAGCTTAATGTAGGGTAAAACTTATTGCCATGTTTACATTGCAATAATTTAGAAAAATGATATACTTTCCCCACATCTGCTCATATATAAAATTCAGTAATGCAGAAATAATGACTAAAACTTTTATTAAAATACACTTTATTTTTTTAAATACTTTAATACTTTTTTTTATCATTGTTTTTGACAACTTAAGTTGAAATTAGGATAGGATATATTTTTGATTAAATAGCCACGTTTGTTCCTCTTGATGCTGATGCCAAGTATCAATCCTCTGAATTTGTGAATTGAAATCGCCAACACCCTGTATATCATTGCATACAAAATGAAGGGAGGGTGTAAATCAACAAGTGCTGCTCTCGGTCCACCGCTGAAGAGAAACTATTTCTCCATCAATAGCCATAAGGTCTAAACAGATCGATTATTTTTTGTTGTCTGCCAGTGAACAGGTCGGGAGAAGGGTCGATGGCCCTTGACGGCAGGGGAATGGAAATAATGGGAGTCTCGTAGCGGGTGCATTTGGGGGAAACCCGTTCAGTCTTCTCGGTTGAGCCTGAACCTCCTAATTGATCGCGTTCCTCTTTTAATTTCAGCGCCACGAAAGACTATTTATTTAATCCGTTCCTATTTTACTATGCTTACTAAAACAAAAGAGAAAATGACTCTTCGTTTTTAATTCTTTGATTTAAGAGTGTTTGTTCTCAACAAGCGCAAAACGTTTTGACACATTTACAAATTCATTCTTTAACAGAAAGACATAAATTTGAAAGGCCTGACTATGGAAAGCGATTTCGAATAGAACTTAATTTTCCATTTTATGATAATCAAATTACCCATCGAGTTATAAGCGATTTCGATCACATGATCACCCGTTTTTCGTCCGGTTTTTCTGCTTTTGTCGGGAAATGTACGTTAAAAAAAGTCAACTTTGAAGGCTTGTTATGAAAGATCTATCGCTTTTACAAAAAATACCGGAATACTGAGTGCAATTATACAGTTTCTGAATAACAACACCAGCTAGTTTCATGCATTTCCGAACAAATATAAATTAAATTTTATTTCACAAAGTTGCACTTTTTGATTTAAGAACACCTTTAAGTTGGTTTTTAGCACTTTCTAAGTTGAAAAGTTTTTATGCATTCAGTTTGTCTGGCAGTCTGTCCACGCTCTAACTCCAGTAAATATACTCTGATAGTCATGCAATTGATAAAGCTTATTTAAGAGTCACCAAAGCATGCTTACAATATGAAACATGCATATGAAGTTACGATTAATGGTTCATTTACAAGGACACTCAAAAGAGTTCGATTACATAATGGTCTATGGGGAAAAATCCTTTGGAAAGTATTTTAATGACATTACGCTATTTCAAATGTATTGAAACTGATATAAATCTCTGAATTTCTCTACGATCACGCTAAAACAGAGCATTCATAGCATTTTTTATTGATTTACAGACAAAAGAAATCGGTCACAGTACTGCCTCAGAGTAATAATTGCTGGAGAGTACGTTTTAAAATTAACTAACAGTTTACTGCGTCGGATTGTCTCTCATTTCCAATTAAAATATATCTTTCAATTGAAATTTGACTCTACAAGATCATAAAAAATCGAAGAATGTAGAAAATAAGATTACAAATATCTCGTCAACTATAATCCAATCAACTTCATTCTTCATGCAAAATTTATTTTTTTTTTTATTGTCTTTTACATCCACTTCTTAGAATAAATAAATCGGACAGTCGAGGTTATTTATATTAAATAAGCTTCTTCCCATTCTTACATACTAAGCACATACCAAATTTAAAGTCTGTATCTCAATTTGTTCGAGAGATGGAGCGTTTAGACTCGCACACAGACAGATAAAAGGCACCCCCCCCCCCCAAAAAAAAGCAAGACCCTATACTACGTAAGATGGGTAAGTAACAAGTATTTGTGCTTTTCTAAAAAGTAGCATATAATATTACAGTAATATTAAAAATGAATTTTAGAAACTGCAAATTAAAAATTTTAATTTGACGCCATAGATTTTCATAGTAATCGTCATTTGATGCCTACCTTCTATTTCCCAATTTCCATCACTGCACCCAATGTTTTCTGTAACTTTTCTGTATTTGAGTTGAAAGACAGTTGATTGAACAATCTGCCCATAAAACGTTTGCCAAACTGCATGGATTCAAATAAATGCATTACAATTTGAGTTATAACAGATTACTTCACAAAGCCGACCTTTTCCTGACTGATATGCAAGCTGCTGGATTTCAGCCAGGCCAGAAAAAGCCGTCTCTTATGTTGTTTGTGGTTTAAACCACTTTTAAAATGCCGACTTTTATTTATTTATTTATTTTTCCGAAACAGTGTTAAAATGAAAGAGATAAAATAATATTAATTTATTGCCAGCATTTTGATCAGCATGGAAAATATTTACATGGAATGAAAGTAAGATAAGCTAATAAACGAAATTTTACTTTATAAATCATAATGACAAATACACGAATGCCTTATTAAAGAAGTCTGAAAGTTGTGCATCAAACGTGGGAAATGAGTTGCGTTCGCACCTTGACTATTTTTTTTTTTTTTTTATTTACAAATACAGTAATCCCTTAAGGGTGTTCTTAAATCAAAAAGGGTAACTTTGTGACATAAAATTTAATTTATTTTTGTTCGGAAATGCATGAAGCTAGCAGGTGTTGTAATTCAGAAACTGCCTAATTGCACTCAATTTTCTGTTAAGCATCCGATGCTATTTCTTTCAGACAAGCTAAAAATGTCGTGTCATCAGCCCTGAATTTTCTAGTCAACCGATTTTGATAATTATTTTTTTAAATGAAAGCTATTTATTTGTAGTTGTGCCCATTTTAATTATTTTTTAATTTATTTCCATTTTTATATTTTATTTTTAATTTTAAAAGCTTTTTCATGACATTTCTTCAGAATGGTGGCAACACAGTTTAGCTTTTTTCTCGATAATAAAAATTTATTTTCTAAAATGATTGCGTATAATTATGCACTAATTGAGTTAAAAATATATATATTTACTGAGAAATAATATTAATAATGCAAATAAAATGACAAAATAATTTATGATAAAAATTAATGTCTAAATCAAAATAAGAGAAATTTCAAATGAGGAAAATTATGTCATTCAGCAACCAAATAAAAGGGAATTAAATATTATTATGGAGGCCTTTTTCATAAACAGTAACATTTAAAGAACATTTGAAGAGAAAATGACATCATTATTTAAAACATTGTATTTTTACTCATAACGATATTAGGTACTACTCTGTTATCCCGTCGACCAATTTCGCCAAATTATACAAATCGCCACATTAATAGCCAAACTATACATATTGACATAATTTTTATTTTAAATAACGAAAAAATAAATAATTAGTAGAATATTAATAAAAATATTAATAAAAATCACTTAATGACATTTTAAACACATGAATCGTATTTAATGTCATTGAATGTGACATTCACGATCATCCATTATTGGCATTTAATCTTATAGTTTGGCGATAATTTTTTGGTCGATGGGATAACCTAGTAGTACCCAATATTATTATTATTATTATTATTTTTTTTTTTTTAAATAAAGCTATTTTTCTGTGAGTGCATATAAAATAAAATTTCTGAATTTCGCCGGCACTCATATTACAATTTTAACTGTAGATGTGCGAATATATGAATGCAAAATTGTAACTCGCAAATTTGACATTTACTTTGTAAATATATTTATTATATATTGATTCAATAATGTAACTACCTTTGCTTTTTTTTAAAACCAAATCGATCGGGTCTTTTAAACATTTCATTCGTCCAATTCGACAGGATTCCATTCGTTTTATTGTTAAATTGCATTTCTTTTTACTCAGAGTCTATAAAAAAGCGTTTAAACTAAAGGAAAAATCCGTTTTTGATGAATCTAGTCAATGAAGAAGCAGCACGTCAAATTGTATCTCATTATTATTCCGCAATTCCAATGTCTCAGAGAGAAATTACTATTCAATTGGGTATTTCACGCCGTTCTGTTTGCTATTATATTGATAAACACAAGAAAAATGAAGTTAGTTCATTGCAATCTAAACGGGGTCGCCCATCTAAAAAACTTCTATCGATTTTTTTTTTTTTTTTTTTTTACCTACTCGGAGGCGAAACTGAATTCTGCAATGGTAAAATCTACATTCATCTTTTTTTTTTTTTTTTTTTTCCTACTCGGAGGCGAAACTGAATTCTGCAATGGTAAAATCTACATTCATCTTTTTTTTTTTTTTTTTTTTTTTTTTTCGGGGGGGGAGGGGGGGGGGCAAACGCTACAGAACTTTCGTAACAAGCCTTCAAAGTTTACTTTTTTAAGCATTTCCCGACAAAAGCAGAAAAACCGGCCGAAAATGAGAAAAACTGGTGATCACGTGATGGAAATCGCTTATAACTCGATGGGTAACTTAATTATCATAAAATGGAAAACTAAGTTCGATTCGAAATTGCTGGCGTAGTCAGGCCTTCCAATTTTCTATCTTTCTGTTAAAAAATGAATTTGTAAATGTATCAAAACGTTTTGCGCTTGTTGAGCGGAGCAGTTGCGAACAACCTTAATCAAAAATACAGGGTGTCCCATCCTAATTTCAACTTGAGTTGTTAAAAACAATGATAAAAAAGTATTAAAAAATTATTTAAAATAAATAAAGAGTGGAAGATTGAACTTGGTTATTCGCGAATTTTAGTAAAATCACTTTGTTTTGCCAACTCTATGAACTTCGTGGTACTGGACACTTATGTACTGTATACTCTTCTACGATATGGCCTGAGTTGTGAAAGTTAAGACCAATTATGTTCAGGTGGGAAAATATTGATGTGTAATTTCTTTTATTGGTACTACTTGGTTATGGTTATCTCGTCGACCAAAAATCTGTCGCCAAACTATAAGATTAAATGCCAATAATGGATGATCGTGAATTTTACATCCAGTAACATTAAACACGACAAACGTGTTTAAAACGTCATTAAATGATTTTTATTTCGACTTTTTATTTGTATTTTTATTAATATTCTACTAATTATTATTTTTTTCGTTATTTAAAATAAAAATTACGTCAATATGTGTAATTTGGCTATTAGTTAAGCGATTTCTACAATTTAGCGAAATTGATCTACGGGATAACCAAGTCGGGATAACCCTTTGTTTTTTATGCAGATTTTTTTTCCATTTTCTATAGTTTAAAATTTTTATTGCAGATGAAATATTTTTTGCAAAAATTGTCGGGGAAATGTTTAAACATCACCAAGAATTTGTTGAAAAAACAGTAGAATGCGAACCTTGATTGGTGGGGAGTTTTAGATTTAAAACAGAAATCGAGGCTGCAACTTTTCCTTCGATGAAAATTCATAAACATAAGATTTCTTCAATCAAACAATCATACAATACTATATTTTTTCCCCCCACCATACACTATAGCAAGTAAATTTTCTACAGTATGTTTATAATTATTCAAATTTATTTAAGGCATGTACTTTTAATGTATTATGCTTCATAAATATTTTTTTCTTTAATTTCAATTGCTTTTTTTCCACTAAAAATAATAATTAAAAAAACAAGTAAGAAAAATAGAGCCTAATGAAATAAATGTACGGGAAGGTAGTGTCAACATTCGGGCGATTTTGAAATTCGCGGATGTTTTCGGGAACCTAACCTCGCGAATGTTAAGGCTCGTCTCAACTGCTCTGCTCAACAAGCACAAAATGTTTTACACATGTACAAACTCATTTTTGAACGGAAAGATAAAATTGTAAAACATGACTATGGAAGCGATTTTTAATCTAACTCAGTTTTCTATTTTTTTTTTTTTTTTTTTTTTTAAATCAAAAAATTACCAATTGAGTTATAAGCTTTTTTGATCGTGTGACAATGCGACCCCCCCCCCCTCCCAGTTTGGACTGGTTCTTCTCTCCAGCGAAAAGTCAGTTGAAAACGCCCGCTTAGACACTAATTTCTGAAAAATCAATTGTGTGTACAATGAAAAAAATGGGAAGCTGAGTGCGATTCAACAGTTTCTAAACAACACCATCTGCAAATTTCATGCATTTCTGAACAAAAATAAATTAAAACTTATGTCATAAAGTTGCTCTTTTTTTTATTTAGGGGATATTGTATTTAGATTTTGGTGCAATAGCAGTTGCATTCTTATGCAAAAATGCATGAGTACAAAATTTATTAAGATTCCACGGTATCGAGTATACACTATATATTCACATATTCTACAGTCTACACTATAAAAATCGTGATTTTTTTTATTTATGACGTTGTTGCAATAAATGAGTATGTCTCGATACTAAACCTGGCAACATTGTCCCTAACATTCCTGTCTATTTTTTTTTTTTTTTTTTTTTTTTTTTTGGCGCTCTTTGCGTCGCCATTCAATTCGTTACTAATCAGGATGGATATAAAACAGGATGCGACGAAAAGCGTCGCCCATCAGACCCGATTTCGAATCGATGCTAGCACAAACACAAGAGCACCTCTCCTGCACACCTACAATAACATATTGAGATCCCGAAACGAAGTACTTCCTTAATGAGAGCATAAAAAGCGGCTTTGTGTTTCTTCTCTCGAGGCTCTTATAAGGAATCGGGGCGGTGGTGTGGTAGGCAAGGTCAACAGACGAATCCAAGTGCCGCTCTCTTCAAAAACACACGCACTTGCTTAGGGACAACTGGGCAACATCACTCTCGGCATTCATGTTTTTGCCAATACACATACCATTGGGTGGGTGCTCCACGATAGGGTTAAAATCAAAGCAGACCAGATAATAATAATTAAAGCATCATAGTTACAGATGCTGGCAGAAGGCGAAGGGGTGAAATTTCTCCTTCAGCACTTTATTCTAATAGATGGAAAATACTTGAATACTTTTATTCAGCCCTGTAAATTACCTAGTCCCTTTATTACACGCGAGTATTTTGTTAAAATTTAGTTCAAAGAAAAACACTCTTAGAACAATTTAAATCACATTTCCAGAAATTATCATTTATGTGTGAACATGTAGCTAATTTTTTGCGTCACCCTATATATCATTTTATCTATATTCTACAAACGTTTCTTAGTAAACCGAAAGCAGTTCAACGTAAAAATGCATAACTTATTTAAAAACCACCTTTAAGTTAATTACCCTCACAATTAGTAACCTTTATGAGCTCTTTTGTGTAACCCTGCATATCAGCTATAACATTTATACGCACCATATAATTTGCAGACATTTAGTAAAACTTAAAAATGCATATCATAATTGAAAATGTATTTCATACATTCATCAGCAATCATCGACAATATACAGTACTTCGGATAAGAATATAAGATTTCAAATATTTTGTGTGTCTCAGTAAATACTATGTACTTCATATTATACGTTAAATAGTAAGTCTCAGCGGCGTGTATCAATTTTAAGATAGTTGAAATTGTTTAACATAATTAAAATATGTCGCAAACAACCCCCCTCCCCCTTTATTATTGTGTAATAGAATTATCTTAAGTGGTCCTGTAAATGAATAGTAACTATTATTTTTGTTGCATATTTTACAGAATGCATATTTTATTGCAATTTGCGAATCCATACAAATTGAATATGTTTGACAGGGTGCAACACTTTTAAAATTCATTTGAAACTATTTTTTCCCCATAGATCGCGTAATGTATCGGAAAACTTTGACTATCACTGTAAATAAACTAATCATAGTAGAAACTTCATTTTCAATTGGGTTCATGCTAGGGTAAACATCAATAACAAATAAAAATTTCATAGCAATCCGAGAATAGAGCGCGGACAGACGGCCATGCGACCATACGAAACGAATGCATAAACACGTTTAAACTTTGTTGGAAAGTGTTAAAAATACTAACAAATAAAACAGGATATTGCAAATAAATATATTGATAATATTCTATTTTGCTGAAAACTTTTTTTTTTACGCGATTTAAAAGAGATGAAGCAACCTTAGCAGTTGAAAGAAATATTTAATGCACAATGAGTAATTCAATATTTTTTTTTTTTTTTTTTTTGGGGGGGGGGTGTTAAAAGAATAATAATTAAGAAAAAAGTTTAGGTGTAGGTTTAGCTTGATTCAAGAAAATCATAATTTTGGCAGTTTTCTTTGGGCAATTTCTGCCTAAAGTATTAAAAAATAGAAAGATTCATAGAAAAATGTATAAAAATTTCCTACATTATATCTACTTTTTCCTCCTTAGAATGACAAAATAGTTTGAGAAGCACGTCAGTCACAAAAAAAAAAAAAAAAAAAAAAAAAAAAAAAAAAAAAAAGCATCCTGATTATTATTGTTGTTGTTGTTTAGAATGGATTTTAATACGATATCTTTGACTTTGAACATAATATTCAAATATATTACCTTAAACAAGAAAATTAAATTATTCATTCTGCTGGTTTACGTGATCCAAACCAACATAACAAAAGCAATTTTACTGTAAAACTTACATAACCAGGGCATCAAAATATTTCCAAATAAAAATCAAAACGGCTTCTAATAATTACGAAAAAAGAAGAAGCTGAATATGTTACAGGATTCTACCCCATTCAGCCTTTTCATAATGCGCATGTACACATCTGAGAGAAGATCCAATTTCTCCGTTTCCTTTGCAGACGAAATCGATAAAAGGACACTGGAGAAGCGACGCTAAATTATGATGTAATGAGGAGTAGTGTTGTTTCAGGCTGGGAAATTTAAATTAAAACTTTTTTTTTCTTTTATTTGATATACAATATGAACGGGTCAAATGTGACAAGAGTGATTGATTATGTGATTCTGTTTATGGTTGTGTTAGATGTTCTAATTTATGTATTAATAAAAGTAGGTTTTCGTCTGCGTATGGGTCGTAAATATCATATTTTCAAAATAGTCCACTTACTGCTAATTATAAATATTTTCAAACATAATATATAAATGAGGAGAAATCCATCGAATTTCGACGAAAAGAAATGTTTAAAGAACAGTTGCATTGATTGATAATAACTTCTTCAGTTCAGTTGCTAAAATAACAATACAAATACTGCTAAAATAATAATACAAATACTTCTTCATTGGTTTTTTCCAAACAAAATGGCATCGTAAATGATCGAAAAAAATATCTTTTTTGAAACTAATCCTTTAGGCACTAAGTAATTTAGATTTAAAAATATGGATCTAAAACTACAAATCCGCTTAAAACATCAATTTATTAACCATTGACCTAAATTAACGCAATCACAAATTTAAGAACTGTAAACAAGTAAATAACTTACAAATCCTAAAAAGAAAGAGATAATATTCAGGAAAATTTACCATTTCCTAGGCACACTTGCTTTTGGACATTTTTAGGCATTTTGCAAATTCAGATGAAAATAACATTTAATTTATGAAGGATTTAGCTTAGGTGCAGGCATTTACTCGTTTACTTTCAACGCTAAAATCATTCAGCTATTAATAAATGATGTAAAAATGTAGAAAAATCAAACATTTTAGTTTTTATAAGTAATAGAAGTAAGTACCCGAATGGGGACACACAGGGGTGTAGTCGTAAAAAATTACAGAGGTTATATAGTCTAAGTAGAGGGTATACGCTCAGGGCAGACTGTATACCCTGGAGTGTGTATACTATAGCTTTCTTGAGAAACAGAGGGTATACGGTGTTACTTTAAAAAATCCTGAAGATATACGGCGTATACCCTAGTATACTCTCCACTACATCTCTGGGGACACAGGGACCAAAAAAATTAAAACCTACGAAATTAATTGCAATAAAAAATCTATCGGAAAATTCTTAAGTCAGATTCTTAAAATAAATATTATTTTAATCTAAAATTATCAAAATATTGTTTAATTTTTCAATAACTTTGAACAGTTGAAGTTTTTGAACTTAGTCGTATACGTAATTAATAAAATAAAATATAATCAAGATAAGTAAATATGATGAAATTATCAATTTAGTTTCTTATGCTACGCATTATGGAATGAAAAATCAGTAAAAAATATTTCAATTTGACACAATCATAGAATTTATTTTTTGCATGAAATCTAAATCTTACGCACCACCAATCTTATTACCACATTAAAATTTACATATTCTTACATACTCTTATACCCATATTCACCATTTTTGTAACATTTTGATGCGTATTACTAAATTAGACGTTTATTACTAAACATTTTGCCAAACTTGAAATAACGTTTATCAGCTACAGCTTCTGATATGGACATTAGCAATTTTGACTTGAGGTTTCTAATCCAGGGCCGTGGAAAGCGGGGGACGGGGGGTCTCCTTGGACACGGAAATTTAAAGGGTCGCCAAATTTATACTACCATCGTTGTTAGTTTCTACCTTTTCCGTAAATATCTATACTAATAAAAGAACAAAACGCTCTGTCTGTCTGTGTGTGTGTCTGCGATGGCTAGCAAAATCTACAGCACGTACGAAGCTCAAAATTTTTTTGAGAGTAGCCCAATGTCTCTCCTGATGCACCTGAAGCTCAGAATTTCAAAATTCTATTTATTAACTGAGTAATTAATTAAATTCCAAAGCTCACTCTCATAAAAAATCGCCTTTTTTCGCTTTTTTTCCATTTTTTTTTCTTATGGTTGATTGGTTGCATAAAATTTTCGCAGAAATAATTAAAAAAGCTGGGACAGACCTTTAAAATTCATAGACTGGCTAACTGTCAGTTTAAATGAGGATTTTTTTTTAATCACAGCTGCTGTACACCATGGAGAAAAAGATAGGTGGAGGCGAAGTAAATCGAAAAACAGGTTTGCAATATTAAACCATTTATAGCTGAAATTTTAATGTGTCAAACAAAAGCAAAGAAGGAATTTTGTATTAATAAAACGAATTGAAAGAAACGAATTACAGCTGAAGCATATTTTATGAAGAAATAATTTTTTAAAATGTTTTTTTTCTATTATATTATTTAGGTTAAAGTTAAATTGCATTTATGTTATGGTTAGAATAAGGATATGTTACAATAAAGTGAAGGCTAGGTAGTGATGGGCGATTCTGGAAATTTTGAGAATCGATTAAAATCGATATCGTATAAAACAACATCGATCATAATAAGAATCGATTTCTCAGTTCTAAAATCGATACTAGAATCGATATTTCGATATTTAGGTTCACACAGAGAAGATCCAAATTACTAATTCCAAAACTTAGACAATCAGCAGAACCGTAATTACCGCCTCCCCCCCCCCCATCCCCATTTAGGGAGGCATAGAATTAAGCTATTGCAGATTTTAGAGTCGGATAATAAGAATTTTAAATTGATTGTAACTTATGGTTTTCACTTACACAAAAACTTTGACAAATTTGAGAGACATAACTCAACTAATAACAACACTGAGTAACTTGGCATTAAACCGAGTATAAAGAGTGGCAAGAGCGTGTAACTAGGATTGGGAACAAGGAGTATAGACAAAAAAAACTTTTTTTTCTAATGCCAACCAAATGTTACACGAGATAGTTTGGAAGAACATAAAATATGTCCCATTCCCAAGGGGGCAGGTAACCCCCACTCTTGACGGAAAGGCGACCATAGCCCAAATGTATCTTTTGTCGAAGTTTCAAAATGAGGATTTACAATAAAACAGAACGAGAATCGGACATTTTAAAAATTGCATGCATACTTTGAACGGCCCATATAGTAAAGATTGGCGAGGAAGGGGGGGGGGGACGAGGGATTAGAACGGACGAACTTGAAAATAAAAAACATAATTAACTAATAACCCAAATAACTGAGCTTCTAAACAAAAATATAGTGTTTAACTTAGTGTTGAATTCATGGGGTGGCCCGCGGGGAACACACACTCTTTGAAACTATAAAAAGTGCCAAGAGCATGTAACTAAGTGGGGAGAGGGGTAGTAACAGAAAAAAACGAGGAGATAAAAGTTTTATAACGATATGTTATATGAGATGGTGTGGAAGAAACAAAAAATATGCCCCCCCCCCCCCACCCAAGGGGGCAAGGTGAATCCCAAACGGACAGAAGGGCGACCCCGGCCCAAATGTATCTTTTGTTGAGGTTTCAAAATATGGATTTATAACAAAATAGAACGAGGATTAGACTTTTTTTAAATCGCAGTCATAATTTGAACGAACCTGTAAGTTAAGATTGGTGAGGAAGGGGGGGGGGCGGTAGGACGGGCGAACATGAAAAAAATATATATATAGTGGCACTCTGAGAGAGCCGATAGAAGTGAAACCTTGAACAATTATGTGTGTATTTTTGAATCGCCAGGAAATACTTTTAAATGAAAAGAAAAACATTCTATAATATTAAAAAACATATTAATGTCTATTAAAAAAAAAAAAAAAAAAAAACGCGCGTTACTATATGTCCAGCTATTGTAGTTAATTCACTATAACTACTTTTTTACACTTTAAAACGCGATAAATACACCAACCAAAATTAGACCATACTATCGATACCTTAATCCTTATCCAAATAAATCATTTTGTATTAATGCCTGTTACAATATCTGTAGATTACTTTTTGAATTATTCAAATCGGACATTCCATTCAAAAGATATTACGAATTTAAAGATGACAATCTAAAGAAATAATAGCGTTGCTGAGTACTCGGTGGCCAAAAAGCTTAGGGATTACGTGTGCAATCAAACGATTGCGAGTTCGGACCCCCAGTTTCGCTGATATGTATCAATGCTTTTTTTTTTTTTAAGAAGTTTGAAAATTAAAATTTTAACACATTATGGATCTTTAATGTGACCTGAAATGATGGGAGAAAATTTCTTTTGCTAGATTTGTAATGTATGAAGCATAAGCTTTCAATAGACATATTGTATCAAGAAAAACCCCCTCTGCCCCCCGCCCCAAAAAAGGTCCTATATGGAAAACCGGAAAACTGGAAAAGCAAAAAGAACGGCGAGAAAGAGTTAGCTATACTAGAATTTTTCTCATCACTGTAACTCTTATAGAAGCAAAGTTATAGCCTTTTAAAGATTGAAATGAAGTGAAGAAATAAGCATAATTAGGTGAGTGATCGACAGGGGGGGGGGGGGGGGGGAGAATCCACAGCTCTCTGGGTGCCATGTAGCTTAAACTTTTAAGTTAAAAATGGTAGAAAATTAAATGAGCGAAATTTTAAAGTGTATATTGGGGGAGGGTGCAAGCCCCCCCCCGCCTCAAAATTTTTTTGTTTCTTTTGAAGAAACAAAATATATGCCCCCCGGCGGGGCGCAGATAAACCCCAAACGGGCGGAAGGGCGACCCTTTATTTATCTTTTGTCAAGGATTTAAAATGTGGATCTAAATTAAAATAGACCGAGAATTGGACATTTTTAAAACTGTATGCATATTTCGAACGGCCCTGTAGGTTAAAACTGACGTGGAAGGGGGGATTAGAAGAGACGAGCGTGAAAAATAAAACATAATAAACTAATACTTCAAATAACTGGACTTCTAAACAAAAATATAACAATTTAACCTAGTGTCGAATTAATGGGGTGGGCCGCAGGGGATTACCCCCCCCCCCCCAGAAGTTATGAGATTTTATGTTTTTTAATGCACAAATTGCGATTCCCCCTCTCTTACAGAGCTGTAAAACATGACAAGTCGCAGAAAAATACCTGCATTCAACACTGATTTAGCCTAGAAAAAAAAAAAAAAAATCGAAATCGAATCTAAAGATCGACATCGAATCTAAAGATCGACATCGAATCTAAAGATCGACATCGAATCTAAAGATCGACATCGAATCTAAGATCGACATCGAATCTAAAGATCGACATCGAATCTAAGATCGACATCGAATCTAAAGATCGACATCGAATCTAAAGATCGATCTTACGGGCAGAATCGATTTTGCATTTTTACTTTCTTTTGTAACTTTACAAGAAGAGAGTATTAGATTCGTGAAAAATTTTGACTTCTCGTTTTTGATGGATTTATATATTTTAGAAGGTCTTTAACACGATTTCATGATTTTTAAGAAATATCTGTCTGTGTGTGTGTCTGTCACTCTGTGAGTCTGTATACGACAAAAATTTCTGACAGTTCTATCTGAAGAACAAATGCATGGAATTCCACAAAACTTTAGATTTAGTTTGACCTTGATATAAACTGAATCTAATTAATTTTTGGTGCATATAGCCTAACAGGTGGCGCTGCTATGCTGCATTTTTTGCGATTTGCGCAACAGCTATATCTGAATAACGAATGAACGGATTTTCATCACATTTTAGATCCAGTTAGTCCTTGACATGAATTGATGTTTTTTCAATTTTGATGTATATAGCTTCTCAGATGGCGCTGCTATACTGAATTTTTCACAATTCCAACTCAGCGACATGTGAAAGGGGGGGGGACGAAAGGAAGCGGTCGTTCCGAGCACGGAAATTTAGGGGACGCCAAATTTTTACTACTAACACCACTTCTAGCCTATCACAAGAAAAAGTTAATAAGGGGGGGGGGGGGGCTAAATTGGAACTTTGAACCGGGCGCAGTTCTCTTTCCGCACGCCCCTGTTTCCATTTTAGCTTTATCTCAAGAACTAATGCACAGACTTTCATAAAAATTTAGATTCAATTAGTCCTTGATATTATTTGATGCTAATTACATTTTGGTGGAAATCGCTTAAGAGATGGCGCTGCTATACTGCATTATTCATGATTAACGCAATAGCGCTATCTCAAGAACGAATTTTCATCAAAATTCAGATTCAGTAAATCTCTGACATAGATTAGTGTTATTTAGTTCTTGGTGTTAATTGCCCAACAGGTGGCGCTGATATGCTGTATTTTTTATGATTTCGCAATAGCTGTATCTCGCACTTTCATGTATTTTCATCAAAATTCAGATTCAGCTGGTACTTAATAAAAATTGATCCTTATCAATTTTTGGTGTACATCACTCAAAAAAAAACACTATTTTGCAGGGTGAGGAGGGGGGGGGGGGGTTCTGAGGTTTCTTTAATTCTTCTTTCTGAGAAACTAATACACTGAAATTTTGGAATTGGTACATCCGTCTATTTTATCTTCGACTTTTGAAGGAAAATGAAAATTATATTACCTTCAGAGAAATCGATTAAAAATTTTAAAGTATCGATTAAATCGAGTTGGCCGTAGTATCGATTAAATCGATTTAAAAAATCGAAATCGCCCATCACTAAGGCTAGGTTACATTTCTGTTATATTTAATTTACGGTAGGGTACTGTTAAGTCGCTATTAGGTTACACACAGGTTCTGGTTACGGTACAAAAGTTTAAGGTTAGGAATTTATACACGGAGTGAACATTACGCAAGATTTGATTAAAAATAACACTTACTTTTGTTAATAGCTCTGAAATTATAATAATATATACCAATCTTTTAGCTACCATCGTGTACCGATTTCATTCATGGTATAGTCGGATTTAAGAGTGATATAATTAGTTTGAAATTCAAAGTATTTCACTTGGGATTTGTATGTAAAAATAATAATTAGTTACGTGACATAACAGTGATTTTTACGGGTAAATATCAACTTTTTAACACGAAAATCATGCAATCGTTCGATACATATTCCCTCCCGCGTTTTTCATTGCGCATTTTGAGTATTTTTAGAGCTTAATATTAGTTGTTGTTTTTAAAACCGATTTTTCACACAGTCAGTGGCTACGTATTTCAGACAATGCATTTCTGCATGTAACCAGTTAATGATAAAATCATACAAATTTCAAGTTCGTTTAATATTGTTAATACGGACCCGGGCAACGCCGGGCGGGTCAGCTAGTATATATATATACACACACACATATATATTGGGATATTTTTTAATGAAAAAAATAGCACGTAGCTTCTTTTTTGGAATCCAAAAAAATTTATACTACATTGTTAGATTTTTTTTTTTTTTTTTAATGCAATGTTCGTTTATATATATATTGTTAAAATTGAACGTTTTAAAGTTTCAAAATAAGCGTCAAACATGTACTCAACAAAATTTGTGTTTTTACGCTTTTCAATTTTGTGACACCCGTCACTAAGAGAAATGGTGTGTGTGGGGTAGGGGGGGGGGGGGCAATTCTCTCTCCGCGCGTCGCTGTTCTAATCTAAGTACCGGCGAGTAATAATTCCATAAATATTACCAAAGAAAATATTAGCTTTTTTAAAAAAATATGACGACAATTTCCCATAATTTCACTTATTTCAATGAAGCACTTCTATTAGCACTTCATCAATATTAAAAAAAACACGGGGGAAAATATTGAATAACAGCTTTATGAGGTAAATGCGTGTTTAAGCATGACATAACTTTCTATTCAATTTTTTAAAATTACAATTAGAAAAGGGCACAATAATCAATAAAAATAAACCCCATTTCCTTTTTCTGCAAGAATGGAAGAAATTCGTCTGCCATCATTTAAAAGAAATTTCACAAAAACTTTAAAATTAAAATAAATATAAAAATGAAAAAAAAATTGCCACTATGGCGCATCTACAAATGAACAGTTTCATGGAGAAATAAAATAATAATTGTCAAAATTGATTCAATAAAAAGCTCAGTGCTGATGACTAAAAAAAACAGCCTTGTCTTTTAAATATACAAATTAGAAAATAAAATAAGTTAAACTTAAAGATTAATAAAATCTTATCCTAAAAATTTATTTTTCTGTTTTATCACTTATAGAACAAAATTTAAGATAAACGCTGAAACAACTGCTTTATACACTCATATGATATCTGTGTACTTGTATTTTATTCGTGCAAAAAAAAATATTATTCAAATCAAATGTTCCTTTATCATGCCAATTTTGAAAAAAAAGATTAAAAAAAAAAATAAGAAGAAAATAAGAAAGATATTCTTACACGCAATAAACTAAAGAAATATACAAACAAAATGAACTAAAAACCTATTAGTCTCAAATACGCGCGACAGGAAAGTGTGAGTGTGTGTGAGAGAAAGGGGGGGAGGGTATGCATTTAAGATCACAATCCAACAATAGATGTCTAACAATAGAGGGCGCTCTGGAAGGCTTCCAAAATTAGGAATGAGTCAGACCGTTTTTCCACGCACCGCTGTCTCAGCAGTGAAATTAACTATACTTTGCCAGAAAACGAATTTTCGAAAAGAGTTTTTCCCCTTCAAAATAAAACACTTGGATGATGAAAGTAAAAATAAAGTAGATGATTCCGACTATATGTGTTAAAAAAAAAAAAAAAATAAATAAAAGAAAGAAAATAAAAGAAAAAAAAAGTAGAACAAGACGGCCGTTGAACTGTTAATGCAGTTATGCTATGCATAGTACAGATATTTATTTGCTGTAAAAGCTAGTTGATAACGAATTCTCAGAGACCATGGTATTTGAATTATCAGACATTAAAAAACAAACAACTTTCTAGAATTCAAATTGCTTTAAACATTATGAATTTTAAAAAATATATTTATTGCTTTCTAAAATTAAAGTAATAGGAAGCATATTAATCTAATTTATAAATAAATAAATTTATACTGAAAAAAAAAAAAAAAAAAAAAAAAAAAATGCAAAAGAAATTATGAACAAAATATTTTAAGAGAAAAACAAATACACTAAACAAATGCTCAAAAGATATGTTAATTACGTTTTTTAAGAGAACTTTATATTTTGAATATTTTCTTTGTCAGTCGACTTCCCATCAGGATAAAATCGACAGGCTGCATCAAAATAATTCATATGCCCGGTCCTTTATTTAATGGTCATAAACATAGAAAGCTATAAACAGGTGGCACTTTGAATAATAATTAAAAAACCAAAAATATTAAATTACACGAGATCTAGGGCTACATATATTAGGGCTGTATGTATGTAAAGTTATAAACTTTTTTGGGAATTTTGGGTCTCCTCCCCATCTTACGATATCATTACTCGAATCCCACTTTTCTTTTATAATATCGTTATCCGTTTCTAAAATTCTTTATTAACTCCCCCCCCCTTTTTTTTCTTCTTTTTATCGTTTACAATGATGATACACAAATATGGTTGTACATTTATACAATCGTATAAATGTACAGCCATCAGTACACTTTACTCACTTAAATGAAGAGAAGAAATTCATAAAATATCATTGTCATATATGAAATAATTTTATATCAAATAACACTTAAAAGAAATAGGTACTATTTAAAAGTATTTAATATTAGTTCTTTAATATACATAATGCAGTCTACAGTAATATTTCCCTCTTACTCTTGCCCCTTTGCGTGGGGGGAAACAGAACTTCTAGTACAGGTAACAAAAAACAGGTGGAGAATGTTCTCCATTTTTTGCTAATAAAAAAATTTCATTTCGAACCTGTCTTCTCTAACAACGAATTATATACGTTATGGCAGAATAACATTAATGGCGAACGTTGATTATTCTATATTTTGGAATGAACTTATTTTATAATCATTTAATAGCTTTAATAATATCTTTATATCTTCATAAAAACGAGAAAACAGACTAGAACATATTATGATGACATATATATATATATATATATATATATATATATATATATATATATATATATATATATATACATATATGTGTGTGTGTGTAAAATGTTTGTCTAAAAAAAGTTAACGGTTCCAAGAGACACCCTCTCCCTCCACCTACAGATGTTTTACGATATCAAGTGCCAGACCTTCCTTTATCCTAAAGTGACAACGTTACTTTTATACACCTTCTTAGCGATTTTGAAAATTTTAAACAAAACTTTACAACGCTTGGAGCATTTTAGTGATGTACAGACTAAGAAAAATGAATTTAAACACACTATGCTATGCTATGTTATTTTCCTCACTTACCTCCAAAAGAAGCATGAAAATACACTTTCTGACAAACTTATTGCAATATATATTTTCTTTTAAAATTTCAACAATATAACAGAAAAATAAAAATTTAGAAGAGTTTTTTTTTTTTTTTTTTTTTTTTTTTTTTGATGGAGAGAACTTTTAAAGAAAAAAGGTAAAAAATGTTTTCTCCCATTAGAATTATTACATTCCTAGGAATAGATAACTGCACGCGAGCTTCTTTTTTCCTAGCTTACCATTAAATTTGAATTCGATTTAAAATCCCTTTTATACAAATTGTTAAACAAAGATGAATTATCGATTATGT
The DNA here is from genome assembly GCA_964019185.1 of Maratus speculifer. NCBI lineage: Eukaryota > Metazoa > Arthropoda > Arachnida > Araneae > Salticidae > Maratus > Maratus speculifer. The sequence continues at coordinate 309,759,420 of OZ025289.1, forward strand.
CCATTTTTGTTTTGCGGAAAAAGTCTTGGCCCAGCATAACCTTTTTCCCCTCTTCCCTGTAACCCCTCGAAGCTCGAAATGGTTGCATCCCACCGTCTTGTTTACCTCGTCAGTGCCGCTGCAGTCAACCCCAGGTGCCCGTGACGTCACGACTCTCAGTCGATCGAGAGCGAAGGGCACGGATTTCCGCCCACTAGCATCCTCAGAAAAACGCGCTGTCTGCTTTGAGTGGAAGATTTAAATTTGCGTAGGTATTCGAAGGATACGGGATAGTGAGAAAAACGCGGGCGATAGGAAAAATAAAAAAAATGCATTATTAATTTTTTTTTTCAAGTACATAAATCTATTTACTTACCAGCGGCTCAAATCTGAGATGGATGCCTTTTAACTGTTGGGTGCTATTTGAAGCTCAACAGCTTAATAGTTGTAGAAATTAGTTTATACTAATTAATTGGAATTCTTACTTCAGATTACAAAAAAAAAAAAAAAAAAAAAAAAAAAAAAAAAAAAGGATAATCCCAAGTTTTGATATAAATAAAGGCAGAGGAAATTATGTGTTTTTTTCCCCCCGCCAAACAAATGCAAAAATATATACATATATTTTTAATACTTTTCTTTTTTATAGACTTTTTTTTTTATCCCCCAAGAAATTTCATATTTTGGTTGCTCTGTCGTAACACGTAAACTGTATTTAAATAATTTTAAACATAACTTCTGTAAGTTGTAAAATACCTCTAAAATCAAGAATGAAAGTGAAATTAAAAAAAAAAAAAAAAAAAAAAAAAAAAAAAAATGGAATCCCCCCCCCCCATATATCTATATAGTGGCACTAAGCTCTAGTAAATTTTTAATGCATGAATCAAGTTTCCGGCTTATCCGACATATTATTTACAATGTAAATGTAATAGATTATATCAACAGCAGTTTACTTTAAAATGGAACATAATATTAAAAAAACTTATAATATTAAATAAATACATAATAATATTAAATAAAAACTATAATAGAGTAGATTTCCTCAAATCCGCACAGCTTCGGACCAGAGGTTGAGCGATTTTAGAATGTTGCGGATTTCTGGTCATTGCTTTGCTTACATTTTTTTAAAGCAATAATTTGAATGTAGTTAATAATGCAATCGAAATTATAATAAGTGCTTACAATATAGCAAAATATTAAAATATTAAGAAAGTAATAAACTAAAATAATAAAAGATATTTTTTAAAATATTAAAAGCAAAAGTAAAGTAAAAACAACCAATAATATATAATTAACTATTCATTATAAAGATTACATACATTTTCCGAAATTATTGAATGAAGCTTCCTTCATATAAGCACACTTCTAGTTCACATCAAAATCATAAAATAAGGAAGTTTTATTTTAGGTTTAGCTAGACTAAATAAACAAAATAAGTTTGATTAATACATAAATATATTTGGTAAGAAGATTGAGATTAGGAGTGATATCAGCAATAATTTGGATTTTTTTAGAAATAAATTTATTCTTCCTTCATGAAAAAGCATTAATTCAGTAATATTTAAAATATATATATATGCGAAAAAACATATGGAATTGAATTAGAGATAAAAAAGTCAAATTTTATTTTTACATCTGAAGTGAAATTTTCATTCTTTACATATCTGTAAATTATGTGCGGATTTTAGAGAATTGTGGATTTTAGGATTGCGGATTTGAGGGAGTGTACTGTACTGATACTGAGCATAACATTAAATAAAACTTGAGCATAACACTAAATAAAACTTTGTCTTTTAATGAAATCTAAAAATTTGCCCCCCTCCCCCTAAAAAAAAAAAGAAGTTTTCGAAGACATTTAAAAATTAATAACTAAATATAGCAGCAGGGGGAAAAATTATTCCAAAATGTTTATAGAAAATTAACAACATTCAAGGAAGTTAGTGAGATTTCTTTCAGTTTGTTTACAAAAAAAAGGCGTACATATGTTTGGCTTGATTTTAAGTTTAAAAAATTAGTGGCTCACTAGTTGAATTCAGGGGTGCCGAAATTGTTTTCACTCGCAACATTCCCCCCCCCCCCCCAATCTATATAAAAATTTCCCCAAAAATTAGCAATTTGTTATAGGCTTACATAGATTCTCTATTACGTTAGATACAGATTTTTTTTTTTTTTCCCCCCCGAAACTTTTTAATTTGTGGCACATACGGTACATATTATTCTAGGATCATATTTGTGAATGTCGCCATATGGATCTTTGGATTTTTTTCTGTCTTGGACAATTATGTAATTCATTGTTAAAATCAAAATAAACTGCATATTTTTCTGCAAAATATCCTCAAATGGCCAAAATGGGTGTATATCAAATGCGCCTGCAAGTAGGAGGAGATCATGAAGTGCGCTTGAAGCTTCAACCTCACCTGTAATGATGTGCGCTTGACGGGTGAGATATCCATCATTCTATTGAAGGTTGCCTTAATGACACTTTTTCCTAAAAATTCTTCTGGGTGCAAATCGAGCCATGGTAATTCTTGGCGACGATAATCATAACACTTATAAAGGCTTGGTCTGAATTCGTCTAGCATCGCATTACTTCTTAGGGACCGTTCAAGTATTACGTAAGCACTAAAAAGGGAGGAGGGGGTCCAGAGTCTGCTTATTTTTTTCTGGCAAGGGGGAGGGGGGCTCACGACAATTCTTACGTAAGCATTAAACAACGAAGCAACTGCAGTTCAAATTCAACAACCAAACAAAGTATGATGGGGAAAGAGCGTTCCACAGTCCGTTCGAAATTCGCCGTTTATTTTCGATTTTATCCTTTGCTTATCCATCGGCAGTCGCGTGACCCGCATCACCCACTCGCTCTTTGTCTTCATTGCTGTCTGTTAAGTTGTGTGCCAAGTCAAGTACATTGATAGACTATAAAAACACAGGAACCGGTGTGGCTGGGTTCTCTTGCCAGGGTAACTGGTCAGTTGACTTTATTTTAGATAAGTCCGGTATTTTCTTTTCTCCCGTTCAATCGGTCATGGAATTCCAGGAATTTTTGCAGAATTTCTGTAAATTTTCGTCTTTCCGCTCCTATTGTCGAATTTCCTTCTCTACAGGTTTTGGAACTTTAGAAAGCAGAAAACCTACTTGGTGTTTTTCTTGTCTCGGATATAAAGAACACATATTTATTGTTTTAGTTCAGTTGCATAGTGAATTTACATAATGAATTTTCAGTGAAAGAGTATTGCTTTTAGTTGCACAGTGAATTTAGTCGTATTTAATTATGGATACTAACATTGACAAAGAACAAGGACCGGAAACCTGCAATACCCCAGGTCACTGTTCCAGTGAAAACTTTATAATAGACAATGTTGAAACATGGGTTCAAGGATCCTGGACATCAGATTAAAATATGAACACGAAATTGAACTCCAACATTTATATGATTCATACCAAAAATTTTAGTTATGACGCTTAAGTTAAGACTTCTTGTATATCTTGTTTTATTATTCAATGTGATAAATAACAATATATAAAATATGTGATAAATAACATTTTTTATTCTGTGGTTTGTTTAATGCAATAAGCAACAATATATTAAAACCATTTTATATATTTTGATATCACAATCCCTATATGCCTATATAAATTTGTAGGATTAATAATGTAATTGATTGGTAACTTTTTATAAGTCAAGAAGTATTGATGTATAAACTATCATAAAATCTTACATAAGCAAAGGGAGGGTTTAGCATTTGCTTATATTTTCTTACAAGGGGGTGGAGGGGGTACAAAATGACTAAAAAAATGCTTACGTAATACTTGAACGGTCCCTTATTGTGACTTGGATAAGAAACATTTCCCTCGATCCTAGATTGCCGGATCGGGCATATTCTGCTTCCCTGGGTGCATTTATCTTATTATAGCAAAGTTAAAATTACAAAATTCCAAACCACACTATATGGCTGTTGTACCGAAGTATGGAGTCCGCGGGTTAAATCTCTAATCTAAAACAATTAAAATATTGATTAGTGAACAACTTTAAGGGATATTTGTGAATTAGAAATTATCATTATGCATCCAATCTTGTTTTATACAGGGTGATTTAAAAAAAAAAAAAAAAAAAAAAAGTGGACAAACTGATATGACAAATCAGGCGTACGACAGGGATAAAAAATCACACAGGAACATAGGGCTGCAAACCACTTATTGAATCCCAAATACAGGGTGTTTCATCCTAACTCAATTTGGGTTGACGGTAATAAATTTCAGAAAACAGAAGTATATTATAATAAAACATTTAACAGACATTCTCACCTTTGTTTTAAATGTGATAACATCAAACAAAAGTGGTAGAAGTTTGCATTATGCGCACTAGCAAATGCCCTTGACTCCTCATATTTTGGACTGTGATAATCAGTTTATACGGTCTCCATCGATTGCTTGAGAAAAATGTTTTCACAGATCTTTTCGTAATGTAATTACATTTCACACAAAATAAGGCACATATCGTTGGATTTTCATTACAATATTTTTATTTTCCTCAAAATAATTTCTTTCAAACCGGGTTTAGCTAGAATGAAACACCCTGTATTTGTGACTCAATAAGTAGTTTGCGACCCTACTTCCTATGTGATTTTTTATCCTTGTTGTATGCTTGATTTGTCATATAATTTTGTCCACTTTTTTTTTTTTTTTTTTTAAATTACCCTTTATATAAGTAGATACATAGATACATGTATTTTCTTTGTACATGCAAAAGTGACAGGCCAGATTTTACTTTTAAATGATTAAATTTGGAGATGGAAAATTTTTGTAAAAGGTTTATTTACAAAACACGGAATTTGTGTAGGGTCATGTTTTGAATGAAAAATTTTGTGAAGGGTTCTCTTAGATGAAAAATTTTGTGGAAAGTCCTGGTGTCGCGATGATGAATTTTGTGCAGGGTTTTGTTTTAAGAAGAAAAATTTTGTGAAGGGCTTTTAAAAGAATCCTTGTATCATTCCATTAGTTTAAACGATTAATCACTTTCATTAAGTATCCCCATTTTATTAATTGCTGACACTCCTAATTATCAATATATTTGAGCACCTCCATATTTATTTATTTTTTTAGATTGCCATGTTGCTGTATAATGCATGCAAGAAATAAACAAAAAGGAAATAAAAATCACTTGTCACAACATATGAGAGGATTGTCTTTGGGTGGAGTTGTACGAGCAAATAGGTGAAAATGGGTCTTTAATTGGATGAGTTGGCAGAAAATTAGTTCTCAAATGCCTTAATAATTGCAGTCTGCTTAGGAAAACCTGATCGAAGACAGGCTCTAATTAAAGCATGGGCACAGAGGACACGGCCCTTAAACACTGTTGATGAAGTTAAAAAACACCTGCAGTAGAATTTCATGATTTGCATATTATTATATTGCTCTAGCAATGTTACGATGAAAATATTTTTTTTTCTTCAAGCTTGCCAAGTATGGGTCTTATAATTACTTAGGCTTAACCATTAATATAAAAAACTGTGTTTTGTATTTTGAATACCTACAATTTAAGAAAATGCATGTATTCTGATGTCAATGTTTTTAGAAATGTTTCCAAGTCGTGTTAAGTCCGTCAGTCGCATACAACAGAGCAATAGCTACCCAAATGAATTGTTTGAAATTTAAAATATATAATTGTAGTATAATTTTGTTGAGTCATTTAAAATTTTATGACACAACGGATGTATTTACAGGGACAATGAAAAGTATTCCGTTGCATTATGGCCGATAACAGTTTCTATTGCATTTTAATGATGTTAGACTGATTTGAACATAATCAAACTGATATACATCTATGAAGCATATACTAGAGTATACATTCTACACAATCAGTGGATAAAAGAATATTTACAATTTATTTACAGGGCAACACAAAAGTATTCCGTTATTTTAATGGTATAGGGGGAAACATTGTTTGGGGCGTGTTTTAAATATTATTAGACTATTTCACATTTTAAGTAATTGATATACGTTGCTGACATTTACTACATGTTACTTCCAATATAATAGAAAGCAGATAGTATTTAAAGGAACACACAAAAGATTTGTACTGTACTGTATCCGACGTACTGTATAACTATACTCATACACCAAAATGCAAGATATGAATATTTTAACACTTTGTCATAGCACAAAACGAATCTCATTTGCTACGCTTGGCGTGCAATTTCCGACTAGTTATTACTTTTGTCGCTTTTTAAGAAAAACAGTTAATCTCTTAAAGTTTACATTGAGTATTTTGTAAATGTTTGCATTTTAAGCATCGGATTGTCAACGTAACACATAATTGTGCATGCATTCTATTACGGCATATCATGAACAGTGGCGTAGCTACGATGGGTGACATCCGGGGAAGATGTAAATGGTGCCCCCCCCCACACACCTTACACACACACACACAAATTCGCTATATATTTTTTAAGGGTGTATTCGAAAAAACGTTTTTCCACCTTCAGCAGCTCGAAATTTTCCGATACAATTTCCAGACACATTTTTAAAAATAGAAACATGAAATTTGCTGAGGGGATTTTTGAAGGGATGTATGAGGTGCTGTGTGATGTCTTTTTACGCTCAATTCATTAGAATTTGATTTATAAGCAATTAACTTCTCAGGAAGACCCTTTTTTTTTTCGTTCCCAAATCGCCGACTTCGGAAAAATAGGTTCAAATTGCCGTTTTTGATTGCTTTTTTTGCAATATTTTGTGCACTTATCAAAGAATTGACCTTCACGGCACCTTGTGCACTTTTTAAATAAGAGAATCTGCGAGTTTCATGTGTTTGAGAGCAAAAGTGAATTCAAAAATAAATCGCAAAACAAGCAGTTTGAATCGAAATACACCCTTAATCACAATTCTAAGTTATCGCAAATAAAATTTCAACAATTTTTGTATGCCTGATGAGATTTTATAGATAATTTGAAAAAATGAATACAAAAATGTAATTTATATACAAAATATTAAAAAATTTACTTTCGCTACCCTCTCGTTGGATAGGTAGGTTTCTGTTCCTGGTGCATATCTTATTTAGCCATCCCACTCTGTGTAAAATTTCAGATTCTCCAAGAAAAGAAAATTAACTCTGTTGCGTGATGCGCTAGAAATTTCATTTTATTTCAGAATTCTTTTCTAAAATTTTATAAGATTATATATATGTTTGCAAATAAAAATTGGGTGTCAAGCCCTTAGAGGGTGACACCCGGGGCGGACCGCCCTCTCCGCTTCCCCCGCTAGCTATGCCACTGATAATGAAGCAAAGAAAAATCGATTTCAAAATTCCATCTCTACATACACGAAAGAAAAAAGAAAAGCGAGAGAGAAGGCCAGTAAAAACATTCACAAAAGGTCTTATATAAGAAGAAATGGGAAGTGAGTGATATTTTAGGGGAAAAGACAGTCATCCTCTCAAACTATTGATGAAGTAATAATGCAACAGGGAAGCGAAAAAAAAATGCCCTTTTTGAAAAGAAGAAAAAGAAAGAGTGGCAGGGGAGAAAATATGCGGATGAAGTAGTAGTGCAGTATAACAGAAAAGAATCCCCCTCCAAGAACGAGCGCGCAGCTAACGAGCTTTCAAGGTCTTTTACGAAAGGGGGGCGCCGACCCCGAAGAAGCGTCAAAGAGGGATCTTCCAAGTATGCAACACGTTTATTTTCAGTTCTTGCAGCTGATGCACGGTTATTCGACAGTCATTTAGTAATGCTATAAACAGTGCCTGATTTATGGCAGGGCCTCTGATTTTCAGAGGCCCTCAAACGCTGCTGAACATTTTTCAATTATTATTCAAAATTTGATGTAGTTTTAAAATTTAATGGAATTTTATATTTCATTTTACATTTTTTTTGTGTTCGTAGTACATTTTTATAGAATGGTATATTTTGTCTACATCAATATTTAAATTTTTTATTTACATCCACAGTTTGTAGCATCCATATTTAATTACTTTTATGTAGTAAATGTTCTCTTTTTCTTGTTAAATCCTGTTTTTGTTTTTATCAGATTATTTGGAGGTTGGTAAGTGCTACTCATTTGGGACAGAGCTCCCTAATAATATTTTAAGTAATTGTAATTTAGTGTTCTAAAAAATTTATTATTCGTAGTTTCATACTTTATCATTTTAAATATATAGACTTAAATATGAAAAGATTAATCAGCAGAACACAATTTATTATAAAACGTGTATTCATTTAAATTTCATAATTGTGAAATAATTGTTTAAAAATAAATTATTATTAAATTGAATATTTGAAAGTAATTATTAAAATCAATAGTAGTTATCATAGAAAGGACCTTTTCCAATATGCATAGTTTTTACTCACTCGCCCTTTAAGTATCTGTGTCCAGGGTCCCCAAATTTGCAAATCGGTCCCTGATTATAAATTCATGATATCGATTGCAAAAGAGAATCCCTACATTTATTTGCATTTAATTTTGACTTTTTAATCAAAATGGTAACATTCCATATGAAAAGCGATGGAATCAATTCGTAGTTATTTAAGAGATGCATATGACTTGGATTACTATGATATCGATGAAATGATGGCAATAGAATACTGGCGACTTATCACCTGCGCATGACTAATATTTAAATATCAATAAAAAGAATATTGCTCAATTAAACTGATAGCATTGACCTCACAGGCTACGCATACTAATTGTACATTACAGCCTTATATTTTCAAGAGTTAATTCCGTTCAAGAAAAAAAAAAAAAAAAAAAAATGAAGAAGGGGAAACAGCTGTCCCCTTTCCCCTTTTTTATGCTCAATAATTGAACCTCCGTAACTATCAAGGACATGTTTTATCATATAAAAAATCTATATCCAAAATTTAGAGCAAATCGAATAATTCTTAATAAAAACCCATTTAGCATTTATATAATTTAAGGAGTTATCCCCTCTTTTATACTTAACAATTAAACTTCCAAAACTATTCAGAGATTTGAACGAAATCTGACAGTTCTGCTTGAAAAACCCATTTATATAAATTAAGGGGAGGGGCATTTGAACTCCCGTTCCCCCTGTTTATACTAATTCAATAAAAACCTAATAACAGTCACGGAATCGCCTCATCAGAATGATCCTATATCTAAATTTTGAACAAAAACTGTTAATTCTGCATGAGAACATTTATATAAATTAAGGGGAGGGGCATGAGCCCCCCGTTCCCCCTCTTATACATATCGAATGAACTCCAAAAACTAATCAGGGAAGCGCCTTATCAGGATATAACTATATACAAAATTTCAAGTGGATTGGATATTTTTATAATGAGTTATCGCGTTACGCACGTACGCACGAACATACATACAGAACGGGCGGGCACATAAGCTCTCAGGCTATGATAGCCTGTGAGCTAAAAAGGCGCCTTGCATATAAAAAATGAAGCGGTCAATCTGGAGCTGTTGATGACAGTCACATGACTTAGATTTTTATTATATAGATTATTATACTGAATATCTTTAATAATTGACAGTTAAAAGTAGAAGTTCTTTAAAGGTTGTTAAAAATATTTAAAAAGAATCTTTTAAGTATTCGGCTTAACCGAATATTTGAGTATCCGAATAGTTTATTAAGGTTGCTAAAAATATTTTTAAAAACATCTAAGTATTCGGCATAACCGAATGTTTGAGTAGCCGAATAGTTTCATATTCGGCTTAATCGAACATTTAAGTTTCTGAATAACTTGATATTCGGCCTAAACGAAAATTCGGCATTATGAACAAATACCGAATATATACCGAAATTTCCGAAAATCCATACAATGAATAACATCGATTATTTTACAATGCAAGGATTGTACTAAAACGATTCTAATGACAATGAGACTAATCCTAGTAGTTCTTACCAAAGCGGAAGAAATGATGTTTTTAACCATGAAAACTTGAGGAAAAGCAAAATCTCGCAGTTGCACCCATCATTCCACACGCTAGTGTTCAATGTCAAATAACTACTGTTTCATATCCACAATTTCACTACGTTTAACAGCTGTTAATGATAAACTTCTGTTTTCTTTATTGCAACGTTCATGGAAGAAGAATCTGGTATTTTTACATCCATGGTTACGATTTTCCCTTTCGCCATTTTTTGAAAAGATGCTCTTTCTTTAATCTGTTGCGATTTTTAGCTAGAAAGGGGGAAAAAATCTTTTTGGATGAGGAGAGAGGGGAGATTTGAAGGGACGATATATAATGAATGTTCTATCGGATGGTTAATGAGAATGAAAGAAAATAACATTTAAAAAAACCGGAAAAGTATGACACATTGCTAAAAATGCATTAAATGAACAAAGACTACAGTAGGTGGCCAAATTATTATACTCAGTAGGAATTTTTGATATTTTTTTCTAATTATTCAAAATCGATTTTATTTCAAATGAGTATAATAATTTGGCCACCTACTGGTAGGTGGCCAAATTGTACTGTACGAAACTGTATGAAACGGTACTGTATGAAATGTTTAAAAGAACGAACAAAAATAAAATAATACAGAATCCAATAAATAGATTTAAAAAAAAAATACTACGAGTTCCATTAAATTATTATAGAAATAGAATTTACAAAATCAAACTGTTCAAGAAATAAGGGATGTAACTATCTGTCATAATCTAGTCAAATAGCCGAATACCGAATATTCGGGGCCCTATCAGTGGTTGAGAGGTTCTGCTCTCGAAACTGGTAGATGGGTTCGAACACAATCGCGGTCGTCGGCCTAATCGTTCGAAATTTCCGTGGTTTTCTTGGAACTTCGGATTTCCTTGCGTAAATACGGGTTAAGTTCCCTTAGAAAGACCCCCTCCCCTTAGAGCCTATATCCCTCGTGCTGATAATTGACCGCCATAAGTACAATCAACCGAATATTCGGCTAAATGCACATCTTTTCTTTTCTTTTTAAGTACACACTGTTTGTAATTTCAATTATAAAGTAGAAATAAAAACAGAAATTAAGAATGGTATGTTCATAAGCTTTAACAGCTTGATATTTTTATCAATTTCATTTTTATAATAACATATTTTTATTTGTAGATTTATGTAATTCCTACACATTTTGGCTCGAACCGTAATTCCTTTTTATTATACCGTTAAATGTACTTTAGTTTTTTTTATTTTTAATTAAAAAAATATTTCAATACACAAAATCATAAATTTGAATGTTTTTTCTAAGAATATGCAGATATTTACGAAAACTTCGTGCATCGTGTGTCTTTAGAGTCATAGCTAAAGGGCTTTAATTTTCTACTCCTTCCCCAATTAGCCCAAAAAAGTATTAAAATTTTCAAAGATGAAATTGATGGCTAGACTCGCATCAATTACAATTATATCAGATTTAAGATTTTTTATACAGCAATATTTGTATATTTCAAATGACGTAATTTTAAATCATTTATCGGCATTGTTTTCTTTTGTAAGATGAAAAATACAAATTAAAAATTCTTATTGTTATTAAAATAGTAATTGTAATAATTTAAAAAATAATATACAAACTTATGGTTGATCATTATTAAAGATATATAAGGATCAGTTTTAGTTACACTCGAAAAAAAAGAGTTAACATAATAAATGCGACGCACCATTAACAGGTTAATCATTAAGGTTTTAAAAAGTATCGAATTATTTTTTTAATTTTATCGAATTATTCAGTTTTTTTTCCCAGTTAAAAAATACCTTGCTTGAATTTTTAAAAAGTTAAAATGGCGTAGATATAATTGGCGTTTAACAATTTAATAAGAAAAAGTTTGAGTGCCTAACAATGAGAATTATCAACTGACTGAGTAAATTTGAAGCCAGTAATTAATGCACAGATCAGTAAATGAATGGAAGATATTTTAAATTTAAAAAAAAAGAAAAAGAAAAAAAAGAAAAAGAAAAAATCGCTGGTTGCAATGACCAGTAAGCATGAGAATTTATACTTCTTCCGCTAACAACATTGCTGGTCTACCACATAAAATTCTATAAAGCTCCTTCAACCATTTGAACACCCCCCCCCCCCCCACCAACTAGAATGTAAACCAAACTTGTCTATCCAAAATTGTTCAGCATAACAAAATGTAAAATAATAATTTATTAAAAATAAAATAAAATTGCGATTTTCAGTCGGTTGCAGCTTTCTCGGGACCAAGAAAATATACGTTTGCCTGTCAGAAGGCAAAAAATCCGGGGGCGAAAAAAATGGCCATACTGAGAAAGTAATCGTTTACAAATCAAATTCTAATGAATGGAGCGAAAAAGGAAATCGCACTGCATTTTATGCATTTCTTAAAAAATCACCACAGCAAGTTTTATGTTTCTACTTTTAAAAATGAGTCTGAAAATGTATCAGAAAATTTTGAGCTGTTGAGGGTGGAAAAATATTTTTTCGAATATACCCTTAAAAAGAATTGTAGTAAAAAGGATAATAATAATAATTATTATGCGTCAAATATCGCACCATGAATTTAAAATATATTTGCGATGCATTTTTACTTAATTGTTGAATATGAAATTGGTTGGTTGGTGTTTCATTACACCAAACTAAATTAGGGCACAGGCGTCGTTTATAAAGTTGGTAAGACGATAAATCTTTTACAACAGGTTGATCTGTACAGTAAAACCTCTAAATAACGGACATCTTGGGAGTGCGGAAATCGTCCGCTATTCGGAGGTATCCGCTATTGGGAAAACCTCAGAGATAGAAAAATTGCTAATGAATGCTTAATGCTTCATTAATTGATTTTTATATGTTTTAAAACCTTTATTATATGATTAACCAGAAATTAAAATAATTTTTAAAGCAATAAAACTGGACATACCTTTATCCACTGTTTATTACATTGTTACAAAAAAATTTGTTACGAAAATTTGCTTTTACTTGCGATTGCGTGTAATGTGTTTTTTAACGTGAAATTTAGACTCCAATTTTAAATCTTTTGAACCATCTTTTAAAAAAATGTATAAGTGCTTACTGTATTTTTTTTCTTCTTAAAAGTTTACAATCTGAAATCATCTGAGAGAGGGAAATTTGCGATCACAGATAAATATCGGGGGAGAGGGGATTTTCCCCAGCTCTTCCCCACATTTATCTGTTATCACAAAATTTGTGAGACATTGTCCTGATAGAGTTTTTTTTTTTTTTTCCTCCCCTCGCTTTTAAAAATAATTTTACATTCTTTTTAGACAAAATTACTGTCCGTTATTTGGAATGTCCGTTATTCGGAGGTTAAATATACAAAAATCTAAGTTTTGGGAGTGGGGATTTGAAAACTGTCCGTTAAATAGAGGTGCCCGCTATTCGGGAGTGTCCGTTATGGACGTTTTACTGTATCAGCTTTTTAAAAATTCCCAACGTTTTTCGGGATAGTATGTTTGATTTATAGGATACTTGGTCGAAATATTTAAGGACTGGGATGTAAAGTTGATGACGACGATGATGATGATTAGAGACAGGTCCATATAATTCCGACCCCACCCCTCTGTGCCAGCTGTCTTCGCGAATGCAGAGGCAGAAGAAAGTAAACATAAATGGAAGGACATGACACAGATACGCTTGGGGAGGGGAACCGCTGTGTTATCGTTTTCTCTTCGCTCCAGAATTATGGCCTCTCGGGCATCTTCCCCGAGATAAGATGTCAGGCGAACATTATCACTTTGTACGAATGCCAAAATTTGAAGAGAAAAGAAACAAGAAAACGGAAATACAGCATCTGTTTTTTTCATGAATGAAATCTTGGTAATGTTCTCGCTAACAGCTAACAGAGGTTTCCGATCAATTAGTCGAATAAACAAGTGCCGAACACGGAAAAGAGATCACTGTTGTCCATTTGCTTAGAGACGAGATTGATTCAGAGAAAGGATTTTAAAAAAGAGGAAAAGAAAAATAAAACAAACGTGAAAGTACTCTTAAATTTGGTTTTGTACCAAAAATAATCACGATTACAAATTGATTGGTTACGTGCGGCTTCCGCTGCATTGAAACACTTCGATCGAAAAATCCCATATTAGCCTATGGAAAAACTTTGAAGCACAATCACTTATTACCTATTACGAAATTATTGAAATCGTAATTTATTTTGTATTATTTGCATTTTCAATGCGATCTTTCCCAAGTGGGCAAATCTAAATGTGGAAATATTCTGCTTATGAAACATAATAATATAAATAATAATATTGAAATAATATTGAGATCGGGTTCACTCGCTTGAGTCAGTGTGATTAACTAAATTTTTTAATGGGGAAAAAATTTAATTGAAAAAAAAATTGAAAATGAGTGTATACGTGCTCATTGTTGCATAAAAATTATTCGGGTTGAAGAATGTCTGGTTCAGGTTGGCGAATTATTTAATTGTCAGGTCCCGGGTAGACTTTCAGGAAAAATCCGAACCGAGAAGGAATAAAATCATTCATTTTGCAGACGTAAAAATATTAAAAAAACATCGCTAAAAAGCTAAAATATTTTTTAAGACTTTTTAGTTTAAAATACTAGAAAAAAAAAATTGTTTACCAGGACACAGTTGAAATCTAAAATATTCATTTAAGAAATTTTTACAAAATGCTAGAGAAAAATTGTTTGCAGGTCGTCCTGAATCCAGTATACAATCACTTTATTTTGCTGCTGCTGCAAATAAAAAGTTTATGACTCGTGAAACAAAGGGCAAACCGAAACCGCAAAGTTCTTTGAAAGAACGGAACTGAATCTTCAACTTTCTTAATCTAACTTGCGGGAAACATCATTTGTCATGGTAAGGCTCTCCGAAGAAACGGTGACAGGTACTTTTTCAGAAAGAAGAGATGCTTAAAAGATTCAGGGATGAAAAAAAATTTTCTTCTACTTTCCCGGGTGATAAAATCAGGATGCGCGAAATTAACCTTCAAAATAAACCTCTTACGTATTAGTAGAGGCTGATATGCGGGGCTGAAATATGGGATTCCGACCGAGAATTTGTGAAATCGCCCTCCTTGAAAAAAAAAAAAAAAAAAATAATAATAATAATAATAATAATAAATCAAGGTGGGAGACTGCCGCCCATGGGAGGCAACATCTAACTGGCACGAAAATTATAAAACATGAGGGTGAAGGCGGCCTGATTACTGCACAGACCAACTAGGTCGTGGTATTGGGGGCCCTGTTAAAGAGGTCCCAAATTTAATAAAATGATATAGAAAAAAAATTAATACTGCATTTTCTGCAATTATTTTCTCAAAAACTAGAAATGATTTTGGTTAACTTGGCAACCTTATGATAATCTAATGGTAACTTCCGAATACACCCGGGTGTGGGGGAAAACTAGCTAATACTCTGGTCCGACGAGAAGGGCCGTAGCTAAGGGGGATGCTATGGGCGACCCAGCCCCCCCCCCCCCTAAAACATTATTTCTATTCAGAAAATCCAAATGAAATTCTGTTAAAAAATCTAATAATATTTCAACATGCGCTATTTGCACATATGAAGCTAATATGATATTTAATATTTTACTAGTTATACACTCGAATTTTTCACCATCCTATTCTTTTCTTAGCATAAAATGGAGTTATTACAACATACTAATAAGAAACATAGTATATATAATCTAAATATGTGCTAATTTATCTTTCAGTGTCAGAGAGAGAGTGAGAGAAAATATCTGCCCCCCCCCCCCCCCCCTTAGTACTCCTTCTAGCTATGGTCCTACAGGCGAGGCCCCGAAAAGGTGCCGAGTCTTGGACCATCTGCAACATTAATCGGGTTCTACGGATGAAGTTATTCTTTTATGAAAATCACAAAAGGCCAACGAATAAAAATAAGATGTCGAGACTAATTAATTATACAAAAAAAACTTTAAAGTTTGCATTGTTTTAATCAGTATTGAATTGGAGCATAATTTTCCAGTTTCCGGCGGCATCGGTATGCGTGTGTGTAGAAGAGAAGGGGAGCACTGTGGAATTCGGGAAATTGGATTACATTTAAAGATATAACAAACATAAAATCCTTAAATTTCAGGACGGTTTCAGGGATCGAGGCTCCCAAAACCATCCGCGTTTAAAATTACAGTACACTCTCTGTAAGGCGGACTCTATGAAAAACAGAAATCTGTCTAATTCGGAAAGATTTTTCAAGTCCCTATGATTTCATAGAGTAAGATTTGCCTCCAAGCGGAATATTGTCTACTACGAAAAATGTTCTTGGTCCCGATCGATTCGCCTAAGACAGAGTTTAAATTATTTCAACATGGCGACTCTTAAGTTTTATTTATTCACAAAGAGTTACAAAAGACAATTCCCCGTCGAATAGTGGCCCTTCCCACACCTATCTGCGATAATTCGATGACAAAATATAGCATGAAGTCCTACACGTCCATCTAACAACTAACTGTACATATCTATATTATAAAGGCCAAACGTATCTGTGCGTAACGCATACGTCATTTTGCGAATGGCAACACTTTCACATGCTATTCGGTTTTACAATTTTCAGTACTATAAATTTTATACTTCTAAACATCACACATTTTCAAATTTTGTATCTCAATTTATTCTTGATATATTCATTTTTTTTATAGTTTTTAGTACGAATTTTGTAATTGTGGCAACAGAAATACGCCATTTTCTCTTAAAATTGATAAAAATTGAAATGTGCGCATGTAAATTTTGACAAGATGAAAATTATGAAGGGTTTAGATTTCACATGAAATTCTGAGATCATGTCAATTTGAAATATTTATTTATTTATTTATTTTTTCCATTTTTTTTATACCAAACATAAGAGCCTCAATTGATAACTTCATCTTAATAACTGATATGTATTATATTTTGCTTTATTATTATATTTTTACATATGCGATTAAAGTTTAATTTTAATAATTTGGATAACTGAGTTTTACAGAAATAGCATTTTTTCCTATTATAAATCAATGAAACACTTCCTTCTTAAAAAATTTACTTTCGTCGAAATTCGACGGGTTCCACCTTGTACATGATAATGCAGAAATATATATATAAAAAGAGAGAAATGCCTCACTTTTTAAGTTTTGCATAAGATTTGTTTCGAATAAAAGATTACAAAAACTTTACAAAAATACAACCTCTACCTAAGAAAAACTTAAAAAACTGGAGAACTGTACCGAAAATTTTTTTAAAAAGCTTAATGATGGAGGATAAAGAGAGGTCGTCAACGCACTTTTGGTTTTCCGCTATAACTATTTTGACGAACGCGGGAACAATTTTACGGCGCATTTTCATGAGTTGCCATCATCAATATACTTGCCAAAATTGCGTAATCGTGTGGCGCACGAAAAACGAGTGCCAAACTTAATATTAGAAGATTTTTCATGAACAGTCCCTGAACCCGAAAGGGGATTACGAAAGTTTGACGAGCGCTACATTTATATGTCAACAAGGAAAGTAGATATGCTTTCACGTGAAAATTTGCAATGCTACATTTACCCCGTATTCGCATAGATTTTAAAAATAAACAATACAGAATAGATCGGGAAGGGGCAGCACAGGCAATCATCTCATTGAGTTCACAGCTGAAGATATTAAATTATGAGATTTCAATTTGCATAATGAAAGCAATCGGTCTGCCTATTTATTGTCTTGGAGTAAAACACCGAAAAACACTATTTTAGCGATTGACTCATAGGTTTACGATTATGTTTTCCTGCTTCCAATCCTCAATGTTTTCATACTTTTGGGTGCAGGAAAGCACAATGATAAACCTGAGTCAACAGCTAAAATCGGATTTAAGTGTGTTTTCTACCGAGATATCACTTGGCAGACCGATTGCGTTTTAATATGCGAGTCGAGATTTAACTAATCCTAGATTTTCATCTGTGAATTCAATGAGGCGATTGTCTGTGCTGCCGCTTCCCGGTCTAGAAGTCAATCCAGGGTTTTTTTTTTTTTTACTTATGACCTACTGTCTGAAGTCGAATTTACTGTATTTTTTGCAGGAGAAAAATATTTTGTAGCCAAAGATTAAGTTACTCAAGTTTGAATCAAGTATTTATTATTTTAACATTTTCAAGTCTTCATAACGTCATTTTTTTCCCTTTCTAAGTGAACTTATTTGAAATTACCCATTTCAAAACCTAACAAAATAATAAATAACAAAAATAAGAAAAGTTTGCAAGCATTTTTTTTTTTTTTTTTGGCTATAAATAAAAAACAAAATAATAATAATAATGTAAAATATAATACAATAAGAAGCAAGACATTCTTCGCATTTTAAGAGTGATATTAAATCAAAAAGGGCAACTTGTTTTTATAAATTATTGTTTGGAAGCGCATGAAGAAGCAGGTTTTGTTGTTCAAAAACTATCGATTCGCACTCATTTGTCCCCCCCCCCCTTTTTTTTTCAAACACTAACAGCTTTTTCAGAAAATAGTGTTAAAATGGGCTTTTTGAACGAACTTTCCGCGCGAGAGAAGAAAAACTACTCGAACAGGGTGAAAACTTCTCTGTCATGTGATCGAAATAGCTTATAACTACATAATTTATTGATCAAAAAATGGAAAACTGAGTTAGATTCCAAATCGCTTCCATGGTCAGACTTTGCAATTTTTATCCTTCCGTTAAAAATGAATTTGTACATGTGTCAAAATGTTTTGCGCTTGTTGGGCAAAGCAATTGAGAAGAGTTTAAGATTTGGCAGGCATTTTTTTTACAATGATAATAATAATAAAAAAAGAAATCTACGGCATTTTTGAAAATAATTCTCTACCTATAAACTGAAAGTTGTCTTCGGCATAACAGCAAAACTGTTTTTTGTTTCTTCTTTTTTAGCCTCAGGACCTGCAGTAAACAGTTAATAGCTCACCTCAACCAATTACCTTTTTCCACTGGCGCTTATGGGACGGCCGTTACCCTCCCCAGCAGAGCACAGACCCAGTGGCGCCTGCCCTACAAACCACAAAAGGCATGCTCGCACAAATTACTAAGAATGTGAAAAAACACCCGCAGATTAAATGGACGAAATTACAAAAAATGTATTAATGAGAACCTGAACAAAACATGTAGACAGATTTTATTATCTTGCATAATACAGTGAACTTCCGTTAAGACGGCCCCGTTTAAGATGGATTTATTATATCATTATTACGTACAAAAACAAACTTCCCGGCTCAGGTTAATAGGAATTGCGTGTAACAGACATCGTTTAATACATACAGTTTAAGAGTTTACTCGTTAAGATGGATAAATAAATGTTCGCCAGGACAATGAAATAAATACCAAAATAACTTCTATTATACTTTTAAGGGTGTTCTTAAATCAAAAAGAGCAACTTTGTGACACATGCTTTAATTTATTTTTGTTCGGAAATGCATGAAAATAGCAGGTGTTGTTATTCAGAAACTGTCTAATTGCACTAATTTTTCTGTTTTTTTAAAAAACAAAATAGTTCTTTCATAACAAGCCTTCAAAGTTGACGTTTTTGAGCACATTTCCAGTCGAAAGCGGAAAACCGGTCGAAAAGCAGGAGAAAAACGGGTGATCACGTGATCGAAATAGCTTAGAACTGGATAGGTAATTTAATGATCATAAAATGAAAAAATAAGTTCGATTCGAAATCGCTTCCATAGTCAGGCCTTTCAATTTTATAACTTTCTGTTAAAAAATGAATTTGTCAATGTGTCAAAACGTTTTGCGCTTGTTGAGCGGAGCAGTTAAGAACACACTTAACATGAAAAGAGTAGAAATCTTGGATTTGACATTACGGAGCAGTCAATAACTTCGTCACTCGCTTTCTAGTATAACATGTGGCTGTGTATCTCATTATTATTTTGTGTTTTACGACTTTCTAACACTTTCCAACATAGTTAAAAAGTAGCTTCGATTGACTGTCTGTCCGTGCTCTAATTCGCGTAAAATATATTTGATACCTGGATTACAATATCGTATGTTATTCAGGTTCCGAATAGGATATTCTAAATTAAAAATGAAGTGTATAGCATCATCCTTCGGGACGGGCGTTTTTTATAGAATTTTTTATCATTTATCAGCGATTTTTCCAATCAGAATTTTTTAAATAATGGAATGGAGAAAATAATCGAATTAATGAGGCAAAATTAGTAAGAATGACCAAGAATTCTAAGCATCTTATGCGGCACGTATACAGGTGCCTCATCGCCTAAGGAGTAAAAGAATACGATGTCGAATACGAGGATTTTGGATTTGAGCTCGTTAATTGTTTTTATTATTTATGTAGTAAACATGGCATTGCTGATAAACGCTACATGATCATTATTTTTCTTTTTGTTTAATTTTTACAGTCATATTCAGGGTTGTTATGTTTAAAACATTTCGTTTAAAACAACTGTTTAAAACGTGTTTAAAACATTACATTTAAAACAATGTTTAAAACATGATTATTGCTAATAATGTCACAAATTAAAATTTATGAAATAAAATTATATTAAAAATTTCTAATTAGCTGTATATACTAAAAGACATTCAAATTTTATTAAAATTATAAATTGGTTATTTAATTTTAATTAAGTATTTAAAGTAAATTTATTTCCTCTAAAATTAATAATACATAATTTATTTTTTTAAATATCTCAATTATGATTTTTTATATATTATCAAAGTTCTATAATATATTAATTTCGAAGATTAAAAGTAAGACTGAGAGAGTATTTTTCGGATATACAATACAACAAGCCTAGTACAGCCTTATCTAGAATGCAACGAAAAGAAAATATTTTGATAAATTTCGACAAAGCTAATATAATCTTTTCAACATCAAAACATTACTCTTCAGTTATCCGTGAATCCCTTGAAATTTTGCTTAACAATGATACTGTTTGAAATATTGTCATTTCTTATAATATTCGGCACTCTGGTACAATATCCTTGGTGTTTTGATGAATTAATCGTGACTTTGTACATGGAGACTGTTTTTGTTTTGTTTTTACGTTTCCATTTCTAATGAATTATCTTCTTTTATACTCCTTTGAAAATGGATGCAAGGGCATCCAAAAGATCTAAGGTAAATAATAATTAATTAATTTATATATATTGAGAGATCTATTTCTCTTTTTTTCTGAATAAATTTGGCAGTTGGTGCTCAGAGAACATAATATTGAGTAAAAAATCTGGGCTAAATGCCTTCTTAATATACTATAAATAATACTTTCTACCATCAATAGATAATGCTATAATACTTTATAGTTACTTTATATAACTTTGTTTAGTGGTTAAAGATTTTTTATTGTTTTTTTTTTCTCTTTCTTTATTAAAATTACAATGACTTCAGTTTAAAATATTCATATATATATATATATATATATATATATATATATATACATACATATATAAATTCAACATTAATTAAATTTTTTTTTAATAGTATTTCCTTTTTAATAACTCATTTATGAAAATAAACTGAAATGAAAAAAAAAAAAAAAAACTTTTCTACTTTCAGTTCCTTTTAAATTCTAATTGTTTAAATTTGCTTTTCAGTCCTCAGAGTTATAAAAAGATGCTACCTACCAACCAATCTATCTATTTTGATTTTCAGTTTGAATATGTTCTCAAAATAATAATAATAATTTAATAATAAAAAATGGACATGTTTAAAAAATATTTATTTCTTAACTAATTCTTTACGTACTTCATATTTTTTTACATATTTCATTACGCTTTAAAGGAGAATCACTTGCAATTGATGATTGAAGGAGACTGAAAAAGGCATGAACCTTGCTGCCAAATTATGTCCTGAACTATTTCCAATAATTATAAATTAAAAGCTAATTCAGCTCCATTCTCTAATTATATGTTTGATGCAGTTACCAATCATAAATTTGCCATTGAAGAATCAAATAAAGTGGAAATAATACATTTTTTTGTGGTGGTTAAGCCTTGAAAAACACATTGATAAAAATGCCATGAATATCATAAAACAGTTACATACAGCTGTATGTTCTACTGCTGGATTAGAAAGAGTTTTCTCTACTTTTGGTTTAATGCAAGCAAAGCAAAAGCAGAAATCGTTTGGGTGTTGATAAGTCTGTTGTAAGTGTATTGACAAACTTGTTACCATTTTTAAAGAACTGAACAATTAAATGTTTTAGTTTAGAATAAAAATAAAATTGCTAATTAATGTTTGGTATTTGTTATGTAATTTTTTTCTTCCTTACTGTCGTTTGAAAATATTTTCATTCTTTATATTTAATTTTGTTCACTTTAATCAAAATTGTGCTGTGTGAGAAAAAAAACGTTTTAAACGTTTAAAACATGTTTTAAACAAAAAAAACATGTTTTTTGTTTTTTTTAATAAAAAACATGTTTTTTTCCAACCCTGGTCATATTCGTATTTACATACATTTAAACCTTAAGTTCACACTCTTTCTACAAAAATATTCCGTAGTCCGCAGTCATATTCTTACTACATCTTTGCTATAATATTGCTTTATACCATAATTGACAAACTCTGGTTGTATTCGATTAACAGGGCCGATCCCCCAGGGCCGTAACTAGGGGGATGCAAGGAGGGGCTCACTCCTACCTCTCCCTAAAGCATTTTCAGCTTCCCCTGAAAAACATTACAAAACCATTAAATAAACTTCTGTTCCGAAAATCCAAATGAAATTTTAGTTTAAAAATCTAATTTAGTGTTGAGACACTTTCACAGTTTTGCAGAAATACTAAATTATAATTAAAATAAGTGTTTCAATATTCGCGCATCCTATTTGCACATAGAAAGCAAACATTATGTTTAATTTTGCACTAGTTATAGACTCTGGTTTTTCCTTCTGCATCCTATTCTTTTCTTAGCATAAAATGAAGCTATTACAATAGTTTAATAAGAAACACGGTACCTACAATGTGAATATCCACTAATTTACCTTTCTGTGTCTGAGAGAAAGAGAAAATATGAACCCCCCCCCCCCCCAATGGCGTCAACTTTTGAAAAATACTGGCTTGGCTCAAAAAATATTTTGGTAAAATGGTACGACCAGTTTTTCCTTCTTTGAAGGGTGGGCAGATGGTGAAAGATGAGAATTTTAATTAAGCTATTATATTTGAATAAAGTTGCAATTTTATTAAATTATATTCTCATGCGTTTTTCCTTATAAAAACACTAATCATCATGCCATGAATATGACTACAAATTGAAATAACAAAATGTTAAACATAGGCACTTCAGTCTTTTGGGATTTATGGGAGTTAGTTGGAGAAATAAAACACAGTCATTTACAAAATAAATTTTGTTCTAGAAAGAAAAAGAAAAATTAAAAACTATTGAAATAATAAACTAAGTATAACAGTGAAAAATTAGTATGCTAGGTTTAAAAAATATTGGGTGGGCTTGGGCCCCATGGGCCCAATAAGTTGGCGCCACTAACCCCCCCCCCCCCCCCCTTCCTTATCATTCACTTCTAGCTACAGTCCTGCAACCCTCTCAATTCATTCGAATATTTAACATCTTCACAATCTGCTAAGAAATCCAACTCTAAACATGGAAATAATAATACCTATTTTTTTTCCTTTTCTGTGACGTCTTCGGTGGTGAAAAGAAAAACATACTTAATGTGTTTGTTATTCAATACACTTCCTTTACTTATGAAGATAGAAAAAAAAAAAAGTCTCGAAAACGGTAACAGAATACCCATGTGAGTACATCAAGGTTCATCGATCGAATCGATCATCTGAATCATTTACTTGTAATCCTTGCTTGTACTGACAGTATGATATTTCATCAATTAATAAAAATATATGCAACAATAATACTTTATATCTATTAAGGTCTGTGCATAGTAAGCGAAAAAAAAATTAATTTATACAGTTTAATTGGGTAACTCGGCTTATTAAGAAGACGAAGTACCATCACATTTGCTCGCTATAACTATAAGGACCATTTTCACCATTCCCTTACATTTCATGGTGACGGACTTGACAAGTAACGGATTTGACATTTCAAATACTACTAATATATATATATATATATATTAAATAGTGTTCACTCTAGAAATAAAAAGGGCATGGTGCTATTCACTAAAAAGGGCACTACTGCAGCAGAAAAGGGCACTTTTGCAAGAAAAAATATGTTATTGCCTTTAGAAGGGAAAAAAGAAAGCGGGAAAATACATAATATTTAAGTAAGATAAATCAAATATTAATTTTGAATGATTTTATGATATAAAAATTAAAAATTCAATTAAATTAAACAATGATTGAATAGTTTGATGTTCTTTTTCTTAAAGAAATGAAAAATTCTATAATTTTTGAACACACTAATTTAGAAATACTACGGAATAGAATAAATATTTATTAAAAATCTCTGGGTAAAACCAGTGGTGCATTTTTCTACTTTTAAAAAGGGCAGGGTGCATTTTGCAAATTTGAGAAAGGGCAGGGTGCTGCACCCTTCAAAAATGGCCTAGAATGAACACTATATTAAAATGAACTAGCTTGTATATTTTCCAACTTAGATAATGATAATAATTTACATATCTTCTAAAACTATTTAGTAAACTTACTTAGCAGCTTACATTTCATGGTGACGGACTTGACATTTCAAATAAAACTATTAGAAATGAACTAGCTCGTATAATTTCTAACTTACATAATAATACACATACCTTCTAAATCTATTTAGTAAACAACATTTAATTACAAAAGTGCAAAAATCATTATTTTAATATTAAAATTTAGGGTAACAGACTTGACAGTGGAAAAAAATACCAACCTTAATAAAAGCTTATTCTTGCCACTATTACATTGCTTCACAATTGAAGAGTAAAAAATGGCAAGTAGTAGTTGCATGAATAATTTAACTATATCGTCGAATATTTGCTGCTAACTTTAGGCAGCATTCGAAACCTATTTTGACTAAAATAATCACAAAGTAACGGACTTGACCAAAAGTGAGGGTAAAAAGATTTCTGGTAATTTCTTAAAGAAAATATCTTTTGTAATATATATATTTTTTTTTTCATTAATATAGAACACTAACAGTTTATATTTAAAATAATTAAACCTTTTTATTTAAAAACGTTAGCTCAAATTAAAAAAAAAACACACACACACAGTGAAAAACATAAAACTTGGAATGGGACAAGGCATTTTTGCTTAGAATCAAAATTTTAAAAAGTTTTGTTGATTTTTTTAATTTTTCATGTTTAATATAATCGTCTTTAGCTAATGCATAGCTGAAATCAAACTTTAAATATTAATTTATGTTTGAATTTTTTTCTTTTTACTCTGGGACAGCATAAGTAAGCGAAATTTGAAAATGGACCATAAAACATTTGAAAAGCAGGGTTGGTTTAAAAAACCGGTTTTTTTGAAAAAAAAAAACCCCAAAAAACCGGGTTTTTTTGGTTTAAACCGGGTTTTTTCCCATCATTACTTAAAAAGCATTTGCAAGAAAAAAAATTGAGTTTTAGAAAGTCATGATTTTTCTTTTGTAATTAATGTTAAACATTCACATTGATACCTAATTTTTTTTATATAATTAAATAATTAAAGCATATAAAAATTATAATTAAATTACCTATAAGTTTAGCTTTCTTTAGGGAAATATTTATTGTTTAAAAACTGTTGAACTACTAATTTATTAGTATACTCATATAAGCCTTTAGATTTAGATAATAATTAAAGAAATAATTATTATGTAGAACATAATGAGGGATAAACAAATATATTTCACTAAATCAACAAAAAAGAAGCAAAAATAGAAAGCATTTTCCTGTGCTTAATTTAGAAATCATTTTCTGTATCAATAATATCAACATCAACAAATGATTATTAATCTTTTACTATATATATATTTATTTAAATAAAAAACATCAATATGCATTTTTTTAATGCTAAAATAAATCACATGTGTATCGACATACTTGATTTATCAATGAGTGTAATATTTATACATATTGAGACATATGCTTTGAAAAATTACTATTTTTTTTTTCTTTTTTTTTAATACAAACTTTATTTTTCCTAGTTAAATATATTTAGGTAAACAATTTCTTTATAAAAACAATTCTATTTATTTAATTTTAATTAAAAGCTTAAAATAAAAAGACAAGTTTTGAGGCCTTTTCTAATCCCAATTTATTTCGTATATTTGTCTATACCAGTCCAAATGTTGAAAATATTCTTTCAACACTCACTGAATAGGCTTTTGCTGTTATAAGTTGTACAACTTCAGTAAAGACGGAGCTATTAAATTTCTTGATTTGAATTTGCTGACTTCCTTATTTTATATGGGGTAACTTCCTTTACTGCATTCTGCTCAAAAAAAATGTTTTTCAGAAGGTGAAGATTGGCATAAAATTTACTATCAGTGCAAGCTAAAGTTATATAGATATTCTAGTTTTGCAAAATTTAATGCATCCTTTTTTTTTCTTGGTCAGACAACTTTGACTGTACCATGATATCAAGCATTACATGGGTGTTAGAGCCATTTTATACCTGGACTCAAAACACTGCAGGACTTCTTTACTTATCTTTTTTCTCTTAATATTTTTTGAGGATTTTTCCAAATATAAACTACATCAACAATGGAACAATTATTACTTTAGATATTATCCAGGGCAACTGCAATAGGCTTTAACAATTCAAACATATCTTCAACATTTCTTTTTTTATTAAAATTAGACATAGATAGAAACTTTTGAATATTTTTATCATTAACATTCCTATTTTCATCACAAATTTTAAGTGGGGTAATTTTTAAGGCAAACATCTAAGGCATCTTGAAAAACAATTCCATCAAATATAATAAGGGAGAACTAATTTGACAGCATTTGCATTGCATGCAATTTATACATTTGGATCTCGAGCCTGTTCTTGGTGTATTTCTATTTTCCTACCAGATTATATCTTTCTTTTTTTTAGTTTTAGACATCCTTTTACTTCAATATATATAAGTAGCTTTCTTAAAGTAAAATATAGTACAAACAGAATAAAATCATAAAGTAAAACTCCAATGCAAGAAAAGCAAAAGGTTATTAAAACCAATAGGTACAGAACAGAGAAAATTTACAATCATTCGTTCATTAGCATAGAGAACAAAGAGTAACCAATGGGGAGAATGACTTATGTTATGTCATCATTAATGCTTTGATATATGATGCAATTTAAATGGTAAAATTGTATCTTAGGCTATTTTTTAAAAATAAAAGGCTTAAAGAAGAAGCAAAACAAACAGCTTTTTTTTCTCCCTCCATAGCTCACATTAAAAAAAAATTAGTTTGCCGTGTAGATTTATAGCTAGTAAGAAAAGTTGGGCGGATTAAAAGTGTTTATCATTTTAAAAATTTATTAATGTCTTTTAAAAAAAGCAAAAAAAAAAAAAAAGGCTGTGCTTGTAGCTTCCGCATAACTTGGATTTTGGATATTTTAATAATGTGTAAAATACATTAAAACATTAAAAAAAAAAAAATGGAAAAAAACCAGCATGGTTTTTAAAAAAAAAAACCACTTGGTTTAAACCATGGTTTTAACCACGGTTTAAACCAGCGTGGTTTTAACCAAACAACCCTGTTGAAAAGTAAAGTTATTTTGTTAAATTTATATTTTTGTGAAAATGAACATTTTGCAAATAAAGATGAAATCGAGTTACTAAAGTTCGAGCGAAGCATTTATTAATGTTTCATTTCTGTGTAAGCCATTCTGCTAAAGTTTTTCTTTTTAGTGAAGTTGTTTTACTTGAACATTTTAAAATCTTACAAAATAAAAATAATGAGTGCAGATTATGTTTTTAGAAAATGGAATTTTGTGAAGGAGCTAGTTTCATTTAAAAAAGAATTTTATGAAGCGGCCTGTTTTGTTAAACAAAATTTTATGAAGTAGTACTAAATAGGAATTTACATCGAACCTTGTTCAGTTAAATTTTTATAAGTAACAGAATTACCACACTGAGAGATAAGATTTTACATATCTAAATTACCAAGAATAAATTAATAAAATAAATAAATGAGTAACGGTAGCTTGACATTCATTAATTTTATTTTTTTATAATTTAGTTTTTTTAATGAATTTATAAAATAGCAATTTAAATTCTTTAAAAGGGGGGGGGCTTGTTCCATATTAAAGGGCAAAATTAGCACTAGCCACCGGCCGCAGGTCCAGTAAATGAGAAAAAGTGGCCAGTGAAAAATTGTCTATTAGCGGCCACTTTTTTACAAGAGAACAACACAATTGCCTTACATTTCATCAGAAATTCTACTTTTTTAAGTTCCAATATATTTATATTAACTTATTTTTGTGCTATTCAGTTTTAGATTAATACTTATAAAAATTTTACTGCTTAATATTTTTAAATAAAAAAGTGGTTACTAGTTTAAACAAAGTGGCCACTTGAAAAACTAATATCACTTGCCAGTGGCCGCTAATGAAATTTTCCAATTTTGCCCTATATTCCATATCCTGTTCTGGTTGGCGCGATTGGTGAAGAAATCGAAACTAGCAAAAGGGTCAATTTAGCATATTACCAAATTTTTCAAAACAGCAGAAAAACATGGTTTTTAAGTTTTTATAAACATATATTTTTATGTTATAAGTGATATGCATCTACATAAACCATATATAACCTCAAATGCTAAAGATAGCAGCAATCATTTTCAAACTTTTGTCGAAAAAGAAACAAACAGGATATGGAATTTTTTTCTTAAAAAGTAACAGAAGAAACCATGTTTATATTAATTAATTATTAATAAACGTCATTTTTAAGAGTGTGTGTAAATGGAACACACAATCAACTTTCATTTCTTTAAATTAATTTTCAAAAAATAATACTATCATTCGATGTAAATAAATTTTTTTTTTCGATTTTGGGAGAAAAATTACATTGATAACGTTAATACAGTAAAACCCCGATAATACGGATTAATTGGGACCAGAACCAATCCGGATTATCGAAAATCAAGATTATCCGGAGAATTAGAAAAAAAAATGAAATAAAATAAAACAAACTTGCAGGAAATCATCTTTATGTTTAACTTATTGAATATTTATTTTGTAATAAAAAAGTTTGTAGCCGTACAGTCACGAATCCGCTTGAGCATAAGTAGTTCGTAGTGTGTAGTTTAAATAAGAAAGCTTAAGATATTCTTCCAAAAAAATTTCAAAAAGTTTTTTATTATTATTATTTTTTTTTTATTATTATTATTCAGAATACGATGATGATGAAACAAGTTAATGTTATGTAAATAAGCCAACCACTTCTGAAACTTGAAGGGAAAAAAAATGACCAAACCTATTCGGATTAACGGGGTCCAAATTATTGGAATTCTACTATACTAGTATTCAAATAGATTTACTGAAATTTAACAAATGTGTCATTGTCTGAAATGTAACGAATGTAGTTATTTTGCGAATTATTCAATTCATTTTCATAAGAAAATAGACTGGGGAAGACTTTTTGGAGACGTTTGGAAAATATCAGATTAGAACAAAATTTAACAGATATTATAACTTTCTAATATTTTTTGCGTTTAATCACACGTTATTCCTTCAAAAAAGTAACCAATATTTTTAATCTAAAGAGTGTAGTATATGTTTAAAATAGAATAATCGCAAACGGTGCAAAGAGAATTAAGCAAATTATTATTATTATTAT
Source organism: Maratus speculifer (assembly GCA_964019185.1). Lineage (NCBI taxonomy): Eukaryota > Metazoa > Arthropoda > Arachnida > Araneae > Salticidae > Maratus > Maratus speculifer. Next base: position 309,788,942 of record OZ025289.1, read on the forward strand.
TATTAAATACCTAGACTTTTTTTTTCTGCGCTTCTACTTCTGTAGTTGAGAAAGTATATTTACAGGCGTAAGTGGATTAGCCCGATTTTATTGGCCTCGTGTTTGGTTTTTCTACCATAAAAAAGAATTTTGCTTTAAATGACAATAACTTTTATTATAACTTTATATGACATTAACTGATATTTTATACATTATATTTACGCCTGTAGCAGAAAGTTCAAGAATAGACAGATTTTCTTTTCTCTTTTGCATTTTTTATATTATTTTTTTTCCAAATATATTTAGCTTTTAATTATTTAATACAAAAACTTAAGATTATTATTAATAAAAATGAATAAAATGGATAAACCCATTACAGGTACGTAATTAATAACCGCTTCAATTTTAAAATATTTTAACTGTACATTATTTTCTGCTGCCGGTATTCACTTCACAAGAATTATTTTGCACATAGGATAATTGACTATTTTCAAAATTGCATTTTAATATGGTACTAATTTTCGTTCATTTCGGATTTACATGTTGCACCCTTGCTTCAAAAGTATCACAACTCAAAAACTGGGTTTTTCTGAGTTATGACTGCCATTCTGCATGTTTTTTACTCTTTTATCAATCATCTAAAGTAGAAGATAGTGAGTGCACTGAAAATCCAGCTATCAGTTGTGTTTGCAATATGGCCTGTGTATACCCTCTATGTACTGCACTGATGCATATAGTTCAACCACAATAGAACTGAATCAAGACGCCACACTAGGCACAGGCACAAAAAAAAAAAAAGACCCGGATGATAGAGGTCTGCACGGGCCGAAAGTTCCAGGCCCGAGCCCGGCTCGAAAGTTAAAATTTTGGCCCGGGCCCGAAAGAAAAATATTGGCCCGACCCGGCCCGGCCCGAGAGTTAAAACTTCGGCCCGACTCTGGTGAATTTCTACAGAACATTGATTTTTACTCTAACGGAAGAGTTCAGAACAAAAAAACTTATCTTAGTCTTTTTTTTCCTTTCATGTTTATAATTACTATTTATGCAGAAGTGCGATAGGCTGCGATATTTAAGCTCTTAACCCTTTGAGGGACAAAGCACTTCTATTCCTAAAATGCTGAAATGACCGATTGACACCAGAATTTAAAAATGAATTTTTTTCAAAATAGATAAAATCTTTTCTGTACGTACTTGATAAAATTAAAATCATCTTTTCAAATTTCTGAGGTCCGTGAAGACTAGGAAGAACGAAATTAGTCTAGGCTTCGTGCGGAAAAAATAAGTTAGACTCGGCTCGTCTGACCCGGCCCGGCCCGAATGCCGTTAATGAAAATCGGTCCGAATCCGGCCTGCGGACCGAACCGGGCTTGGGCTGCACGAGGTAGCCTGGTAGATGGCACGAGGTAACCTGAGGTCTGCACGGGCCGGCCCGTGCAGACCTCTACCGGATGATAATGCTATGTCTATGGGGGCGTTCTTTTCAAATATCTCGCTCAAATTTTAATATTTTTACACGATTTGTGTGTGTAGGATAGCTGAGGGCGATCTTCAACCGGACTAGTTTTTACTTTTTCAATTTTGGTTTCGGATATTTTTAAAAAATACTTTAACTTTCGGCATCGGTTGCTTCCGGTTCAAAAATTGAAACTACCTTATTTAGCCAAAATCGGAAAAGTTAAAACTAGCCCGGTTGTAGATCGTCCATCAGCTATCCTATGCAAAAGAAAAAAAAAATCATGTAAAAATATTAAAATTTGAGCGAGATATTTGAAAATAATGTCCCCCATACACTTAATATTATCTTCTAGGTCTTTCCGAGTGACTCGAGTGGCATCTTAAAATTAAACATCCAGCATTGTGAAGAAACACCGTAAACACTGACGATTAATGACAAATAAATTAAAACACTTCGTAAAATCACCATAAAATGTAAAATAAAGTAGGACGTGTTTCGAGCTACAACAATAACAGCTCGTCATCAGCTAAACCAACACGTGTCCGTGTAGCTCGAAACGCGTCCTACTTTACTTTACATTTTATGGTGACTTTACGAAGTGTTTTAATTTATTTAAACATCCAGCATTATCTTTAAGTAAAAAAGAGGGGAGGATAAATGAATTTACCTTTGTCATGGCAGTCGCTGACGATCCCTTGCCAACGTATTCGTTGGTCACTTGGACAGCTAAGTGGGGGTTATCCAATAGAGGCCAAGCACCAGCAACTCCGCAGGTCTGGAGCTCGTCGTAGAACGTCCTGAGGTGGGGATCACCGAAGAGTGAACAGTGACTGAAGGAGTCACCGGCAACCCGATAGTTCGCACACTCGTGGTGAGGTCTCGGGGGTCTCTTGTGCTGGCTCCCTCGGTTGCCCCCAGGGCCCTGGGGCCCCCTCTCGATCACCGAGTCGCAGCCGTAGACGTGCGTCCACTTGGCCACCAGCGACTGGACAGTGTGGTAGGCCAGGTCGCCCCGGCACGATCGTCCGGTGGCTCTCACGCAGTTGGCGTAGTTCCTGAGAAGGGCGCAGTAGCGGAAATTAGATCCCTGAGCAACGTTTTCCTCCTCCAGAGAAGATGTGTATTGGCGAGAACACTGTGCGACGCGGCACTCGCATTTAACTGAAAAAAAAAAGAGAACAAAAATTAGAATATAGAAACACAGTTTCTATATAATCGAAGAGTCAATGTGGGTGGGGAAAGTTATGATAGTCACAAACTATAGTCCTTTTAAATAAAAGAGGCGACTGACCTTGACAAGCTGATACCGTGTTTCGGCAGAAAGCATAGAACTACAAGTGATTTTCACCTCAAATGGCGAAGTTGAGGGGTAAAGCTTGTCAAAATCAGCCGTCGCTGTTATTTAAAAAGGCTATAGTTATCCCCCCCCCCCCCCCCACCCGTGAACATTCTATCTTCGAATACGCATCGATTCATTTTCAACTGCGTTTTTCGAATGGTTGCCTTCGATGTTTTTTTTTTCCTTCGATTCTACATTATCAAACGATAATACACCTGTTAATATACGTGTTGTCACAAATCCAACACAACTGAACTATCATCGTTTTCCGCCTAATCCTTTTATTATTAATGGATAACACTTTTAGTGAAGTTATAGTAGATAATGACATTTAAGATACAATCAATTTTTCCGATAATTTAAAAGGAAAAACTTAAGACGAAACTTAATTACATGTATCAAACTATTAGCGACAGAGTTTAAGTTTGGTGAAATAGATTTCCACCCTCTCCCATACTTTTTAACCCTTTCCGACACACTGTGACCGGTCTGGGATACCTAATTTTTATTCCAAATTTGAAACGGCACCAATATTTTAGTAAAATTTTGAATTTACAATAAAAGCTTAAATTAAGGAATTCAAAATATCTAAAACTTTCGTTTGTGAATTCCGGTGTCAGTCGATAAATTCTCATTTTACTAACAGATTTTGCTCGTGCCGGTAAGGGTTAAAATAAAAACAGATAAATCAATCTAATGCTCAGTCCTACACATGCAGAACCTGTTCATGGGAAACTCTTTTTAAAAATTGTATTTTTGAGATAAGTAAATGAAGACGACCATTTGGATTGAAAATTACCTAAATGAGATTGTCTAAATCTAAAAAAAAAAAAAAAAACTTAAGTCAAATAACTTTTAATCTACAATCAATAAGCTTTTTCTAGCTTGACTGCCATCTTTTGTAATTATTACAATAGAACAATTAACCTTTTGTTCTATTTTTATTTGATTGGGTGGGTTCCTCAATTAACTGATCAGGTAGTAAGATAGATCATTTCATTGCTTCAAATCTGAAAAAGATCAATTTTGCAGGGGTAGGAGTGAGCAATTCATAAAATATAGGACATTTTTCGTAAAAAATATAGGACAAATATAGGACATTTTGAAAATAATGTTATTGAAAATATTTTACTATATAATACTTTTTTAGTACATAATCCATGTTAGTTTAAAAAATTTCACTAATTATTGATATTAAATCAAGATGCAATATAAAAAAACAAATATAAAATGAATTTTTCCATTATTATTCTTAAGTCTCCTGCTTGAAATCATCGCTAATTTCCTTAAAAAAAATGAACCAAGGTCATGAGATATGGCATATGACACTTTCTTTGACCTTAACTGTGTACCTTGTGGCAAAAAGGAATCTTAAAATTTCACAAGATAAACTTTGTGTTCCACCTGATGGCTGAAATTAATAATTAGAGCTATAAAAATTATCCATAAAATCTTGGAATGACAAATCCCTTCAACATTTAAAATCCAAGTACTCAATCAACTTTTTTTTAAATTTGATATTAAAACCTTAGCTTTTTCTATCAGTAGAATCCCAGAAGCGAAATTATGACAATTCACTTTGTTTTTCTGAATTATCTTTGTGCTTTGCTGTTTTGACATGATGCATTAACTGTGAATAATCACTGTTGCTGATGGGAACCAGACATGATAATCATTTTTATTCTTCACACATAATTTGGTGATTTTTTCTTTTTTTTTTTTTTTACACACCTATCAATCTGATCTATCCAAGCATCAGAGAATTTAATCAATCTATGTTCACTAAGGTGGAGTGAAAAAGACCAAAAATTTTTTTTTTTTTTCGGAATTTCTTTTTTGGATAGGTCTAAAAAGTTGCCTTTTGGCACATGGAATATAAGGTTAAAATTTCATTTCATTTGGAATGTCCTGAAATATCTTAAAGATTGTGTTGAAATATCTTAAAGATTATGCTCTTTATATGTGAAAATCAACACTTCACTATGTAGTGTAAATGACCAAAAAACTTTTTTTTTCAGAATTTTTTTTTTTTTTTGATAGGTCTAAAATGTTACTTTTTTGGCATACTAAATATATGGTTCATTTCTTTGGAATTCATTTTAGTTCCCTACCAACTTTTAAAGATTATGCTCTTTTTATTGTTCACATTATCATTGCGTTAATGTAATGAAATAAATATACTTTTTATAGATTAAAATAAAATTTAAAATAAATAAAAACCATATATTGCAGCTGAATACAGGATAAGGATAAGAGAAACTAAAATAATAGCAATGAAACGGGGGCATACAAAGAGAAAACTGCACCCAGGGCAAAGTGTCAGTTTGGCACACCCCCCCCTCCAACCTTTTCTTGTGACAGGCCAAAAATGATATTTGTAGTATAAATTTGACGCCCCCTAAATTTCCGCACCCGAGGCGACTCCCTTTGTGCACAGTGCTGCAGTGAAATGCAAAAACCCATTGAACATTAGAACTAACTCAGTGAACAAACCAATGCACATGATAACATCAAGTCATTCAAAAACATTTCTTTACTGATGTCACATCCAAAAGAGAAAAAAATGGAAACCAAAGCTTAGGAAATTAAGCAGAGACATCAATGTTTAATCTCCCTGGCTACAAAGTCATGTTTAAAAATTTAGCAATCTATGCCACAGCCTCATTTGTACTTTATTTACTAACTGAAAGTATGAGCAATGTGTGCAGGATCGAACTATTGCCGTTGCATGGAGATACAGGAGAAAAAAAAAACCAGAAGCAATTGTAAATGCTAGCAGGTAATGATATTAATATGAAATATATCAAAAAATAAATAAATATAGGAAATATAGGACAGTTAAAGAAATATAGGACAATATAGGACATTTTTGAAGATTATTTTATAAATATAGGATATATAGGAAATATAGGACAACTCTGACCCCTGATTTTGTCGGGACAGAAATATACCAATCTTTTAATCATTCGCAGTTCGTTTGGTAAAACAAGGCTGCGGAGTCGGTGGGTAAAATGGCCGACTCAGATTCCTTGCTGGCTAAAATACTAGTGTTGCAGTTTGTTAAAATTATAAGGAAACGCAAGAAGGTTAAAAAAAAAAGGGGGGGGGAGCGTAATTCAGTTCTTAGAGCTTTGAAAAGAAAAAAGGGGGGGGGGGATATTTTCTGTTTGACTAATTTTCCAATTTCACGTCCCACAAACTCGAAAAATCCATTTTTCGAAATCTAAATAAGAAAACAAAACAGAAACTTTACTACTTCGGATCCGTGGACTCGAAGAAATGGAAATCGTTATAACTTGATGTCATTTCGTGTGCTCCAGTGCAGAAACATTTCGATGGAAAGGAATAAAAAATAATAAAGATGAAAATTTTACTTATTCGGAAATAATTCGCGACCTACTAGAGTTTTTAATTAAAAATAGTTTTCATCTACAATACACGTCGGGCAGTATATTGGGAATCCTTAATCTTTTAAGTCCAAAATAATCCAAAAATAACAATAATTCCTCTAATGGATTTAACATTAAGTATAATTGGTTTAATTTCACTTCAAACAAACAAAGGGAAAAAAAAAAAAAAAAAAAAAAACCCGGAGTCGGAGTTTGTTTGTTTCTTAATGACTCCCACTCAGATTTTTTTTTTTTTTTTTTTTTTTTTTTTTTGGGGGGGGGGGGGGGGGGCTTAAAAAATGACTCCGACTGACTCCGCAGCTCTGTGGAAAAATTAAAGTGTTCGAGCAACAGATCAACGAGTCAGCTAATACATATTATCTTTCTACCACTCTTTTTGAAAAATAATTCATATAAATAAAATCAAACACTTACAACCAAATTTTCAATATGATTCTTTTTTATGGGCTGTAATCTTTTTTACATGCCATAATATTAAAAGAAAAAAAAACATTCAAAATATAACAGTTCCTGCACTACACCATTTTTTCTGTTGCCTACACATTTTCTCTTTAAATTCGAGTCACTACGAGAAGAATGTACAAGAGAAAAATTGCTACTAATGGAAGATGACCCAGAAGGACAAGACAGACAAGCTGGCAAGATTTTGCTTCGCCAATCGTCGCCTGAAGGCGGCTAAAGACGGCGAACTCCTTTTTTGGACAGGACAAAAACTTCCAGTTACCAAGAGTTCTACGAAAGTAACCCGGAATGGAACGGGATTCTAGTGAGTTCACGTCAGATCGCGAGATTATCAATGATGATAATGTCTTGGGATCGTCTGCTGATAAATGGGCTTTATTTTGCTTCAAACTTTTTTTTTTTTTTTTTTTGAATGGAGGCACTAAACACGAAAGAATGTACTTGTTGACTATCGTAAGTCATAATAAAACAAGTGTATGCACAAATATTGCATCAGCAGAATTTATGGCATTCTGAAAGCAAATTTAACAGGAATTTCATTTAATGTTGATTATGGGGATTTATTTATTTTAAATTAAAAACAAATGTAAAATTTGTTTAATTTTGGCATAGGTATACTGATAACAAACTTTATCTAGATTTAAATAATAATATTAAAAGAATGTGCTCCTTTGATTGTAAAATTCACTAATAGTATCGCAGAGTTTCCCCCAGGTTTAAAAAAGGGCAGGGCGCTACTGTTCTTAAAAGGGCAATTTTTACATTTTCGAGGGCACTTTTTCATTTTTAAGGGCATTAAATTTTGTTTAAAAAAAAGAGGGAAAATGCCAATTTTCTTAAAAGATCGCAAAAAACAGCACATTTTGTTAAAAAATCGCAAATAACGACATATTTTGCTAAAAAAAAAAAAATCACAACCCCCCCCCCCATCAAATTTTATGAAAATATCGCAAAAAACGACAAATCTCATGAAAATATCGCGAAAAGATGGAACTTTTCACAGAATTTTCCGTTTTATTGTGATTTTTGGACAAAATTTGCCGGGTCTTTTTTTTTTCGCAAATCTTTTGACAAAATCTGCCGTTTTATCGCTTTTCTTTTTTTTTTTTTTTTTTTTTACGAAATTTGACGTTTTTTGCAACTAATTTTTCAAATTTTTCCGTTTTATCCCAATTTTGGAAGAAATTTGTCATTTTTCCACGATCTTTTGAGGAAATCTACTGTTTTGTGACGAAATTATCCTCTTTCTTGACGAAATCTTGCCGGAAATTAGTCGTTATTTCGCAATTTTAAACAAACATGCCTTTTTTTTTGCGATTTTTTTGACGAAATTACCCGTCCCACGGGACGCGTATGAGGCTATTTTTTGCATAATTTACGCGCTGTAGCGCGTTCGGAATCATCGCTGGAGGGCTGCGTTTTTTCAAATGTGGAGCAAGAAGGGAGCTATTTCTTTTGAATGAATGACAAGAGGGGCGCTAGTTTTTGGATGAGGGACAAGAGGGGCGCTATTTTTTAAACTAAAGGGCAGGAGGGGCGAAGCGCCTTCCTGAAACCCTCTGGGGGAAACTCTGGTATCGCATCACGTCTTCATAATGAAATTGGGTTAAGTTCTGAAATTTCCCCTACAAACACTTAATTTTGACATTAAGGTTAATTTTACATTTGGATAACAAACAGGAAGTCATTTTGTCAAGAAAATAAGGAATTTCGAAGATTTTTTAAATTTGGAATTCTTAGAGTGAAATTTATTCGTAATTGTTGCAATAAGGGATGCTTTTTATACATAACTCAAAAACTACTTGTAGGAATGGGCTGTAAACTTTGAATTCCCATATTTGAAGCTTCTAGAAATCCACTTTTGTTAAAAATGTATACATTACAATTTTATGTTTTAGGAAAATTAATAGTAAAAAATGTATATTTTCGAAAACAATATGAATTGTAACCTATGATTTTTAAAGAACAGAAATCGATTTCTGTAATTCTGAATATGCGAACCCAAAATTAAAGGTCATTCTGTCAATTAGTTTTGAGCTATACAGTTAAAATATCCTCGTTACAATAGATTTTGTAATAATTATTAATGAATTTAACATAATTACTATTCCTAACCAATTTCATCGAATGATTATGCTATTAGAATTGGTGAATTGTTGTAGTATTATCCAACGTATTGGAGATGATTTCATCGAATCTATTTAAAAGTAAAAAAAAAAAAAAAAAAAAAAAATCAAAATAAGTACGAAAAATACATTAACTCAGAAACTTTTATTAAACAGTGGAGAAAAAGAAAAATATATATATTTGTAAAAGTGTGTGAACGTTACCAGAAATCTGCTTAAGAAAATCACAAAATTTTTCATCCCCAAACAGGATTCTTAATAAAACCTTTTATTCTGCAAACAGGATCCTTACAAAGCTCTTTAACCCCAAATAAAACCTTTCACAAAACTTTTCACCTCAAATAGGACCCTTCACAAAAATTTTCACCACCAAACAGGATTCTTCATTGAACTTTTCATCACAAAAGAGATCCTTAAAGAAAAAATACCCCAAAACAAAACCTTTCACAAAAATGTTCATAAAAAAAACTAGGATCTTTCACAAAACGTTTTATCCCAAAAAAGGATCCTGTAACAAACTATCCCACAACAGGAAGGACCCTTCATAAATTTCTTTATCTTTAAAAATGCTCTTCAATTTATTTTCCTCACTAAATTTTATTATTTAAGGGTGTATTTCGATTCAAACTGCTTATTTTCCCATTTATTTTTGCTCTCATATCCATCAAACTGGCAAATTGTCTTATTTAGAAAGTACACAAGGTGCCGTGATTGTCGATTCTTTGATAAATATGCAGAAAATATTGTAATAAAAGCAACCAAAAACGGCATTTTGAACCAGTTTTTCCGAAGCGGGAGATTTAGGAACGAAAAAAAGGGTCATACTGAGAATGTTTTTAAGGGTTTTTATTGTTTTTAAGGGTGTATTTCGATTCAAATTGCTTATTTTCCGGTTTATTTTTAAATTCATTTTTACTATTCATATATGCATGTCTCTCATATGCATCAAACTGGCAAATTGTCTTATTTAGAAAGTACACAAGATGCCGTGATTGTCGATTCTTCGATAAATGCAGAAAATATTGTAAAAAAAGCAATCAAAAACGGCATTTTGAACCGATTTTTCCAAAGCGGGAGATCTGTGAACCAAAATGAGGGTCATACTGAGAAGGTAATTGTTTATAAATCAAATTCTAATGAACGGGCTCAAAAAGACATCACACGGCACCTTATACGTCTCTTCAAAAATCACTCCAGCAAGTTTCATGTTTGTATTTTTAAAAATGTGTCTGAAATAGAATCGGAAAATTTCGAGCTGTTGAAGGTGGAAAAGCATTTTTTCGAATACACCCTTAAATCAAATTCTAATAAATTGAGCGTAAAATGACATCACGCTTTACGCGGCACCTTATACGTCTCTTCAAAAATCCCCTCAGCAAGTTTCATGTTTCTTCTTTTAAAAACTTGCCGAAATTATATCAGAAAATTTCGAGCTGTTGAAGGCGGAAAAACGTTTTTTCGAACACACCCTTAAAATTAAAATGCGATTTGACAGCTAATTAACCCTTTCCGGCACGGGCAAAATCTGCAGTAAAATGAGAAATTATCGATTGACACCGGAATTCACCGGGATTATTTTAGATATTTGGAAACCCCTATTTTAAGCATTTATTGTAAAACCAAAATTTTACTAAAATATTATTGGTGCCGTTAACAAGTTTGGAATTAAAATTAGATATCCCAGACCGGGCACAGTGTGCCGGAAAGGGTTAAACAGCTGAACTCATCAAATAGCATATAAATTAGTTAACTGAAGGATAGAATCTGAATGTAACGCTAATTTCAAATTTACAAAATAACTAGAAATTTCACAAATAAGAAAAAAAAAAAAAAATCAATTCCACCAAAACAGGACCCTATGAGAAAAGTCTGGATCGACCTTGGTTACATAAAAAAAAAAAAAAAAAAAAATGCTGAGAATTTAATTTGATACAAATATTTTAATGCATGGAATATCTACATTTTAGAATTCGTTTATCAGTCATGCCACAAATGCTCTCTCTTATGTGAAAACTTCTGGGCTTGGAAGGTATCCGCATTTTTCAAATTTCTCCTCAGAAAATTTTTATTTTTATTTTTTCAGACTGCTCTTCTTGAAGAATGTTTTTTCTTTTGTTATTTAAATATTTCTAAAAAAAGATACATATAGTTTTAATTCACATGTTAGAAATTTTATTTATAACTTGCCTGTGTCCCACTTTTTTAACAATCAAAATATAAAATTTATATTTTCTTGACAAAATATTTTAATGTATATTTCCTTCCAGAAGCGTATATACAGGAGAAAGAAGGTGAAAATTTAGAATTTTTATAGATTTTTGAAAAATAATGGTATTTAAGCACAAGGATATTATAATAACATGAGAACCATGGGCAAAAAAAAGGAGAATAGTATAATATTTAAAACTGATTAAAAATTACAAAATATAAAAACGAAACTAATACTGGATAATTACTTTAAGAAACTAAGATCTATTTGTCTACTAAGATGGAAAATATAAACTTTTCGAAAAAAAGAAAGATGCTAATTGTTTTTTCTGAAAACATAAGTGCTTTCATTAAAATAATAATAATAATAATAATACAACGTCTTAAAAAAAAATATATATATATATATATATATATAAATGTTCAAAACAGAGGGGGGTTTTTTAAGAGCAGTATGAAATTTAAAAGGAAACTACCTAATCCTAGTATGAAATTTCTCCCAATGAAATTGACAACTAAATCATATTCCTATAATGTTAACCCCTTAACTGGTTAATTCTTTTCCGTTCAATAAACTGAAAATAGCGGATTCAAATCACTATTATTTAAATAAAATATTCGTAAAATTTAGTCAAAACATTTCTGCCTTTTAATAGTATGAAAATTTTCTTAAAAATAGTAGTGGTGACAAAAAGTTTTAAATGATGCAATAAGCAAATTAGTCTTGCCCAAACGGCGTTCGAGCAAACCATTTAAGGGGGTTAAACTCGACATCTTTCTTGACTGACACCTTAATAAATACAGTAAAACTTCTGAATAACGGCCACTACTGGCAGCGTGATAAATAGTCCAGTTAAAATAGACAAAAAAATAATGGAAACCTAGGAAAAATTAGCGAAGAGCTATTAGTGTAGACGTTTAGAACATCATTTCAAATGAAATGCCTAAAATCTTAGTCAATCTGACTGGAGCAAAAAAAATTTTATTCAAGGTCAAAGGTCAAAGATAAAATAATTAGCTTTTTTTCTGTTATCTGGTAAACGGCGATTTTATCGTAAAAATAACTGTCATAAAAATTAAATATTTTAGGATTTTATACAAAAATGGTCTTTACACACACCTTCGTAAGATATTGCAATTTCAAAAATTATAATGTTTTGCATATCTACACTTTCTTGAAAGTAATTCATGTTGTTAACTGTTGCATTGTTATATAACAATTCTCACGCCCAATTTTGTTTAAATGTTGCCACAAATACAACAGATGATGATGCTTCTGACATCAGTGAAGAAATACCAGATCCATCGGATTTCTCAGAGCAAGGGACAGGAACTTAGCAACCAGAGGAAGAAGATGGAAATAAAACAAACATAATTCGCAGATGAATAATTAACAAGTAAGATAAATTTATTAAGAGGCTACTGCAGTCAAATCAAAATATGTTCGCTAATACTAATCCTATGGAAGAAGTTTATAAAGATATCTCGGTTGCATTTCAGTGTTTTTAAATGATTTTTTTTTTTTATTGGATTCCTGAGATGGATTTGAATGCAGGCCGTTTTTTACTTTTCCGGTTTTGGTTGCAGATATTTTCAGGAGAGTGCTTTCGCTTTCCAAACCGGTTCCGAAAATGAAAGCGTATTCGCAAAAAATACCTGTAAACAAAACCAAAAAATTATAAAACGGCTTGCATACAAATCAATTCCAGCTATCCATTACCCCCCCCCCTCCCCCCCCCCCCAAAAAAAAAACAATCCTTTAAAAATATTAAAATGCAACCAAGACATCTTTATAATTTTTTTTTTCATAGGATTAGTATTAATGAACGGGTTTCTTCGTTTGAATAAAGTAGCCTCTTAAAAGGGTAAAGACTGTTTTGTAGAAAATTTCATTTTTTAAAATAACTTTAAATTTATATAATAACTATGTTTAAGATAAAACTTACTATTTAGCAGACATCTGAAAAAACGAATTTTTTGTATCTTTGACCTTTGACCTTGAATAAAATTTTTTGCTCCAGCCAGATTGATTAAGATTTTTGGGATTTCATTTAGAATAATGATATTCTAAAAGTTTTTCCAAATTTTCGGCTCTTCGCTAATTTTTCATAGGTTAAATGTCTATTTTGACTGGACTAAAAATGACCGTACTTCGGAGGTTACCGTTATTCAGAGGCTTCACATTTTAAAAAAGGTCAAAATTACATTACTTTAAAATCAAAATGACTGCAAAAATTATTTTATTTTTACACCTATATATACATGCTATTATGCAAACTATTATTTTGCATTAAAGAAATCACTTATCCGTAATTGTTTTGTTTTTGTTATAACGTACTATATCTCTTTCTATAAATGCATAATCATTTCCACAGATTTTTTTGTATAACAATTCTTTATTATTTTGAGTGGGCGCAGAAATTTTCATTTCTCTGAAGCTAAAAAGAACATAAGAATATGATTTTATGCTACAATTCTACGATATTTCCATCCTGTTATTTATTTTTCGCCAACACTGATCTTGCTTTTTATCAATTTTTCTTTTATATTAAAAGATGTAAAACACTGCCAAATCATTATCTGAAATCACATACTCGCTGGCTTTTTCGTGGTCTTTCGGGCACTATTTAAAATGTCATCATCTTTGACTATTTATGCATTTTCGGATTATTGACTTCCAAGTCTCATTGAATTTCAATTTTAATTCTAAAAAATTGCAGTCAAAATAACCCCCTCCCCCCTCCCGTCCAAAAAAAAGCCTGACAAATGTTTAAAAATGTGAGAATAAAGAGTATTTGAAAAAAAAAAAATGCTGTGAATGTGGCACTATTTTAGAGTTCGTTGTTCAGAGGTTTCATGTAATGTTATTTCTACGAAAGACAAGACCGGTATTCGAAGGTTACCGCTGTTCGGAGTGACCGTTGTAAGAGGTTTCACTGTACTATTAACATTTTGAAAAAAAAAGTTTAATATAATAATTTATAACTACATCAGATTTAAAGGAAGAAAAAAAAAACAGCATGGATGAGAAATAATTATCCAGAGTATGAAATAACTCCAAAAATAATTGGCAGCAGAAACGAAACAAATTGGAAACTTCTTTCAATAGTAGCACGGTTTAGTTACCAAATCGTATTAATAAATAGAGGAACTTACGAGGGAAGAAAAAAAAATGTGGGTTCTATCCCATTATTAATAATCCGCAATAAATAATATGAAACATCAACTAGCATTTGAAGAAAAAAAAAATCCAGAACAAACTAGTAAACCCAAACATCGATTTTAGATGACTGGCGTCAGACAGTATCGATTATTTGTGTTCGATCAATCATATACACCTGCCTTCAGGTATTTATTATAACTGAGAACACTGTTCTTTCGAATGCCCTAAACTTTTAAACACAAAATAATTATTAAAATAAAATCAGATGGCTAAACAAGGTGTTGTTCAGCTTAGATGGTCGTTAACGAATACTGTACAGCAGAGATGTCCAACGCTGCGACCGCGGGCGCCATGGCACTCATTGTATTTTTTCTTGGCGCCTTTTCGTGTGTCACTAAGTTCTTATGAGGATAAAGATTTTAAAGAATTCTTTCTTAAAGTAAATAATATTCCTGTATTTATTTATTTATTTATTTTACAATTATTACTAAAAGATTTCTGTCTCCTTAACCTATCTTTTATGCGGTCTCCATCCACTTAAGAATAATTTAAATCAAATTTTAATGTTTAAGACGGTATTTCATCATAGACAGGCTCTGTTTTTAAAGAGTTTATTTATTTATTATTTACGTCCTGATTTTTTCGAAACTGGAACTGGCAACTCTACTATTCACACTCAATTCTTATCCTGGATGCATTATGCGATATAAAATGCAGAGGGTGAAGGAAAAATCGCAGATCATCCACTTCAAACTGATCCAATTGATGAGCCGAGTCAATACACAAAATTCTGTCGCCAAAACAAAGTGATAGCAGAAGACAAAGGAAGGGCCACGTGTCACAGGAATGAAAGTACGATAAGAGTCTTTATCACCAAAGGTGAGTGGGAAAGTACAAGATGGGCCTATAACAACAACGCTGATAAATACGCCAAGAACAATGAAATAATCAATCATCGAATCGAGGGATATTAATTTCACAAAAGGCATCCCGGATTTTTTCTTTCTTTTTAAGCAATTTTAAATAGGTCAAAAGGTTGCAAGTGAAATGCTGATTTTCAACATAAATATATAAACAAATACATTTGTTTACATCATCGTCAAGTTAAAACACTTCTTTTTTTAAAAGTTAACGTGTAAATCAGTTATTTCACAAATTTGGAGATTTAGAAAAGTGGGGTGTTAATTAAAACAAGGAGGGACATACATTAAGGATAGTAAGTTGTGGAAGCCGGTACGCGTATATTTTCACATCCGTGCGACAGTGTGAACATCCAACGATCCAGCACTTTATTGCAGATTTGCTTATTATTTCCCCCCTCCCGTTTGTGTTTCCCTGATGCACGAATTGTGTACTGAAATTTCGATATACGGAAAGCTGGAACCTCAAAAAGCTGCCAGTTAACTGGGTGTACGTTTTAGTGAGATTACGTGTATCAGAAAACTCAGTAAAACGAGAAACCGTTTTAAATCGGTTTCGTTGTAAAAACCGCCTATCAGGTCTGATGCCTGGTGCGGAAAATTATGCTACAGGAACTCGGCACAATATCTGAAACGATTTTATATACAGTGAAACCTCCAAATAAGGGACACCCATGGGACCGCAACTTTCGTCCCTTAAATAGAGGTGTCCCTTATTCGGAGTTCCTTACATAGTGAAACCTCCAAATAAGGGACATCTTTGGGACCGCAGCTTTTGTCCCTTAAATAGAGGTGTCCCTTATTCGGAGTGTCCTTTATTTGGAGGTTTCACTGTATTAATTTTAAAACCGATCGGTTGGTTAGTTCTTGAGATATTCTATGCGAACAGATGGACTTACCAAACGATTATAGGTGTTACGTATATAATTACGAACGCATCTAAAAAAGTGATTTAAAAGATCACTACATTTGAAGCTGTATTATAAAAAAGTCGACTTTTGAAAGTATTTCTCTATGATTTATTTCAATTTATTTCTAAAAAATTAAAGATAGACAAGAATTTATAACTTTTACAAGGTGGGGGGAGAGGGAAAATGAGTCAGATAGTCTCTTAAACAATCGATGACAAAAAATAAATGTCGCTATTTGACTGAAGTGTAAATTATAATATCATTAGGTTGACTATTTTAAACTCTGGCACATTTTTTAACCAAAAGCAAAAAATTCGATACGCAAGCTTTTCGGAAATCGATTGTTCACTGATAGTAACCACCGATTACCCCAGAAACCTCTTCCCTCTACAAAACAATTTAGCCAAGATTGACCAAATATTTGATTTTTTTTTTTCCCTGCTTTTTAAATTATTGAGATTCGTTGCTTATAATGAAACGAGTGTAAGATTCAGAGAAGTTTTTTTTTTAATAAGTTATACACAAATAGTCTATTTTCGTTAAGTTTAATTTAATTTCGCCACATTTTATGGCCTGATACATATTATTCTACACGGTGTTGACATCATTTTTTTTCCCCGGGAGGGATCTCTGTGGCTCCGGAGGGGACATTATGGAGTTCCGGGGAGGGGGGGAATTGCACTTTTTGACCATTAAAAATACAAAATTTTCGGGGGGGGGGGAATGCCACCCCCTAAATTCAACACTAATTCTACAAACGCACAGAACAGACGAAGCAGCTTTGGAAAACGAACCACATAATTCGTTCAATACACTGTAAATAGGTTTTCACAGACACACCGCTTTAAAGAATAACAAAAATAGCCAGATTTACAAAATAGTATTCTGCATCGCAATGACGGGGAAATGCATTTTCCGATTCATTCGACTTAGTTAACACGAAGTGTAATGTCAACTCTAATTAATATGGGCGAAAAACACAAAAATAATAACAGATGGGGAATGCGGTCTTTTTTTCTCTCTCTCTCTTTTTCTTTTCTTTATTTCACAAGCCGCGCGGGGAAGGGTAGCGAATTCCCGCTTTCGCTTTTAATGATAACCGGTTTTGAAAGCGTTCAGTTGGCGAGAAAGGAAAACGCCAAAACACACGGCAAAAGCGAATTGGAAACTGGAAATAAAACCAAACCAAAATGTTTTTGTTTTGGATGTGAAAAGAATGCATTTGGCTAAGAAACTAATTTTGAATCCTGACTGTCACTTATTTTGAATACGGGAAAAAGATTTTGGTATCCATGGTAACCATAGTTGTTTTCGACTCCAATGATTTATTGGCGATATTAGAAATCGGGCCTTAAATTAATAAGAGAAACGCAAAACCTATAAAAACCCCACAATCAAGTGTAAACAAAAATAGATTACATCTATCAAAAAATAAATATCATCAAAATCATCATTAGTCAACATCAATTATCAAAATTATCTTAAATATAATGTAACTAATCAAATCTTATCAAAATGCTTTTGTTTTGAATGTGAAAAGAATACAATTGGATAAGACCTTAATTTTAAATCCGGATAATATTTTTGAGTATGGAAGAAAAAAAAAAATCCATCCATAGCGTCAATAATAGATTTCGAAACTGAAGATTTATTAACAATATTTAAAATTGAGGCTAAAGCAAACCATAAAACATCGTAAACAAAAAACGATTAAATTTTTCTTTAAAAAAATATTTTTACTAAGATTATTTTAAATACAAAATTAACCAATCGAATCTAACCTTTTTTTTTTTGGAGGGGGGGGGGGGGGGGGTGAAAAGAATACAGTTGGAAAGGAACCTATGGAATCCTGCTGATATTTTTGAGTATAGCGAAAAAAAAAAAAAAAAAAAAAAAAAATCTTGGTACACATGGTAACAATAGTCGATTTCGAAATCAAAGATTTATTAACATTATTTAAATCGAGCCTTAAATTAACAAAAAGCAAAACCTAAAACATCGCAAACAAAAAGAGACTATATTTTTCTCGGTTTTTCTTTTTTTTAAGATTACTTTAACCATTTGCAATTGAGAGATGATTCTGACTGACCATTAGTGTCCCGCGTAAATGGATGCTTCAAATGCTCTAGACACCAGTATTTTAAACTAATTTTATTCGCCTTATCTAATAGCCGAATAATCTGCGATGTAGGATGGCGACAATAAACGGTAAGGCATTATTGGTGGCATTTGGCATCCTGATTTATGAGGGAAAGTTGACAACACTAGTGGAGACTGAGTTACTTCTCGAGCGCAATGGGTTAAATACAAAAGTAACCAATCAAATCTAACCAAAATGTTTTTGCATTGGATGCGAAAAGAATCGAAGTTTGATAGAAATTTAATTTTAAATCCTGCTAATATTTTTGATTACAGAAAAAAAAATGGTACCCATGAAAACAATAGTTGATTTCGAGACCGAAGATTTATCAGCAATATTTAAAATCGAGCCTTGAATTAAATAAAAACAAGATCTGAAACATCGTAAAAAAAAAACTATGTTTTTTTAAAAAAAAATAACCTTTATTACAAAAGATTACTTTAAATACCAAGTAAACAATCAAATCTAACCAAAAATGTTTTTGTTTAGGATGTAAAAAGAATCTGCGTCTAAGGATCCTAAAGTTAATTTCTTTGAATACATTAACTATTTAATTACTATTTTTGTTGTGGGTACTCAAATCTATTTTTATTTGGGTACCCACGACAAAAATAGTTATATTTGACACTGCCTTGTTGACAGTACTCAAAATAGAGACTAACAGCAGAAACATAAGATCAAAACAACGTTATCCAAAATAACTACCACAATCACACAAGATCATCTTAAGGCCCTACATCAGTAACGCTCCGAGATAGAACGGCTAATGTTATTTCAATTGAAGAAATTTATCACTTTCCTTCCTTTGCATTTTACTCAAATTTAATAATTTTTGTTGTTTTGAAAACCTGTAGGTTTAAACTATGCACGTCATTTTGAAATTTTATTTCTTTTTTCAATTTTAAGGCGATACAAGTACGTTATTTTATAATCTTTAAAATTCACCTTTAATGTCTTATTGCGAAAAATCTGTTTGACCTTTTAAAATTTGGTAAAACAGCATGCAGAGTTTAATTATTTAGCTTTCAGAAAATGTTTTTTATTTTGATTTTTAAGAAAATTTATTCTATGCTATTTGTATAAAAAGTTGAAACATTTTGATTTAAAAAGTTGAAAAGGCCGTAAAACTCCACCTCCAAAAGGGAAGCACCCTAAAAACCATTAGCGTGTAAGGTGATAAGAGTTTACTCTACGGGGGATCTTGCAGGGAAGTGGGTGAAATTTCTTGCCTCTGGCTATTAGTAAAACGCTGTTTGTTACTTGTAGGCTAAGAAGCAAAATAAAAAAAATCCTTCATGATATTTCACGCAAGAAATTGGATCAGAAATGATGTAAATAGATGTTAATTTCAAAAAGTTTGTTTAACTAGCCATGCAATCTCAAATGTACTTTAAAAGCATTATTCATTTCGAATAAAAACACATTTACAATTTTTATTATTTTTCTTTCATATATTTGAAGTTTAATTTCTAAAAAGATTCTTTAATTGCACCGAAAGATCTCAGCTATTCCATGAAAAAAAAAATCATTTAAAAATTTTAAATGTAGAAGAGATATTTTTATAAATTTCTACTTTTGGATTTCACTTGACTGAAATAGCTTTTTTAAAATTCCCCTAAACAAAGTCGAAAAAGTACAAAACGGTCTTTCTACCAAAAAATCTCAGCTATCCCATGACAAAAAAATCATTTAAAAATATTAAAATATAGAGGAGATATTTTTATAAATTTCTACCATTGAATTTCACTTGACTGAAGTAGTTTTTTTAAAATTCCCATAAACAAAGTCGAAAAAGTACAAAACTTTGTACCGAAAGATCTCAGATATCCCATGACAAAAAAAATCATTTAAAAATATTAAAATGTAGGAGAGATATTTTTATAAATTTCTAGCAATGGATTTCACTTGACTGAAGAAGCTTTTTTAAAATTCCCCTAAAAAGAGTCGAAAAAGTACAAAACGGTCTTTGTACCAAAAGATCACAGCTATCCCAAGACAATAAAAACATTTAAAAATTTTGAAATGTAGAAGAGATATTTTTATAAATTTCTAGCAATGGATTTCACTTGACTGAAGTAGCCTCATCAAAACACCTGTAAAAAAAAATAAAAAAAAGTATAAAACGGTCTTTTCACCGATAGATCTCAGCTATCCAATGCCAAAAAATCATTTAAAAATATTAAAATGTAGGAGAGCTTTTTTTTTTATAAATTTCTACCATTGGATTTCACTTGACTGAAGTAGATTTTTTAAAATTCCCCTGAACAAAGTCTAAAAAGTACAAAACGATCTTTGTACCGAAAGATATTAGCTTTCCAATGATAAAAAAATCCTTTAAAAATATTAAAATGTAGGAGAGATATTTTTATAAATTTCTACCAATGGATTTCACTTGACTGAAGTAGCTTTTTTAAAATTTCCCTATACAAAGTCGAAAAAGAAGAAACCGAAAGATCTCAGCTATCGAATTACAAAAAAAAATCATTTAAAAATATTAAAATATAGAGGAGATATTTTTATAAATTTCTACCATTGGATTTCACTTGACTGAAGTACCTTTTTTAAAGTTTCCCTAAACAAAGTTGAAAAAGTACAAAACGATCTTTGTATCGAAAGATCTCAGCTATTCCATGACAAAGAAATCATTTAAAAATATTAAAATGTAGGAGAGATATTTTTATAAATTTCTACCATTTAATTTCACTTGACTGAAGTAGCTTTTTTAAAATTTCCCTAAAGAAAGTCGAAAAAGTACAAAACGGTCTTTGTACCGAAAGATATCACCTATCCAATGATAAAAAAATCATTTAAAAATATTAAAATGTAGCAGAGATATTTTCATAAATTTCTACCATTGGATTTCACTTGACTGAAGTAGCTTTTTAAAAATTCCACTGAACAAAGTCGAAAAAGTACAAAACGATCTTTGTACCGAAAGATATCAGCTATCCAATGATAAAAAAATCATTTAAAAATATTAAAATGTAGGGGAGATATTTTTATAAATTCTACCATTGGATTTCACTTGACTGAAGTAGCTTTTTTAAAATTCCCCTGAACAAAGTCGACAAAAGTACAAAACGATCTTTGTACCTAAAGATATCAGCTATTCCATGACAAAAAAAATCATTTAAAAATATTAAAATGTAGGAGAGGTTTTTTTTTTTTTTTTTTTTTTATAAATTTCTACCATTGGATTTCACTTGACTGAAGTAGCTTTTTTAAAATTCCCCGGAACAAAGTTGAAAAAGTACAAAACGATCTTTGTACCGAAAGATCTCAGCTATTCCATGATAAAGAAATCATTTAAAAATATTAAAATGTAGGAGAGATATTTTTATAAATTTCTACCATTGGATTTCACTCTACTGAAGTAGCTTTTTAGCTCACAGGCTATCATAGCCTGAGAGCTTATGTGCCCGTCCGTTCTGTATGTTCGTTCGTGCGTAACGCGATAACTCATGATAAAAATATCGGATCCACTTGAAATTTTGTATGTAGGTATATCCTGACAAGGCGCTTCCCTGATTAGTTTTTGGAGTTCATTCAATATATATATTACAGGGGGAACGGGGGGCTGATGCCCCTCCCCTTGGTTGATACAAATGGGATTTTCATGCAGAATTAAGTTTTCGTTCAAAATTTAGATTAGGATCATTCTGATGAGGCGACTCCATGACTGTTATTAGGTGTTCCTTGAATAAGTATAAATAGGGGGAACAGGGGTTCTAATGCCCCCCCTTAATGTATATAAATGGCTTTTTCAAGCAGAATTGTCAGATTTCGTTCAAATCTCTGAATAGTTTTGGAAGTTTGGAAATGGTTAAGTATAAAAGAGGGGATAACTCCTCTTAAATTATATAAATGCTAAATGGGTTTTTATTAGGAGTTATCTCATTTGCTCTGAATTTTGGATACAGATTTTTTATATGATAAAGCATGTCTTTGATAGTATAGGAGGTTCAATGATTAAGTATAAAAAAAGAGGAAAGGGGAGAGCTGTTTCCCCTTCTTAATTTTTTTTCGATCGGAATTAACCCTTGAAAATATAAGGCTTCAATGTACAATTAATATTTGTAGCCTGTAAGCTCAATGCCATCAGTTTAACTGGGCAGTATTCTTTATTTAAAATTCCCCTGAACAAAGTCGAAAAAGTACAAAACGATCTTTGTACCGAAAAATATCAGCTATTCCATGACAAAAAATCATTTAAAAATATTAAAATGTAGAAGAGATATTTTTATAAATTCTACAATTGTATTTCACTTGACTGTAATAGCTTTTTTTAAAATTCCCCTAAACAAAGACGAAAAAGTACAAAACGGTGTTTGTACCGAAAGATCTCAGCTATTCCATGACAAAGAAATCATTTAAAAATATTAAAATGTAGGAGAGATATTTTTATAAATTTCTACCATTTAATTTCACTTGACTGAAGTAGCTTTTTTAAAATTTCCCTAAAGAAAGTCGAAAAAGTACAAAACGGTCTTTGTACCGAAAGATATCACCTATCCAATGATAAAAAAATCATTTAAAAATATTAAAATGTAGCAGAGATATTTTCATAAATTTCTACCATTGGATTTCACTTGACTGAAGTAGCTTTTTAAAAATTTCACTGAACAAAGTCGAAAAAGTACAAAACGATCTTTGTACCGAAAAATATCAGCTATTCCATGACAAAAAATCATTTAAAAATATTAAAATGTAGAAGAGATATTTTTATAAATTCTACAATTGTATTTCACTTGACTGTAATAGCTTTTTTTAAAATTCCCCTAAACAAAGACGAAAAAGTACAAAACGGTGTTTGTACCGAAAGATCTCAGCTATTCCATGACAAAGAAATCATTTAAAAATATTAAAATGTAGGAGAGATATTTTTATAAATTTCTACCATTTAATTTCACTTGACTGAAGTAGCTTTTTTAAAATTTCCCTAAAGAAAGTCGAAAAAGTACAAAACGGTCTTTGTACCGAAAGATATCACCTATCCAATGATAAAAAAATCATTTAAAAATATTAAAATGTAGCAGAGATATTTTCATAAATTTCTACCATTGGATTTCACTTGACTGAAGTAGCTTTTTAAAAATTTCACTGAACAAAGTCGAAAAAGTACAAAACGATCTTTGTACCGAAAGATATCAGCTATCCAATGATAAAAAAATCATTTAAAAATATTAAAATGTAGGAGAGATATTTTTATAAATTCCTACCATTCGATTTCACTTGCCTGAAGTATCTTTTTTAAAACATCTGTAAACAAAATTAAAAAAGTACAAAACGGTATTTGTACCGAAAGATCTAAGCTATCCAATGACAAAAAAAAAAAAAAAAGTCATTTAAAAATATTAAAATGTAGAAGATATATTTTTATAAATTTCTACCATTGGATTTCACTTGACTGATGTAGCCTCTTTAAAATACCTGTAAACAAAATAAAAAAATACAAAACGGTATTTGTACCTAAAGATCTCAGCTATCCCATGACAAAAAAAAAAATCATTTAAAAATCTTTAAATGTCGAAAAGACATATTTATAAAATTTTACTATAGGATTTCGCTTGACTGAAGTAGCCTCTTTAAAACAGCTGTAAACAAAAAAGGTCTTTGTACCGAAAGATCTCAGCTATTCAATGACAAAAAAGTCATTTAAAAATATTAAAATGTAGAAGAGATATTTTTATAAATTTCTACCATTGGATTTCATTTGACTGAAGTAGCCTCTTTAAAACAACTGTAAACAAAATCAAAAAAGTACAAAACGGTCTTTGTATCAAAAGATCTGAGATATCGAATGCCAAATAATGATTTACAAATAGTAAAATGTAGAAGAGATATTTTTATAAATTTCTACCATTGGATTTCATTTGACTGAAGTAGCCTCTTTAAAACAACTGTAAACAAAATAAAAAAAGTACAAAACGGTCTTTGTATCAAAAGATCTGAGATATCGAATGCCAAATAATGATTTACAAATAGTAAAATGTAGAAGAGATATTTTTATAAATTTCTACCATTGGATTTCACTTCACTGAAGTAGCTTTTTTAAAGTTCCCCTAGAGAAAGTCGAAAATATAAAAAACGGTCTTTGTACAGAAAGATCTCAGCCATCCCATGACATAAAAATCATTTTAAAATATTAAAATGTAGAAGACATATTTTTATAAATTCCTACCATTGGATTTCACTTGACTGAAGTAGCTTTTTTAAAATTCCCCTAAACAAAGTCGAAAAAGTACAAAACGGTCTTTGTAGAGAAAGATCTAAGCTATCCAATGACAAAAAAATCATTTAAAAATATTAAAATGTAGAAGAGATATTTTTATAAATTTCTGCCATTGGATTTCACTTGACTGAAATAGATTTTTTTAAATTCCCCTAAACAAAGTCGAAAAAGTACAAAACGTTCTTTGTACCGATAGATCTGAGATATCGAATGCCAAAAAATAATTTAAAAATATTAAAATGCAAAAGAGATATTTTTATAAATTTCTACCACTGGATTTCACTTGACTGAAGTAGATTTTTTAAAATTTCCCTAAACAAAGTGGAAAAAGTACAAAACGATCTTTGTACCGAAAGATCTCAGCTATCCAATGACAAAAATTCATTTAAAAATATTAAAATGTAGAAGAGATATTTTTATAAATTTCTTCCATTGGATTTCATTTGACTGAAGTAGCTTTTTTAAAATTCCCCTAAAAAAGGTCGAAAAAGTACAAAACGGTCTTTGTACCGAAATATCTGAGATATCGAATGTCAAAAAATAATTTAAAAATATAAAAATGTAGAAGAGATATTTTTATAACTTTCTTCCATTGGATTTCACTTGACTGAAGTAGCCTCTTTAAAACACCTGTAAACAAAATCAAAAAAAGTACAAAACGGTCTTTATACCGAAAAATCTCAGCTGTTCAATGCTAAAAAAATCATTTAAAAATATTAAAATACAAACGAGATATCTTTAAAATTTCTATCTTGGAATTTCGCTCTAATGATGTAAGCCACTATAAAATACTCGTAACAAAATCGAAAAAATATAAAACGGTCTTTGTACAGCAGGCCCGTAACCAGATGGGGGCCAGGGGGGGCTGAGCCCCATCTAGCTACCTCTTGAGCCCCCCCTAGACATTTCACTTCTTTTTCAATAAAATGTATATTTTAACTAACGCTAATCTGAAGGGAAAAAACTATGTTTGCAAGAAAATTATTTAGATCTTTCAGTTGTTTTAAATGAAACGAAAAATACCAAATATTTTACAATCCGAAGGATATTCACTGTAATGCATTATTTTGCGATACAATTCTCAGAATGCTGGGGGAAAAACGAAAAAAAGGACATTCCGTCTTCTGAAAAAATTAACCCCACATGCACTAACAATCATCTTATGTTTTGGTACAAAATAAATGATCTTTTGAATATTGTGGGGAGAATCTATAATCCATTACCTCCGTTGAGTGGGACGGGTGAAACGGAAATAGACATATGTTATTCATCTTGATGGGTAATTAGTGAAGCAGTGGGTGAACCATGGTAATAGAACCCATACCTCCGTGGGGTAAACGTCTTCAAGCTGTTCAATAAAAATGTTTTTTTAAGAATTTCAATAGAGCTGTTGCTGGACAACATGTGTTTAGTTAAAAAAGAAAAAACTTTAAAAAAAAGTATATTTATACAAATCAAATAAGAAAAATCCTTGTTTGAAAGACATTCCTTCATGCCTTCGGTGTCGGCAGAGGATGCTGAAAACGGGGTAAGAGCATGTTTTTGAACTTTTATGATAATTGAATAAAATTTGCAGCTATGGTTATTCAAACTTAAAGAATTTAACTGCGTTTCACGTTAACCATACTGTTTTCATATCAAAATCAGCTACTTTCTGACATTTTTGCGAAATTTTTTTATTGATAGAGGCATAAAATTCGCAAGTAATCGGAATCGAGGTGTAAGGCAGAGGTGCACAACCTTTGGCCCGCGGGCCACTATAATACCACAATTCTTATGCAGGATAATTTTGCTTATCGTAATGACAGAAACTTTGGTATTAAAGAAAAGAAACAACGCTTTTCAAATATTCCGGTGGCAAACGATTTTCTGGTAAAAAGGTTGTGCATCACTGGTGTAAGGAATTGAACAATGGTTTACGTTTTTGTAAGCGGCAAACAGTCTATCTAAAAATAATGGTAAATTCGATGTTGGCTGATTTTCACATGACGGAATTGCGATCAAACAGGTAGGAATTGACTATGATTTAGATGCATGGGATTTACAGAAAAACAGATAACGGCTAATCTATTTTCAGATATATGAATGTGAGGGATTGAAATTGTTAGACGAGCAGGAAAGAAAATTAATTCTTGAATGTGCCAGGAAAAATCACATTGTTGACTCAGAAAAATATTTCTTGAGACCAGTGTTGAATCCAGAGGAAGGTAAAGGGGGGCCCGGGGGGGACATTTCACCCCCCTCGATAATTTGTACTTGAATTATGTGAAAATCTTATCAGTGATATGAAAGAGAAGTCTCAATTTACATAATAATAAAAAAATATGAGTGGAATTTTTAGGCATCATTATTATACATATCCGTGTTATTTATTTATTTATTTTAATTATTAATTCAATCAGTTTTACAAAAGAACAAGAAATAATTAAGTTTCATTTTTAAATTTGTAAATGTATTTTGGAATATTTTGCATACTTTTTTTAAAAATTATTATGCGAATTAATTTTTTCATTGATTTTGCTCTACTCCGAGGGATGCAAGCGCTGCGCCATAAATCGCTGATTTCCATCACTAAATTTTGATAGTATTTTTCGCCTTATTAAATATAAGGCGAAGAATAATTTTTTCTTATTAAAATTCTTTTTAGATTTTTTTTCTTATTAAACATAAGAAAATCAGTCATTAAATAAGGTAAGGAATACTATCAAAATTTAGTGGTCAGCCATTTGTGGCGCAGCGCTTGCATTCTTGCACTCCTAAAATATCTACCATAAAACATAATATTTATAATAACAAATATTTAACTTATCCTCAAGATCATGTTATTAAATAATTTATTTTGAAAATTAACAATGTATATTTTTTCAATATTTTCCCCCTAAAAGTATATTTAACATTTCGTTTTACACTGAGTTTTATGCATGAAATGTTTAAGTTGTACTTTTATATGTATATGTCATAAGCTATAAATAAAAAAAGATGCATGTATACAAGTGAATCTAGGAAAAAAAGTGATCGGAAAAAAAGTGATATAAACTACAAAAGCGGAAAAAAGTGACGCGGAAAAAAAGTTACCAGAAAAAAGTGACAAGGAAAAAAGTTACCGGAAAAAAGTGACAAAGAATTGATTTTGGGGATTTATTATTGATTTTGGGGATTCATTGGTTAAGTATGAAAGGGGGATCGGAGGGGCCTCATAGTTTATGTAAATGGGTTTTTCATGCTGAATTAACTGTTTTGGTTCAATTTTTGGGTATACGTTCATCCTGAAAAGACGCTTGCCTGATTAGTTTTGGGAAGGGACGATTACCCCCCCCCCCCCCTCATCTGCCCGGGTTTTTATGCAGAACTGTCCAACGTGTGTCAAATTTGCATATAGGTTCTTTTCGATAAGGCTTATATATAGTATATAATGCCTGAAGAGATTTTGGAATTCTAATGGTTAAGTATAGAGGAGGAACGGGGGATAACCTTTCTTAAATTAAATTAATAACTTTTTAAGCATAATTATCCGATTTGCTTAGAATTTTGGACATAGGTTCATTATGATAAGACGTATGTCTCATTAGTTATGGGGTTTATCTGCTTATTATAAAGGGGGGCGAGCAATCATCTCCCCCTTAAACTAGATGAATAGGTTTTTATGCAGAATTATCCCATGTATTTCAAATTTTAAATATAGGTTCTTTCTGATAAGATGGATCTCTGAATAGTTTTAAGGATTTAATATCTAAGTATAGAAGGGAAATAGAATACAATCCACCTTAAATTAAATTACTTTTTACGCAGAATTATCGGATTTGCTTCAAATTTTGGATTATAGATTCATTATGATTAGGCGTATCCCTGATTACATATGGGGTTATTTTGCCGATTAAAAATTGGGGCGGGTGATTACCTCCCCCCCCCCCCTTAAATCAGATAAATTGTTTTTTATGCTCACTTATCCGATATATTTCATATTTTGGATATATGTTCTTTCTCATAAAATGAATCCCGGAATAATTTTAAAGGTTTAATGGCTAAGTAAACAGTGTGGGAACGGACGATATCCCCCCCCCCCCCTCTTAAATTAATAAATGGCTTTTTACGCAGAATTATCTGATTTGATTCAAATTTTGATTGTGCGTTCATTATGATAAGGCGAAGCCCTGATTAATTGTGGGTTACCCCCCGTTCATCGCTCTATACTTAGCCATTAAACCATTAAAACTATTCAGGGATTCACTTTATCAGGAAGAGCCTATATCCAAAATTTGAAATACGTTGGATAGTTGTGAAAGAAAAAAAAACAATTTATTTTATTTAAAGAGTGGAGGATTAATCGCCCGCCTCCCCTATTTAATTAGCAAAAGAACCCCATAATTAATCAGAGATACGCCTTCTTATAATGAATATACATCCAAAATTTGAAGCAAATCGGATGTTTCTGCGTAAAAAGCCATTTATTTAATTTAAGGCGGTTTATTCCCCGTTCCCCCTCTATACATAGCCATTAAACCCTTGAAACTATTCAGGAATTCACTTTATGAGAAATATCCTATATCCAAAATTTGAAATACATCGAAAAAGTGTGCATAATATTTTAAAAATCTAATTTAAGGTGGGGATAGTAATCACCCGCCCTCCTTTTTAATTACCAATAGAACCCCATAACTAATCAGAAATACATTTTATCATAATGAACTCATGTCCAAAATTCGAAGCAAATCGGATAATTCTGCATAAAAAGCCATTTATTTAATTTAAGAGGGGTTTCCCCCCCTCTCCTTTATACTTAGCCATTAAATCCTTAAAACTATTCCGGAATTCACCTTACCAGAAAGAACCTATATTTATAATTGAAATACATGGGATAATTCTGCATAAAAACCTATTTATCTAGTTTGAGGGGAGATAATTGCTCGTCCCCCCCCCCCTTTATAATAATCAGAAGAATCCATAACTAATCTAAGATACGTCTTATCATAATGAACTTATGTCCAAAATTTTAAGCAAATCGTATAATTATGCGTAAAAAGCCATTAATTTAATTTAAGAAAGGTTATCCCCCGTTCCCCCTCTATACTTAATCCTTAAACTCCTAGAATCTCTTCAGGCATTTTACACTATACATAAGTCTTATCGAAAAGATCCTATATGCAAATTTGACACACGTTGGATACCCATTCATCTAATTGAGGACGGATGGGGGGGGAGGGTAATCGTCCCTTCCCAAAACTAATCAGGCAAGCGCTTTTCAGGATGAACTTATATCCAAAAATTGAACCAAAACAGTTAATTCAGCATGAAAAACCCATTTACCTAAATTTTGTGTCCCCCCCCTTCGATCCCCCTTTCATACTTAACGAATGAATCCCTAAAATCAATAATAAATCCCCAAAATCAATTCCTTGTCACTTTTTTTCCGGTAACTTTTTTTTCCTTGTCACTTTTTCTCCGGTAACTTTTTTCCGTGTCACTTTTTTCCGCTTTTGTAGTTTATGTCACTATTTTCCCGATAACTTTTTTTCCGGTCACTTTTTTTCCGTTTACCATACAAGTGTATAAATATGAAAAGAGTTTATATATATATTAATTATGGGTTATCTATCATAAAGATAATTTTAAAAAAAAAACACTTATCTTGCTCACTCTGATAGTTAAAAAAAAATTTACGTAGGTAAAAAAATAGTTTTTTTTTTTCCGTTTTTAAATCTTGGTTGGCATTATTTTATTTTAATGGAAATATCAATGTTTTTTAAAAACCTACTATTTATATTGCAGAAAAAAAATGCAATCTAAATTACAATTGCTTGCTATTTTTACAATATTTCTGAATGGACTGAATTAGGTGAGATCAATAGCAAGTATTAATGTAATAAATTGTAAAGTGCAACCTAAATCAATTTTCAAATTCAGAAGTTGCTTTTCTTCTACCTTTGTTATAGTCTAAGAGCTAGCAACGTTTTCGTCACCTGATTTTTTCAAGGCTCATTTTTTAATATGTTTTTCCATTTTATGATAGAATACGTTTGCTAGCAGTCTGGCAGTCGGGAGACGTTGCGTTTACCTGTGGCAGAAGGGGTTATGCATGTCAAAAAGCTTCAAAATCACGTCATTTTATCAAGGCTCATTTTCTTATATGTTTTTCCCCTTTATGGTAGAATACGTTTGCAAGCGGTCTGGCAGTCGGGAGACGTTGCGTTTACCCGTGGCAGAAGGGGTTGTGCAGGTCAAAAAGCTTCAAAATCACGTCATTTTATCAAGGCCCATTTTTTAATATGTTTTTCCTTTTTATGGTAGAATACGTTTGCAAGCGGTCTGGCAGTCGGGTGACGTTGCGTTTACCTGTGACAGAAAGGGTTATGCAGGTCAAAAAAATTAAAAAATCCGCCATTTTATAAAGGCTCATTTTCTTATATGTTTTTATCAAGCTTAAAAATTACAAGATATTACTCTTTGGACAGCAGACAACATATAATTAATTTTCCAGACACAAATTCGGTTGCAAAGCTAATGCCAGACGTCTTTAAATATGGCAACGAAAGTGCCTGTTCCAAGAGTGGTTTATAATTTAAATTTTATAAGACCTCTTTACGTCATTTTATCAAGCTTAAAAATTACAAGATATTACTCTTTGGTGGGCAGACAACCTATAATTAATTTGCTAGACACAAATTCGGTTGCAAAGTTAATGGCAGACGGCTTTAAATATGGCAACGAAAGTGCCTGTTCCTGGAGTAGTTTATAATCTAAAAATTATAAGACCTCTTTCCGTCATTTTATCAAGCTTAAAAATTACAGGATATTACTCTTTGGATAGCAGACAACCTATAATTAATTTGCCACATACAAATTCGGTTGCAAAGTTAATGCGAGACGGCTGTAAATATGACAACAAAAGTGCCTGTTCCAAGAGTTGTTTATATTTCAAAAAATTATTACTCTTTACGTCATTTTATCAAGCTTAAAAATTACAAGGTATTACTCTTTGGATAGCAGACAATCTATAATTAATTTGCCAGACACAAATTCGGTTGCAAAGTTAATACCAGACGGCTTTAAATATGGCAACGAAAGTGCATGTTCCAAGAGCGGTTTATAATTTAAAAATTATAAGACCTCTTTACGTCATTTTATCAAGCTTAAAAATTACCAGATATTACTCTTTGGGTAGAAAACAACCTATAATTAATTTGCCAGATACAAATTCGGCTGCATTCGGCAAATTCGGCAATTTTTTTTTTCGAATATAAAGTTTACTTAAAAAAAGCTCTTGTTTATCAAAATATAAGTTTCTTTTTTTTTTAAATATTAAGGTGGGTGCCCCGGTTTTGGCCACACTGGAATTTATTTGTCCAATATTTAAGCTGTGAGTTGATGTTAACAAATTATATGAATTCTTACACCTTAACCTTTCTATGGGTGCACAAATTTTCATAACATGAAAAGGCTTGTCTGTAAGACTTCAAAAAATGCAACTTTCGTCAATCAAGAACAAAGTGCAGAAAAATAGTGAATCTAATCAATAAGACTCAGAAAAATCCAGGGTTTCAAATTCGGTTCAATGACGTAAAGAGGTCTTATAATTTGTTGAATTATAAACCGCTCTTGGAACAGGCACTTTCGTTGCCATATTTAAAGCCGTCTTGCATTAACTTTGCAACTGAGTATGTGTCTGGAAAATTAATTACAGGTTGTCTTTTATCCATAGAGTAAATCTTGCAATTTTTAAGCTTGATAAAATGACGTAAAGAGGTCTTATGATTTTTAAATTATAAACCACTCTTGGAACAGGCACTTTCGTTGCCATATTTAAAGCCGTCTGGCATTAACTTTGCAACCGAATTTGTGTCTGGCAAATTAATTATAGGTTGTCTTCTATCCAAAGAGCAATATCTTGTAATTTTTAAGCTTGATAAAATGGCGTAAAAAGGTCTTATAAAATTTAATTATAAACCACTCTTGGTACAGGCACTTTCGTTGCCATATTTAAAGACGTCTGGCATTAACTTTGTGTCTGGCTAATTAATTATAAGTTTTCTGCTATCCAAAGAGTAATATCTTGCAATGTTTAAGCTTGATAAAATGACGTAAAGAGGTCTTATAATTTTTTGAAATATAAACAACTCTTGGAACAGGCACTTTCGTTGAAATATTTAAAGCCGTCTGGCATTAACTTTGCAAACGAATTTGTGTCTGGCAAATTAATTATAGGTTGTCTGCTATCCAGTGTGTAATATCTTGCAATTTTTAAGCTTGATAAAATGACGTAAAGAGGTCTTATAATTTTTTGAAATATAAACAACTCTTGGAACAGGCATTTTCGTTGAAATATTTAAAGCCGTCTGGCATTAACTTTGCAAACGAATTTGTGTCTGGCAAATTAATTATAGGTTGTCTGCTATCCAAAGAGTATTATCTTGTAATTTTTAAACTTGATAAAATGACGTAAAGAGGTCTTATAATTTTTAAATTATAAACCACTCTTGGAACAGGCACTTTCGTTGCCTTATTTAAATTGTTGTTTTTATTGTCTGGCATTAACTTTTCAACCGAATTTGTGTCTGGAAAATTAATTATAGGTTGTCTGCTATCCAAAGAATAATATCTTGTAATTTTTAAGCTTCATAAAAATATGTAGAGAAAATGAGCCTTTATAAAATGGCGGATTTTTGAATTTTTTTCATCTGCATAACCCCTTCTGCCACAGGTAAACGCAACGTCACCCGACTGCCAGACCGCTTGCAAACGTATTCTACCATAAAAGGGAAAAACATATTAAAAAATGGGCCTTGATAAAATGACGTGATTTTGAAGCTTTTTGACCTGCACAACCCCTTCTGCCACAGGTAAACGCAACGTCTCCCGACTGCCAGACCGCTTGCAAACGTATTCTATCATAAAAGGGAAAAACATATAAAAAAATGAGCCTTGATAAAATGACGTGATTTTTGACGTTGCTAGCTCTTAGACTATTAAGTAATCCGTTGTTTAAAACTTGTTATATTGTCAATTAATAACTTTTACTTATTGTATCAATTGTGAATATAATCAGGAACATTTTTACACCCCCCCCCCTTTCTATTTTCAATAAAGGGAAAGCAGTAAGTAGTTATGAGAATTTGAATTTTTTTCAAATACATATGACATATGTATATATATTTGAAAATATGTATATAATTTTATTTTTGAGAGCCCCCTTCCTTTTGTTGACCACAGAACAGATGCAAAAGAAAGGCCAGTCAACATTTTTATAACTTTCAAAAGAGACTTTTTTTTTTTTTTTTTTTTTTTTTTTTTTTACAATATTTGCTTATAGAGGTCGTTTAAAATGGTTTCATTGTACATAGTTTGCATAAGACACGTGGATTTTTAAAAAGTATTAATCCAGCCCCACAGAAATTTTTCCGAGCCCCCCCTGGCATTACTAGCTGGTTACGGCCCTGTTGTACAGTTCAATGATCTCAGCTATTCAATGCTAAAAAAATCATTTAAAAATATTAAAATGTAGAGGATATTCTTTGGAAAATGTTTAATGTGCAATCTCTGACATAATAATCACGATCTGTATGTTGTCTTTTAAAATTACATATAAATGATTCAATTTCACTTGAAACTATCTAACAAAAAAGGTCAATGTCGACTTGTTTTAAAACGGATCCCAGTGTTTTGGTCAGAAATTATCTCGAAGAAACTATCCAAATGCACATATCCCTCGGGCTATCAGTATTGAAAAGGTGCGAGAGTTTTTAGCATTTGCTAATGACTCTTTTCTTCCTGGGGTATCTTATCCCCTGGAGGTAAAGGGTGGCGTGAGATGACCATTTTCTTATTAATTACAAGCTTGGAAAATATCATTGGTCTTTTAAAGTGTCAATCTTTGGTTCGGGATACGCCTTCCTGGTGGCAACACGCATAGGTTTGTGATAGGATTTTGAGTTTCGGTTTGACTGATGCAGGCTCTTAAATATAAATTAAAGTAACAATATTTCTGGATGAAGTTATATTAAGATTTCTAATTTTAATATTACAATTAATAAATTTAAACTATTTTGAAATTTACCATGCGTCAAAAAATTTAATTCGGAATTGGTATTGAAATCATAATTTAAAAATTGTGAATCAAACTTAAAACAGTGACACAAAAAAATTCCAGTATGCATATAAACTATGTTAATTTCAGATTATTTTTACGGTTAGGAGGGGGGGGGCAGCAACGGGTTTCAAAAAAGCAAGTTATTGTTATGATAAAAAGTAATACTTATCCACATAGCAATAGCAGTTTTACACTTATTGAATTCTAATATTCAAAAACTCTTTAACAACATGATTAAAAGGTCTTAAATGAAAAAAAAAAAAAAAAAAAAAAAAATCAAAATTGCAGTTTTAAAACTGATTTTGTTAACTTCCATATGTAAATCAAAGATCCTCTTTAAAATTCGTTTAGTAAAAAAAGGAATGTAAGAATATTTAGAAGTAAATCAATTATGTCAAAATAAAAAAATTACATTGCCCTTAGAATTCGAAACTAAGAAATAATATTACATGAAAATCAGAATTAGTTTCTCATCAATTCTAGTCTAGTGAAATCACAAAACCATAAATCTATGTAAAATTTACATGAACACTTTTAATACGACGTTTTTAATAAATAACTAAACAAATACAAGTTTTGTCGGAAATACACCAATTTTCAGACAGCACAAACGATTGAGAAAATTACGAAAAAACAAATTCACATTTTAGAGGATTAAAAAAAGTAATAATTAACTAATGCCTAATGCGATATTAATAAATAAAAGAAAAAATAAATCTGAAATTCGTTTCAGGTTTCTGTTGAAATAACATTTCAAGGTTACCACCAAAGTTATTATTTTATTCACAGCTATTTCAAAACAATAATCCTTTTTTTGGTAGATTCTACTAATCTTAAATTTTTCAATAGTGGTAGAGAAATATAACAATAATTATTAACTATCACCAGTGGTAACCCTGTTTTTCTAGAATGAAATAGAAACTTCAAAATAAATCCTGGCTGGTGAGTAAGTAAATAAAGCTAGGAGGAATTTTATGAATTTCGATAAGATAAAAAAAAGATTCACTTACCTAAGGGTATGATGATGACAAGCAGCAAGAAGACAACAATTGGGGCGTTGGCGGGGCCGCCGGAACAGCCAGTCCCCATCACGGCCCATCCCCTGGAATACAGAATCGAACGTCAACACCTGGACACAAGAAAAAATATTCCATGATCGAGCGACATAAAACGGGCGGCCGCGAAGTTTTGACTCACAAAATTGAACACACAGCACATTGGCAACCGTTTCGTCTGACGGCGGAACGTCGAATGAGAGGCAAAGCAAAGAGCGAGTTTTCCAAACACACGAGGTTGGGGATGACAGGGAGGGATTGCACTACCTCCCTCCCTTCCATCTCCCCCTTTTTCGCTTTACTCCAAGGAAATGATTGGGAGTTAGCACCTTCAGATAGGACAAGAAATTTGAGATAAGATTTTTTTCTCTACTATTGCTAGGAGTGATAAGGGCTTTTTTTTTTTCTTCTATGCTTTGGATAAAAAATAAATATTGTGGAAAATTGCTGTAAATGTTAACGGTTGTTTTTATTTTGTGCTGTATGTGAAAATAAATAAATAAATATATGCAGTCAAAAATTGAATGGCCTAGAAATTACTAAACATTTATAGCAATTAAAAAAAGGTTAGTATTACTTATTAGGATGGATTAAAAAATCATTCAGTCCATTTATTTCCCATTATTGCTTGATTTTTTTTCTTTAAAAAGAAAATAAATAACAGATGGAAGTAGATTTCTTTGGTCAGACAGGGCTCGATTATGAAATTTTTGGTAAAGAAAATATTCTATGACCTTAACATAGATAATTGTGCTTTTACAAAGATATACAAGAATTCCATCACAATTTTTATATTATTGTACACAAAAATGTTTAATATTGAGATCGATTTTTAAAGAAATGAAGTTGGCTGAGTAAGAAACAGAGAAAATAAATATGAATTAGTTCTTCATAACATTGAAAAATCTACGCATGCCAAAGTAAATACGAATTCTGCTCATAAAATAATCATAAAATTAAAATTTTTTTTGTAAAACTTATATAAAGAAAACCATATACAAATACAAAAAAAAAAATCAAAAAATTATTTGGACTCATTATGAAAAAGTTTAAACTTTTAACATGTTGA
This sequence comes from Maratus speculifer, assembly GCA_964019185.1. Lineage (NCBI taxonomy): Eukaryota > Metazoa > Arthropoda > Arachnida > Araneae > Salticidae > Maratus > Maratus speculifer. The sequence goes on from OZ025289.1 coordinate 309,825,493, forward strand.
CAAAATTAATAAATAAATAAATAAATTTGCATGCGTCAAAGGAAAATTCCTACAAAATATTAAAATATGAAGCATATATAAGTATTGTGAAAAGTTACAGTACAAAATTTGAAAAAATTGATTAAATACAGTTTGTATAAAAAGCAAATTAGTCTTTCAAATATTTTTTAACCACTGTATTATACTTAATTTTCATCTATTTTTAATTTACATAATTTGTGTAACGAATTCAAACCAACTTTCAAGTTTTATTACATTTTTATTAAGATTTTTTTGGTCTTCTGAAATCTGTGGGCTGCATTACGTTTAGATATTTTTATGTGGAAGCTATTTCTGCCTCTCGGGACTGGGCAGGGGGCACATTATGAAGTTCCAGGGGCAGATGGCAGTGGCGTGCGAAGAATAAACTGCGCTCGAGGCAAAGTTGCAATTTGGCGCCCCCCACTACCAATTTTTTCTTGTGACAGGCCTCAAATAACGTTGGTAGTATAAATTTGACACCCCCTAAATTTCCATACCCGATGCGACCGCTGCCCTCCCCCTTTCGCACGGCGCTGGCAGTTGGGTTGCATTTCGTTCTAGACCATTTATAAGTTAATAAGTATAAAATCCCCCTCCCCTTCTCCATCCCTTAAGGTATCCGAACACCTTTAAAACGTAATTTTCAATCGAAATATCGTTTTTTCATTTATGTATTAATATTAAAGTCGAATCTTTTATGCCTAGAATTCTGTTTAATTCATTTTCTGTATCTTAATTATATCCAAAGTTATAACCGTTTAAAATTACAGCTATTGTAACTTTTGAATTGTGTTTAAAAAAATTTTAATTTTATCTCAAAATGAAATTTTTCAGATTTTTACTATTCGCAAAATATCCTAAAAGAAAAAAAAAAATAGGTATGAAATGCTACGAAATTTTCTGTATTTTTGTTACAAATGTCTTTTGAGGGAATAGGCTACACTCATGATAATGTATTAAATAGTTTTATATTTACATTGGTATAAATGACAAACGCGAGACAAATTTTGCAAATTTTTCATTACATTAGTACTTTGTATCATCTGAACTGAGATAGAGATGCGACTATAATGCGTATATAGTCTAAGTGCTAGAGAAAATTATTCTGTTTATTACGCAATTTAAAAAATGCCAATATATTGTTTTATTTTTGAGTTATCACGTTTTGCAGAAATGTCAATTTTTAACATAATTTTGACTATTTTTCTTTTTAAAAAATTATTTCTGGGTAATTGTTAAGATTTTTATATATTCTTTAGAGTTTTAAAGTAAATGTCACATTATAAAAAATGGATAATAAGACAAAATTTCTAAAGTTGTGTGGATACCTTAATTTGTTTCTTGTTCGTGTCTTTTTTTCCCTAAACTGCAGATATTTGTTACCATCATTTTTCCCCCTTTAAACCTTTAATTTTCAATTTCCGTAGCTTAATTATATTATCTAGTGAAATTTGTTTCGTTTGGAAGCCTGATGTTATTGCTAGAAGCTGTTAAACAGGTAAATTTTAGTTATGATAGTTCTGTAGAAAATATTTAGTACAGAAACAGTAACCTTCGAGTTAACAAAGCTTTTAATTCATGTTCCAATCGAGTGGTCTCATAGATCACTTCACGATAGTTATGCGACAAATTATGTCACAGCAGTTAAGGCTTAATAAAAATTAATAATTTTATTATAAAATCAAAAATAAGTAAAGTTTTTTATCTCTAGCTGACTGTTATGCATTTTCAAAAAAAAAAAAAAGGTAAAAATTGCTATTGTAATATTTTTTAGGAAAAATGCCTACCTGTTCTACCAGGTTCAAGCTTTAAAAAAAAAAAAAAAAAAAAAAAAAAAAAAAAAAAACTTTTTTTTTTTTTTTTTTTTTTTTTTTTTTTCCGGGATAGATAATTTTGATGCAGAAAAACATCAGGTCTTTATCACACGTAATTATCGTCTCCTCATCTGCTCTACAAACAGGCTGACTAAATATATACGAATTATAAAAATTTCGGTAAAAAATAACCAGATCCCGATTATACACATCGGCAGAAATAAAATCATAGTACACCCTTCCAAAATAATACATCTCTCTCTCTAAAGTAACACATCCCTCACTAAACATAGTATTTTTGCCACGGGCCCTTTAATTAAGGGACGGTCCCTACTACAAATCGGTGTCTACTTTTCCCACTACAGTAGAGGCTCGGGCAAGGGAACGAAGAGCAGCAAAAGCTATTCATCTTGCGCGGGCCCGCCCCTCACCGCCTTCTACAACAGAACGCGTTTGCTCGCTATTTTCTTTTTCTTCTTCTTTTTCTTGCTTCATGGTTTTTCCTTGCAAGAGACGTGGGTAACCAGACAAGCTCCTTTATCGCTAAAAGATACTACTGACTGATATCAATTTTTTTTTTCCATTTCTTTCTTTTAAGAGGAATATAGTTTTTTTTAGCTCATTCACCGATTACGAAAATCAACGCTTAAATAGTAAACAAAAACCGTGAAACGGAATACAATGTAACTTTTCATTGACCCACACTTTATTTTAAATGATCTGCTTTTAGACAATTTAATTGAAGGCAGACGACAATTTGTTTTGAATAGAACAGTAATTTGTTAATGGTGTTTTTTATTTGTTTTTTTCCTTGTGAATAATCAAACAGACAGCTTTATTACTAAAATATACTATTGTTATCAATTTTATATTAATTTCATTAATATATTTTTTTTTCTTTCAGGAAAAAACATTCATTGATTACGAAAATATACACTTAATAGTCAACAAAAAAATGTAAAACAAAATACGAAGTAATTTTTCTTTGATTAAATTTTATTTAAAATGGTCTGCTTTTAGACACATTTTAGCTGAAGGCAGACGAAACTATATTAATAGAATAGTAATGCATTTTTCTTTCTTTCTTTTTTTTTTTTTTTACTTTTCATGATTTTTACATGCAATGGACGTAGTTAATCAGAAAGCCAGCTTTATCACTAAAATGTAGTATTGTTATCGATTATTTTACTTCAGTTTTTTAAAAGAGAAATACAGTTTTTTTATATTATTACTATTATTATTATTGAAAAAAAAAACATTCCCTGTTTACAAAAATCAATCCTTAATAAGAGTCAATATTCGTGGCATGGAACACACTATAACTTTTCTTTTCTGATCCAAATTTTATTTTAAATGGTCAATTTTTATCGACACAATTTAACTGAGATCACAAGAAAATTTGTTTTGAAAAGAATATAAATTTTTTAATGAGGCCTTTTTTATCTTTTTTCTTTCCGAATTCCTCTCCCCCCCCCCTTCCTTTATGTTTTTACTTATCCATCATACGTAGTTTAGTGTAAGTCTTGCAATCGTTTTAAAAATCAATTTTTTTGACGGATTTACACGTTTTAGACACTGGAGATTAGGAAACACATATTTTTAGGAGGGGGGAAATTGGCATCCGTCTGTCTGCGTGACTGTCTATCTGTCTGTAAATGCTCTATTTCCAGAACAATCAAGATAGGGACTTGAAATTTGGTGTGTACTTAGTACGTAATAGTGGGAAGAAGCTTATTTAATATCAGTAACCTTGATTATCCGAAACTATTTTTTTTCGGACTCCCGAAATATTCGTTCTGATGAAAGGTACAATTTTTTTTTTTTAATTTTTCAATAAAATAACACAAATTTTACATAAAAAACAAAATCGATCAGATAAAGAGTTGCCGAGATATTTGTAATCCTATTTTCTACACTCTTCGATTTTTCATGATCCTGTATTTCATTGAATTTTCAATTCAAATATACATTTTAATTGTATAAAAGAAGCTTAATCCGGCGCAGTAATATATTAGTTAATAGAATTATTATTTTTCGAGTTACGAGGATGTTTCTTTTATGCAATTCGGTGTGAGTAGTTTAGCGTTCTATATAATTTGTCGAAATTGGTTCATGAGCAATTCATTAATAGAGCATTTTTAAGTGTTAAAAATATTTAAATATACGTTTCAATTTTATTTTGGAATTGCGATGCATTTTATAAATAGTTTGCACATGTTTTATTTTCATATTTTATAGTGTCCATATCCATAATGGGTAAGTATTATGCCCGCCCCCCCTCATATTTCCTCCGGGGATTAAACACCTATGCCAGGTTTTTGGTGGGTGCTCCGGGTGGGTGATCCCCCCAATGATTTGGTTTTATTCTAAGAATGCAAGTAATCAGGACTCGACAAAATTATGCACCAATTGTATGCTTTAAATTTCAAATGATCCGTTTTGCTAGTTTTTGCTCTGTTACACGGACGGGCTGAACGACGATTATATGTGCTACGTATTTACGTAAATACGAACGCACAAAAAATGCTTAAAATTAGAAATAATGTGTATATTTTTTCACTCCATCCTTTTTTATGTCTGTTGAATCTATCTTTAAAGTTAGCAAATCTACTTCGATATCAAAGAATAAAAATCATTTGATTTATTTTAATGCCGATTACTATATTAATTCTTAAACCTTAAAATACATATCTCATTCACACAAAATTTTGATTAATCTAACGTTACATGTATTTGTTTCTCTGCGCTTCTAATGCTATTGTTGGGAAAGTATATTTACAGGCACAAGAAACTTTTGAACGGAGAGCAATGAATGGTGCGCAAACTATTTTCATTCCTGTGGCCCTTCCATTTTGCATAAAATTTTGTGGCAATCAGTGGATAGACAGAAGATGTTTTTTGACACAAATATCATATACGGATATATCACCATGTTGGCTCGATTGCAACAAAATGACGATTTAATGCCTCTCATGATTACCTGGCTGTTGTTGTTTATTTATTAATAAATTGTTATTTACTTTTATTTTTCTTATAATAATATAAATTGTTTTGTTCTATATAGTTATTAATTAAACATTTTTTGTATGCCGTCAGACGAAAGGTGATCACATTGAACACTTGTAAGCCTGCAGGTAAAACTGTTTGATTTGCTCTTTCATTTTATAATTTGTATTAATTATAATTTTAAGTTTTACGTGATAAATACTATCAAGTGTTAAAACCCCGATATTCATTTAGAAATATCACGTATATTATTTTTAAAGTATAAATAACGCGAAGTACTTTTAATACGAACAACAACAACAAAAAGAAAAACCCCTTGTACTCTAAGAGCCGACAGCACAAAACCCTATGTCATCGAGCGCAAGAAAAAATTCTTTATTCTATGGAAGAGTAGTAATAGGGGAAGCTAATGATCCATGTCTGCCGGAAGTGAAGTGGTGCATAAGCCGAAAATTGATTCCACTAGTGGTTGACTCGTATGTTTAACAGTGCGTTTGTCCTATAATCAAAAGTATGTAAACATGGAAAACTGGATACAGGAAAACACAATGCTAAGCCTACGAGTCAACCACTAGTGGTATTCATTTTTGGCTTATGCACCACTTCGCTTCCGACAGACATGGATCGTTAGATGTCCCTAACACTACACTTCCATAAAATAAAGGATTTTTTCTTGTGCTCGATGACTTAGGGTTTTATGCTGTCGGCTCTTGGACTATTGGGTGTTTGCGTAAACGAGGCTCAACTGTATTAATACCGGTAACTACAAAAATATCGTTTCGTAGAATTTTTCCATCAATCCAGGCAATGTTCAAAACTGTTTTAAAAAAATTGAACTTCCTTCTTTTAGAGGCATACTTTCTGGTCTGGATTTATAATCATGGCTGTAGTGGGAGGGTATACGGGGCATACGTATACCTTCTGGATTTTTTAAAGGAACACCGTATACCCTCTGTTTTTCAAGTTAGCTTTAGTATACGCACTCTAGGGTATACCATTTGCCTTGAGCTTATACCCTCTGCCTTGAGCGTATACTCTCTGCCTTGAGCGTATATCCTCTGCTTAAAGCGTATATCCTCTGTTATTTTTGCGACTACACCCCTGTTTATAATGTATGACAAAAAGTAAAATAATCCCTCATGTACCTATCTGATTAATTGTGGACAACAGCAGATCAGCATCCTAAAGGGGATTAAAATTATAATTGATCCCTTGAAAAATGAGACCGCGAAACGCGACAGAATAACACTCCTCATCCGCGTTCACAAGATGGAGAAGGGGAAAAAAAAGAAATAACAATCTCTGCGTCGAAGGCGTTTTTAAATCCGTGAATCCGGCTGGCCCGTGGAGAATGGAGAATTCGGCATTATATCCGAATATCGCCTACTCCCTCCCGAGAGAGGTTCGGGCGACCACGTGACCTCTCACTATGATGGATTTTGTGACGAGGGTAGCAGACGAAGTAACACCCCATGCTGTCAGAGGAATCCAGGTACAGGAATATTTTATAAGGCGAGAGAAAAGAAAAAAATCAAAAGATTGACCCCGAGATGACAAAGGAGATTATGAACTGGATCGTGGAGGTGTGGGAGTGATTGCTGCAGGTTTTGAGGGGGGCAAAAATTAAGGTGGAGGGATGTTAAGCAACACCTTTGTTTCGTTAGCAAGGGACATGATGGGATTGATCTATTAAAATAATGACATTCGCGTCGAAGCTTCGTGTGAAAACCTGTTTAAGTCACGTCGGAAAAAATACAGTCGACTCTCGTTAATTCGAAATCGGATAAATCGAATCTTCGCTTAATTCGAACTAAACATGAAGTCCCGAAATTTTCAATAGCAGAACGTTAAAAAAATTCATTTATTCGAACTCATTTTCTCTTGACTTCGTTTAATTCGAACTAACGAGGTTCCGATTTTTCATTTTTCCTTACTTTCTGCCGGACTTCAGATCCTTGAAATAACTTTCTTCCATTTTTGTCAGAATCGTTCTGAACAAACATACATATAGTCTCATGCATTTGATATCTGCTTTTTTAGTACCCCGTTGTTTCATCAATGACACCTTACCCCCATCTTCGTTTGTGCTTGTTCCTAATCCCTTAATTTGTTTATGTATTTATAACTTTTAATTTAATATTTAGTCATATTCTAATAACAGCCGAAATATATTTAAAAAATACTATAACATTATTTTCTTTGTAATAGTAACCCTTTAAACATGTTTTTCCCATACTTTTTATAAATCGAACTCTGGATAATTCGAACATTTCTTGTGGTCCCGATGAGTTCGAATTAACGAGAGCCGACTGTAACTGAATTGTATCGAACAAAATCAACCAAGGCAGTTGCTTCAATTTATGATGTTAAATAAGTGATTTATTCTTAATAATGTGTCTCGTTATAATGCCTGACATTGCCAGTCAAATTTATAATAGACACTTCGACACAATCGCGAAAATTTTTCCAACCATAATGCATAAAATTTTCAGATATTCTTATTCAAACCACAGGAGTATTATTTTTTCGGTAGGCGGAAAAAAGCGCCCCGGAAAAAAAGTGCACTTTTTTTACAAATCACACATTGAGATAAGTCTGGTAATAATACACATGGTTATCCTAGAATATAAACACTAGATTGAGATGATTTTTTTTTTAATTCGGATAAAAGTTAAATTAGATGTTTTGAACCAAATTTCTGCGCGAAAAAAGAATAATCACTGAAACAGGAGTGAAAAACGTATTTGTCGCGTGATCAAAATCGCTTATAACTCAATAGGTGATTTATTGATTAAAAAATGGAAAACACAGTTCGATTCCAAACCGCTTCTATTGACAGGTTTTCCGTTAAAAAATCTTTTCTTTAAAAAAAAATGAATTTGTAAATGTAACAAAACTTTTTATGCTTGTTGAGCAGAGCAATTGAGAACAAACAGCCTTAAAACTGATTTCCTCTACATGACCATCGCGTAAATGTGTTCATCAATCATCATGTAGCAGTTCTAGATAAAAATCAACATAATTAAATAAATTTGTAATTTCGGTCAATAAGTTTCGTATTGTCGAAGCAAATAAAGGGTAATTTTTTTTTCGAGGATGACATTCAGTTATTTCACTCCAATCAGGGCCGTAGCTAAGGGGGTGCTCTGGGTGGCTCAGCCCCCCCCTAAAATGTTTTGATACACCTCCCCCCCGGAAAAGATTCTAAAGTCACTAAAGAAATTTCTGTTCCAAAAATTCAAATGAAATTCTGTTCGAAAATCTAATTTAGTTTTGAGACCCTTTAACAAATTTGCATAATTATTAAATTGTAACTAAAATAAGTGTGTTCAACACTCGCTCATCCTATTTGCACGTATGAAGCTAACATGATATTTAATTTTGCACCAGTTATATACTCAAAACTTTCATCATCGGATCCCGGAAAAAAGCGCCCCCGGAAAAAAGCGTCCCGGAAAAAAGCGTCCCCGGAAAAAAGCGTCCCCGGAAAAAAGCGCACCGGAAAAAAGCGTCCCTTTTTACAAATCACATATTTAAATAAGTCTGATAATAGTACACATGGTTAATCTTAAAATATAAGCACTAGAGTGAGACGGTTTTATGAAATTTAAGTCTTTGCTCTATCGGGACTCAGATGGCTTTACAAGTTATCTCAAAACCTGTCATTGCTTTAATGAAAAAAAATTGTAAGGTACGAAGAACTAGATAATAAACTTTAGGTACTTAAATGATTTTTTTTAATTCAGCCTCCCTTGTTCTCCTGTGGAGTGGGGCGAGGGGAAGGGAGAGGGTATCTACAAACTTTGAAATATATCTCTTATATTTATTTTTTTAATATTATTTATAATTTGATTATTTTTATTATAAAATTACATATTAATATTTTATTATATTTTATATTACATTTATATATTTATATTTATATAATATATAACAAATGTATAATAATAAATATATTAATATAATATAATAATAATACAGAATAAAAAATTTATAATAAATAAGTAATAAATTAATATTACATAAATATAAATTAAATATAAAATTAAAAATAAATGTAATTAAATATTAAAAATTATACTTATTAACAAAAGTTTATTTAAAAATGATAATATTTTATTAACTCATAGTAAATCAATAAAAATAAATGTATTAATAAATAAAATTAAATATTAAAAATCTAGTTTCATCAACAAGAATTAATTTTAAAAATGATAATATTTTATAAACTTATAGGACATAATAAAAATAAGTGTATAAATATATAAAATTAAATATTAAAAAATCTGCACATTAACAAGAATTTATTTAAAAAATGATATTTTATCACCCGCCATTACTGATACTATCGTCACGAGGTGGAACCCGTCGAAATTCGACGAAAGAAAATGTTTAAGAAGAAACTGCTTCATTGATTTATAATAAATCTACAAAATTACTTACAGTAAAAAAATGCATCTTATATTGATCAGTCTAACTCTCAAACAAATATTATTTTAATCTAAGATTAACAAAATACTATAAAAGTCAGTTGTCTAAATTTTTAAAACTAAACTTTAAAATCAAACTTAATTAATAAAATATAATATAGATCAGCTATTTATTAATTGTCTCTTATATTTGGTATAAATGCGAATGAAATAAAGAATACTGCCCAGTTAAACTGATGGCATTGAGCTCACAGGCTACAAATACTAATTGTACATTAAAGCCTTATATTTTCAAGGGTTAATTCCGTTAAAAAATTAAGAAAGGGAAACAGCTCTCTTCTTTCCTCTTTTTTTATACTTAATCATTGAACCTCCTATACTATCAAAGACATGCTTTATCATATAAAAAATCTATATCCAAAATTCAGAGCAAATTAGATAATTCTTAATAAAAACCCATTTAGCATTTATATAATTTAAAAGGAGTTATCCCCCTCTTTTATACTTAACCATTAAACTTCCAAAACTATTCAGAGATTTGAACGAAATCTGAAAATTCTGCTTGAAAAACCCATTTATATAAATTAAGGGGGGGGGGGGCATTAGAACCCCTGTTCCCCCTATTTATACTTATACAATGAACACCTAATAACAGTCACTGAATCGCCTCATCTGAATGATCCTAATCTAAATTTTGAACGAAAACTTAATTCTACATGAAAATCCCATTTATATCAACTAACGGGGGGGGGGGGATTAGAGCCCCTGTTCCCCCTATTTATACTTATTCAATAAACACCTAATAACAGTCACGGAATCGCCTTATCAGAATGATCCTAATCTAAATTTTGAACGAAAACTTAATTCTGCATGAAAATCCCATTTATATCAACTAACGGGGGGGGGGGGGGATTAGAACCCCTGTTCCCCCTATTCACTTATTCAATGAACACCTTATAACAGTCACGGAATCGTCTCATCAGAATGATCCTAATCTAAATTTTGAACGAAAACTTAATTCTGCATGAAAATCCCATTTATATCAACTAACGGGGGGGGGGGGGGATTAGAACCCCTGTTCCCCCTATTTATACTTATTCAATGAACACCTAATAACAGTCACGGAATCGTCTCATCAGAATGATCCTAATCTAAATTTTGAACGAAAACTTAATTCTGCATGAAAATCCCATTTATATCAACTAACGGGGGGGGGGGGGGCATTAGAGCCCCTGTTCCCCCTATTTATACTTATTCAATGAACACCTAATAACAGTCACGGAATCGCCTTATCAGAATTATCCTAATCTAAATTTTAAACGAAAACTTAATTCTGCATGAAAATCCCATTTATATCAACTAACGGGGGGGGGGCATTAGAACCCCTGTTCCCCCTATTTATACTTATTCAATGAACACCTAATAACGGTCACGGAATCGCCTCATCAGAATGATCCTAATCTAAATTTTGAACGAAAACTTAATTCTGCATGAAAATCCCATTTATATCAACTAACGGGGGGGGGGGGATTAGAACCCCTGTTCCCCCTATTTATACTTATTCAATGAACACCTAATAACAGTCACGGAATCGCCTTATCAGAATTATCCTAATCTAAATTTTAAACGAAAACTTAATTCTGCATGAAAATCCCATTTATATCAACTAACGGGGGGGGGGGCATTAGAACCCCTGTTCCCCCTATTTATACTTATTCAATGAACACCTAATAACGGTCACGGAATCGCCTCATCAGAATGATCCTAATCTAAATTTTGAACGAAAACTTAATTCTGCATGAAAATCCCATTTATATCAACTAACGGGGGGCATGAGCCCCCCGTTCCCCCTCTTATACATATCGAATGAACTCCAAAAACTAATCAGGGAAGCGCCTTGTCAGGATATACCTACATACAAAATTTCAAGTGGATCCGATATTTTTATCATGAGTTATCGCGTTACGCACATACATACAGAACGGACGGGCACATAAGCTCTCAGGCTATGATAGCCTGTGAGCTAAAAAACAAAATTTATTCTGAACTGACACAATCATAGAGTTTACGCGAAATTAAAACCCGTCATCATTTTCATCTTTTCAAAATTTTAAGACGTATTTCTCACATCCGTATTCACCATGTTTGAAAAAACGGTATTTTAATTTGATCATTTTTCAAATCATTTAACTTAAAACTTAAGTTATTTATCTGATGAATAAAAACGAAATAAAACCTAAATCACGGAATTTTATAACAGACGATATTTTTTGCAAATTTACGCATTTTAATTTCTATTTTTTTTTTTTTTTTTTTTTAATTTTAAGAGAAAATGGAGTGGTTATGTTGCCATACAATTAGAAAATTGGACTAAAAACTATACAAAAATTAATATCTCAAAAACAAATTGAGATAGAGCTTTCAAACAAATTGCATTTAAAAGTACATTTTTTTCTCTATACGACGGTGTAAAAATCGGAAATATGTAATGTTTAGAAGTATAAAATTTGCAGTAGCGAAAAATGCAAAACTGAAATTGCATGGGAAAGTGTTGCCATTCGCAAAATGACGTATGCGTTACGCACAGATACGTTGGCCTTTATTATATAGATATACCTCCAGCAATCTCGCTACGTATCCCCAAGGGTACGCATATCAAAGGTTGGGAACCGCTGTCCTACGAGAATGATATAAATGAGACATTTGTTGCCACTTTAGTTTTTATCATTTATTTATCCACAAGATCAATATTTATCAATTCCTTGTCACTTTTTTCTGATCACTTTTTGCGCTCTTGTTTTTCCAGTCACTTTTTTCCCTAAATTCTAGAAAACATTCCGAAAAAATGTTATCGTCTAAAGCAGTGATAGATTTGGAGTTTGTAGGCTCACCCCCCCCCCCCGCCCCCACAGAAGAACAAGGGTGGCTGAATGAAAAATACATATATGAGTTGATATAACTATGAGTTAATAAAATATTATCATTTTTAAATAAATTTTTGTTAATGAGTATAATATTTAATATTTAATAATATTTATTTGATATTATATTTAATTTATAATTATGTATTATTTATTTACTATAAATTATTTATAATTTATAATTTATTATTAATTATTATTATTATTATTATTATTATAATTAATCTATTAATTATATTATTAATTATTTACAATTAATATATTATATTAATATATTAATAATTAATATGTATTATATAAGTATAAATATATAATATAAAATGTAATAAAATATTAATATGTAATTTGATAATAATAATAAAAATAATAATCATATAATATATAAATTAATTATGTATAATTTAAATTATAAATAATCAAATTATAAATAATATAAAAAAATAATGTAAGAGTTTGAGTAAATTCAGAGTTTGTAGACAATCGCCCTCTCCCCCCCCCCCCCAACCACCACCACAGAAGAACAAGGGAGACTGAATTTAAAAAAATCATTTAAGTACCTAGTGTTTATTATCTTATTTTTCGTATCCTACAATTTTTTTTTCATTGAGGCAATAACAGGTTTTGAGATAACTTTTAAAGCCACCCCCCCCCCCAACCACCACCACAGAAGAACAAGGGAGACTGAATTTAAAAAAATCATTTAAGTACCTAGTGTTTATTATCTTATTTTTCGTATCCTACATTTTTTTTTCATTGAGGCAATAACAGGTTTTGAGATAACTTTTAAAGCCACCCCCCCCCCCCCACCTTCGCCCATCTCAGTCCCGAGAGAGCAAGGATGCTCAAATTTCATAAAACCGTCTCACTCTAGTGTTTATATTTTAAGATTAACCATGTGTACTATTATCAGACTTATTTAAATATGTGATTTGTAAAAAGGGACGCTTTTTTCCGGGGACGCTTTTTTCCGGGGCGCTTTTTTCCGTGCGCTTTTTTCCGCCTACCCATCCTATTACTTTTCTTAGCATAAAATGAAGTTATTGCAAGAGTTTAATAGGAAAGAGAATACCTACAATGTGAATATGCATTAATTTATCTTTCTGCGTCAGAGAGAAAGAAAAAAAAATTATGAGCCGCCCCCCTACATTCTCTTGAGCCCCCCCCCCCCCTATTGTTCACTCCTAGCTACGGCCTTGTGTAGCAGATCTAGATAAAAATCAACATAAGTAAATTTATAATTTCGGTCAATAATTTTCGCATTGTCAAAGCAAATAAAGGTTTTTTTTTTTTTTTTTTTTTTTTTTTCCGAGGATGACATTTAGTGATTTCATTCCAATGACTGAATGATAGAAATTCCAATAAGATTTCGCGAATAAACACCTGTTAAGGTTATGCCAAAATAAAGGTGAAAAAAGAATGTTAAACAATAACAACAGTAGTTATTGATGATTTCAAATAAACAATTTAAGAATAATGTATTGCGTTACGGAATGTAGATTTTAATGACTCTAAACGCGACTCTTTAATGCATCCCTTGGGACAGATGAGTTCAATGTACTAAAATCAGACATCGTAATGTTCAAGGACGCAAATATTTATTCCAGTAACATAGAATGTAGAATAGAAACTTGCAGGTACAAATATACTTTATAAGGAGAGGAAAATGAAGAACCAATCGGAAATTGTACGTCAAACGTGGTCAATGAGGTGCATTCCTACTATGGCTAGTTTTATAAATACAGTAAAACCCCAATCTATCGTTCCTGCATTGATCGTTTTATTTCTAATGTCCCTGCACAAATTTTATTTAAATAATGTTAACGAAACCCGCAAGCATCATTCTTCAAAAAGACATTTCCCGCATTCATCGTTGTAAAATTTATCTCCTCACCGAAATTAAATTGTAACTCCTGCGAATCCATATGACATACAAACTGGAATTACTTCTTTTATCGTAAAATAAGTCGTTTGTGTTGATGACGGCGACAATAATAAACAAGTTGGAAACTGCATGTGAATCGTAGCAAATGAGGTGCGTTCGTACGATAACGAAGTTTTAAAATATTCAGATCTTGCTGATATAGTAGAGCGTACTTTGGATACAGTATAGTGGTCGAAATCTTTGTGTTCCTGTAAATATGCAGAGAGTAAATTTTATTATACTTCATTAACGTATATCTTATACATAAAATATGAAGTAGTTTAATATAATTAAAGCCCGCCCCAAACAATGTTTCCACGTATAACATTATTTAGTGGAATACATTTGTGTGGCCCTGTAATTTAATAATAAATATTCTTTGTATCACTGATTGTACAGAATGTATATTTTAGTACCGTATTTTCGGGTGTATAGCCCGCACCCCTAAATCGAGCAGTGCAGTAAAAAAAGTTCGTGTATAACCCGCGGAGATGCATCGGTGTATAGTCCGCGGGCTATACACCATTTACGAACGTATATTTCGATCAGGGTTCGAAATTAGAAGCCATTAGTCGTAATTCTTAACACAAATTTACCAAATTTTTTCGTGATGCATAATACCTACAGTAATTCGGCTAAAAAATTAAGATTATCAGTACCGTAATTTTCGGAAGAAACGCCGCGGCGTTTATGTGTTTTAAGATAAAATTTCAAGCGATGCGGCGTTTACGCGCATTTTTTTTTTTCTTTCAAACAAGCGTGATGTTTTTTCTGAATTTTTCCGAAAATTAAAAAAAAAAGGTGATAAATTTAAAATTTCGGACATAAAATGTATACGTATCTTAGGTCATTGGTTCCCAAAAGGATCGAATCCTCGGAATCGATCCGAAATGTACCAACATTGAAAAGGAACGATTCTTCGAGGTTCATGCTTCGGACTATCTTCTATCTACACTTCTATCTGAAATGAAACGACTCCGGAAAAGTTCGATTCCTTGAACTCGTTTCGAAATGAAGATTTCTGTAAAGGAACGATTCCTCAGAATCGTTTCGAAAAGACTGACTGCTCTGAATCATTCTGAAATGTCATAAATCACGCACTTTTTTTTGTTCTTTGCAACAGGGTATTGTACCAAAACCGAAAAGAAACGATTCCTCGGACTCTATCTGAAATGAAACGACTCCGGAAAAGTTCGATTGCTTGAACTCGTTCCGAAATTAAACGACTCTGTAAAGCAACGATTCCTTGAATTCGTTTCGGAAAAGATGGCTCTGAATCGTTTCGAAATGACATAAATCACGCACTTTTTTTTGTTCTTTGCAACAGGGTAGGGTGATTATTTTTTGAAAAATAAACAAAATCTTAAATGAAATTAAATTCAGAATTGTCGAGGTTGGAAGGGTTCCGGATTTTGGATTTTGTACTCTACAAACACAATGCGGTGCTGCAGCACTGATTCTCTAGCAAATTATTTTCTGATATTTTAGTTATAGTGTTGCAGCGTATATAGGGTTCTTTCGATCTTATGGTTAGACAACTTCAAACTCTTTTCTCTTAGAAAAGTAGAAAATAATTTATTTACAGATCTTCAGAACAACAGAGTCTTCGAAACTCACAAATATTACAAGATATTCCAAAATAACTGTTTAAATCTATCGAACAAGTACAAATATAGGTCGCAGAGACTCTTTATACAATGTCTCAACACTATATCACATTCAAAACAACGTAGATAAAACTCAATACATCAAGCAAACTTGCTTGGACAATCTCTAGTAGCTCACTCAATGACTGACTGGTAAATAATAACAACAACAGCTCGTATCGCTCTCCTTATATATAGTCTCGTAGCATGTGCTAGAAATTTCTAGAAAAACCTGGAAAACCACGGAACAACAAACAATGTATCAGTAGACCTAAGGGGGTTACCATAAATAGGGAAAGGTTACCATCGCCAACAATCGCCAAGTTTGTCGCCAACTTGGCGATATATCGCAAAATTTGGCGACCAAAATTAGTCGCCAAAAGTGACGCCAACTTGGCGATATCTTCATTATTTCGCCAATCTGCCATAGACATACACTGAAAATAATGGACAAGTTTGCTTGATAACAGAGACAATGTAACAAAAACTAATATTAGTAAAGGAATGGAGCTTAATAAGATTATTTACATTATTTTACAGTACAAACACTAACTATTTACAAAATTCGTAACACTACCCCCTCCTCAAAGACTGCACGTCCCGGGCAGTGCAATCCTTGAGTTAGAGGAAAACACTTAAAATAAATAAACAAATAAATAAATAAATAAATAATAACAATAATAATAAAATTTACATAAATAAGAAATAATTACTATTTACATATTTACAAAAAAAGTGACTTTCATGACCATGGTCTGAAATTCCAGTTTTGAATTTTTAATCACTTTGGCCAAAATAAGGGGCTAGCCGGTTATAGTGTACAACCTTGGGTTTGGCGTGTGGCGATTTTCGTATGCGTACGACGACGTCATTCAGCCTGTTGACGACTGTGTAAGGACCGTCCCAGTTTCTTTGTAGTTTTGGCGACAGTCCCTTACGACGTATCGGATTCCACAACCAAACTTTGTCACCTTCGTTGAACTCATGTCCAGTTGCCTTTATGTCGTACCGTGTCTTCATCTTTTCTGATGCCAGTCCAATTCGGTTCCTCGCTAGACAATGAATCTCCTCAATCCGTGCCTGGAGTTCATCGACATATTCCTCAGGCGATGAAGGAGCATCAGGAGGACGGCCAAACAAAAGATCAGCAGGCAGACGAAGATCACGACCAAAGAGCATTTGAGAAGGGGAGTAACCAGTGGCCTCATGAGTGGCACTCCTGTAGGCAAGCAGGAAAAGAGGCAATTTCTTGTCCCAGTCCTGTTGGTCTCTAGACACCAGGAGAGAGAGGCTATTTAGGATGGTACGATTGAACCGCTCCACCATGCCGTCCGATTGAGGATGTAGAGCTGTAGTTCGAGTTTTGTCCATGCCGAGTAGTCCGCACATTTCCTTAAACACAGCCGAATCAAAGTTTCTTCCTTGATCGGAATGGATTTGAAGAGGAACTCCGTATCTGGAAACCCAGTGTTGAACTATTATGTCTGCTACGGTTACCGCCTCTTGATTAGGAATGGCATAGGCTTCAGGCCACTTAGTGAAGTAGTCCATGACAACGAGGATGTACTTATTGCCATCAGATGTTCTAGGAAGTGGACCCAGGATGTCTAGTGCAATTCGTTCGAAAGGAGCTCCTACATTATAACGTTGCAATCGTCCACGGGTGCGCTTCTTTGGACCTTTACGTGCTACACAGGTGTCACAAGTTCGACACCACTTCTCCACATCACTGCGAACATTATTCCAGTAGAAACGCTCTCGAACCTTTTGCAGGGTCTTCATTACACCAAAATGACCTCCTGTGGGACTACCATGCAGTTCTTGAAGGACCATAGAAATTCTCGACTTAGGGAGTAGTAGTTGCCATCTACATGTCTTTCCATCGTCAGACTCCCATTTTCGGTACAAGATGCCGTTCTTCAAATGTAAGGAATCCCAGTGAGCCCAATAACGTTTAGTCGTAGGATGGTAATGGGCCATGTCTTGCCAGCTGGGCTTCCTGTTGGACTCCTCTTTCAGCTCTAGAATTGGCTTAATTTCAGGATCAGCAATTTGATCTTTACGCAGGCTCTCGTCACTCCACGGATCTTGCGATGATGTAGACCCAGTTGTAACTTGTCTTACTATAGGACCTTTGACATTAAATTTCTTCTCAACCCGGTCGCAGTATCTACAATTCTCTGAGCAGGGTCTTCTTGAGAGAGCATCTGCATTTCCATGCAATGAGCCTTTTCGATGGCGTATCTCCATATCGTACTCTTGAAGCTTTTGTATCCACCTGGCTATTTGGCCTTCAGGGTTCTTAAAATTCAATAGCCAAGTTAGAGAAGCATGATCAGTTCGGATCAGGAACTTTCGACCGTAAAGATAGTGATGAAAGTGGTCTATGGCTTTCACTACAGCAAGAAGCTCTTTTCTTGTTACGCAGTAGTTTCGCTCGGCCTTTGACAAGCACTTGCTGAAATAGGCGATAACACGCTCCTGGCCGTCGATTTCCTGGGACAGTACAGCGCCAATGCTTTCGTTGCTTGCATCCGTATCAAGTATAAACTGTTTATCGATTTGAGGATACGACAGAATTGGAGTGGATGTCAAGGCCTCCTTAAGCTTTTCGAAAGCAGCGTCACATTCCTGTGTCCACATAAATTTTTGATTGGCTTCTGTTAATTTATGAAGTGGTCTTGCAATCATGGAGAAGCCTTTGACAAATTTTCTGTAATAGGTGCATAATCCTAGAAAGCTCCGAAGCTGGTGAACATCTGCTGGACGACTCCAATTTTTCACGGCCGATATCTTCTCCGGATCAGTCCTAATTCCTTCCGCTGAAATGATGTGTCCAAGGTAGGCGACTTCATTTCGAAACAAACTGCACTTCGAAGGGCTTAACTTCAAATTAGCGTCCTTTAATTTTTGTAGCACCCACCTGAGGTTGTTCAGATGTTCATCAAAAGATTTTCCTATGATTATGATATCATCTAAATAAACAAGACATGCTTCATATGACAGCCCCCGGAGAACCGTTTCCATAAGCCGTTCGAAAGTTGCAGGTGCGTTACACAGACCAAAAGGCATTACCTTGAACTGCCATAATCCTTGTCCTGTTGTAAAGGCAGTCTTCTCGCGGTCGTCCGGATGGATCTCTACCTGCCAGTAACCACTCTTCAGATCCAGAGTCGAGAACCAAGTGTTGCCCGCAAGTGTGTCGAGAGTGTCGTCGATCCTTGGCAGTGGGTAACTATCCTTTTTAGTGACGTCATTCAGTCGGCGGTAGTCTACACAAAATCTTGTAGAACCATCCTTCTTTCTTACTAATACAATGGGAGATGCCCATGGACTTGTCGATGGTTCGATGACGTCATTTTCTTCCATATCTTTAATTAAATTCTGCACCTCTTCTTGCTTGGCAAAAGGTAATCGTCTAGGGTGCTGTTTAATAGGAGAGTGATCTCCCGTGTCAATTCGGTGTTGTGCCATTTTAGTTCGTCCAAAGTCTTCAGATGTTTGGGAAAATAAACTTTGGAATTCTCTAATTAAACTTTCAGCAGCATCTCTCTGATTTGGATCTAAGTCCGTATTTTGTAACAAATCCTTGACTAAATTATCTGAAGATTTCTCAGAGTGACTGGAATTTTGACTTATGCACGTCACAGGAGCACATGATGCTATCACCTCTCCTTTCTTGATAGTCCTCGTCTTATCACTGATGTTAGCAATTCTGACTGGAATGGTCTTTTTCGAGAGGTCTACTACAGAAGAAGCCACCAATACTCCTGCTTGTGTACTATTGTCTTCTGGATAATCTATATGGCCAAATCGGTAATTAGTTTCATTTTTAATTACAGCTGGAACTATAAATTCTGTTCTTGGATCTAGATTGATGTCTTCTTTGGCTATTACTGTTTGTTTACATTCAATTTCGTTATTTAATCCAAAAAGACTTATTTCTTCAAATTTTGAGAGCATTTTGTTATTTTTGAAATCAAGTTTGAAGCCAAATTTCTTCTGAAAATCTAGCCCGATTAAGCAAAGATCTGTTATGTCAGCCACATATGCCGTATGATAATATTTCGTTCCTCCAAAGTTGATGTTTAAATTTGCCTTTCCATATATGCCTATCTTGTCGCCCGTCACAGTTTGCAGGGTAACGCATGGTGGAGTCCAGATGAGTTTACATTTCAATTTTCGAGCCAAATCTTCTCTTATTATTGTCACATTGGCTCCTGTATCGACAATCATACGGCACTGAATTCCGTTAATAAAGCCTATCACATATAATTCGTTATCACCGCCGCTCATTTTTGATATCTGGAGGATCTTCAGGTGGGGCTTTTTATTCTCTGGTCTTGAATGCATCTCACGTTCGTGGATTTTGGGGCAATTTCTTCGGAGATGTCCTGTATCACCGCATCCCCAGCACGTGAGATTCTGTCTTCTTGAACTTGTTCTTCCGTATTTTAAAGCTTCAATCTCTTGATTTAATTTCCTAATTTCTTTCAAGAAGTCGATCTCAGTGTCTGAGCTTTTGTTCACCGTTGCCCCTCGGACTGAATGACGATCTCTTCGGCTGGCTTGTGTAGCTGCTTCCAACTTTAAGGCATATAGAAGTGCAGCCTTTAAATCCTGTACATCTGCCATTCGTACCGCTCTCTGCACTTCTGGATCTTTTATTCCGTCTACAAAATATTGCAGTGAGAGCATTTCCCGTACATTTGTTGGACAGTCAATGAATGCTAAATTTGCAAGCCGTTCAATTTCCGAGGCAAACTCTGGAAGGGTTTCACTCGATTTTTGATGGCGGCTCTTCATTTGTATTCTCGTGTAATCCTTGAAGAATTTTTCGCCGAATCTCATTTCAAGTGCACAACTTAGAGTCTCAAAATTGAGTTGCGTCATATCGGGCAATGTCTGCAGCACTTCGGCGGCTTCTCCTCTTAAAGATGCTGCCAGTTGACAAGCTTTCACCTCGTCACTCCATTTGTTCGCTTCAGCTACAATGGTGAATTGGGTCTTGTAAACTTGCCAGGAACTCTTTCCATCGTATGTCGACAGCTTAATGTGCACAGGAGAAGCAGGCGGATTCCTAAATTCTTCATAATTACCACTAGACGCTGAAAGTTTCTTCTCAAGATCTTGTACTTTTTTATTTAGCTTTTCATCTACTTCACCTAGTATTTTCTCTTCAACGTTACTGATTTTCTCTTCAACGTTACTGATTTTCTCTTCAACGTTACAAACTTCATTCTGAATTTTCTCTTCTACTTCCGCCATTTTCCGTTCCATTTTCTGTTCAACATTACTAACTTCATTCTGAATTTTCTCTTCTACTTCCTCTATTTTCTCTTCTACCGAGCCTATTCTTCTCTCTACCGACGAGAACTTTTCTTCTAAAGTTTTCTTCATTTCTTCTTGGCCTTTATTAATCTTTTCAGTCACATCTTCTTGGCATTTGTTCATCTTTTCCGCCAACTCTTCTTGGCCTTTATTCATTTTTTCCGCCAACTCTTCTTGGCCTTTATTCATTTTTTCCGCCAACTCTTCTTGGCCTTTCGTCAATTCTGCCTTTATTCCATTAATAGCTTCTAACAGTTCTTTCAGTTGACCATCCATTGTTCTTGTTTTCGCCATAAGATCCCGACTCCTGACACCAAATGTTGCAGCGTATATAGGGTTCTTTCGATCTTATGGTTAGACAACTTCAAACTCTTTTCTCTTAGAAAAGTAGAAAATAATTTATTTACAGATCTTCAGAACAACAGAGTCTTCGAAACTCACAAATATTACAAGATATTCCAAAATAACTGTTTAAATCTATCGAACAAGTACAAATATAGGTCGCAGAGACTCTAAATGTCTCAACACTATATCACATTCAAAACAACGTAGATAAAACTCAATACATCAAGCAAACTTGCTTGGACAATCTCTAGTAGCTCACTCAATGACTGACTGGTAAATAATAACAACAACAGCTCGTATCGCTCTCCTTATATATAGTCTCGTAGCATGTGCTAGAAATTTCTAGAAAAACCTGGAAAACCACGGAACAACAAACAATGTATCAGTAGACCTAAGGGGGGTTACCATAAATAGGGAAAGGTTACCATCGCCAACAATCGCCAAGTTTGTCGCCAACTTGGCGATATATCGCAAAATTTGGCGACCAAAATTAGTCGCCAAAAGTGACGCCAACTTGGCGATATCTTCATTATTTCGCCAATCTGCCATAGACATACACTGAAAATAATGGACAAGTTTGCTTGATAACAGAGACAATGTAACAAAAACTAATATTAGTAAAGGAATGGAGCTTAATAAGATTATTTACATTATTTTACAGTACAAACACTAACTATTTACAAAATTCGTAACAATAGATTTTTTTTTAGGTCTCGCGTATAAGTCGACCCCCACTTTGAAGTTCTTTTTTTGTCTAAAATTTCACGACTTATACGCGAGTATATACGGTAGCTATTATAGATCTATCAGTGCAATACTTGGTGATAGTTGCGACAGTTCTTCCAAACCCAGAAATAACTGAATTTAAGCAGTAAAAAAAAAGCCTTTACAAATATGGGAGACTCTCTAAATTTCGCGGCATAGCGAAAAAAAATTACAAATTTTGATGTTTCTTTCAAATTTTTTGAGGTTTAAAAGTTGTAGAAAAAATACCACGATTTCCAATTTTCTAAAAAAAAAATCTTTGTATAACCCGCACCGTGTATAAGCCGCAACGGCTTTTTAGAAGGTTTTTTTCTTGTATAAGCCGCGGACTATACACCCGAAAATACGGTACATACTTCATGGATTCATGTTAATTCTATTATGTTCAAATGAGTGTAACACCATTAAAATGCATTTGAAACTTTTTTCCCATTGATCGTAATGTAACGGAATACTTTTGATTGTCCCTGTAATTGATCTATGCATCCGATTTTCATAACATTTGAAATGATTCCACAAAATTATGTAACAATTATACGTTTTAAATTTCAAACGATTAAAATGCATTTGAAACTTTTTTCCCCTTTGACCGTATTGCAACGGAATACTTTTGATTGTCCCTGTAATTGATCTATGCATCCGATTTTCATAAAATTTAAAATGACTCGACAAAATTATGTAATAATTATGCATTTTAAATTTCAAACGATTCGGTTGGATAGTTTTTGCGTTGTTATATGCGGACAGACGGACGGACTGAGCGACAACAATAGGTGCTACGTATTTACATAATTACGAACGCATCTAAAACAAGTTGGAAATTGCACGTGAACGTAGCAAATGAGGTGCGTTCGTACGATAACGAAGTTTTAAAAATATTCAGATCTTGCTAATATAGTAGAGCGTACTCCGGATACAGTATAGTAGTCGAAATCTTTACGTTTCTATAAATATGCAGGAAGTAATTTTTTATTACACCTCAGCAACGTATATCTTATTCATAAAATGTGAAATAGTTGAATATAATTAAAACACGTACCAAACCATGTTTCCCCGTATAGCATTATATAGTGGAATACTTTTGTGTGGCCCTGTAATTTGATAATAAAAATTCTTTGCATCACAGATTGTAGAGAATGCATATTTTAGTATATATTTCATAGATTCATGCAAATACTATTATGTTCGAATGAGTGTAACATCATTAAAATGCATTTGAAACTTTTTCCCCATTGACCGTAATGTAACGGAATCCTTTTGATTGTCCCTGTAATTGATCTAAGCATCCGATTTTCATAACATTTGAAATGACTCGACAAAATTATGCAATAATTATATGTTTTAAATTTCAAACGATTAAAATGCATTTAAAACTTTTTTCCCTATTGACCGTAATGTAACAAAATCCTTTTGAATGTCCCTGTAATTGATCTATCCATCCAATTTTTATAAAATTTGAAATGACTCGACAAAATTATGTTATAATTATGTATTTTAAATTTCAAACGATTCGGTTGGGTAGTTTTTGCGTTGTTATATGCGGACAGACGGACGGACAGACGGACAGACAGACGGACAGACGGACAGACTGAGCGACAACAATAGGTGCTACGTATTTACATAATTACGAACGCACCTAAAAATGAAAAGTGGTTGTATATAGCAAAGGATGCGATTATGTTTCCATTGATCAAGATGTTACGATATGTGGTGTCCTAAACATAGGAGAAATGTGTGATATTGCAAGTAATTAAAATAATGGCGAAGAAGCAGACCGATGAAGCTAAGGCATCAGTGCCAACTTTGTCTGATGCAATTATGGCATTTTAAAAATGTATGAACATTCATATATGCATATGAAATTACAGAAAATGACCAGAAAAATGTTGTATATCTTGAAAAATTATTTTTTTATTTTAAAAGATGTGAACAAAAAATCAAACAAAATTATTGGTTTTTAAAAATAAATAAAAGTTTTCTGTAACTTAAATTTATTACTTTTACAATTTTGTAAGTAACAAATCAGTATTTATTAGTACTTTGTATACATTTTATGAATTAGTAATGCATTAACATCGTGTTTTTTTTTTTTTTTTTTTTTTTCGTATTTTGTAGTTACTCCGCATTTATCGTTTTTTTCCCCGCACCCCTTGAAAAACGATGGATCGAGGTTCTACTGTAGTCAGATTTTGTGGTGCAATAGCGGTTGCACTCTTATGCAAAAATGCAGGAATACAAAATTTATTATTACGGTTCTACATGTTAAATTCAGTAATACGGAAATAATAGGAATCCATCTTAAATAAGACGTTATCATCCTGGCAACCTATAATCATTACCTAATATGGGTTATCATTTAATAAATGACGACGTATGCTTGGATTTAATAGAAGGAAGAAAACTTTTATTAATACCTTTTTGAATTTTAATTCTATCTATATTATAAAGGCCAAACGTATCTGTGCGTAACGCATACGTCATTTTGCGAATGGCAGCACTTTCAAATTTTAAATGAAATTTCATTATTGCAATTTTGCTACTACAATTTTTTAAACTTCTATATATCCCACATTTTCAATTCTTACGCCATCGTGTAGGGAAAAAAATATACTTTTAAATGAAATTTGTTTGAAAGCTGTATCTTGATTTGTTTTTAAATTATTAATTTTTTTGTAGTTTTTAATAAAGCTTTTCTAATTGTGGCAACAGGAATACTTCATTTCTATTAAAAGCAAAGGAAAAAGGGAAAGAAATTGATTACTGTATCTTTATGTTGCCATTTACTCATTAAAAGGGAAAAAATTGAAATTTAAATATCTTCTGTTATAAAACCCGGTGAATTTTGGTTTCATCTACAAAATTTGATTTACACGTAAAAGAATATCAACAGTTTAATATCTGTTTAAGCTAATAGCATTGAAACTTCAAGTTTTGAATCAAAATGATCAAATTAAAATTCCAATTTTTTCTGAAAAGGTGAATAAAGATACGAAATGTGCATTTGTAAATTTTGATATGATGAAAATGACGCCGGGTTTAGATTTCACGGGGGAAAAATGGCACAGATGTCATATACGTACCACATTTGCACGTGCTTTTCCTCCCGCCAATTTGGCATTATACAGCTGTGCTAAGGAGATTACCTGTTTAATAAGTTTATAACAATTGTTAGGGAGAGGAAATCGGGAAAATTAAAAATTTCAGTGAATTGTGCTTATTTAATGATACAACTGCATGCATGCATTCAATATGGCAACATATATTAATATTTACGATTTATTGTGAAAATTATATTTGCTGTTTTACTGCTTATTAAGTTTGTTATTTATAACTGTTTATTTATTGTTTCCTTTTTGATTAAATTCATATTTATTTACTGTTATTTTCTATTTTAGTTCTTTAAATTATTTTTATGATATATTATATCAATAATTTTTATATCAAACTATCATTTATTTATATATATATTATTTTTTAATATTTGAATATTTTTCGTTTTTTCACGTTATTTTTTTATATTGGAATAAAAAATAACGTGTTGTTATTGCATGCAATTTTAACTTACATTAAAAAAAAAAAAATTCGCCACATTGGCGAGAGAAAAAAAACACGTGCAAACGTGGTGCGTATATGACATCTGTGCCAAAAAAGTCTATAATTTCGTCAAAGTTGAATAAATTTTGCTTTTTTTTTTTTTTTTTTTTTCATTTTTGAAATGCTAGCATAAGAACTTAAATTGATAACTTTATCATAATAACAGGTCTTTATCATTTTTTTACTGCTTTCATGTACAATTAAAGTTTAATTTTAACAATTTCTACAACTGAGTTATATAAATAGTATTTTGTTAATTTGTCATTAAATATCGTTTGTTAAGAGTTAGACTTACCAATATAAAATGCATTTTTTACTATAACTAATTTTGTAGGTTTATTATAAATCAATGAAACAGTTCCGTTTTAAACATTTTCTTTCGTCGAAATTCGACGGGTTCTGCCTAGTTTTCATAAAATTTGCAATGATTCGACAAAATTCTGCAACGATTCAAACCTGTATACTTGATTGTTTCTACATGGTTGGGTAATTTTTTTCTCTATTCTTAAATCAAAAAGGGCATCTTTGTGACATATGCTTTAATTTATTTTTGTTCGGAAATGTATGAAACTAGCAGGTGTTGTTATTCAGAAACTGTCTAATTGCACTCAGTTTTCTTTCTTAAAAAAAAAAAAAAAAAAAAAAAAAAAAAAAAAAAAAAAAAAATAGATTTTTCATAACAAGCCTTCAAATTCGACGTTTTTGAGCACATTTCCCGACGAAAGCAGAAAAACCGGTTGAAAAGCAGGAGAAAAACGGGTGATCACGTAATCGAAATAGCTTAGAATTGTATTGGTAATTTAATGATCATAAAATGGAAAAATAAGTTCACTTCGAAATCGCTACCATAGTCGAACCTTCCAATTTTATATCTGCCTGTTAAAAAATGAATTTGTAAATGTGTCAAAATGTTTCGAGCTTGTTGAGCGGAGCAGTTGAGAACACCCTTAAGCATACAAATAGACGGACGGTATAGATGACGACTAGAAGCACTATGTATTTATATAATTATGAACAACCCTGATTATGATTTAAATTCTTAAAGGAATTAAGGAGAAAGAAGAAAAAAAAAAGAGGGGTTGGGGAGAAATTAAAGGAGAGGCTAATGGTCTGCAATGCACATTTGCTCTGTTGTCGAATAGTCTGGTAAAAATAGAAAGCGATAGAGATTAGAATTATGAAAGGAGTCGGATAAAGTTTTGGGAAGAAAAACACCTGTTTAAATCATGTCGAAAGAAACAACAACAACAATAATAAATAAAAGTTTTTCGATAAAAATGTGACCAAGATTAAATATTCCATGTGAGTATTATGAGATACCAGTCCTAAAATTTATTTTTACATACAAAGTTTGCTCTGCATTAAATTTTTATTTTTTTTTTAACCTCTTGGGAACGAGCGACTGGTACAGTGAAACCTCCAAATAAGGGACACTCCGAATAAGGGACACCTTTATTTAAGGGAGAAAACTTCCACAGGACCGAAGCTAGAAGTGAACTCCAGAGGGGGCTCAAGAGAATGTAGGGAGGCTCATAATTTTTTTCCTCTCTCTCTGACGCAGAAAGATAAATTAGTGCATATTGGCATTGTAGGTACTATGTTTCTTATTAAACTGTTCTAATAACTTCATTTTATGCTAAGAAAAGTACAGGATGATGAAAATTTTGAGTGCATAACTGGTGAAAAATTAAACATCATGTTAGCGTCATATGTGCAAATAGGATGAGGGAGTGTTGAAACACTTATTTTAGATACAATTTAGTAATTCTGCATAACTGTGAAAGGTCCTCAAAACTAAATTATATTTTTGAACAGAATTTCATTTGAATTTTCGGAAGAGAAATTCATTGAGTGACCTTGGAAACTTTTCTAGAGGGGGGGGGGGCTGAGCCGCCCATAGCGCCCCCTTAGCTACGGCCCTGACCCAGTCCCTTGGTATAGGACGCGTAATGTATTTACCTCTGAATAAGGGACACCCGATTTAAGGGCAGTTGAAAATGAGATCAAAAGAGACTGGTTTCTGCAGAGAATGAAGTAGGTCTATGATGAAAATGAAAATACAGATTTTTGTGAATTTATCAAACAGACAGAAAGTGGATACAGAAGCATACGAAAAAATTGACGAGCATTTATTTACCCACAATTCTGATTTAACATCAGTGCATTTATCCCCATTGAAAGTAATGTTGAAAATTTTGAGGATGATTCTGAAAGTGGAAAATAAAAGGAAATTATTTAATAAAGAACTTTACCGATGCTTTAAGGCTGTTTACAAATCCGAAAGGGCTACTTTTGTGACATAAGTTTTAATTTACTTTTATTCGGAAATGTTTCCGTTTGTTGGTTGAGAGATTTATTGCCATAAAATACGCAAAGCAATTGAATACTTTTTCTGAAAATACTGACGATAATGAAGAACTAAAATTTATAAGTATGGTAAATGAACACTTGAAAGGTTTGTAGTGAAAAAATGAAATTTACAAAACATTTACTTTTGATTGATTACTTCAAGTGGAATTCTTTTAAATCTTTTAATACTTTTTGCATGTGCAAAATTCGCATATAAAATGAAAATCAATAATTCTACAAATATTGTAATGATTTATTAATCAATTGAAAATTTTAATTTATTGATTCTCTATTCATGTGTGTCTGATTAACGTAATTTATACACTTTAGGTACTCCCCTATAATGATTTGTTATTTGTTTACCCTTCTGAACGATTAATTAAAAATAGCAGTCAAAACTCTGAATAAGGGACACCTCTATTTAAGGGACAAAAGTTCCGGTCCCATGGGTGTCCCTTATTTGGAGGTTTCACTGCATTGTGAATAAAATTTTTCGATGATTTAAAATCAATCGGCTCTATAATTTATGGACTTATCTAGATGTGCTCTTGCTTTGTAGACATAGATGAAAACAAAACAAGCACTGAAAAAGGCGTATGTGAAAATCGATACTGATGAAATCGGCAATTTAATTAAGACCAAACAAAAGTCTGGGAACTGCGGTAGGAGAGAGAGAATTCAGAACTGTGGGATAACTGCCAATTCGAGAAACTCTAGATGACACCGATGCCATGGCGACGCAACACAAAACTAAAAAATAATCTCAGACTCAAGAAACCTGAATGTTGGACGATTCACATCGAATCGGATGCTGATTGAGGAGAAAAGGACCGATTATTTGCCGAGGCATAAACTTTCTCGGGCGTTGAAACGTAGATGGGGTTTCCGGCCGATAAAAAAGGGACGTGTCGAAGATGAGGAAAAATAAGCGGGTTGCGTTATCATTTTATCAGGAAACAATAAATCACGTCTGTTCTCACTTCGGAATTATTTGTAATCACTAAAGGATGAATTGAAAAATTCGTTGCGGATTAAGGGTGTTCTTAAATCAAAAAGGGCAACTTTGTGACATATGCTTTAATTTATTTTTGTTCGGAAATGCATGAAACTAGCAGGGGTTGTTATTCAGAAACTGTCTAATTGCACTCAATATTCCGTTTTTTTTTTTTTTTTTTTTTTTTTTTTTTGCGAACGCGATAGATCTTTCACAACAAGCCTTCAGAGTTGACTTTTTTGAGCACATTTCCCGACGAAAGCAGAAAAACCGGTCGAAAAGCTCAATGATTAAACTCTGTGTTATTCAACTCAAAGCATATAAACGCACGGTTTACCCAAAAATTGTTAAGTAATTCTATTTTTTTTTTTTTTTTAAGATTTTTTGATTATTATTATACATTTGCACTCTAGATGGACATTTTGAAGTTTTATCCTGTCAAAGACGTTTTGAACTTAATTGTTTTAAAGTTTTAAATAGAAAGTAGCAATGGTAGAATTTTACTCTATTATGTTTAAAATGTCACATTTAATTGTGTAATTTTTGCGCAATTCTCGCATTAAAAAATTAATAAACATACTCTATGAATTTCAGAAACGTATTTTGATATTGATAATAAATTTTTATTCTACCTGCATTGTCAACTGCGAAGAATCTATATTCTAAATCTGAACGGAATATAAAAATATTTAATTAAGTCGGATGTAACAATTTTTTTAAATCACATGATAATCTTTGGGTCATCTATTCCCTGCTCAACCTGTAAACCGGACCTTATTACGGCACGGGCAAATCGGGTTTTTGCCCATGGGCCGCGGACCTTAAAGCCTCCACCCCCCCCCCCCTCTTCCCCCAAATCCATACATTATTTTATAAAATATTTACTTTCTTTTTCCAATTCCAACTCTTCTATATGTCGAAGCTATTAAATTCATCTTAAAGTAATATAACAAATTGCTGAAGTTATATATAAGAGTTTTCTTCTGTATTAAGTGGGAAAAGGGTTTTTTTTTATTAATTAAGGTATTTAATTTAGAATTGACGGAGCTAGAAATCTTCTTCTATTTATATCCAATGTGTAAAAATATGTTTGTACATAAAAAAAAAAAAAATACACATATGAGTGATCATCAGTTCTATTTGAATAATGTTGCAATGACTCGAAAGGAGCCCCGTAATTTATTGCTTTTCCTAGAATCCCAATTACTCATAATCGGGGCTTGCCTGTAAATCAAAGGCAGAGAAAATGAAGGGCGTGCAATACAGGGAAATTAACCCTTTAATCTTAGATTTTTGACAAGACAAGTCAGGGTTAGTTGAACAACTCTGTTCTTCTTATCTAATGTTCACTTTCAGAAAATAAGTTACAAAAGCGACGCCATTTCCACCTTTCACAGATCTCATTCAACAGTCAAAAAGCTATCTAACTCCCTTTAAGAACACAATAGAGTCTGTCTTTTTGCATGGTTTTTATCGCAGAACAAAAGGTACATGGGCAGTACAGAAAAGAAAATAAGCTCGTCGATGTCAAAATGGCAAACACCGCCAAATTAAAGAGTTTTAGTTCGAAATACAAAAGTGGCGCCCTTTTTCGAACATGCTGACACCCTGTTCCAGACGTCGTCGACTTTTGCTACCTGATGTGGCAATTTGTGATGAGTACAAGTTTGTACGAGTAAACTGTAAATACAGAACTTGAATAATGTTGATAAAAAGGTTGAAGAACTGTTCTTTTTTGCGTGAAAAATGTATGTTTTGAGAATTGCATGAAAAAACCAGGAGGCAGCAAATTGCATTTAAACTGAATTTCCGAGCGGAAGAAGAATAGCCACTCAACAAAGGGTGAAAAACATCTTTATCAAGTGATCAAAATCGCTTATAACTCAATAGATAATTTATTGATCAAAAATGGGAAACACAATTCGATTTCAAATCGCTTCCATGGTCAAGCGTTCCAATTTTGAGTCTTTCTGTTCAAAAATGAGTTTGTAAATGTGTCAAAACGTTTTGCACTTTTTGAGCAGAGCAGTTAAGAACAGCCTTAAAGCAATACAGTGGAACCTCTTTAACATGAACCTCAAGGGGAATCAAAATTTTGTTCATGTTAGCAGTAATTCATGTTATCAGAATCAATTCTTTGTATTCGTTTTTATAGTGGACTGTGAAAACAATTCATGTTAAGCGTGTTCATTTTAACGAGGTTTGACTGTAATACAATTGTTTTTCAGGTTCTTTTTGAATTTCATTGTAGAAATTTTAACCACATTTTTCCAAAACTTTTGCAATTAAACTTGATATTTTCTATAGATTTCGAAGGTCTGTAGCCTCATCAGCCCACCTATTGGATACGCCATTGCGCATGTTACCCTTTATTTTAAACGCTCGCAGTAAATGATCTAATGACATACTTTGAAAAAGAAGAAGAAAAAAAGAATACAGGAGGAAATTTGTCAGGATCTCGCATTATTAAAAGGTCGAGTTGTTTACGAAGAAGTCAGAGCGCACGGCGCCTGTGATGCTGCGATCTGTGCCTTCAATTTATTTCATATTGACCTCTCTATGCATAGGAAGAAATTCTTTTCAACCACAGCTAAATCCCAATGCCCGCTGTTATTCAGGTCTCGAGCAATAGTCCACAATTTCTTATTTTCCCTCCACAAAAGGTGGCAGACAAGAATTTATTCCGAAAGAAATAGCCCGTGTCTATTGTGTTATATCAAACCAGAAATAAAAAAAATAGTAGAACGGAATCGGGGTGGAGGGGGAGGCAGAGAAGATGCCTAAACACAACACAAGAATGGTGCTTTGCAGCAACCCTGGAACGGCTTTTATTTTTATTTTCTTCACCCTGCTTTCCATCTTCGGATAGAATGTTTTCTGAGACAGAATTTTGTTCGGGGAAAGAGGATTACCCCCAGAAAGGGACCCCGACCCGCTTGTTGCCCCAGCTGCATGCATTACTCCACTCGACTCGAGGAGGTGCGGGAGACCCGTTTGCGGATTATATTTGTTTAGGGACCGGGGGATATTTTCAGAAGCTACACAAGTGGAGGAATTGGATTTCGTGTCAGCGAGAAAATGAGTATGTGTTTGTGAAATTGTAATTAGTTTCAGCATGGGCTGGTTGCAACAAAGAAAAGAAGCATGGTAAATAGCAAATCAAAACTGACAGAGTCTGAAAAATGCTTTTGGTTATTATTAGGAATTAGAGACAAGGCGAACTCATCTCGAGCCAGCCCCGAAACGGCCTCGGGTTCAAAATAAATATTTTATCTATTCGCAAATAATTGGGGGAAAAAATGTAACTTAACAAATTACACCAACCATTTGGAAAAGTGATATTTTCAAAAACTAAAGTATAAGACTTATAAATAAATTCTATATTTTAAAAAATAATCCATAATAAACATCATTTTTATGATGATCAAAACGCGACTTATGCAATAGCAGAGACCTACATAGCGCTTGGCATGGATTAAACATTAATATTCTTGGACCAAGCATAAACAAATTTTAAATGAAATTTCCCTTTTTACAATCTTTGGTACTGCGAATTTTTAAACATCTAAACATCACGCATTTTCAATTTTTACATGATTGTACAGAGAAAAAAAAAATCTACTTTTAATTGCAGTTTGTTTCAAAGCTATATCTCAATTTGTTACTGAGTTATTATTATTATTTTTTGTAATTTTTAATACTTTTTTTTGTCATCGTAGCAACAGATACAGTCGAGTCTCTATATAACGAAATCCACCGTTCCAGTAAAAAATTCGTTATATAGAGAAATTCGATGTATAGAGAATGATGTTAAAAATCGTATTTAATGTGTGAAATTTGAACAAATATTATTTTTGATCTTTTGAATTAATAATTTGAAATGTTTAAAAGTAAATATTAACCTAACATTTTATTTCTTAATTATTTAAGCCGTTTCAAAAAAGAGAACATACATTTATTTGAAAGCTTAATGAAAATCAAATAAAAGAAGACTTGCATTAATTTCAGACGAAGAAATCTGTAATTTTTTGTTGTTTTGATTTTAAAGTTGTTACGCTCTCAAAAAAAAAAAAAAAAAAAAAAAAAAAAAAAGTTTAAATTTTAGCAAGGAATGAAAAATTGTAGTTAACATTTCCCTCCATTTGAAGGCCTCTCTTATGTGCCTCTCATTAATTCCTCTCTACATGTGTATCAATCCAATTGGCACTGTTTTGAGAAGGATGTGGAAAGGTATGTGGGAGGTGAGAGGAATTCGTTGGATTTAAAGAACAAGAAGAGAAGTAATATAAAAAAAACTGAGCACTGACGATAAATCAAAAATAAGTAATGGAAAATTGATTCCATATGATTTCGAAGCTTTTTAAAACTGAATAAATTAAGACCAATTTGTGAAAAAATTCGTTGTATGGAGATGATATTTCGCTATATAGAGACTGTTTTTAATGCAATCATGCGAAAAGGGGACCGTTCCTACTAAAAATTCGTTATATAGAGAAATTCGATGTATGAAGTTTCGTTATAGAGAGACTCGACTGTATATTCCATTTCTGGACTTTAAAAACATGGACCAATCAGAAAAGCAATCAAATCCGTACATGACAGGAGTTCAGATATCTCTATTCTCACTCGACAGAAATTACTATTTTATAAATGATAAAAAAAAAAAAAAAAAAGAAAACAAAAACTTGCTGTTTGAGAAACAAGCATATAGTTAAGTTTTTAAAAGTTACAATCGCTTAAAATAAATTTGAAAAGGAATTGGATTATTAATGGGACATAAGAGAAATCTACCGTACATATAAAATGCAAATTTAAATTTCGTTCCAGCTGCCTATAAGTTGAATTCTGCTGAATGGATTCTGATGGTACTTGCATTGTTAGTCAAATAATTTTTTAGGGAAGCATATGACATATTATTCTGTTGCTTAGTTATTGAATTACGGGGGAAGTTCTATAATCAAATAAACCTTATTCTGAAAGTATTTTTAAATGTTCTACTGAAAAAATTTTGATAGATTATGTACTATTAATTAGATAATTTTTCAGGGATGGTTTAAGCATATTATACATTGTTCTATCACCGCTGCTAAATCCTATTGTAATTTATTACTAAGAGTTGATCTTAACAGCTCAAATTTTGACTGACAAATGCGAAAATATAATAATATAGTGAGTTTCGTATTGATTTCAGTAATGATATGCAAGATACAAATCCATATTGCTTTTCACCAAAGTATTTCGTTTGATTCAAAGTTCTTTTGCAAAAACAGAGCAGCGTCGCGGGTTTTTCTGAGATTTCTAAAGATAAAGATCGATTTTCGGAATCATAGGTAATTAACTCGAAAGCGATTATTGTATTTTTCGATCGTAATTATATTATGTAGATTAAGAAAAATTTGTCTTTTTAGGTGCGTTCCTAATTATATAAATACGTAGCATCTATAATCCGTCTGTCCTCATATAATGCGTTTTTCAAATGCATTGCTGAACAAGCCCGAAATTTTCTGACACATAAACTAATTCATTCTAAAGGGGCAGTGAACCTTTACTTGAGCAAAATCGACCCCCCCCCCCCCAAAAAAAAAAAAAAAAAAAAAAATGCATATTATTATTCTCCGGTTTATTCTGAGTCGTTTGCAAAAAAAACTGCAAGCAGGTGCAATTTTTTTCCCCACAAAGTTACATTTTTTTTCACAAAGTTGAATTTTATAAACAATTTTTTGGCCCTTTAACCTCGAAACAGTTGCTTGTACAGTTTGTAAAAGCGATGGATTTTCTTTGTACAAGGTATTGCCAAATTACCATACATATATATATGTACCAAACAGTATTTTACTGAAAAAAATTACAGTAAATTTTAACATTTCAAATAAATAAATAAATAAAGCAAATAGCATTTTTTACTCACCTTTATATTTCACTAGTCTAAATTAGAAACAATGGTTTGATGTGGAAATAAAATGTTTTGGTTTAAAATTTTATTTTTTCCAGGGATTTTTTTTTTTTTTTTTTTTTTTTTTTTTTTTTCTTGAGGGGGTATTTTAAATAAAATGAGTGCAAGTTATGTATTTTAAATGAATATGATATATGTATTTTAAAATTAATGAAATTAATGAACAATACATGATGGTAATGGCCGAACGATATTCGGCGATTTATTACCTACCCCCCCCCCCCCCCAAGAAAGGAAATTACAACTGAATTAAAAAAAAAAAATATTACAAAAAGATAATGTAGTGAGTTGTAGGAAAGATAAAAATAACAATACATGTGTATTTTAATTTAAAAAAAAATATTTATCTGTTACATACCCAGTAATTATATGAAATTGCTTTGAATTTTTAAAATGCAACGAAATCCTTTTTAAAGCCTCATTGATAGTGATATTCTAAAAAAAGGGGGTCTATTTCTGTGCTATTAATAGCACCAAAACAGTTTTTTAGCTCACAGGCTATCATAGCCTGAGAGCTTATGTGCCCGCCCGTTCTGTACGTATGTACGTGCGTAACGCGATAACTCATGATAAAAATATCCGATCCACATGAAATTTTGTATATGGGTATATCCTGATAAGGCGCTTCCCTGATTAGTTTTTGGAGTTCATTCGATATGTATAACAGGGGGAAGGGGGGGTCATGCCCCTTACTTTAATTGATGTAAATGGGTTTTTCATGCAGAATTGTCAGTTTTAGATATAGGATCATTCTGATTGGGCGCCTCCGTGATTGGTATTAGTAGTTTATTGGATAAGTATATTCAGGGGGAACGGGGCTTCTAATGCTCCTCCCTTTAATTTATATAAATGAGTTTTTCATGCAGAATTATCAGATTTCGTTCAAATCTCTGCATAGTTTTGGAAGTTTAATGGTTAAGTATAAAAGAGCGGACTAACTCTTCATAAATTATATAAATGGGTTTTTATTAAGAATTTTCCAATTTGCTCTGAATTTTTGATATAGATTTTTTATATGGTAAAGTATGTCCCTGATTAGTTTATGGGGTTCAATAATTAAGTGTAAAAGGGGAAAGGGGAGATGCTTCCCCTCCTTTAATTTTTTTTCGAACGGAATTAACCCTTGAAAACATAAGGCTGTAATGTACAATTAGTATGCGTAGCCTGTGAGCTCAATGCCATCAGTTTAACTGGGCAGTATTCCTTTTTTTCTTATTAAAATATCATTTATGGAGGTTTTAAGATGTAAAATATAAAGGTAAGTGTATTTATGTACTTTAAATCTGTTTTTCTCAAATTTAATTTTTCAGTGTTTTTAGATTTTTGAAATGCTCTTTTTGTCGTAATTTATGAAATTGATAAGGAAGTATCCTGATATTGTTTAGAAAGAAATTGAGTAAGCTTTTTAAAATTCGTCTCCATTAAGATAGTCAAATTTGATTTTTTACTTATTAAAATGCAAAATTATGAAAATAAATATGGAATTTAGAGGAAAAAAAAACTGTAAAATATTATGATATTTTACAGATATCTATGATAATTAAATTATTTATCGAATTATTAAGGAATTTTGATCACGTGATCACGAGTTTTTCTTCCTTTGTAAGACCAATTTTGACAACTTGTTCTAAAAACTCTATTGCGCTTTAAAAAAAAAAAAAAAAAAAAAAAAAAAAAAAAAAACTGAATAGCCTATTTTATTTAAGGACAATCTTGAAGTACAATTAAAAATAATAATAAAAACGAGAATCCTTTCTCAGAGCATATAGCGACACATTTTTCTATTTCTCGCAATATTCGGTGGGCGAACGGAATTAATAAGAAACATTTTACGACTGGTATAATTTTTGAACAAAAGTGCGCTTTCCATGAAGGGGTAAATATCGGATGAATGAGCCCGATTCTCGGAAATTCGGGGAACTTTTCCAGTCGGGCGGAGATGTATTGGGTGTAATGGGAGGCATATGGCCACCTGCAGGCCATTGTCCACATCTCATAAACATGTCAGCGAGATGCGGTAACGGGGTTGACTCTCGCCAACTTACATACATCAGGAAGCCAGAGAGCTCAATTGCTTCCTCGCTTTGTTCAAGATGAAACGTTATAACGTTGGGTTGAATGGAGTAATAAAAACGGACGTCCGGTTTTCTCAGAAAGCGAAATTGTCCTTAAAAATGTCCCGGGTCGCGAGCTACCCAGGGTATGAGAAAATGACCAAGTTCTTAGATAATTAATTGGGAAGAAAGTAGAGAGACTGATAAGCTGTCCAAAGTTATAAAAGCGTGACTTAACCAAACAATTAGTTTAGTTCGCAGTTCGACAAGTGCGAAACTTTCTCCCACAATATTGTACACAATTTTAAAAAGGTCAACTTTGTGACATGAGTTTTAATTTATTTTTGTTCGGAAATGCACGGATGTACTCAGAAGCTATCAAATCGCACTCAATTTCAAGTCTTTTTCTTTTTCCTTTTTTCTTTCTTTTTTTTTTTTTTTTTTTTTTTTTTTTTTTTTTTTTTTTTACGAATTTTCGGCATAGTTTTCCCCCCTCAACAGCTCGACAATTTCCGATACATTTTCAGACTCATTTTTAAAAGTAGAAACACGAAATTTGCTGGGGTGATTTTTGAAGTGATATAGAAGATGCCGTGGGATGTCATTTTTCACTGACTTCATTAGAATTGGATTTAGAAGCAATTATTTTCTGAGTTCCATCATTTTTTCGTTCCCAGATCTCCAGGTTCTGAAATTTCTGTTCAAATTGGTAACTTCGACAGCATTTTTTGCAACATTTTCTACATTTACCAAAAAATTGACTAACACGGCACCTAATGTAGTTTCTAAATAAGAGATTTTGAAAGTATGGTGCATTTGAAAGCAAAAAGGGATTCAAAAATAAATCTGAGAATAAGCGGTTTTGATCGGAATACACACTTAAGCCGAAAACGAAAACGAATTTTCGGTCGATCTTTACGTAAAGATGTAACATTGTCAGACTTATGATTTTCCCATACTTTGATAAATAAATCACCTATCGAGTTATAAACAAATTTCATCTCGTGACAAGTTTTTCTTGCTTCGCTCACTGGTTACTTCGCACACTGGCTCACAGGTTTTTGTGCTTCCACCTGTAAATTCGACTCAAAACGCCAGTTTGCAAGTATTTTCTGAAAGATCTATTGCTACAGAAAACGTCTTTCGATTACACAGTTTCTGATTAACAACATCTGTCTGTTTCATGCGTTTCCGAACAAGAATGAAATAAAACTTATGTCATAAAGTTGTCTCTTTGGATCAGCCTTAATTAATACCGTACCCAATGAATCGATTAATTTGCTATTTTATCAGTTTACCTTGTTAAGAAAACCTTGTATGAAAGATGCAAATGAAAATGGAAAATGCTATTTGATGCTTATGCAGCTGAAATTTTCGAGCTTATAGGAATGGAAATAAATTTGTCTGAGAGATAAAGATAAAATAAATAAATAATTAATCATGAATAAAAAACTTTTTTCGAATATCGGCTCATAAAGTAAAAAACATAAAACAACGTTATAATGCTTTAGTCCTAAGCATTTGTGTGTTATAACGTTGTTTTATAGTTTTTACTTTATGTACAAATAAATAAATAGGAATAAGAAAGACCACCTTGCTTCGGCCCCTGACCCTGAATAAAAGCCCATGCAATGATATCTGGAAAATGTTTGTCATCGCGAATCCTATCCCCGCCTTTTCCGCCGAACTTTCAAATACCAGAATCTCACGTTCGCAGGCAAATACAGATGAATCGTAAAATATTAGCTGACGGATTTGCAGCCCCGGTGTTGGCAAATAAATCCCCATCTGAAAAGCTTATAGTCGCCAGCTGCGTTTATGGCATCCATTCCATAACTGGTGGGATTCCACACAGGCTTAGCAAAAAATCTACTCAGAATTTATTCCGATAAAAGATTTCTGTCCCTAACACCTGATATAAAGTTGGTAAAGAGTGTTAGGAATTCAGAGATTACAGTTTTTGCCCAGAGGAGCAAATATTTATCCGCAAATATTTTTTATACGAACTAAGATCGATCTTCAACGTTGGACCTGCCTAAGCTTTTTGCTGATGTTGTTAAAATAAAATTATTATTTATTTATTTTGATAACTGCACAAATGTTTTAGAACAAATGTCCCAAACTTCTAGGTATGCGTATTACTAAACTGAAATTCAGACATAACACACATCAGACATATAACATGTAAAATAGTAAATTTAAAACAAATGAACATCTTGTAATAATATACTAACTGTAATTGTTAAAAGACGTAAATTAAAAGTCGAATAGGAAGTCGACCCTTTTCACACCCTGAAATCAACATTGCTGAGACGTTTCTTAATTACTTGGACCAAGAAGATGCAATTACAATTGCTAAAAAAAAAATGATATTGAGGAATTCGAGTAGTAAAATTAGTCGAAGTGTAAACTAGAAAATGAAAACAGACCTTTATCATGTCCAGTGCCTGTTTACTGAATAGGCCCGAGAAGCCCGTGCTTACTCACTGAAATACAAAGGGCCCCCAAATTTACTTTTCAAACCGAATTTGTGGTTGATAAAAATTCAATCAGGATAAAAATATGCATTTTTTTCGTACTATGCTGCAATTTCTAAAACATAAAAGATATTTTGATATCAAATATAAAGTAAAAATAACTGTAGCTTCATATTTGCCTTTTACAAAATTAATTAGTTATGTTTAATGCATTTAAAAAAATATTTTTTTAAATGTGCATAATATATAGATAGTTTTAGCTTAATATTAAAAATTGCTTTTACTCGAAACTTAGATGGTAAAATTTCAAATTATTTAAACATACAAAACATAAGTTTGTAAAAAAAAAAAAAAAAAAAGAGTAATAGGGGGGCCCCCTATGTGATGTCGGGCTTCCCCTACTTCTAAGTCTTAAGCGGGCCCTGATCATGTCATTCTTCATTAAACAGTAAGATAAACTAAATTTCTATTTTTTATTCCAATTGTAAAACTAAATAACGTAAAAATTTTTGTTTGTTCTGTTTCTTTTGCATGAATTGAATTATTAATGACTTATTATACAATAATATGCCTTTTTCTATAAATTTTCACCAAAATTTGCACAAATCCTATTATTGGGTTATTCGCTTATCCAGGTAGAGTCATTTCCTGACCAACCTGGTTAATCGGGAGTCTGCTGTATAGCAATGTTTTAAGGAGAAATATTGTAGCCATTTGTCGACATGATGGTGCGAAAACTGAGCGAAGTCAAGGTGGCAGGAAAAATAACAAATGAGTAGACTAACCTTGAACCTCAAAGGCGTAAGCACGATGATATTGCGCTGCTTCTCGAGATTAATTAAGAAGCGGGATTACGCTGTTCTACTAGTAAAAAACAAGACTTCCAAGAATCAGAGACCATTAACGTACAAAAGACAAGTGAATTTGCGAAATCTCCTGACTTGCGAATTGGTTAACATGTTGTAATACATTTTTATTAAAAATTTTCTCCGGCGTGATAGAAAAGAAAAAAGAAAAAAAACTTCTTTTTAATTGAATTCGGCAATACCCTCATCCCCCTTTATTTTCGAAAAATAATTTATTAGCTTTCTGTGTAGTGTGTGACCCTGACGTCATAATCATCCTTTACAGTCCTTTTACTATAACGCATACATGAACGTCATTTCTGCATCAACAAACTACCCTTACGTGAAAATTTAAATATGACTGCCATCGCATTACTCACAGTCGCACAAATGTCTTTAAGGGTGTTCTTAAATCAAAAAGGGCCACTTTGTGACATATGCTTTAATTTATTTTTGTTCGGAAATGCATGAAAATAAGAGGTGTTGTTATTCATAAACTGTTTAATTGAATTCTTTCTTTTTTTTTTAATTTTTTATTTTTTTAACACAATAGATTTTTTATAACAAGCCTTCAAAGTTGACGTTTTTGAGCACATTTCCGGACGAAAGCAGAAAACCCGGTCGAAAAGCAGGAGAAAAGCGGGTGATCACGTAATCGAATTAACTTAGAACTGGATAGGTAATTTAACTATCATAAAATGGAAAATTAAGTTCGATTCGAAATCGCTTCCATAGTCAGGCCTTCCAATTTGATATCTTCCCGTTTAGAAATGAATTCGTAATTGTGTCAAAACGTTTTGCACTTGTTGAGCGGAGCAGTTTAGACCCTTAAAAATTTTTTAAACTATTCACAAGGAAAAATATCATAATTTTTACAATACACGAATAAAATCTATGTTAAATGTTTTTCACAATTTTAGTTTTAGTTTATTTATAAACTTTCTAGTGTCACTTAAGGAGTCTGGTCACTCAGCTTCCGGATTCCCCTCACTAATGTTAAGTCTATAGGCATTTTAGGCATTTGGTACATTCGTATTAATATTTTTAATTTCTTTTTTTCTGTGCTCACTCCTTAAAACATGTCTTTGTTTTTTGTAACTGTCAAAACTTTTCTAAAATATAGACTTTATTTTATAGGAAGAATTAAAATTTTATCCCCAGTTCGTCCATTTTTAGCACATAAAATATTAAATTTGGTTCAGAAATACTTTGAGAACTGAGAAGAAAAGAAATATTCTTTAAGAAGAGTACACATATACAAAAAAAAAGAAGTTAAAAATATTAATTTCCGATGGGGATTGATCTACAAAACGATTGGGTATAAAATCTCTTTTTAAATTATGTGTATAAAATTAGCTTAAGGGGCATTTACATATAAAAACGAACCCAAACTTTATTTTCGTCAATAGCAATCTCCTACTTTGACACCATAAATAAATTCTACACCCTTCAATCAGTTATAAAACAAATTTTAATGAAATTCGCACGGTTAGTTTCAGAAAAATCAATTACACTGTTAAAATAATAATAATAATAACAATAATAATAATAATAATAATAATAATAATAATAATAATAATAATAATAAAACCGTTAAGGTTGTTCTTAAATCAAAAAGGGCAACTTTGTGACCCATACTTTAATTTATTTCTGCTCGGAAATGCGTGAAAATAGTAGGTATTGTTATTCAGAAACTGTCTAATTGCACTCAATTTTCTATTTAAAAAAAAAAACACAATAGATCCTTCATAACAAGCCTTTAAAGTTGACGTTTTTGAGCATATATCCTGACGAAAGCAGAAAAATCGGTCGAAAAGCAGGAGAAAAACGGGTGAGCACGTGATCGAAATATCTTATAACTCGATGGATAATTTAATGATCATAAAATCGAAAACTAAGTTCGATTCGAACTCGCTTCCATAGTCAGGCATTCCAATTTCATATCTTTCTGTTCAAAAATGAATTTGTAAATGTGTCAGAACGTCTTGCGCTTGTTGAGCGGAGCAGTTGAGAACACCCTTAAGGGGTATTTACATATCAAAACGAACCCAAACTTTATTTTCATCAATAACAATCCCCAAGTTTAACACCATAAATAAATTCTGCACCCTTCAATTAGTTTTAAAATCAATTTTAACGAAATTCGTACGGTTAGCTTCAGAAAAATCAATTGCACTGTTAAAACAAGTTGGAAATTGCACGTGAAGCATAGCAAATGATGTGCGTTCGTACGATAACGAAGTTTTAAAAATATTACTCTCATATATCAATCTCATAAAATTGTAAATAGTGAATTACAATTAAAACGCTCATCAAACAGAGTTCTCTCTATACCATTATGTAATGGAATACTTTTGTGTGGCCTTGTAAATCAATAACAAATGTTTTTTGCACCACAGATTATGCAAAATGTATATTATAATATGTACTTTATAGTTTCAAATAAATTTTATTAAGTTCGAATGAGTGTAACACCATTAAAACGCATTTGAAACATTTTTCCCCATTGACCGTAATGTAACGGAATACTTTTGATTGTCTCTGTAAGTGATCTATGCATCCGATTTTCATAAAATATGAAATAACTCGACAAAATTATGTAATAATTATGCATTTTAAATTTCAAAGATATAAAAAACATTTGAAACTTTTTCCCTATTGACTGTAATGTAATTGAATACTTTTGATTGCCCCTGTAATTGATCTATGCACCCGATTATCAAAAAATTTGAAATAACTCAACAAAATTATATAATAATTATGTATTTTAAATTTCAAACGATTAAAATGCGCTTGAAACTTTTCCCCCCATTCACCGTAATGTAATGGTAATTGATGATTTAATGTAATGGTAATGGCTTTTGATTGCCCCTGTAATTGATCTATTCATCCGATTTTCATAAAATTTGAAATGACTCGACAAAATAATGTAATATTTATGTATCTTAAATTTTAAACGATTCGGTTGGGTAGTTTTTGCATTGTTATATGCGGACAGACAGACGGACGGACTGAACGACCACTATAGGTGCTACGTATTTACATAATTACGAACGCACCTAAAAATGAATAAAAAAGTATTAAAATTTTTACATTTAATTTTAATGCAATTTTTACGGCAAAAACTGTTGGCAATGTTGCTGCCAGTAGTTTTTGCCGTAAGTTTAACGGATTTTTTTCTTTCTTGTTTTTACAGTACATTTAAAAATGATTCTATTTTAGGGAGTGTATTCGAACTGATATTCGGTACTTGATTCTTAAAATGCTACAGAATGACTATGTCACTTCTATCAATGTATTATTTTTTTTAATAGGTCCATTTCCCTCACCTAATATGTTTCTATATTGCCAGCCCAATGTTTTGATAAAATGAATAAAATATTTTTGTTTAAATTGTATTTTTCCGCACATCAAGCACGGTCCCTTAAGGGTGTTCTTAAATCAAAAAGGGCAGTTTTGTGACATATGCT
Source organism: Maratus speculifer (assembly GCA_964019185.1). Classification (NCBI taxonomy): domain Eukaryota; kingdom Metazoa; phylum Arthropoda; class Arachnida; order Araneae; family Salticidae; genus Maratus; species Maratus speculifer. The sequence goes on from OZ025289.1 coordinate 309,869,429, forward strand.
TTAATTTGTTTTTGTTCGGAAATGCATGAAAAAAGCAGGTGTTGTTATACAGAAACTGCTAATTGCACTCAGTTTTTTGTTTTTTAAAAAACCCAATACATCTTGCATAACAAGCCTTCAAAGTGGACGCTTTTGACCACATTTCCCGACAAAAGCAGAAAAACCGGTCGAAAAGCAGGAAAGAAACGGATGATCACGTGATTGAAATAGCTTAGAATTGGATAGGTAATTTAACTAACATAAAATGGAAAACTAAGTTCGATTCAAAATCGCTTCCGTAGTCAGGCCTTCCAATTTTACATCTTTCTGTTAAAAAATGAATTTGTAAATGTGTCAAAACGTTTTGCGCTTGTTGAGCGGAGCAGTTAAGAAAACCCTTAAAGATCATTTTTACATTTTTAGGTGCGTTCGTAATTATGTAAATACGTAGCACCTATACTGGTCGTTCAGTCCGTCCGTCTGTCCGCATATTATAACGCAAAACTACCCAACCCAATCGTTTGAAATTTAAAATATATAATTATTACATAATTTTGTCGAGTTATTTCAAATTTTATGAAAATCGGATGCATAGATCGATTACAGGGGCAATTAAAAGTATTCCGTTACATTACGGTCAATGGGGAAAAATGTTTCAAATGCATTTTAATGGTGTTACACTCATTCGAACATAATAAAATTGATATGCATCTATAAAGTACATATTATAATATGCATTTTACATAATTTGTGGTGCAAAGACTGTTTGTTATTGATTTACAAGGCCACACAAAAGTATTCCATCACATAATGGTATAGGGAGAACATTGTTTGATGAGCGTTTTAATTACAATTCACTATTTACAATTCTATGAGATTGATATATGAGAGTAATATTTTTAAAACTTCGTTATCGTACGAACGCACCTCATTTGCTACGCTTCACGTGCAATTTCCAACTTGTTTAATTATGATTTGAAAACTTCTCGAAAGAAAAAATGAATTGAAATTACGCATAAAGCTGGACTTATTAAATATAAATATTATACCAAAAAATTATAACTTGCAATTCATTTTTTTTTTCGGAATATTAATTTTATTATTATCAAATTTTAAAAATTGAAAATACAAAGTATTTATGTTTTTTTTTTTTTTTTTTTTTTTTTGCTGCTATAACTCCACACACACACACACAAAAAAAAAAGACCTATTTACATGAGGATAGCAATTTCAGGAGACATTAATAAAAATATGAAAATGTAATTACATTAGAAGCTCTAAATTTTGAAAGTTTATAATTAAAAAATTGCAATTGACTTTAAATTTCGTTTCTAGGCAACATTTGAACTAGAGGTCTGCACGGGCCGAAATTTCCAGGCCCGGGCCCGGCCCGAAAGTTAAAATTTCGGCCCAGGCCCGGCCCGGCCCGAAAGTTAAAATTTCGGCCCGAGCCCGGCCCGGCCCGAACGAAAAAAATAATGGCCCGACCCGGCCCGGCCCGAAAGTTAAAATTTCGGCCCGAGCTCGGCCCGGTCTTGAAAAAAGTTTAAAATTCGGTCCAAACCCGGCCCGGCTCGAGGGAATTTCTACAGAACATTGATCTTTAATCTTATGGAAGAAGTTCTGACCAAAAAAAATTATATTAGTCTTTTTTTCCATGTTTATAATCTCCATTTATGCAGAAGTGCCGTTTGTTGCGATATTTATGCTTTTAAATGAATCTTTGTTTGTTGTATGTAAATGTTTCAGTTATTACTAGTATTATTAATCCATATTCCCTGTAATGGAGACAAGAAATCGAAAAAGTGGTATATGGTAAAATTTCTAAAGACGAAATCGCTTTGGAACGAAAAAAAATGCATTCCCTTCTTAACAGATATAAATGTTTAATATATCTAGACACACGGCAGTGTGTCAGCCAAGTTCACAAAGTAAAAGGCGACACACCGGCCGTGGGTTTTATATTACCCGAACCATTTCGAGCCACTTTTGACCCCTCAATAACTTAAATTCTATTTGACCTACACACTTGCAATTTTTTGTGTCGTGTAAGACCATCGTCTAATTTCCGAATCCTAATTTTTTTTAAAAAAATCTTTTACCGTTCACGAGAAATTGACGTCTGAAAACCACTGTTTTTACCACTGACTCACTCACTCACTCATAGAAATGTTTGACTACTTCCAGGTGACTTAGGAAGTTGAAATTTGGTGTGGAGGTAGGTTATTGGATCTATAAATAGGAAAAAATCAGAAATCACCATTAATTAAACATTAATGGTTGGTTAGAGGATAAATTATTGGATTACAATGGAAGTTTATGAGAATTTCACAAAATACCAGAAATAGTGCCAAGTTGGCGTCACTTTTGGCGAGTATCAGGGCTAATCTTAGAAACTATCGAACCGATTTCAAAAGTAATGGTACCAAAATGATGGTATTCGCCCCGGTTCAAACATAGACTATATCTTACGTTTGTGCCACTAACCAAAAGAGGGTTCAGAAGCGAAAAACATTCTAAAAATGTGATTTTTGTTTTATTGAAGGGCCTAGAAGCACAAAATTTGGCATGTTAATTATTTATAAGATGTAAATGATCACTAATGATATTTGCTAAAAAATATCAAATTTAAATGGCTGAAAATCCGCGAAGAGCGTTCTAAAATAGTTCGAAATACCAATTTTAAAACAATCTCAGCAAACAACAAACCGATCTTAAAAGTAATGATTTCAAAATGATGGTGACAGTCTTTGCTCCAACATAGGATATATATTATGTAGATTACACTAACCCAAAGGAGGTAAAAGAGAAAAAAACATTCTAAAAATACGATGTCTGTATATTAAGGGACTGAACTGGAAACATAAAGTTTGGCATTTTAGAGTTTATGGAAATTTCGCGAAATATCAGAAATAGTGCCAAGTTGGCGACACTTTTGGCGAGTATCGGGGCTAATCTCTGAAACCACCGAACCGATTTCAAAATTAATGATACCAAAATGATGGTATTCGCCCCGGTTCAAACATAGGCTACATTTTATGGGTATACCTTTAACCAAAGGAGGGTGAAGAAGCAAAAAACATTCTAAAAATGCAACTTTTGTGTTACTGAAGGACCTAGAACTATAAGATTTGGCATGTTAATTATTTATAAGATATAAATGATCTCTAAGGGCATTTGATAAAAAATACGGAATTCAAAAGGGGTGAAAATGTGCGAAAAGCGTTCTAAAAATGGTCTAAATTGGGATTTTTAAGCAATTTCAGCAAACAACAAACCGATCTTAAAGTAATGATACCAAAATGATGGTGATAGTCCTTTCTCCAATATAGGCTATATCTTATGTCGTTTCCACTAATCCAAAGGGGGTAAAAGAGCAAAAAGCGTTCTAAAAATGCGATGTCTGTATGTTAAGGGCCAAAAAACATAAAATTTGGCATGTTCATTAATTATAAGATATAAAAGATCACTAAGAACATTTGTTAACAAATACAAAATTTAAAAGGGGTAAAAACGCGCGAAAAGCGTTCTAAAAACTTTCTAAAATAGCAATATTTAAGCAATTTTGGGTAGTTAGCGAACCGATTTAAAGAAAACAAAGATGCCAAAATGGTGGCGATAGTTCTTGCTCTAACAAAATTATTGGATAAATTACCAGATTACAATGGGAATCTATGCACTGTAAAAAAAATCCAGCAACGTTCCTGGGAAAAAATGGGCAGCTGAGTTGCCTATTATTTCCAAGAAACATTTCTTGAAAATGACTGGAACTTTACTGTGTAATTTTGAAACATTCCCCAGAAAAGGCAGTAAGGTTCCTGTGAAATACCAGGAACTTTTCTGTCGACAACAAAAACATTACTGGATATTTCACAGGAACCTTACTGCCTTCTTTGGGGAACGTTTCAGAAGTATTCAGTAAGATTTCTGTTATTTTCCAGAAACGTTATGTATAAATAATGGGCAACTCAGCTGCCCATTACTTCCCAGGAACATTTCTGGATTTATTTTCACAATCAGGAACGTTTCATATATTAGATTTCACTAAATTTTATTTTATTATTCTTTATTTGTGCATTTTATTTATTTACTTATAATTTTACATTAATTAGATTCGATGCCAAAATATATTAATCCATTTTCAAGTACTTAAAAATATTACTATTTTCTTTGTTTACTTTTGAAAAATATTTTTAATTATTTAGTCAATTTAAATTGTTCGACATATGCATTTAATTAATTATCCGGGATTTTTTATTTTATGTTATTTTTCATAGATTCAGAGTAATTAAAAACAGAATTTCACATACTGTCAACATTGTAAACGAGATAAATATTATTTTCAAATCGGCATCTCCCCCCTATTTATGAAAATTTTCTATGCTTCATAAGGTAAAATTCATAAGGTTCTAATTCAAGGAAATTGTGCACAGCAAACACACATCCAAAACAAACATTCGAAGCATATTTAAAATTTTTGATAACACTATTTTTTTTTCTGCATGGTGAAATTAAAGTGATCATTTATGTATGTTTTTATATCATTCAGAATTACCCTCTGTAAGATATTAAAATCACTGTATAAATCATTTAAATGATACAACAGTTAATAATATACTTGTTAAACAAGAATAAATATTTTAAATAATTTTTCCCATCCTTTAAAATATATTCTTAAATTTATCTGTTTATATTTAAATATTTCCATGTGATAATAAGAACAAGATAAAGTAAAAAAACTAAAACCCAACTACGACAAAAAACTACGCTGAAAAAGTATAAAAGTACCCCATGAATACAGGTAAAGTCACAAGCAAATGCTAGTAATATATATATATTCGAAATGTACAAGTGAAGCGCTTTAAAATGATACCAAACACGGCATATCTAGCTTAACTTTATTTTTTTACTCTGTATATTTTGTCCGCTAGAGGGCGCCACATTGAATTTGGTGAAAATCTATATAGCCTATAACCAGCGGACAATTAAGACGCTTCTAATGATATGTCATTTGTCGAATTCTGATTAGTGGTTTAGAAGTTACGAGGGAACAGATGAACATACATACATACATACATACATACATACATACATACATACATACATACATAGCCTGTCAAAATCATAACCCTCCTTTGGCTTTGCCGTAGTCGGGTAAAAATCTTCAAACATTGCGTGCTTTTTTACTTCCATGTAATATCTAAGCTCATTTAACATTTAAATTCGTTAAATTTTTATTTTGCGAATTTGCTGCTTGTATATTTCCAGAATTTTCTTAAAGTTTTGTTTTGGTTATAAATAATTAGCAATAAATCACATAAGAAATAGTATAATCTCAGTTTTTTTAACGAATTTTATACACATACAATAAAACTTAACCGTTATGCAATTTATTTTGACAAAAAATTAATATATATCAATGTAATAAAACAATAGTAAATACAATATATGTATCAATATGCTTCCAGAATTTTCTAAAAGCTTTGTTTTGGTTATAAAGATTATCAATAAAACGCATTAGAAATAGGGCAATCTCAATTTTACTCAATTTAACGAATTTTATACATATCCATTTTTGAAAAAAGAACAGCCGTTGTTCAACTTACTTTGACAAAAAATAATTTAAAAAAATCTTTGATCAGTGTGTTTTAACAAAAATTTAATATTTACGATTGTTGCAATAATAAGAAAAAATATTAATGGGACCATTATATATTTATTTATTGTATAAAAGTAGGGAAAGAATGGGAGTTCAACCTCAGCGAGGAGGAGTGAGGAGGAGAGGAGGAAGAGGCCCACCACCACCTCCTATAAGAGGGAGAGAGGATCACCACCACCTGATTGAGAAGCTTATCTGATGGAGAGTGTATCATACTGTAGTAGGATGAGGGGAGGGCTTAAAATTGAGGGGGGCTTAAATTTTTAGGGTTTGAAACGTAGGAGATTATACTGTAGTAGAGGGGTGGATGTTTGGAGTCTGTTAGAGTATGATGGGATTTTTAGAGAGAGAGAGGGGAGGGCTTATTTTTTAGGAGGGGCTTAAAATTGAGGGGGGCTTAAAAATTTTTTAGGGAGTTTAAATTTAAATAGAGATTGGAATCAACTTAGTGTAGGAAAGATATTTGAAAATGGGTGAAGGATGTTTTGACTCTGTTACAGTATGATGTGATTTTAGGAAAGGGGGGAGGGCTTAATTTTTAGGGGGCTTATTTTTAGGAGGGGCTTAAATGTATTTTTTTTTCTTTAAGATTGGAATCAACTTAGAGTAGGAAGGAAATTTGAACCTATCGTAAAATATGTTATAGTATGATGAGATTTTAGGAAAGGGGGGAGGGCTTAATTTTTAGGGGGGCTTATTTTTCTGAAAGGCTTAAATGTATTTTTTTGCGGAGTTTATATTAAAGTAGAGATTGAAATCAACTTAGAGTAGGAAGGAAATTTGAACATATCGTAAAATATGTTATAGTAAGATGAGATTTTAGGAAAGGGGGGTGGACTTAATTTTTAGGGGGCTTATTTTTAGGAGGAGCTTAAATGTATTTTTTTTTTCCTTAAAGATTGGAATCAACTTAGAGTAGGAAGGAAATTTGAACATATCGTAAAATATGTTACAGTAAGATGAGATTTTAGGAAAGGGGAGGGCTTAATTTTTAGAGGGGCTTAATTTTTTTTATTTAGGATCTGAAGCTTATAATATCATACTATAGCAAAGGGGTAACCTCCTCATTTTCCAAACTTCACCCCCCCCCCCGGAAGATTTTTATTTGGGTGTTGCCCTCTGTTGGATCGAATTTTCGTTGGAAATTAATAATTTTAAAAAATTGAGTCTGATCAATTAAGCATTGCTCATCACGCCTGTGAGATAATTGAGTATTGCGATAAGGAGGAAGGTGTGTCTGCTTAATTAAACATTAATCACAATTGCCCATTGCTTATCCCGCCTGTGGCCGCATAATGTCTTATATTACAATCGAATCATCTCTAACTTAAAATAGTATGTTATCAACACGTATTCACTGCCTTGCACAAACATCCGGTAACCAAACAATTTTAACAGGAACTAGCTGATATAAGAAAAATAACAACTAAGATTACATTTCACATATTTACAAATGACAAGAAAGAGAACTTTGTTTGATGTTTCAACTAAGCTTTTTAAAACGACAATTTAATTTCATTAAACCATTTCATATGTTTTTTTTTTTTTTTTGGAGGTTCTCTGTTTTATACAATTTACATTAATGTTAGAGCAACAATGAAAATATTTTTTAACAGTATTAATTTTACATTTTTAACTTTACTTTTCCTGAACCTTGATTATTCATACGCATTGATTTTTACACCATTCAAAATATATAAACTTCTTCTTTATTAATTATTTTTCGATGTACAGTTCTAATAAACGGTTAATTGCCATGCATTTATTTTAGTAAGTTTGCTGTATTCACATAAAAAATGTTTTTACAAGTTATCATCTATTAGCCGATAACGACAAATTTAAGCAATGTATTACTTTAGTATAGTATTGTTTTATCACTATGCTGAAAATAAGTGATTCTTTTTCCGTTAATTTTCACATGAATTTTCTAATCAATTAGTAAAAAATTACAACAGCATGATAAACACCAGATAACATCGAGCCTTTCTTATCAAATACCATCATATTATCAGATCACTTTGTAAACCAATCCTATTATTTTTTAAAAAACAGTAGCGCCTCCTAGAATTTAATAGATTTTTATGAATCAGTAGAAATTTATCACACTGTTTATTGTTTTTTTGTTATATAAAGATATTAAGCGCGGTTCTTTAAGTGAGTGCTGTACAAGAAATTTCCTACTTCATGAATATGGAATCGGATTTACCCAGTCAAGAGGTGCAAGTTTCGAATAGTGAAAGATCACCCTCTTCATCAACCCAACCATCCTTTTCTTGTAATCAATGTCAAAAATGCTTCTCTAGAAAGATTGCGTTAACCAGACATCAAAGATCCCACTTGGATAAAAAGCCCTTTAAATGTGAAACTTTCATTCAAAGTACTGATTTAAAACGACATAGTGTTACTCATTCCAAGACACCCACTTTTTATAAATGTGATCAATGTGCAATGGAATTTTATAGAAAGTATTCGTTAAGAATTCACAAGAGATTTCATAAGACATATAAATGCAATGAATGTTCACTAGAACTCTCTAAAAAATATTTGTTAAAAATTCACAAGAGATCTCATAAGAAGTTTCATGTTTGTGAAAAATGTTCTAACTCGTTTCTATCAAAGTCTGCTTTAACTAAACATAAAAAAAGTCATCGTCAAAAGGAATATAAATGTAAACACTGTGGTGTTATATTTTACTCTGATATTGATTTTTTATTTCACAAAAAAATTCATTACAGGAATTTCGAATGTAAACACTGTAACAAAACATTTAATGTTGACACCAAGTTTATTCAACATTTGATTAAAATGCATAAGTGAAAAAATGCAAACTTTGTCAAATCATGTGAACTGGTTGATTTTCTGTACAGTTTATAATTTTTTTGTATTTTTATCATTATCGAGAATGATGAATAAATAATGTGTAAATGAAAAAAAGCTTTTGTCTTGTATTTTTGTTATAACAATTCATGAATTTTAATAATTATTTCACGATATTGTAAAAAAAAAAATTACTTAAATTTTAACCTTTAGAAAAAAGTTTCTTATCAATTAAAATTAGAGTTCACTTTAATTTATTAATTTTTCATTTTAAAATACTGAATTTATACTGAATTAATTTTAAAATACTTTTAATATATTAGAATTATTTACCAAGCTTAATTTATCATTTATATTAGCAATTGTTATTCACATAATCATGATGGATATTACCTAGTGTTGTCACAAAAATTTTCAAAAAGAACGAAACTGTTAACAATAAGTATTATTCATTACTCAGATTAAAACTTTTACCTAGTGTTGCCACAAATTTTTTTTAAAAAGAGCGAAACTGATAACATTATTTATCATATACTTACTTAAATTAAAACCTTGTGTTGCCACAAAGTTCTGCAAAAATAGTAAAAGAACTAACATAATATATTAACTACCACTTATGTACAAAGACTGTTTTTTTTTTTTAGTTTATTAAAAAATGGTTGACTAACATTACTAATTTTTTAATGTTTAACTGTAACCGACGCTGATTTTTTAACATATATTAGGATATGTGTTGTTTTTAAGCATTCAGTTTACAAGTGATTTCCGTTTGAACTTCATCAGCGGCTATCCTTATTTTTTGAAAATGGATTCTGTAGCAAATTTGTTAAAAAGACCTCTCGACGAAGTAGTTTCTTCTTCAAAGTATCAACGTTTAGAAGAATGTAATGAACCTGCTTATGTGAATGAATTAAACTTGCCGAGATTAGAAGTTCCCAATGCATTGAACACTAACAATGAGACGATATCATGTGATTTATCCACTACTGATTATCCACTGAATGTGAAATCTGAGATTAATACGAATTTTTTTAACTTAATTTCCCAAGACGAATATTTTCAAGATCCCACTACTAGATGCGAAGAGACTGTGTTCCAAGCAATCAACCTTTCCCAAGCAAGTGATGAAAACCAATCCACCACTTCACGAACTAAAAAGGGCAAATCCAGTAATCGTGTTATATTTCGAGAAGAACTCAGTGATTGTATCTTCTTAATTTTAAAACTGTATAACAGACAATTTTATATACATATTCAAGAGTTTAAACGCAGTGGGCTTACTAATGAAGAAATTGTAACGAAAAATGCAATTTTTATGGATGTTAACAGTTGGTACGAATTTTGTAATAAAATTTTTCCATTTAATTTGAAGTATAAAAGTTCCTCGTTTGTTGCTAATAACATGATATTAGTGTTAAATTTTAATAATTCTGTCATGCGAATTAAACATTTAAAGAATTATTCTCACATTGACTTGAACGAGTATCAGTTACAAAAGTTAAAAATAAAAGCCTTTGATCTGAATAAAGAACTTCTGCAGCATATTTATGTAAAGCATTTACCAAACTTAATAAGACAGAAATGTATCGTTAGTCACACATCTTTAGAAAATGAACGCATGTGTCAACATAAACTTATAACGTGTATTGAAAATAGTATGTCGAGTATACTTAAGCGCATTTTTGAATGCAATGGATGTATTTTTAACCACGAATCTGTAATCTTTCATCCCTGTTTGATATTAAATAATCGACAAAAATTTGAACAAATGGGAGAAATGTTATTAACTCTAATAGATTTCGACTTTGTTATTTCCTCGTTTTTAAACGAAGTAGATTGTATTAGTGAAAACTTCTTATCTAATATTAATGTAGAAACCATTCAAAACGAATTGTTTAAAATAATGAAATAAAATGTTTTACTATTCTCTTTAATATGTGTGTTTAATTATTTTCAAAATGTATGTTTATTTCGTTTAGCTTTTTCAAAACATTTATAAATTGTTTCAATTTGTATATGTATAAAAAAAGAAACACTTCATTATTAATAAAAAACATATTAACTATCTTAAATAATAATAATAATCTTAATTATTTTAATTCATTCTTTTCAAAAATTAGAAAGTTAAAAAGTTAATAAAAATTAATAAGTTAAAAAAACTTTATACAAAAATTAATATTAATAGAAATTTTTTTCAAATGTTTAAAATATATTTTGAAAATTTTAAAATGTATTACAACTTATCAAAATTGAGTTTACTGATTTATATGAGTATGTATATTATTTTCACTCTATTATATTACTGTAACATTACAACAGATTCATAGTTAATGACATATAAACATTAGGATGTATATAAAAGCAATAGATTAATATACTCTCTTGTTTTATTAAAAATAAAATAACTTCATAAAAATGTTAAAAAAATAAAAAGTTTATGAAAAGTTTAAAAAATAATTCATTAGATTAAAAAAAAAAAAAATCACAAATTAAAAAATATATTTCATAAGTTTACAAAAAAAAAAAAAAAAAGTAACATAAAAAGTTTTATCGAAAAAAATAGTAACATAAAAAGTTTTAACAAAAAAAAAAAAAAAAAAAAAAAAAAAAGTAACATAAAAAGTTTTATCGAAAAAAAAAGTAACATAAAAAGTTTTAACAAAAAAAAAAAAGGTAACATAAAAAGTTTTATCGAAAAAAAAAGTAACATAAAAAGTTTTAACAAAAAAAAAAAAAAAAAAAGTGTTATAAAAAGTTTTAACAGAAAAAAAAAAAAAAAAAAAAAACTTTACACAAAAAATAATATCAATAGAATTTTTTTTCAAATGTTTAAAATATATACATTTTGCAAAAGTTAAAATGAGTTTTCTAATTTATGTATATTATTTTCACTCTATTATCTTACTGTAACATTGCAATTCATTCAGAGTTAAACATATAAACATTAGGATGTGTATAAAAGCAATGCATTAATATACTATCTTGTTATTAAAAGATAAAATAATTTCATAAAAATATTTTCAAAATTAAAAAAATGTTTCATAAGTTTATAAAAAATAAAAACTTTACGAAAAAGTTTAAAAAATAATTCATAAGATTAAAAAAAATATTTCATAAATTAATAAAATATATTTCATAAGTTAAAAAAAAAAAAAAAAAATCATAAGTTAAAAGTTATTTCAACAGTTCTTTAATAATTTAAAAAAAAAAAAAACTTTATAGAAAAAATAATATCAATAGAAATTAAATGTTTAAAATTTATTTCACAAAAGTTAAAATGTATTACATCTTATCAAAAATGAGTTTACTGATTTATGTATGCATGTACATTATTTTCGCTGTATTATCTTACTGCAACATACATTTATAGTTAACATACATTTATAGTTTAACACATATAAACATTAGGATGTGTATAAAAGCAACGCATTAATATACTATCTTGTTTTATTAAAAGATAAAATAACTTCATAAAAATCTTTTCAAAATAAAAAAAAGTTTCATAAGTTTACAAAAAATAAAACTTTGTGAAAAAGTTTAAAAAATATTTCATATGATTAAAAAAAAAATATTTCATAAATTAAAAAAATGTATCTATGTATATTTCACAAGTTTAAAAAAAAAAAAAAAAAAAAAAATTAAATGTTTAAAAAATGATTTACAAGTTAAAAAAAAAAAAAAAAAAAAAAAAAAAAAAAAAAATACAACTTATCAAAAAATGAGTTTACCGATTTACTGATTTATGTGTGTATGTTATTTACATCATATTATCTTACTACCAACATTACAGAACGTTCTTAGTTAAACACTTATAAACATCAGCAAATGTATAAAAGCAGTTGATACTTTCCTGTTTTTTTTTTTAAAGTCATACTAACTTTATAAAAATGTTTTCAAATAATAATAAAAAGAGCTGTTAAGTTATTAGATTCTCCTCTTTAATTGCATTTCATTGATAAGTTTTAATCAACCATCCAACCATGCAACTGTTTTCACAATCAACTATTATGTGAGTTAGGATTTCATTGATAAGTTTTAATCAACCAACCAACCAACATTTTACGTAACCAACTATTTATTTTCCCTAGCAATCAGCTATTTATTTACCCTACTAACCAAAAAGCTTTTATCGACACATGAACAAAATTTTAAGATGCAAGACTCGTCCTTTTTTATCGAAAAAACAATGACTTATATTATATATATTTTTTTTCTTACTTAAATGAAACCTTCGCATATGCATGGTAAAACTTTGAAAAATTCATTTAATACACAAATTTAAAGTTAACAGACAAGGTCTTCACACTTCTTTTAGAATTGTACTAACATTTTACCAAATATCTTTAGAACTCATCAAGGTTTTAAATAATTATTTTAATAAAAATTGTCATTTGTAAGTAACATTATTGAACTAACTTGGAAAAATTAACTTGGCAAAACAGGTTTTCGCTGTTCCAACTTAGTAATATTCATAAGTTTATATGTTAATCAACCTTTTTTGGTTATGGCCCAGCATGGCTTTATAAAATATATCTTAAAAAAACCTTTAATATTAATGTTTAAAAATATGCAGTTAGTCTTTTATAGATAATTATTTTCACTTCTTTTATTTAAAAACATTTTTAAATAAAATTAATACAGTTGCCAATTTATCTGTGCGTTATGAAATGTGCATGCAAAACTTTTAATTATAATTTTCACATTTTTAGTATTTCAAATTATTGTTTTCAAGGTGTACTAAAATTTGGAAAAATATTTAATTTTCATGCATAATTAAAATAAAATAGTTTAATAATAAAGACACATTTAACATTCTATACTCACCGTCGTAAAAGCACGTCCAACGCAGTCAAATGTTTGGGAAGAAATGAAAAATTCAAAGTCCTTATCAGAAAATGTTATCAGATAACTGTATCAAAAGATCTGTGACGTCAAAGAACATGTATCATCAACTGATCACGTGATGTATACCACGTGACTAATGCTTTGTTTTCTAGATTGGTTCTTATAAACATTCATTTATTAAATAATTTAATCATTCTATTAATTATTAATTAATTAATTCTTTGTTAAAATATTTAACAAAACATGATATCACAGATATTAGTTACAATCAGCATTTGTTTTAAACTAGTGAATTAATTAATTAATAATTAATAGAATGATTAAATTATTTAATAAATGAATGTTTATAAGAACCAATCTAGAAAACAAAGCATTAGTCACGTGGTATACATCACGTGATCAGTTGATGATACATGTTCTTTGACGTCACAGATCTTTTGATACAGTTATCTGATAACATTTTCTGATAAGGACTTTGAATTTTTCATTTCTTCCCAAACATTTGACTGCGTTGGACGTGCTTTTACGACGGTGAGTATAGAATGTTAAATGTGTCTTTATTATTAAACTATTTTATTTTAATTATGCATGAAAATTAAATATTTTTCCAAATTTTAGTACACCTTGAAAACAATAATTTGAAATACTAAAAATGTGAAAATTATAATTAAAAGTTTTGCATGCACATTTCATAACGCACAGATAAATTGGCAACTGTATTAATTTTATTTAAAAATGTTTTTAAATAAAAGAAGTGAAAATAATTATCTATAAAAGACTAACTGCATATTTTTAAACATTAATATTAAAGGTTTTTTTAAGATATATTTTATAAAGCCATGCTGGGCCATAACCAAAAAAGGTTGATTAACATATAAACTTATGAATATTACTAAGTTGGAACAGCGAAAACCTGTTTTGCCAAGTTAATTTTTCCAAGTTAGTTCAATAATGTTACTTACAAATGACAATTTTTATTAAAATAATTATTTAAAACCTTGATGAGTTCTAAAGATATTTGGTAAAATGTTAGTACAATTCTAAAAGAAGTGTGAAGACCTTGTCTGTTAACTTTAAATTTGTGTATTAAATGAATTTTTCAAAGTTTTACCATGCATATGCGAAGGTTTCATTTAAGTAAGAAAAAAAATATATATAATATAAGTCATTGTTTTTTCGATAAAAAAGGACGAGTCTTGCATCTTAAAATTTTGTTCATGTGTCGATAAAAGCTTTTTGGTTAGTAGGGTAAATAAATAGCTGATTGCTAGGGAAAATAAATAGTTGGTTACGTAAAATGTTGGTTGGTTGGTTGATTAAAACTTATCAATGAAATCCTAACTCACATAATAGTTGATTGTGAAAACAGTTGCATGGTTGGATGGTTGATTAAAACTTATCAATGAAATGCAATTAAAGAGGAGAATCTAATAACTTAACAGCTCTTTTTATTATTATTTGAAAACATTTTTATAAAGTTAGTATGACTTTAAAAAAAAAAACAGGAAAGTATCAACTGCTTTTATACATTTGCTGATGTTTATAAGTGTTTAACTAAGAACGTTCTGTAATGTTGGTAGTAAGATAATATGATGTAAATAACATACACACATAAATCAGTAAATCGGTAAACTCATTTTTTGATAAGTTGTATTTTTTTTTTTTTTTTTTTTTTTTTTTTTTTTTTTTTTTTTTAACTTGTAAATCATTTTTTAAACATTTAATTTTTTTTTTTTTTTTTTTTTTAAACTTGTGAAATATACATAGATACATTTTTTTAATTTATGAAATATTTTTTTTTTAATCATATGAAATATTTTTTAAACTTTTTCACAAAGTTTTATTTTTTGTAAACTTATGAAACTTTTTTTTATTTTGAAAAGATTTTTATGAAGTTATTTTATCTTTTAATAAAACAAGATAGTATATTAATGCGTTGCTTTTATACACATCCTAATGTTTATATGTGTTAAACTATAAATGTATGTTAACTATAAATGTATGTTGCAGTAAGATAATACAGCGAAAATAATGTACATGCATACATAAATCAGTAAACTCATTTTTGATAAGATGTAATACATTTTAACTTTTGTGAAATAAATTTTAAACATTTAATTTCTATTGATATTATTTTTTCTATAAAGTTTTTTTTTTTTTAAATTATTAAAGAACTGTTGAAATAACTTTTAACTTATGATTTTTTTTTTTTTTTTTTTAACTTATGAAATATATTTTATTAATTTATGAAATATTTTTTTTAATCTTATGAATTATTTTTTAAACTTTTTCGTAAAGTTTTTATTTTTTATAAACTTATGAAACATTTTTTTAATTTTGAAAATATTTTTATGAAATTATTTTATCTTTTAATAACAAGATAGTATATTAATGCATTGCTTTTATACACATCCTAATGTTTATATGTTTAACTCTGAATGAATTGCAATGTTACAGTAAGATAATAGAGTGAAAATAATATACATAAATTAGAAAACTCATTTTAACTTTTGCAAAATGTATATATTTTAAACATTTGAAAAAAAATTCTATTGATATTATTTTTTGTGTAAAGTTTTTTTTTTTTTTTTTTTTTTTTTTTTTCTGTTAAAACTTTTTATAACACTTTTTTTTTTTTTTTTTGTTAAAACTTTTTATGTTACTTTTTTTTTCGATAAATCTTTTTATGTTACCTTTTTTTTTTGTTAAAACTTTTTATGTTACTTTTTTTTTCGATAAAACTTTTTATGTTACTTTTTTTTTTTTTTTTTTTTTTTTTTTTGTTAAAACTTTTTATGTTACTATTTTTTTCGATAAAACTTTTTATGTTACTTTTTTTTTTTTTTTTTGTAAACTTATGAAATATATTTTTTAATTTGTGATTTTTTTTTTTTTAATCTAATGAATTATTTTTTAAACTTTTCATAAACTTTTTATTTTTTTAACATTTTTATGAAGTTATTTTATTTTTAATAAAACAAGAGAGTATATTAATCTATTGCTTTTATATACATCCTAATGTTTATATGTCATTAACTATGAATCTGTTGTAATGTTACAGTAATATAATAGAGTGAAAATAATATACATACTCATATAAATCAGTAAACTCAATTTTGATAAGTTGTAATACATTTTAAAATTTTCAAAATATATTTTAAACATTTGAAAAAAATTTCTATTAATATTAATTTTTGTATAAAGTTTTTTTAACTTATTAATTTTTATTAACTTTTTAACTTTCTAATTTTTGAAAAGAATGAATTAAAATAATTAAGATTATTATTATTATTTAAGATAGTTAATATGTTTTTTATTAATAATGAAGTGTTTCTTTTTTTATACATATACAAATTGAAACAATTTATAAATGTTTTGAAAAAGCTAAACGAAATAAACATACATTTTGAAAATAATTAAACACACATATTAAAGAGAATAGTAAAACATTTTATTTCATTATTTTAAACAATTCGTTTTGAATGGTTTCTACATTAATATTAGATAAGAAGTTTTCACTAATACAATCTACTTCGTTTAAAAACGAGGAAATAACAAAGTCGAAATCTATTAGAGTTAATAACATTTCTCCCATTTGTTCAAATTTTTGTCGATTATTTAATATCAAACAGGGATGAAAGATTACAGATTCGTGGTTAAAAATACATCCATTGCATTCAAAAATGCGCTTAAGTATACTCGACATACTATTTTCAATACACGTTATAAGTTTATGTTGACACATGCGTTCATTTTCTAAAGATGTGTGACTAACGATACATTTCTGTCTTATTAAGTTTGGTAAATGCTTTACATAAATATGCTGCAGAAGTTCTTTATTCAGATCAAAGGCTTTTATTTTTAACTTTTGTAACTGATACTCGTTCAAGTCAATGTGAGAATAATTCTTTAAATGTTTAATTCGCATGACAGAATTATTAAAATTTAACACTAATATCATGTTATTAGCAACAAACGAGGAACTTTTATACTTCAAATTAAATGGAAAAATTTTATTACAAAATTCGTACCAACTGTTAACATCCATAAAAATTGCATTTTTCGTTACAATTTCTTCATTAGTAAGCCCACTGCGTTTAAACTCTTGAATATGTATATAAAATTGTCTGTTATACAGTTTTAAAATTAAGAAGATACAATCACTGAGTTCTTCTCGAAATATAACACGATTACTGGATTTGCCCTTTTTAGTTCGTGAAGTGGTGGATTGGTTTTCATCACTTGCTTGGGAAAGGTTGATTGCTTGGAACACAGTCTCTTCGCATCTAGTAGTGGGATCTTGAAAATATTCGTCTTGGGAAATTAAGTTAAAAAAATTCGTATTAATCTCAGATTTCACATTCAGTGGATAATCAGTAGTGGATAAATCACATGATATCGTCTCATTGTTAGTGTTCAATGCATTGGGAACTTCTAATCTCGGCAAGTTTAATTCATTCACATAAGCAGGTTCATTACATTCTTCTAAACGTTGATACTTTGAAGAAGAAACTACTTCGTCGAGAGGTCTTTTTAACAAATTTGCTACAGAATCCATTTTCAAAAAATAAGGATAGCCGCTGATGAAGTTCAAACGGAAATCACTTGTAAACTGAATGCTTAAAAACAACACATATCCTAATATATGTTAAAAAATCAGCGTCGGTTACAGTTAAACATTAAAAAATTAGTAATGTTAGTCAACCATTTTTTAATAAACTAAAAAAAAAAACAGTCTTTGTACATAAGTGGTAGTTAATATATTATGTTAGTTCTTTTACTATTTTTGCAGAACTTTGTGGCAACACAAGGTTTTAATTTAAGTAAGTATATGATAAATAATGTTATCAGTTTCGCTCTTTTTAAAAAAAATTTGTGGCAACACTAGGTAAAAGTTTTAATCTGAGTAATGAATAATACTTATTGTTAACAGTTTCGTTCTTTTTGAAAATTTTTGTGACAACACTAGGTAATATCCATCATGATTATGTGAATAACAATTGCTAATATAAATGATAAATTAAGCTTGGTAAATAATTCTAATATATTAAAAGTATTTTAAAATTAATTCAGTATAAATTCAGTATTTTAAAATGAAAAATTAATAAATTAAAGTGAACTCTAATTTTAATTGATAAGAAACTTTTTTCTAAAGGTTAAAATTTAAGTAATTTTTTTTTTTACAATATCGTGAAATAATTATTAAAATTCATGAATTGTTATAACAAAAATACAAGACAAAAGCTTTTTTTCATTTACACATTATTTATTCATCATTCTCGATAATGATAAAAATACAAAAAAATTATAAACTGTACAGAAAATCAACCAGTTCACATGATTTGACAAAGTTTGCATTTTTTCACTTATG
Organism: Maratus speculifer; assembly: GCA_964019185.1. Lineage (NCBI taxonomy): Eukaryota > Metazoa > Arthropoda > Arachnida > Araneae > Salticidae > Maratus > Maratus speculifer. Next base: position 309,888,100 of record OZ025289.1, read on the forward strand.
CATTTTAATCAAATGTTGAATAAACTTGGTGTCAACATTAAATGTTTTGTTACAGTGTTTACATTCGAAATTCCTGTAATGAATTTTTTTGTGAAATAAAAAATCAATATCAGAGTAAAATATAACACCACAGTGTTTACATTTATATTCCTTTTGACGATGACTTTTTTTATGTTTAGTTAAAGCAGACTTTGATAGAAACGAGTTAGAACATTTTTCACAAACATGAAACTTCTTATGAGATCTCTTGTGAATTTTTAACAAATATTTTTTAGAGAGTTCTAGTGAACATTCATTGCATTTATATGTCTTATGAAATCTCTTGTGAATTCTTAACGAATACTTTCTATAAAATTCCATTGCACATTGATCACATTTATAAAAAGTGGGTGTCTTGGAATGAGTAACACTATGTCGTTTTAAATCAGTACTTTGAATGAAAGTTTCACATTTAAAGGGCTTTTTATCCAAGTGGGATCTTTGATGTCTGGTTAACGCAATCTTTCTAGAGAAGCATTTTTGACATTGATTACAAGAAAAGGATGGTTGGGTTGATGAAGAGGGTGATCTTTCACTATTCGAAACTTGCACCTCTTGACTGGGTAAATCCGATTCCATATTCATGAAGTAGGAAATTTCTTGTACAGCACTCACTTAAAGAACCGCGCTTAATATCTTTATATAACAAAAAAACAATAAACAGTGTGATAAATTTCTACTGATTCATAAAAATCTATTAAATTCTAGGAGGCGCTACTGTTTTTTAAAAAATAATAGGATTGGTTTACAAAGTGATCTGATAATATGATGGTATTTGATAAGAAAGGCTCGATGTTATCTGGTGTTTATCATGCTGTTGTAATTTTTTACTAATTGATTAGAAAATTCATGTGAAAATTAACGGAAAAAGAATCACTTATTTTCAGCATAGTGATAAAACAATACTATACTAAAGTAATACATTGCTTAAATTTGTCGTTATCGGCTAATAGATGATAACTTGTAAAAACATTTTTTATGTGAATACAGCAAACTTACTAAAATAAATGCATGGCAATTAACCGTTTATTAGAACTGTACATCGAAAAATAATTAATAAAGAAGAAGTTTATATATTTTGAATGGTGTAAAAATCAATGCGTATGAATAATCAAGGTTCAGGAAAAGTAAAGTTAAAAATGTAAAATTAATACTGTTAAAAAATATTTTCATTGTTGCTCTAACATTAATGTAAATTGTATAAAACAGAGAACCTCCAAAAAAAAAAAAAAAACATATGAAATGGTTTAATGAAATTAAATTGTCGTTTTAAAAAGCTTAGTTGAAACATCAAACAAAGTTCTCTTTCTTGTCATTTGTAAATATGTGAAATGTAATCTTAGTTGTTATTTTTCTTATATCAGCTAGTTCCTGTTAAAATTGTTTGGTTACCGGATGTTTGTGCAAGGCAGTGAATACGTGTTGATAACATACTATTTTAAGTTAGAGATGATTCGATTGTAATATAAGACATTATGCGGCCACAGGCGGGATAAGCAATGGGCAATTGTGATTAATGTTTAATTAAGCAGACACACCTTCCTCCTTATCGCAATACTCAATTATCTCACAGGCGTGATGAGCAATGCTTAATTGATCAGACTCAATTTTTTAAAATTATTAATTTCCAACGAAAATTCGATCCAACAGAGGGCAACACCCAAATAAAAATCTTCCGGGGGGGGGGTGAAGTTTGGAAAATGAGGAGGTTACCCCTTTGCTATAGTATGATATTATAAGCTTCAGATCCTAAATAAAAAAAATTAAGCCCCTTAAAAATTAAGCCCCTCTAAAAATTAAGCCCTCCCCTTTCCTAAAATCTCATCTTACTGTAACATATTTTACGATATGTTCAAATTTCCTTCCTACTCTAAGTTGATTCCAATCTTTAAGGAAAAAAAAAATACATTTAAGCTCCTCCTAAAAATAAGCCCCCTAAAAATTAAGTCCACCCCCCTTTCCTAAAATCTCATCTTACTATAACATATTTTACGATATGTTCAAATTTCCTTCCTACTCTAAGTTGATTTCAATCTCTACTTTAATATAAACTCCGCAAAAAAATACATTTAAGCCTTTCAGAAAAATAAGCCCCCCTAAAAATTAAGCCCTCCCCCCTTTCCTAAAATCTCATCATACTATAACATATTTTACGATAGGTTCAAATTTCCTTCCTACTCTAAGTTGATTCCAATCTTAAAGAAAAAAAAAATACATTTAAGCCCCTCCTAAAAATAAGCCCCCTAAAAATTAAGCCCTCCCCCCTTTCCTAAAATCACATCATACTGTAACAGAGTCAAAACATCCTTCACCCATTTTCAAATATCTTTCCTACACTAAGTTGATTCCAATCTCTATTTAAATTTAAACTCCCTAAAAAATTTTTAAGCCCCCCTCAATTTTAAGCCCCTCCTAAAAAATAAGCCCTCCCCTCTCTCTCTCTAAAAATCCCATCATACTCTAACAGACTCCAAACATCCACCCCTCTACTACAGTATAATCTCCTACGTTTCAAACCCTAAAAATTTAAGCCCCCCTCAATTTTAAGCCCTCCCCTCATCCTACTACAGTATGATACACTCTCCATCAGATAAGCTTCTCAATCAGGTGGTGGTGATCCTCTCTCCCTCTTATAGGAGGTGGTGGTGGGCCTCTTCCTCCTCTCCTCCTCACTCCTCCTCGCTGAGGTTGAACTCCCATTCTTTCCCTACTTATAAAAAAATAAAAATATATTATTACAGTTTTTTTATATACATAAGAAAATAAAACGCGTAAAAACACAGAGTCTAACAATCTATACAACTGCATTTTATATCGATGTGCTGGGGAAAAAAAGCGTAAATATGGATTAACATTAATTTAACTTTTCAAACATAAATGTATACTTTATAAATTGAAACTCATTAAAACATAGATAAAATTAATATTTGTTAAAACCAAATTTGTTCCTAAAATAATATAGCATGTAAAAAACATTAGCGGAAAAAAATGAAGTATTACATTTTATAAAAAGAACTTACTCTTTTGTGTAGCATATTATTCCAAGTTGAGGTATGAATACGGCATGATGAAGTATCACGAAATATTTTTTTTTATGTCCAACAAGGATTTCTGAAAAACTGATTGATATATGTTTCATTTAAATTAACCAGCTCTCCGAAGAAATCCCAATTAGACTAAACCACGAGGCTCACATCTTCTATGCGTTTCTTTCCCGCGCGCCATTGTTTTGTATTCCCCTCCGCCGAAAGGGTATTGCATTTTCCCCTGAAAGGTCAACAGCAGAGATTGAAATATTTGTCCTCTGTCCATTTATTCACACCTGGACCTGGTACTTCACAATGATTCTTCATATAAGGAAATCATTTTCAACTCACACACTCATGACACAAAATAACAAACAACTCTTAATGGCGTCGGCTTTATGCTGTTGCCAATTGTAATTATCAAACGTTTCAGATAAGAAAACCTGAATTTCCCAGGAACCTTTTACGTTGTTCTGGAAACCTTTAAAAGGGAGAAACCTTTCTTGAATTTACACAGAACGTTACTATTTTTTCTTACAGTGTGGGAATTTGGCAAAATATCAGAAATAGCGCCATGTTAGCATGACTTTGGTGCGTAATTTTTGTCGTCAATATAGCGATATTTCGCCAAGTTGGCTACAAACGTTTTGGTCGACGAAATAATCAAGTAGTACCCAATCACGTAAAAGAAACATCCTTATTAGTGGAATTTAAAGGAACATAAGCAGTCCTAATGTTGAATTTTTAAATTTGATTGAAAAAAAAACAGTGAATAAATGCAGGAAAAAGCTGAAAGATTAATTAATATTAAATCAAACTAATTTGACTAATTTAACCTATTTATTTCAAAAAGGAAACAAATACCTACTTATTTGACAAAAAATAATGATATCCTATCAAAAACATGAATGTGAAAAAATGCCAAGTTCGTTAAATGTTTCGCTCATAAAAGAAGTGATTTGACAAAAAATAATGATATCCTGACAAAAACATGAATGTGAAAGAATGCCAAGTTCGTTAAAGGTTTCGCTAATAAAAGAAGTGAGATCTAACTGCAAACCAAGTTCTTTCGGAGCTCCTTAAATCATAACTCCTGTCATGCATAATATTATTCAATTGCTTAAAATGATTTGTTATGTTACTTGTTATTCAATAGAGCGACTTAGCAAGTTTTTAGCTACCAACTTTAATCTTTGAGTCGGAGTACAATTTAATTTAGAATCTGATTGGCAAAGATCTAGTCAATTGAGTGTTCGAATAAGTATATTGAAGGTAAGGTACTGATAAGTTAAGGAAGGGATCAACTTTAATTTCTTATGAGCTAAATAGAAAAAATTGAATAAGAGAAAACTTGCTAAGTCGCTCTATTGAATAACAAGTAACATAACAAATCATTTTAAGCAATTGAATAATATTATGCATGACAGGAGTTATGATTTAAGGAGCTCCGAAAGAACTTGGTTTGCAGTTAGATCTCACTTCTTTTATTAGCGAAACCTTTAACGAACTTGGCATTCTTTCACATTCATGTTTTTGTCAGGATTTTTTTCTCCCGTATCGTTGTATTCATTTTGCATGGATGAACATTTTAAAAGAAACTTTCAGTTTTCAGTTAAAAAAAAAAAAAAATTCCGTCATAATCATGTTTTTTTTTTTTTTTTTTTTGTGTGTGTGTGTGTGTGTGTGTGTGTGTGTGTTTAATTCTATTTTAAAACGCCTAGTAATCTACGATTCTTTAAAAGGAATAAATTCTAATGTTTAATTGTAGAATAATGACGGCTTAAAAGTGTATGCTTTTTTTTGCAGAAATTTTTGGACAAAGCCAAATATTACTGATTTATAAAAAGTTGAGAAAAGGATTTTCATATGGGAAGATTCAATAGGAACTGATTATTTTGGTCCATGAAAACTAGGAAGAATGGAATCAGTCTCGGCTTCGTACGGAAAAAAAAAGTTAGGCCCGGCCCGATACTCCAGAAAAAAAATTAAGGCCCGAGCCCAGCCCGGCCCGAAAAGATTAGTGACTAGACCCGGCCCGAAAGATTAGTGACTAGGCCCGGCCCGGCCCGAGTCTTCAGAAGTAAGGCCCGAGCCCGGCCCGGCCCGAATGCCATTATTGGAAATCGGCCCGAGCCCGGCCCGCGGGCCGGGCCGGGCTCGGGCTTCGGGCCGTGGCCCGGCCCGTGCAGACCTCTAATTTGAACCAAAAACTGTAAGCTGTTTTCTGTTCTGTGCACATGGTCATTGTTTTGGTTCAGAGTTTGCACGATTGGTCAGAATAACTTGGGCAAGTTATCAGAGTCCTCTGGCAGGAGGCTTCATACATTAATCTCAAACAGATGGACCTATAGATTCTAGTTGGCTGTTTTTAACTATAGTTAATTGGGTGCTGCCATAAAAAAAATAAGAAAAAAAACAAACGAAGTTTGGTTAGGTTGTAATTAGCATGCCCTCTTTATATATATAATTTAAAAGTTGATTTTATTTCCAACCATTTGGTGCCAGTATCTTTCTACTAGTATTATAATTAATTGCAGAATTAATAGGGGATGTCTAATTTTGTGATAAAAAAAAGCTTATAAGTCAATAGGTAATTTATTGATTAAAAAAAAAAAAAAAAAAAAAAAAAAATAGAAAACTAAATTTGATTTCAAATCGCTTCTATGGTCAGGCTTTGCAATTGTATATCTTTCAGCTAAAAAATGAATTTGTAAATGTGTCAAAACATTTTCACTTGTTGAGCAGAGCAGTTAAAAACAACGTTATATAGGGTAATAGTATATCCCCAGTGATTCCCCCAGTAATTGGCACTTTAAGAATTTGTCTTTAAACTTACTTCAATTTTCATTACAAAGAAATAAGATATTTACTATAAGATATTTGGAAATATTTTTAAATCAAAGAATGCATATCTGTGCATCTATATTGCCCAGTAAAAGCAAAGAAAATTGAAAAAATATTTTTATAAAAATATATTTATAAAAAGTTGCTGAAATCACCAGTAATTGGCACCTAGAGCACCAATGTATGACACCTTGTGACCAGTAATTGGCACATGTTTTTATTTAAAAAAGCTTTACATTTTGCATTGGGTTCAATCGCTTTAAATGAATTTACTGTAGATGAAGATGCCATATTTCAGGTTTTTGAGAGTAAGAAATCAGGTTATTAGTCTGACATGTGAACACTTTAAAACAATACAATATACTTATATTAATACCCAGTAATTGTCATGCTGTCCCCAGTAATTGTCACATGAAGCTTTAATGGATTCCAATTATTGATAATATTTCATATTTTCAAATAAAAACAAATTATAAACAAAATTAGTCTATAACTTTAAAAGTACTTCCAAAATAAATGGTTTAATCTCAAATTACTTGCGAATTCCTTGTAATTGGAATAGGTGCCAATTACTTAGAACTAGCAAAATTGAAACACCATTAATTGGCATCTATCATTAATTCAGAAATCCAAATATTTGTGTTGAAAATAATTTTACACAATTAAAGTAATCCTTTTTAACTAAACAAAACTGTTGTCAATTAAAATTTAAAATATATTATAAATCAGATAACAGTGAATTGAAAAGCATGCCTTCCTTAAGCCAAAAAAGAAGCATTTGCAACAAAAATGGCTAATTTGATTCAAGCCATAATTGTTTCTCTTTCCGAGACACTATTATCATCTAGTAGCATAAATCAAAGTTATAATCTTTAACGTAAATGAGTTTTACATTTACGTCTACATTACAGTCTTGCATTTTTAAAAGACTGGATATAAATCTTGTTTTAAGGCAATGTTTATAGGATGTGCCAATCACTGGTGCATGCCAATTACTGGGGATGTTACCCTATACGAGGTGGAACCCGTCGAAATTCGACGAAAAATAATGTTTAAGAAAAAACTGCTTCATTGATTTATAATAAATCTACAAAATTACTTACATTTAAAAATACATTTTATATTGATCGGTCTACTTCTCAAACAAACATTATAAAAAAATACATCTTATATTGACCAGTCTAATTCTAAAACAAATATTATTTTAAGCTAAGATTAATAAAATACTGTAAAACTCAGTTGTCCAAATTTTTAAAATTAAACTTTAATAGCATATAAAATCAGTTAAATATAATAAAGATAAGCTATTATGATGAATTTAGCAGTTGAGACTCTTATGTTTGATATAAATGCGAATGAAAAAAACAAAAGCAAAATTTATTCCAAATTGACACAATCATAGAATTTCACGCGAAATTAAAACCGGTCAAGATTTTCATCCTCTCAAAATTTAAACATGTACTTCTCATATCCGTGTTCACCATGTTAAAAAAAAAAAAAAAAAAAAAAATGGTATTTTAATTTGATCATTTTAAAATCACTTTAACTCAAAACTTGAAGTTATTTAACTGATGAATAAAAACGAAATAAAACCAAAATCACGGAAATTTATAACTGACGATATTTTTTTCAAAGTATACGCATTTTAATTTCTATCTTTTTCCCCAATTTTAAGAGAAAATGGAGTGATTCTGTTGCCACAATTACAAAATTGGTACTAAAAACTATAAAAAATTAATATCTCAAAAACAAATTGAGACACAACTTTCAAACAAATTGCATTTAAAAGTACATTTTTTTTTCTTTATACGATGGTGTAAAAATCGGAAATATGCTATGTTTAAAAGTATAAAATTTGCAGTAGCGAAAAATGCAAAACTGAAATTGCATGTGAATGTATTGGCATTCGCAAAATGACGTATGCGTTACGCACAGATACGTTTGGCCTTTATAATATAAATATAAAAAAAAAAAAAAAAAAAAAACAGAGTATTATAAAAGTTAATCACAAAACAATATTCTAAACGAAACGCGATCTTCGACATAATCGCCAGCTTATAAATGATGCAATTTTTTCATAGACCGATCCTTGATGATTTCCAAAAAATATAATTTAAGATGATTTCGCATAGTGTCTCAATCTGCAATGGCTTCTAATTAGCAGTAGAACATCCAAGAGGAGTCATTAAGAAATTCCCGGAAAGGAAAACAGTTTTCCAACTTCTCAAAATATTTTGATTTCCCAAACGATCGCCATCTTGTTGCGCTCACTTCCTCTCAAAAGAATCTAAGGAGAATTTGTCATTCTTTGATGGTAAAATTATTCTACTACTTTCAAAAGTAATATGTAAAAGTTTTAGGTTTAAATTTTCTGCTCGTCATAATTATAATAAAACTAGACAGTCCCATCATCTTTAGCGAAAAATATTTCATATATATATATATATATATATATATATTTAAATATTCTTAATCTTATTGGTAATTTTTTAGATTTTTCTTTTTACTTACCCATCATACGTAGTATAGGGTAATCTTGCAATCGTTTTGAAAATCGAAAAATTTTTTTGACGGATTTACACGTTTCGGACACTGGAGATTCCGAAAAACATATTTTTAGAAAAAAAAAATTTGCCGTCCGTGCGTCTGTGTGTCTGTCTGTCTGTCTGTAACCGCTCTATCTCCCGAACAAATTGAGATAGAGACTTGAAATTTTGTATGCGCTTAGTATGTAAGAATGGAACGAAGCCTATTTAATATCAGTAACCACGATTATACGGAACTATTTTTTTCGGACTCTCGAAAAATTCGTTCTGATGAAAGGTATATAAAATTTTCGAATTTTTTAATTTTAAGAAAAGGACGTAAAAGGCAATAAATTAAGACAAATTTTGCATAAAAAACGATGTCGATCGGATTATTAGTTGTCGAGGTATTTCTAATCCTGTTTTCCACATTCTTTGATTTTTCATGACCATGTTTTTCATTCAAATTTCAATTCAAAAATATCTTTTAATTGCAAATGAGACACTTAATTTGATGCAAGAAACCGTTAGTGAATATGATAATTATTTTTAGAGTTATAAGGATGTTTTCAATTAAGTAATTCAGTGCTATTTGAATAGTTTGGCGTTTCATATCGAAATTGGTTCATCAGAAATTCATTAATAGAGCATGATAATGTGTTAAAAATACTTAAAAATACGTTTATATTTTGTTTTGGAACTGTAATGCATTTTATAAATTGTTTACATATGTTATGTTTTCATATATTATGTTATGCATATCCATGATGGGTAAGTATTACGGTGGCCTCCAACGACTAGTTTACTTTCTACTTAAAATGTGTACAAAAGTTGAATAAAAAAAAAAAAAAAAAAAAAAAAAAAAGAAATATTAAAAAAAAAAGTCTAATAAAAGTTAATCCCAAAACAATTTTTTAAACGAAACACAGTCTTTGATATGATCACCATGCTATAAATATAATGAAATTCTTTCATTGACCCAGTCCCTTATTACAGCATGGGCCCCAAAAACCATGCATTAAATTATAAAATACTTTTTTTTTTTCATCCAATTCTAACTCTTCCACATGTTGAAGTTATTAAATCCATCTTAAAGTAATATGACAAATTGCTAAAGTTATATAAAAGAGATTTGTTCTGTACTAAGGGAAAAAAGTGCACTTTTATAAATTAAGGTAATTAATTTAGAATTGACGGAGCTAAGAATTTTTTTCTATTTATATCCAAGGTCCAAAAATATGTTTATGAATTACACATATGAGTGACCGTCAGTTCCATTTGAATAATGTTGCAATGATTCGAAAGGGACCCCCTAAATTCATCTTTGCCCAGGGCCCCAATTTGTCATAATCGGGACCTGCATAGACCGATCCTTGATGATTTCCAAAAATTATCATTTAAGAACGATTTCGCATAGTGTCTCAATTTGTAATGGCTTTCTAATTAGTAGGAGAATATCCAAGACGTGTTATTAAGAAATTCCTGCAAAGGAAAAAATACTTTTCTTAATTGCCTGAATTCCCAACTTCTCAAAATATTTTGATTTCCCAAACGATCGCCATCTTGCTGCGCCGACTTCCTCTCAAAAGAACCATTAGTAACGCGGCGTGATGTTTGAGTATGAGGTACTCGTTTTTATAGCTGAGGTAAATGCCTAATTTTTTCGTAATGATTGTGGTACATGATATGTCGGCGATTATCGACGACAATTTTAAAACAAAATAGCAGAGAGGGAGGGGGGGGGGGGGAATCATCCATCATCCGTTTGCGACAGGATAAGCGACAAGCTTGAGACATTTCCTCGTACACGGCAAGGAGAAAATGTCTATTTAGAAATCTGCAAAAAGAAGGGAATAAGTATAAAAATAAAAAACAGATAAATAGATAAAGAAATCCCTCTTATTTATATAAGCATTGAAAGTTTTTGAAAATCACACCAATTTTCAGGACTGCAAATTACAATGTTTCGAAAATTCCCATTGAGGCTGATCTCAAATCGAAAAATGCAATTTTAGGACATAAATTTTAATTTATTTTTTTAAGAAATGCAAGAAAGTAACTGATCTAATTGATCCAATTAGATAGCTGTTCAGAAACTATCTAATTGAACTGTTTTCTCCATTTTGTTTTCTTTGCAATCGCAATAGATCTTTCAGAAAATAGTGTCAAAGTGGGCGTCTTGATCCGAATTTCCACGCAAAAGAAAAGCAACCACTCGAGAAAGAGTGAAAGTCTTTGCCACGTGATCAAAATCACTTATAACTCAATTAGGTAATTTACTTATCAAAAAATGGAAAACGCAGTTCGATTACAAGTCGCTTCCATAGTCAAGGCCGTAGCCAAAAAAGTATTTCGGAGGGGGATTTGAGGTCCAAAATTTTATTGTGCTATTTTATTATTGTTCTTTACAAATTGTCAAGTATTAAGGATCTTATTAAGTTTTACTGTGAATTCAAAAGATTTTATTTGAAATAAGCAAGTATGAAGACTTATGTTAAAAATTATGTAATGTTACTCTATAAAATTGGTGGATTCTGCTGCTTCCAATTTTATGGAATGATTTTTTTTCACTTATATAATGATGTAATATAAACATATATTACTGTTTTGTAACATTACAATGTTACACCTGTTATACACAAAATAAAAATGTTTTAACAGAAATTTTGAGAAAAAACAAGAAATGCAGTCCAAAAATTAGGTGGGACTATCAAGGTAGACATTTTATGCTTATAAAAGCGTTTTTTTATTTATTTATTTTATTTTTTTTTACTTTTATACTTATTTTATTCCATAAGATAAACAAATGTATAAAAGGTATTCAAAAATCCTCGTGTATTATGTTCGAATGAGCAACTATTTTTGGCGCCAACTCGAACCGAGCAACTGCAAGAACAGAATGCGGAGATTTCATTTCTAAAACCACCCCGTCGAATCCAATCCAATTAATTCGCGCACCATCCATTCCTGATAAGCATCGGAAGAAGAAATTTCGCTGCGAAAAAACTCATTGCAAGGATCGTGACCAGAACCTACCATGCAAAGCGGATCACTCTTCTCGCTTTATTTTGCAACATGAAGCTCGGGGAACGTTTTTTCTTTCTTTCATTCTTTCTTCTCCTTGCTTACCCAGAAGAGAGGATGTGGTGACCACAGGTGGGCCTCCAAAAAGGAGGGGGATTCGACCCCCCCCCCTCATCATATTGACACTTCTCTTCTCACACCTCCTGCTTGTCGAAGAGGGATCGCTCACAAAGTGAAAGACCCAAACACGCTGATATGGGCTGATAAGAAACGCATACACGGTTTTTCCTTATCGATTATTACCTTATCATTTATCTCTACCTCACGATGAAGAAGAGTGCTCGGAATATATGTAACCTATTTTCTTCCTTACATATTTTTATTGAGTCATTGCAGGCGATGTCAAATTATACGCGGCAAATCTTGTTCCAGTTTTACCAGGCCCTTTTTATCGCATGGGCAAGTCGGGACTTTACCCATGAGCCCTGGACTTCAGGGGGCCCCAAAATTCACATATTAATTTACAAAATATTTGTTTCTTTTCCAATTCCAACTCTCAAAATTTTCAAAAATAAAATACAAATTTAACTGTAAAAAAAGATTACCTAAATTTCTGAAAAACAAATTTCATTTTGAACTCACAAAACTCAATGCTTTCGCAAAGCCAATTTCAACCACTACTAAATAAGAAATAATATTTTGATTTTAATAGATTTTATTAGCAATGAAAATAATCAGTATGTGTAGGACAACTTAAAAAGATGCGAAAGAAAATAACTTGATTAATTTTATTTATATGTTAGAATATTTAAAACTCTTCTACAAGTTGAAATTGTTAAATTCATCTTCAAGTAATATAACACGTTGCTAAAGTTATATAAAAGAGCCTTGTTCTGTACTAAGGGGGAAAGAATATCTATATATTTAAAACACCTGGCTGTTTTTTTAGTCATCAGCCCTGAGCTTCCTACTGGCCCGATTTTGATAATTATTTTTTTTAATGAAAGCTGTTTATGTGTAGATGTGCCCATTCTGGCTAATTTTTAATTTATTTCCATTTTTATATTTTATTTTTAATTTTAAAAGCTTTTTCGTGACATTTCTTCAAAACAGTGGCAACAGGTTCAGCTTTTCTCACTACAATAAAAATTTATTTTGTTTTATTCCTTTTCACCAATCAGGATCTTGATCTCATCGGTGAATGTGTAATTGCATTTCAAAGAAAAAAAAATAATGGTTTTCGTAAAATTTAATCCTAATAAAATGATTGCACATAATTATTCACTAATTGCTGTACAATACACAGATAATTTACTGTGTGATATTATTAAGTATTATGTAAATAAAATAACAAAAATAAACTTTTATAAAATATAATATCTAAAGCGAAATTTTGTCGATGGAGAAAATGTCGTCATTGAGAAAACAGATAAATTTGTTCCATGAATATAATATACACTGTTATAGCTGTTTCAGTGATGATGTCATATTCACTGACTTTTATTCCTGCATCTAAATAAACTGAACTTCTATCTATTTGAAGGTCCGCGATGTGCACGAATGAAAATATTTCTATAAATTGCGCCATTTCCATTTAATTACAATAAATATTTTATTAAACTAAGGAATTTTTAAATAACTGCATCAATCACACTTTTATTTCTGGAAAGGATGAGTGTTTCAGAAGGTGTAAATGATGTCATATTAGAAAAAAGTATCCTGTGATATAACGGTATTACGATATTTCGATTTTACATAATATCAAAAATTAATTAAAATCATTTTGTTGTATTAAGTTATTATTTAAAATACTAGGGGGGCCCCGCCCCCCTGCTCGCTATGCTCGCCAACCCCCCGAGTAATCGCTTCGCGATTCCAAATTATTGGCTACCCCTGCTTGCTGCGCTCGCCAATACCCCATGGTATGAAATAGCAGTTGCAGACCTTTCAAATGATGTGTCACACGACTGTTGTTGTAAAGAAATTAAAAATGTGCCCCCCCTGGGGGGGCAGAGTGGGAGGCGACACAAAAGACATCCATAATATGAATAAGCAGCTGCAGACCTCTCAAATGATGTGTCATACGACTGGTGTTGTAAAGAAATTAAAAATGTGCCCCCCTGGGGAGCAGAGTGGGGGTTACACACAAGACATCCATAAAATGAATAAACAGTTGCAGACCTTTCAAATGATGTGTCACATAATTTGTGTTGCAAAGAAATTACAAAATGCGCCCCCTCTGAGGGCAGAGGGGGGGGGGGGTTACACACAAGATATCCATAATATGAATAAGCAGTTGCAGACCTCTCAAATGATGTGTCACACAATTGGTGTTGTAAAGAAATTAAAAATGTGCCCCCCCGGGGGCAGAGTGGGGGATGACACACAACACATCCATAATATGAATAAGCAGTTGCAGACCTTTCAAATGATGTGTCACACAACTGGTGTTGTAAAGAAATTAAAAATGTGACCCCCCCCCCCCTGGGGAGAGCAGCGTGTGGGGGTGACACACAAGACATCCATAATATGAATAAGCAGTTGCAGACCTTTCAAATCTTGTGTAACACGACTGGTGTTGTAAAGAAATTAAAAATGTGTTCCCCCTGGGGAGCAGAATGGGGGATAACACACAAGATATCCATTATATGAATAAGCAGTTGCAAACCTCTCAAATGATGTATCAAACGACTGGTGTTGTAAAGAAATTAAAAATTTGGCGAAATATTACAGTTATCGCAAAGTTGGCGTCACTTTTGACAACTAATTTTGGTCGCCAAATTTGGCGATATATCGCCAAGTTGGCGACAAACTTGGCGATTGTAACCTTTCCTCTCTTTATGGTAACCCATACGGCGACGCATAGACGGAATCCTTTCCTGATTGGTCTATTCGACTCATGGAAGGAGTGGACAACCCGGATTCGTTAGTTCCGGAAATCTTCCACATCAGCATCATTCCAAGAGTCATTCCTTTTAAGGTTAGTTTTTTTTTACTATAGAAGGAAAAATAAATAAAATGTTTTCTGCTTATCAACAACAAACACATTTTTTTTTTTTTTTTTTTTTTTTTTTTTTTTATAACAAAGATATCGTTTTTCTTTTCGTTGTCATGACAATAAAATTAATTTTGACAAGTTCATGGAGGCTACAAACCAATAAATAAATTAAATTTATTGCAAGTGCTATAAATGCTTAGTGGATTGGTTATGCAGTTTAATGCCCTGTTTCTATAATAATTAAAATATTTTATTGATACTATAATTATTGTAGAGTTACCAAGAGCTATTTAGACGGAGAAAAAATAAACTATAAAGATATTTTTGAATTCGCCTTCTGAGGTATTATATTAACTTCCTAAACAATTTGGCATTTAAATAATTTTTAATGTTTAGAAACCACATTAAAAAAAGATTTGTAGCTGAAGTTAAGTCCAACATAATACTTTATGAGCTGTTTTCCTTATTTTTTATTATTTTCTGAAGTTTGTGTATCTTCATCATGAAAGATTATGTTATCCCTATTTTAAGAAGTAACAATTGTTTATTTCGCTCTGTATATTATTGTGTATTATAAGACTGATATATATCACATCTAATGTATACTCTTTTCCGTCGAATTTCGACGGGTGCAGCTAGTTTTTATTAATTAAGGTAGTTAATTTAGAATTGACAGAGCTAAGAATTTTCTTATATTTAAAATTTAAGGTGGAGATATATTGTTTATGCATAACATATATGACTCACCCTCAGTTCTATTTGAATAATGTTGCAACGGTTGGAAGGGGGCCCCCTAATTTATCTTTGCCCGGGGCCTCAATTAGCCATAGGGGCCTGAGTTTTACTATGGTCTAATATTGATGAAGTTAGCAAACAATCCGGCTGAATTTGCGCATTATTGAGCCAGTATAATAATAGTTACGTTTCAGGAGTAGCTAGTGAATAGAACTTACCAATATCGATACCATTTAGTACTTTAAATATTTACGATGAAAGGCCAATAAAACAAAAAGTACTATTCACAAAATCTCAATACAATATATTGTAAATTATTTCTAATGCAAAACCAAAAAATACAACATTTCGCAATAATGCACCAATATATTGATAGTTATGTCTATGCAATAGTTAGTGAGAAGTACTTACCAATATTGATTCAATCTATATATACTTTAAATATTTACCTTGAAAGATCAATAAAACACAATTTTTTTTCACTAAATCTCAATACAATGTAATGTAAATTTTTCTAATGTAAAACCATCCGACTAATTTTGTTCAATATTGAGCCAATACATTAAGTTACGTCTGTGAAATAACTGAATGAATGGAACTTATTGATATTGATTCAATATATACTTTAAATATTTGCCTTGAAAAGTCAATAAAACAAAATCTCTTTCAAAAAATCTCAAATGCAATACATTGTAAGTATTTGTAATGCCAAACCATCCGGGTAATTCTGTTCAATATCGAGTCAATACATTAAGTTAAATCTCCGAAATAACTAGTCAATGGAACTTACTAACATCGATTGAATAAATTTTAAATATTTATGGTGGAAGGTTAATAAAACAACATTAACAATAATCTCAATACAATATATTGTAAATGTTTCTAATGCAAAATCAAGAAATGCAATATTTCATAGTAATGGGCCAATATATGTTAAACATTCTGTAAGATATCTCTGTATCTCTGTTTATCGAAGGAACGCTGTTTGTAACTTCTTTAAGAGGGTCCGGGACACAATTTAAATTAATTTTTATTTATTGAGTTAAAATTGTGAAAATTTTTGCGATGGTTATCATGTTATTTGTATTATTAAATTATTAAAATCATTAAATTATTAAAAATCATTAAATTATGATAAAACTATTTAATTCTAAAGTATGGAATACCCCAACGTTTGACATTCCTATTCTTTTTCATATGCATATATAATTACGGTTTGAGAAACCATAGGTGAAGTATACTTGAAATGAAGCTACTAATAAATATATAAAAGAGAAAGAGAAGGAATGCTGCCCGCTGCGCTGATAAGGATCCTCCCCCCCCCCCCTTCACTCCTCTTCTATTTGGGGCAAGTGCAACAGGACATCTTGAATGCATTATGTAACAAAAAGCTATTATAAAACACTTTTAAACAGTAACTATTTCTTTTAAGTGTTTTTTGACATAAAGTTTTTTTATATGCAAAATGGTATTTTATTTACTTTTCTTCATTCAAATCATAAAAGTATGCGAAAAATAAATGCAACCAGTTTTGTATATTGCTTCGAATAATAATAAAAAAAAACTATAAAGGGGGGGGGGAAACAACACTTTGATAGCTATATGGGCACCATTGTGTGTGAGGGGGAGGGGGGGGAGGTCGAGGAATGATAACATAGGATATCAGAATGTTGGGAGGGGGTCCAAAATTACCAAAAAGTTGATAAAGTTATATTTGCACTACCCCTTTCGCTTATTGCAGTAACATCAAGGATCAAACTAAGTAAAATTCAAATTTAGAGACTGATGGAGTGTTAAAGCAAATATATCATAGAAAGAGATTTTATATATATATACGTATAAATAAATATTTCATATCTATATTATAAAGGGCAAACGTATCTGTGCGTAATGCGTACGTCATTTTGCGAATGGCAACACTTTCTCATGCAATTTTGATTTTGCAATTTTTGTTACTATAAATTTTACACTTCTAAACATCGCACATTTAAAATTTTTACACCGTCGTATAGAGAAAAAAATGTACTTTTAAATGCAATTTGCTTGAAAGCTGTATCTCAATTTATTCTCGACATATAATTTTTTTTATATAGTTTTTAGTGCAAATTTTATAATTGTGGCAACAAAAACACGCCATTTTCTCTTGAAATTCATAAAAATTGAATTGTGCGCATGCAAATTTTGAGAAGATGAAAATTATGACAGGTTTAAATTTCACGTGAAATTCTAAGATCGTGTCAATTTGAAATACTTTTTTTCATACGTATTTATACATAGAAGCCTCAGTTGATAAATTAATCTTAATAACTTATCTTTATTATATTTTGCTTTATTATATTTTTATATATGCGATTAAAATTCAATTTTAATAATTTGTACAGCTGACATTATTAAAATAGTATTTTTTTTCTTCTTAATTTTAGCTTTAAATAATATTTGCTTGAGAGTTAGACTGACCATTGTAAGATGCATTTTTTATTGTGGCGAATTTTGTAGGTTTATTTATTATAAATCAATGAAATAGTTCATTCTTAAATATTTACTTTCGTCGAAATTCAATTGGTTACACCTCGTTAAATTAATAGATAAATCCGAATAATACCATTCCAGGTATAAACATATTGATAAATATAAAAATTTATCGAAAGTATATAACATTCACACAACTCTGACTATTAATTACAAAAAAGGTAAAAAAAAAAAAAAAAAAAGTTTTATGCAGTAGCATAACAAAGGCAGCTCCATCATGAAGAATGAAAACGAATTTGAATAACAACAATAAAAAGAGAATCGATTATGAGCTACTATATTCAAATTGCGAAACGAATATTCTCCATTATATGCAGGAACGCATTTACTCTGAGACGTAATTTTAAACGTATGACGCGTTCGACTTTAATGCTTTTCTCGGTGATTGACAGTTCAATTAACTCCTGACTCGAAAGAAGTTGGGGGGGAGGGGGATGAAATTCGACTACTGAAATATACCACACAATGCATTTTCATCTCAATGAATAATAATAATAATAAAAAAAAAGAATAAATGTAAAATAAAAAAATAGAATGAAAATTTGATCAAGTGAGGCAAAAGACGTTTGATTTCGGAATATAAACTTATACACAGGATTCGTAAACATTCGTGATAATGTTTTCAAAAATATAAAAATATCCGATATTTTCAAAGCAGTCAACTTGTTGATTATTACCTATGTTCTCAGACTTAATATAAATTAGAAACTAAAACATAACCCTTTATTGCAGAACTTTTTGAATTTTTATGGGAAAAAAAATGCAAAAAATTTAATTTCAAGTTTTTTGCTAAAATTTGGTATTTTATGAAGTGTAACCTATATACACATTTAGAGTTTTTAAGTATTATATTTTGGAACTAAATGAGCTTAAATTAATTAATTTTATGTGCTTAACACTCTGTTCCAATTTCAGGTCTGGTGTGCTTGGTATGAATAGTCCATCTCTTTTAATTGAGTATTATTTTGTTTTAACAAACATTTTTGTTACTGTCTACGTACAGTAATGTTAGTATGTGTCCATGCATTTACTATATGACTTCATTAGCATTTAGGCATTTGATGATAATAATAATAAATGTTTGATTAATTCTCTGTGCGCCGTTTGCGATTCATTTATTTAAAACATATACAGTCGGCTCTCGTTAATTCGAACTCGTCGGGACCACAAGAAATGTTCGAATTATGGAAAGTATGAAATGAAAACATGCTTAATTTGGTACTATCACAAAGGAATTAATGTTATAATGTTTTTTGAACTTATTTTGTCTGTTAGCATTAGAATATCACTTAATATTAAATTAAAATATATAAATTCATAAACTAATTAAGGGATTAGAAACAAGTACAATGGAAGAAAAATTTGAGATGTCACTGATGGACAGAAGGGGTACTAAGAAAGTGGATATCGAATGCATGGGATTATATGTATACTCGTTCGGAACAATTTTCACAAAAATCAAAGAAAGAAAGCTATTCAAATGATCTGAAATCTACGAGAAAGAAAAGTAAAAAGAAAAATTGGAATTCTCGTTAGTTCGAATCAAACGAAGTGAAGAGAAAATGAGTTCGAATTAATGAAAATTTTTAAAGCTATTCTGCCATTGAAAATTTCGAGACTTCATGTTTAGTTCGAATTAAGCGAAGATTCGAATTATTCGCTTTGGAATTAACGCGAGTCAACTGTATTTCACTCCTTAAAATAAAGGTTACTTCTGAAGGAATAACATGTTATAAAACGCAAAAGGTATTAGATAGGTGTAATATCACTTAAATGTTGTTGCATTGTAATATTGTCTAAACATCAGCAAAAACTTTTCTTTGGCCTATTTTCATATGAATATGAATTAAATAGTACGCAAAACAACAACATTCGTTATGTTTCAGATAATGAAATATTCATTAAACTGTAATTAATCTATATGGATAAGTTAGCAAGTTATTAACGTAAAAGTAATTCTTTTTCTAAAAATTGAAAAAAAAATCCTACCGAAAGATATAAGTATTCCTCAAGGAGATAAATAGAAATAAATATCTCCTCATGAAATTAATATTTTTAATTTCTTTTTTCTGCGTATTTCTAGTATACATATATATATCTTTTTCTCTTAGTTCTCAAAATTTTCGTAAAATGAATTGCCAGCGTAATTATTGGTGGTAATTAGTACTTAAAGGATGATTCTTTATATAAAAACAATGTAATTTTAATCTTGATTAAGCAGAAAATTTGTATGCACAACACAAAAAACTATGTACAGGGCGCAAAAATTTACCCAGCTCGCTTTAATTACTGCTTTCTCCCCAAAGGTCAAGAGGAGTGGAGTGTGAAATTTTAGGGAACATGTTTGGCGATTTCTTGTCTTGCTGCCTTTTTTTTTTCTTTGGCTGGTCAGAGAACGAGGCTTCGCAAAAGCACAGAACTTTCCAAAAAGCCATAAAAGCAGAGTCAGAATAATTTTTCAAACAAGCCGAGATGACCAAAAAAAGAAAAAAAAAAGCGAAAAAGATGAAATATGAAACATTTTCAATGGATTTGACTTTTAGGAGAATAAAGCTACTCTCAAGGGGCAACTTTATGACACAAGTTTTAATTCATTTTAAAGTAAGGGTTCTTAATTCTTATAAAGAAAAAATTGGGGGTTGCGGCGGAGTAGATGCGGCATGTACTACTTATGTGTCGGTTCCTCCCGAAACTCCTGTCGTATCTCGGGACTCGGAAAGAGGCAGTGTAGAGGTCTGCACGGTCCAAAATTTCTAGGCCCGGGCCCGGCACGAACAAAAAATTATTGGCCCAACCCGGCCGGTAGAGGAAAGTTTATTGGCCCGACATAATAGCTAAAATCCGGACCGAGTGAATTTCTACACTCTTAAAACGAAAGAGCTGATTTGGCTCCTCATGAAAGAGCTGTAATTTTTTCGATCATAAAACAGTTGTTTTTCAAATGATTAAATCTTCTTGATCTAAATTGGTTATTTAAATAGCTCAACTTCATTTGAATTGGTTAAAACTCGAGTTATTTCAACTCTTTTTTGAGAAGCTGCCTTTCAACATTGAGATGAGTGGATTTCAGCTCAACTTGAGCTATTTTGTGGCTGACTTTTTAAGAGAGTACAGAACATTGATTTTTACTCTTATGGAAGAGTTCTGACAAAAAACACTTATCTTAGACTTTCTTTTTCATATTTATAATCTTTATTTATGCAGAAGTGCCGTAAGCTGCGATATTTATAAGTTTTAAATGAACCCTTATTTATTGTATGTGAATGTTTCAGTTATCATTAATATTATTAACCCATATTCCATGTAATGGAGACATAAAAATCTAAAAAACGATGTAACGTAAATATAAAATCCTCCAAGATTGAATCGCATAAGGGGGAAAAAATATGTTATAGACAAGTTGCCTTCTTAGCAGGTGTAAATACATAATTTTTTTTCTCGCGTATTATTGTATTCATTTTGCATGGACGAACAATTCAAATGAAGTTTAAAAGAAATTTTCATTTTTCAGTTTAAAAGAAGATTCCGTCATAGGCAGGTTCTTTCTTCATGCGTTTAACAACTCTATTTTAAAAAGCCTAGAAATCTACGATTTTTTATAAAGAATAAATTTTAATGTTTAATTGTAAAATAATGGCGATTTAAAAGTATATGCCTTTTTTGAGAAATTTTTTGAACCAAGCCAAATTTTACTGATTTTTTAACAGACTTGGTCACGTCGAGAAAATGATTTTCATGATACGGGATGATTCAACCAAGTCTAAATAATTTGATCCGTGAAGACAAGGAAGAATGAAATCATTCCCGGCTTCGTAAAGAAAAAAATAAGTTAGGCCCGGCCCAATCCAGCCCGATTCTTCAGAAAAAAGTAAAACCTGAGCCCGGCCCGCTTTTTTTTTCAAAATAGAATGCTCAATAAATTGTCGCCTTTTTTTTTTTTTAAGTTAGGCAGTTTACACCCTTTACAGGATTTCCAGAGGTGTTATATAACTTTTGCATCGAGACAGTTTATTTGAAAAAACATTGCTAATCACAATTCCATGTAATTTAATCCGGGAAGACATGGAAGAATGAAATCATTCCCGGCTTCGTACAGAATAAATAAGTTAGGTCCGGCACAACCCAGCCCAGCCCAACCCAACCCGATTCTTCAGAAAAAAGTAAGGCCTGAACCCGGCCCGGCTCGGAAATATCAGTGACTAGGCCTGGCCCAAATGCCGTCAACAAAAATCGGTCCGGTCCCATGCAGATCTCCAAGGCAGTCGCAGTGTCCGTCTTCAGGCAGAATCAGAAGGAATCTCTCTCTCATATAAGATTTTGTCCCCATCTCTGAGTAAACTTACCAAGTCATCAACTTCATTGTGCTGAGTTGTTTGCTAATGTTTACTAGCTCTCACGAGAACATGCTGCACGTCTTGAATGATTAGATTGTTTTGGGAAAGGTCAGGCCTTAACGCCTTATCCACATACAGTTAATTTAGTATTTTATGTGCTAAAGGCTGACGAAATGTGAGTAAAATTTTAACACTTCCTATAAAATTAAGTCTATACTTGAGAAAAAATTCGACAATTACAAAAAACAGAGACACCTTTTAAGAAGTGTATGAAAAAAAAAAAAAAAAAATAGAAGTTTAAAATATTAGTTTCCTTAGGAGGTGTTTCAAATATACGAATGCATCAAACGCCTGTAGACTTTACTTTACTGAGGGCAAATCCGGAGGCTGAATGACCAGCCCCTTTGATACCGATACTGATATTAGAGAGTGGAAATTTTGCAATAGTATTACCGTATGCATTACTATTACTACTGCTAAAATTCTAACTCATCAGAAATTGAATCCGTTAGCTGATTTTATTTATTCTTTCAAGCGTCGTCTGAGAATATATAAAAAAATCAAAGAGCAATTTCATTTGAATTCGTTTTTCTTTGTTTTACGTGCAGTTAATCTCGGTGTAAAAACGATAAATGACACAACACGAACAATCTGTAGGTGAGAGGCTGCATTAAAGACTGCATGCAGCTCCATACTAAAGACTGTGAGGCGCCATTGAATCAAAATAGGACTGTCATTCACGGACGCCCCTCAGGGCAATTTCTCACTGTGTTATATCAAATCATAGCCATAGGACGCCTCCGTATTAACGCAATCAGTGGTCTACGGCTCCCCGTGGATTTTTTCCGAGTTCATCTCCACTGACTTCGAGGTAGGTAGAATATTCCCATCTGTTCTAAAATCAAAGAAAAAAAATCTCGAATTTCTTCTGTTTTATGCAAATACAAATATTAATTTTACGGGAGAGTGCAATCAGACCTGACCGGGCGGTCACCTGGGGTCGAAAAAAAATTATAATGCAATAATAAACAAGAACAAGAAACTCCGAGTCCAGCATAGAATTTGAAGCTTCCAACGCTTTCTGAATACTTTTTAACAAAACTTCTCAATTTAATATTGTAAAAGATGTGGCTAAATAAAACACTAGGGAGAAGCATAACATTTGAAAACAAAATTTCAGGAAAAAATATCTTTTTTTTTTTTTTTTTTTTTGTAAAATAGAATTTTTAGCAAATTGTCGTTTTTTTTTTTTTTTTTTTTTTTTTTTTTTTTTTTTTAAGTTAGGCAGTTTACACCCCTTACAGGATTTCCAGAGGTGTTATATAACTTTTGCATCGAGGCAGTTTATTTGAAAAAAAACATTGCTATTCACAATTCCATGTAAGTAATTATAAAAAGTCGCTGTGGTATCTTTAAAAATCACGTTTTTATGCATACTTTGATGAGCATTTCATTAATCTCACAGTGTAATTAATGAGGAACTGCGATTTTCGCAATCTCTCACTCGATACGCGTTCAGCCAATTATATTATATCGCCATCCAAGGCTGCTATACGGAAAAAGCACGTCATCATCAACACTGTGACGAATCCATGTGATTAAGTTTCCACTTTAACTCCCGCCTAAAATTTCACAAGAGGCTATCGCAACTGTTATCCTGAATGCGGAATGCTTCTTTTGGTTTTGCCAGACGGCGCTAATGTTGAATTGAGTGGGAGGAATGGGACGTTGACTTGAAGAGAGACTGGTGATTTTAATGTTTAAAATTTTCAGTTTTTTTGATGTGTGTGAGGTTTATTTGTATTTTTAGAAAGTAAATGTTGATTTAGAGTATTGTAATAAAGTGCTGTTGGACATTATAATGAGGAATTATTGTTCTATTCTTTCACAAGTGAACCAGACTGGAGACAGATTCGTTACAGTCATAAAGTGGAGGTTTCACCAGATTGGACTTCGAGTTGCAATGAGAAGGAACGTAGAGTCACAGGTATGTTTTGATTTCATTGCAGCATGTTATATGATTTAAGCTTAAGGTATTGGGAATGTTCATTTGATTAAAATTTGTTGGTTTTCTTTTATAATATTATAATTGTATAATAATTGTTGTAAAAATTGTTTTTTTAATATATATAGCGGCCGCAATATCAGATTTGTATTTTCTGGGTTTTATAAAAGGTGTGAATGTGAAAAGGATTATATAAAATCAAGCTGGTTTATCGATTAAATTAAGTCAAGCTGACTTTAAGTTAATATGTTTTGTCTCGAAGAGTGTATTTTAAAACCAATCTGGTTTGAGTAAATGAAATTAAACTGATTTATTGTATTTTGTATCGAGATACTTCATGTTTAAAATCAAACTGGTTTGATTGAGGTCAAACTGATCTTATGTTTATTATATTTTGAAAAATAGTGTTTTAGACCAGGCTGAGTGGTGGAAATGTGACTTTTCAAAGGTTCAAAAAAATTTATTAAAGTTGTGTATTATTTTTGTTAAACAGAAGGTATGCAAGTATTGATGTTTTGAACCGGTATATAGATACATTTTTTTTGAATAATTAATTATAGTTATTTGTATAATGTATATTTATCTATTGTTTTGATATAGTGAATATATAGATTATTGGTGTATTGATTAAATTTGGTCAGTTGGTTGGGTGCCGGTCGCTCTTATAAAGTGTTTAACCGGCGACTTACCCGTCGGTGAACGTATTTGGAAATGGCTTTCCTGGGGAAAGGCCGAAGAGCAGATTTGAAAATCGTTGCTCTGGAATTGGGGGAGGAAGTCGATGATAGTATGAGAATAATTGATTTACGTAATTTAATTACAAAGAGTGTTAATTATGAAGAGGAATTTGTTAGAGAGATTCTTACAACTGTGATAAATGAAAGAATAGGTCGAGAGGAAGTGGCCGAGAGAGAGAGGGTGGAGAGACAAAAAATAGAGTTACAGTTGAATGAGGGAAAGAACTTAGACTCTGTTCAATCTAGTATAGGTTTTGAATCGAGAGTGGATATTCAGAGATTGATGCCCAGATTCAATGTGAAAGAGGATGATATTAGTTTATTTCTGGAATTGTTTGAGAGGCAGGCTAAGGTGCTTGGGATTTCCCCCCAAAAATGGGTTACTCAGTTAATTGGTGTTTTACCAACTGAAATTTCTCAATTAATAGCTCGTGAGCCTGAACAGCAGGCTAGTGAATATCAGTATGTCAAAACAATGTTGCTGAAGCGGTTTAAATTGAGTCCAGAGAGGTTTCGTCAGAACTTTGTGAAAATTCAGAAAGCATCTGATAGTACGTGGTATGATTTTTATTATGAGATAAAAAATTATTTAGAAGGTTGGTTGAATGGGTTGAAGATAGAAACTTATGATCAGTTGAAAGACTTGATGATAGTTGATCAAATAAAAAAAAGAGCGCCGCCTGATTTTAGGGAGAGTTTTTTGGATCGGTGGATAACTATAGTTTCACCCACTGAGCTTGTTACTAAAATGGATGAATTTGAAGATGTAAGAAATTGCATTCAGCGTAAAACTTCGATAAGTAATAGGGATCGAGGTGATAGGAATCAATGGCAAATGAGATCATGGAAGGGAAATAACTTAAGAAGTGAATTTATACAAGATGTAGAGGATAAGGGAAATTATTTTAGGGATAGAAAGCCTGATCCCAGTTTTGAGAGGAGGAAACAGTTCCGTTGTTTTGAATGTGGGGATTTAACGCACTTTAGGCCCGATTGCCCTAAGCTTAAAAATAAGAGCGGTTTAGACAGCGTAAATCACGTTAAAAATAAGGTTGACGAGGATTTGTTGGCACCATATACAATTTTTGGGAAGATTAATGGAACTAGTATTCCTATTTTAAGAGATACTGGAGCAACTATCGATGTGGTGTGTCAAAAGTATGTTCCACCTGAAAACATGATAGGAGAATATGTGTGGGTGCAGCATTTGTTGGACCAGCGGATGTCATGTTTGCCTATGGCCGAAATTGAGATTGAGTGTGAATTGGGCCATGTTATCACTAAAGCAGCCGTCCTGGGAAATGAATTAGATCAGGGGAGGTATATCCTTGGAAATAAAACTGCGTCTCTATTAAAGGAGATAGAAGCTGATGGTGATAAGAGAAAAGAAATTGTGAATGTGGTATTGACACGATCTCAGAAGCGGTTACAGCTTGCTGAGAAGGAGGCGATAGAGGGTCAGGAAGAAGAATTAATATTAACTGAGAAGTCGCGGGAGGAAGAAAATGATTGTTCCGGTGCAGACTGCAAAATTTTGCCGGAGGTTGACTTGGTGAAAGTGGATTCGGATACATTTGCAGAAGAGCAGCGGAGGAGTAAAGAATTGGCTCCCTTATTTACTTTGGCTAGGGGGACAGAAACAGAACCTAAGGATTTTAGAATAGTTAAGGAAAAATTATTGGTTAAGAGGAAAATTAATAAGATGGGAGAGGAAATGGACTTACTTGTGGTTCCTGAATGTTTCAGGGACCAAATTAAAAGAATGTGTCATGAGGAGACCTCGGGACATTTAGGTGTCGCCAAGACAAAAGATCGCTTGGTGAAGCATTTTTTCTGGCCAAATTGTTTTAAGCAAATTGAGGAGTTTGTGAAAACTTGTGATGCTTGTCAGAGAGCTGGGAAATCTAATGACAGAAAGAAAGCCCCATTGACTTTGGTGCCCATTGTATCTGAGATATTTAGTAGAATAAATGTTGATGCTTGTGGACCATTGCCTATTACACCAAATGGAAATCGGTATTTGATTACAGCTATGTGTATGTCATTTTATTATGTATATTTATGTATATATTTTATTATTTTATGTGTATGTAATTTATATTGTAACTGGTATTGCGGAGTGCTATATTGCCGCGTATTCCAAATTTGTAAAAAGAAAAAGAAAAAAAAAATTTAATAGAATTAGGACAGTTGGTCAGGGCAGTACCATGCTGTGATGAATTTTCGGGAAATATGCCTGTGGCACATTGCAACTACTCGTGGACACTGTGCTTTGAAAAGACTTTCTAGCGTTCTTTGGAACTGGCACATTATTGCTCCTTTAGTGGGGACTTTGATTGGACATGTCCAAAATTTGGAGGGGGGAGGAGTCTGTGACGAATCCATGTGATTAAGTTTCCACTTTAACTCCCGCCTAAAATTTCACAAGAGGCTATCGCAACTGTTATCCTGAATGCGGAATGCTTCTTTTGGTTTTGCCAGACGGCGCTAATGTTGAATTGAGTGGGAGGAATGGGACGTTGACTTGAAGAGAGACTGGTGATTTTAATGTTTAAAATTTTCAGTTTTTTTGATGTGTGTGAGGTTTATTTGTATTTTTAGAAAGTAAATGTTGATGTAGAGTATTGTAATAAAGTGCTGTTGGACATTATAATGAGGAATTATTGTTCTACCCTTTCACAAGTGAACCAGACTGGAGACAGATTCGTTACAACACGCATTAACCCGGACATTAAATTCGTTTCAAATGAATATGCCAATGAAAATAGCAGCCATCCTCAGTGTAGCGCTTGGAAAAATAATAATTAAAAAAAATCTACAGGATAGCCAAAAAATTGCTACAATTACAATTACTTTTCTTATTCTCGTAAAAATTCGGCTAACATGCTATTTCTTTCTTTTGTCGACATGCAAGTGATTTCTGAAAAATGTCTGATTATAGCAAATTTGAAACTGCTTGCATGTATTGTAATTTTAACATAGTTCAGGACAGAATCCAAAGTCTGCCTTATTAATCAGTACTTTGATTCTAAAAAATGAAATGCTATTAACACCAATTTCAGAATTTAATGGTTAAGTGATGGTCAGTTAAAGAAATAGTTTTGTAAAGAAATAAATGTATTTTTTAGTATGTGTGTTTTATTTTTTCTGTCTGTGAAAAATTTAATGGTTAATACACATACAGTCGAACCTCTATATAACGAAACTCCATACATCGAATTTCTCCATATAACGAATTTTTAGTAAGAACGGTCCCCTTTTCGCATGATTACATTAAAAACAGATTCTATATAGCGAAATATCTATCTCCATATAAAGAATTTAGTCGCAATTTGGCACATTGGCGAGCGACAGCGAGAACACTGACCTCTATATAACGAAATTCCATACATTGAATTTCTCCATATAACGAATTTTTAGTAAGAACGGTCCCCTTTTCGCATGATTACATTAAAAACAGACTCTTATCTCCATGTAACGAATTTTTTCATAAATTGATCTTAATTTATTCAGTTTTAAAAAAGCTTCAAAATCATATGGAATCAATTTTCCATCACTTATTTTTGATTTATCGTTCAGTGGAGAGGTTTTTTTTCTATAAATATTACTTCTCTCCTTATTCTTTAAATCTAACAAGTTCATCCCACCTCCCACACACCTTTCAACATCCTTCTCAAAACACAGTCAATTGAATTGTTACACATATAAGAGAGGAATCAATGAGAGCACATAAGAGAGACCTTCAAATGGAGGAAAATATCAACTACAATTTTTCATTCCTTGCTAAAATTTGAGAATTTTTTTTGAGAGCGTAACAATTGTAATTTTAAAATCAAAACAACAAAAAATTACAGATTTCTTCCTCTGAAATTTATGTAAGTCTTCCTCATTTGATTTTCATTAAGCTTTCAAATAAATGTCTTTTCTCTTTTTTGAAACTGCTTAAATAAGTAAGAAATAAAATGTTAGGTTAATATATACTTTTAAACATTTCAAATTCTTAATTAAAAAGATCAAAAATAATATTTGTTCAAAATTTACACATTAAATACTATTTTTAACATCATACTCTATACTTCGGATTTCTCTATATAACGAATTTTTTACTGGAACGATGGATTTCGTTATATAGAGGCTCGACTGTATATTCATTCACCATAGCGTGAATTTGGTTCACACCATCACCTTTAACAGTATTTTCTGAAATATTGCCTGTACTAAAGAAATGAAAAATGTGCCTTGTTTACTTAATTTCTAAAAAAGAACTTGTGCAGTTTCAGAGTTTCTCGTATGTAAAAAAAAAAAAAAAAAAAAAAAAAAGACAGGCCACTGTGGATGAGAAAGGGCACTTTTTATTTTCTTTAGGTCATTTTTTTTTTATTCTTAAGTTTTTTTTTCCTTTTAGATTCATTCTTGTGAAGCAAATTTTTTAATGACACACTTTTTTTTTTTTTTTTTTTTTTTTTTTTTTTTAATACTGAGAGGCAAGAAATAGGCTAATTTTTTTGGATGTGGGTTCAAGATGGGTGCTAATTTGTTGAATGAGGGTTGAGAGGATACTATTTTGTAAACCAAAGGATAGGTGGTACCCTGGGGGAGCTGCAATTTCTTGCGTTTCTGAACAAAAATGAATTAAAAAGTGTCGAAGTAAACTCTTGGATTTGAATTCAGTCATAATGTGGTATTATGTAAGTGCTCATATAATACAACACAATTTGGTTCATGTTTTGAAAAGTTAATTCACATTTTCAAAAAAAATCTGTTTGTATCACTCTGTTTATTTATTTATTCTCAATTTATATTTAATTTTATATTAAACTTTACTTATTTTGAATTTATATTTAATTTTACATTAGCTTTATTTATTTTCAATTTATATTTAAATGTTCATATAATTGAAATATTTCAAATTAACCAACTGAACAAGTTTTTTTTCTTTTCTTTTTTTTTTTTTTTTTTTTTTTTTTTTTCAAAAATGAGTTTTTTTTTATTGTTAATTTTAATGATTTAATAAAGTTATTTTACTTTAAAATGTGTAACTCTTTTTTAAATAAAAAAGAATGTTTTAAAAATAAATTTTTGATTTATTTTTCTAAAATCAGAAATTTTTGATAATTTAATTGCATATTATAAATTTCAAAGCTTCGTAAAAATATTTGGCATTTGCATTAAAATATATGTACTAAAGGTTTTTCCCACTTAGACATGTGGAAAAAAATATTTTCCCTTAAAATAAAAAAAAAAAAAAGAAAAAAAAAGAAAAAAAAAAGGAATTAATGTATAAAATAAGTAGAATTTTTCATATTTTATGGATTTCTTTTTTAAATAGAGCAAAAATGACCCAAATTGGTTTGCAAGATATTTGGATGCAGCAATGTTCTAAATCAGGAAAGAAGAAAATAGAACAACAAGTGACCCAAATAGGGCTGTAAGATTTTTGGGTGTAGCGGTGACCCAAATTGGGTTGTAAGATTTTTGGGTGTAGCGGTGACCCAAATTGGGGTGTAAGGTTTTTGGTTGTAGCAGTGACTCAAATTGGGTTGTAAGATTTTTGGGTCTAGCAATGTCACAAATTGAGAATCTCTTTGTGACCCAAAATGGGTAAAAAAGGCGTCTATTTTGGGTTTATTGTAATACCCAAATTGGAGCTGTGTTGCCCAAAATGAGTTAAAATTTGACCCATTTTGGGTAAACTTTGAATTTCAATTTAGGTTTTGCAAAGGTCCAAAGTGGGCATTTTTTTTACCCATTTTGGATCACAATCAAACATTCTCAATTTGGAACATTGCTGTACCTGTGATGTAGAATCACATATAGTTTTCTTAAATTTTACATTTTCTAAATTACAGTTAAAACTAATCTTTAATTAAATAGTTATTTTATCTTACCGTTTTATTTCGATCCCACAATAACTTTCCGTTAAAAAGTAAAGAAAGAAAACATATGTAACATCTGCTGTATCATTAAAACGGTTCTCAGATAAAGAGATTTCCTTTAGATGAATTTTCGGCTTCGCTAAAGTAATAAAAGAAAGAATAAAGATATGCTTTGCTTGCGGTCAGTAAAATCGCTTTTCTCTCTGCTTAATTGTGATTCTAACTTATTCGTTACTATGTGCATGCGGCATTATTGTGTCTTTCATATGTTTTCCCAAAACAGAGTCCTAACGTACGAATTGGCGCGAATTCTTTTTGGCGTATTTTTTTAGGACTGCCCATTTCTGGTTGCCCTGCATTAAATTCAAAATCATCTTAATTGTTTAAAGCGTAACAGAAAATTTCATGGATATGATATCATTCACTTTTCATATGCTCCTTGTTGCCAATTCTATGATGCCAATGTCTGAATTATGAATAAGGAATTAATTGCCTCGCCTTCGCTTCACGAATTCAGTCATGTAAAGAAGGTCTCTTAAAAAATGTTTACAGGCACCATCCTTAACTATTTCTGTAAGAAAATGATTTAATTTTTATAACTCTACTTCAAATAAACAAAGTTCTCAAAAGGCATTTATTTTGTTGATCACAGCCTACAACTCTAGCGAATGCATTTTAAAAAGAGCCTGGTCACAATACTTTAAAGTACAAATCTACAGTACAGTACCCAAAAATCTTACAACCCAATTTGGGTCATTTTTTGTTCTATTTTAGAATTTTTTTTTTTTTTTTTTTTTTTTTTTTTTACAGTGCATTGCAATAACCGCAGGGCCGTAGCTAAGGGGGTGCTAGATGCGGCTCAGCCCCCCCCCCCCCAAAAAAAAAAACATTTTGAGTCTTCCCTGGTAAAGATTCCAAGGTCACTATATGAATTTCATTCAGAAAATCCAAATGATATTCTGATCAAAATTCTAATTTAGTTTTGAGGCCCTTTCACAATTTTACAGAAATACTAAATTGTAACTTAAATAAGTGTTCCAGCACTCACTCATTCTGTTTGCACATATGACGCTAACATGATGTTTATTTGCGCACGAGTTATACACTCGAATTTTTCATCATCCTATTCTTTTCTTTGCATAAAATGAAGTTATTACAACAGTTTAATAAGAAACATAGTAACTACAGTGAGAATATGCACTAAATTATCTGAGAGAGAAAGACAAAATATGAGCCCCCCTACATTTTCTTAAGCCCCCTCCCCCCTTATTATTCACTTCTAGCTACGTCCCTGAGTAACCGCCGCTCAAATTTTCGATCTATTGATATCACACATGTTTTCCATTTTAGCAGTGCAATAAAATACATGAAAATGCTCACTAATATGGCTCAGATTTCAGATTTAATTTGGAGGAAGGAAAATAAAATAGGGGTAATCTTCAAGGATTCCGATGACTGCTTTTCAGGAGGTTACACAGAAAATCACCTCATCAAATTGAAGACTAAAATTCTGGAATTAGCTAAAACTCGATTCGCACAATAAAATTCAATCGGTCTGCCAAGTCATATCTTGGTAGAAAACACTTAAATATCTGATTTTAATAGTTGACTGGTAGGTTTTGATATTGTGTTTTCCTGCTCACAGTCCTCCATGTTTTTATACTCTTGGGGGCAGGAAAACATAATGTTAAATCTACAAGTCTACCGCTAAAATCGGGATTTCAGGTGTTTTCCACCAAGATATGACTTGGCAGATCAATTGTGTTATAATATGCGAATCGAAATTCTAGAATTTCAACTTCCAACTCGATGCCCTGATTTTCTTGTGGAGCTACCTCCCGGTCTATATAACCACCGATCTCCGAAAATTGGCTTAAATTGCAACTTTGAAAGCACCGATTTTCTAAAGAAATCTTTAGCCTTTATCTCAAAATTTCAACACTGTTCGATTTCTTAGAAGTAAATTAAGGGTGTTCTTAAATCAAAAAGGGCAACTTTGTGACATATGCTTTAATTTATTTTTGTTCGGAAATGCATGAAAATAGCAGGTGTTGTTATTCAGAAACTGTCTAATTGTACTCAATTTTCTGTTAAAAAAAAAAAAAAAAAAAAAAAAAAAAAAAAAAGATCTTTCATAACAAGCCTTCAAAGTTAACGTTTTTGAGCACATTTCCCAACGAAAGCAGAAAAACTGGTCGAAAAGCAGGAAAAAAAGGATGATCACGTGATCGAAATAGCTTAGAACTGGATAGGTAAATTAACTATCATAAAATGGAAAAATAAGTTCGATTCAAAATCGCTTCCAATTTTATAACTTTCTGTTAAAAAATGAATTTGTAAATGTGTCAAAAAGTTTTGCGCTTGTTGAGCGGAACAGTTAAGAACACCCTTAAGAATAAACATTTAAAAATGAAAACATTTTGGTGAAAGTGACAAAAAGTTGCCAATTTGAATGACACTGAGCATCTTTTCCATTTCGAAGCCAATCAAAAAACTTTCTCACGGAACAAAATATTTATTAAAAATAAGCCAGATACTTAATTGTATTTTTAGGCTAGCAATTAATCCGAAGTGATAACTGCAATGGGAACACGAGATCATCTGTTTGATACATCCCTTCAAATAAATATCTTTTTTCCACGGCAGTTAATTCCTTATCCCGTTAATCATCTTATCACTTTTAATAAGACCCCCATCAATATCGGCTTGTCATGGCGGGGCGCCAGATTGGCTCTTTTGCCCAGGGATATCTTCGGATTTTGCAAGGACGGTCAAGGTAGTGCGTGAAGGAGCACTACAACGCAACCCCTCATTTAAGGACTGCATAATGAACGGATCTGTGAGCAAAGATAATGAATCTGATCGACATTCCTAAAAGATTAACGTCATTCACGGCGTAGAAACAGATTCTTTATTTTACGGGTAACATTATTCAGATTTGGATGATCGGTTATTATTCAGAAAGACATAATAAAGTATTATAGATTTATTTATTTATTTATTTATTTATTTATTTATTTATTTTTTTTGGGGGGGGGGGCTCCAAGTATAAAATCCGTAATATGTTATACATAGATCATGAAGATCTTTCCTTGCATTATACATATAAATCAACTTTCCTTAATTTATAAAAATATGAGAATTTATTACTTTGACTAAAGGATTTAAAATATATATATATATATATATGCATTTCATTTTAACCTTTTGCATTACCATATTGCAGGTCTGCAACATACCGAAAATATATATTGTCAATATTAATTGTGTTAATACTTATTACAATATTGTGTTAATACTTATACAATAAGTTTTAAAACACGATTTTATTTGTTGTTCCTATTTCCCTACACACACCAGTTAATACAAACTGATCATTGAAATTATCAACAGACGATGATATTGAGTTAATTTCTCATGCCAAAGTTTTGTTTATCATTTGAGAAGCTTCACATCGATATTGCGAAAATTAAATGTAAATTTTGTCAATCAATTGTCTATCACTTTATTTATTTATTCATTCACACTTCAAGTGCTGATATCTCGAAAACGGTTGGATTTGAACGGGTAGTCCATTACACTTTTTAATGTACATGACGAAATCTTTCTTTTGATATACCACACTCGTCCAAATCCACAACTTACACCTTAGAACGTTCCCTAGTTAGTATGATAAAAAGTTTATTAAATCCGTTAGATTTTTAAAATCGCAAAACTTTAAGAATCTCGCCTTTCTATGAACAATTTATATTACTTGAGAGAGGTGTTGGAAAATACATTAAAAACAAATAACATTGCCATGTTTCGGTTCCATTTCTGATAAGAACCATAATCATAAAAATACATTTACAAATCGTCTACGGTCAATTTACGTAAATGACACGCATCAATAAGATGTAAACAAAGCCACTCCTATTATTGTAAATAATAATAATAATAATAATTAAAAATAGAGCATGATCTAAAATTACTTTCCATTGTCGTTCATCCCATTTAGGCTTTCCACGAGTAATTTATTCATAACGCTAACCATAACTTAGACTTAGGAATAGTAAAAGAAACAGTATATAATTGCAAACAAACCTTTTACCAGGGCCGTACTAAGGGAATACTGAAGGAGGGGAGGGGGGCGTTCAGCCCCTCTAAAGCATTTTGAGCTTCCCCCCTACCTGGAAAATATATTCAAACTCTCTTAAATCCGCAGCCACAAAATAACTCAAGTTGAGCTGAAATTCGCTAATCTCGCGATTTGAAAGGCAGATTCTCAAAAAAGAGTTGAAACAACTCGAGAAGCGAGTTGTTTGCAAGCAATTTAAATCAAGTTGAGTAGTTTAAAAAAAGCAATTTAAATCAAGACGATTAAAACGTTTAAAAAACAACTCATTCACGATCCAATAAATTACAGCTCTTTCCTGAGTAGCCAAATCTATTCTTTTGTTTTAAGAGTGAAGGTCATTAAATGAATTTCTGTTCCGAAAATCTAAATGAAATTCTGTTCAAAATCTAATTTATTTTTGATGTCCTTTCACAGTTTTGCAGAAAAAAAAGTGTTTCAATATTCGCACATTCTATTTGTACGTATGCAGCTAACGTGATGTTTAAAATCGCATTAATTATATCGAATTTTTCATCATCCTATTCTTTTCTCAGCATAAAATGAATTTAATACAAGTGTTTAATAAGAAACAGAGTACTAACAGTGTGAATAGGCACTAATTTAACTTTCTGTGTCAGAGAGAGAGAGAGAGAAAATATGAGCCCCCCTATATTTTCTTGATCCCCTCCCTCTTCCCTTATTATTTATTTCTAGCTACGGCCATGCATTTTACCAGTCTTAGTATGGAATCCAATTTGACAAAAAGAGCTAAAATATTTCGAAATAAAACAAACAGAATAAATAAAAATTGCTACGAATAATGTTCCGACAGCAATTCTTCAACAATGTCACTTTGTAGATGGAACTATACCGACAGAGAATAAGTCGAAAGAGAGCATCCATCGAGTAATCATGCATTCAAGGCTATTTAATAATGCACAGTTATTTATTACTCTCGATCATATTTTTGACGTTGTTCCGAGATAATCGCGCCTAGTTTTCCATTCGCACAGACTCTATAGAAAGCAGATGATTGCGGTTGGTTGGAATGGGATGTTGCCAGATGCATATTCATAAGTCCGAGCAGAATTATTCAAATATCGCCATATTTTATGGTAATGAAAGAAGGCAGATCAATATCGATGGAAATTATTGTGTACCAGCAGAAGGTTACTGAATATTTGGAATTAATTCTGTGGCAAACAAGATGGCTGTTTGCTATGGTTTGCATTCGATGAGGCGTGTTTAGGAAATGAGGAATTCTCTTATTATTTATGGCTTTTACTCAACCACATGATGGCGATAAAGGAACGCGATTTCCGTTAATTAACTTTTTTATAATCTGGCGCTTATATGATTCGTGTCTGCTTTATATCAGTGCTAATAATCTAAGCCAGATTCAGATACTGGCTCTACATGGAATACCAAAAAAATGAAGAAGAGATCGTTTTGTAGATTCGACTGTGTTCCTCTTTCATGCATAATAAATAATACATTTGCTTTTACCAGACTAAAATAATAACAATAAAAATGGCTAATGTTCCGCATTCACATATAGAAGTTAGGTTGTCATCAAGCAAGAGTAATGCATAACAATATTATTGTTTTAAATGCATTATGATATTTATAAAGTAATAATAATTCATGCTCCAATCTGCTTTGGTCCCGATTACGAAAATTTTATCCTTGAAAATAATCACAAAAGTATAATCACATTAGTTTCGAGAAATTAATTTCAAAGGTTCATCTATCACATTATATTATTATATTATACACATTATATTATATCACATTATATTATATCACATTAGTTTTGAGTGAAGATCGGTAAACAAATTAATAATTAAATATAAGCAGGGAGCAGGAATTCTGCTTTTTCAGAATTTAGTGTTGCTACCGATGACGAAAATAAAGAAGAAAAAAAATTATTATTATTATTAAGAGGTAAAATCTGTATAATTTCGATGAAAGAAAATGCTTAACCCTTAACTGCTGTTAGCGGTCTCACAGACCGCCGACTTTTTCCAGTTTCAGAGTTTAACTCGCAAATTTTAGTTTAATTATAGATACTAGTCAAAATTTGTTTCCTTTGGAGTCCTATTACTATTGTAGAGACTTTTGAATAGCTGAATTTTATTTATATTAGTCCTGTATATAAAGTTTAATACAAAAATAGTATTCTGAGAGCTAATTTGACATTTTATTCATCTTTGATCAAGCGGTCTGACATACCGCTCACAGTAGTTATAATATAACTCCCAAACAAACGTTATTTTAACCTAAAGGTCACTGCTCTTCTTTAAAGACACTCTAAATTTTTTGTAAAACTTAGCATTTTATCAGTGTGTGATTTCAATTGGATTATTTCCAAAAGTGCAGAATTTCCACCTGTGAAGAATTTGAAAGCCGTAGCGCCGTAGTGAAAATGATGCATCTGTCAGCACCTCTACAGAATGCATTTAAGCTTTATAATTTTAAATAGACATTTTTAGTTTATATAAAATGACATCATTTGCATCCGCTGAAGAATTTCCACGCTTATGACTCAGTCTTTAGGCTCCCGTCCCTGATCGACGAAGCGCTCGCGAGCTAATGCTACTCCTATTATTTTCTAATATCTGTTTGCATTTTGACATTTTGATTTTTATTTGTTTTTTATTTATTTATTTTTTGCTTTGCATAGCTGAAGTGCATTTGTACATAGTTCCTTTTTATTTTTTCGATTTTGAATGCAGATATCTTTTATAAAATTAGTTTCATTTTCAAAACCGGTTTCGAAAGTGAAAGTGCCTTTTTAAAAAATATCTGCAACCGAAATAAAAAAAAAGAGGGATTTTGGCATGCACCTTAGCTATAGAAAGCAATAAATAAAAATAAAAATAAATATATATATATATATATAAAATAAATAAAATAAATAAAATAAAAAATATTTAAATGCAAACCAGATATTAGAAAATAATAGCAGTAGCATTAACTCGCGAGTGCTTCGTCGGCCAGGAACAGGACCTTAAGTGCGCAATTTTCATAGTGCTGACTGTACATATTTTCTGAAACTGAAAAAAATTAATCGGAAGTCCGTGGAACAATTTCACATATGTCCGTTGATTTCTTTTATGGCTTTTATTCGGCAGCTGGCAGCTGATAGTCCGTACTTTATTATGTATACATTAACGAGTCGTTGACCTACCCGTTTCCACTGCGAGGACACTTATAGGGCTTATACAAATGATTTATTGAGAGATTAGATTTTTTGTGTACAAACGAACGATTTAAATCCCCTAAATGTTTACAACAGTTCCGAGCTCAGTCAAGCAGAAAGACAGCCAGACGGTTCTCCTGTCCACTACTCAATAAGCTCAAAAATTTCTATTACATTGACTGATTCGTTTTTAAAAGTAAAAGTACGAAATTGGCAAAGTTCACTGTGGAAGCTATTTGGAATCGAAAGCCGTTTTCCATTTTTTTGATAAATAAATTATCGAGTTATAAGCAATTTTAGATGTTTTTCTCCATCTCTTTTAGCCTAAAATTTCTGTTCAAAATTCCAATTTTGACAGAATTTTAATGAAAGATCTTTTGCATTTATCAGAAAATGGAAAATGTCTTTCGATTACATAGTTTCTAAATGCATGTAATAAGTGATTTATCACAAGCGTAGAACCAAAAGAGTGAAGAATATCCAGGTCGGGCATCGAATCTGGAACCCTCGGAATAGTGCTCCAAATAATCTACTGCTTAAGCTATGTGGATAAAGCGCAGCTTAGCATCTCTCACTCATGTTGACAAGGTTGCAACTGCAGCACAAGATGGAAACGCCTACATTAGCTCATGAGCAGTACTTATTCCTTTTCAAGTTTTAATTATTTTTTATCAAAATGACAAGGATGCTTGTTTATTTATTTTAGTATTTCATTGCTGTTTCAAATGTAAATTTGTGATAATTACAGATTCATGTCTACAGAATTTCCGGCGATGATCTATTTTATGATACTAATCAAAACAAACACAACAATAAATTTGCCCTTAGTTGGCTTTTCTTTAGCAGGAGATATTTTTTAATGAGAACGTTTATTTATTTATTATTTAGTTACCTAACGCGAACATATTTTCTTCTGTTTTTGGTAGATGAGAATTAGCTGAAGGTTTGCAAATTATTTAATTTTCGATTGTGCACGAATCATAGTCGTTTTTCTTATGAAAATAACTTTAGTGATTGTTATATGTATTTGTCTTCATGAACTCTGCATATGCTGAGGACGCTGTTCTTTTTCGATGTCACTTTCCTCAGTAAGTAAATATGATTACCATGTTATACCGACAGAAAGCAATCGATCAGCGTTTCCTCTTTCCTTATAAAAGCATCCACGTTTAAAATAACAGTGTCAATTTTTCTACTTTACGTTCATTTTCAAATACCTGTCAATCACGGACGATTGTTATGAGAAAAGAATCGATTATAATGAAATGCGTACACTTTTTACAGAAAATTGAAGAACGTTGTTCGGTTGGCCAGCTTACAAATAGTGATTTCTGCAAATTTCATAAGTTTATTCATTAAACACAAACGTGTCCATCAAATTTGTTTGTTATGGAGGAAAACCTATGAGAATCCTTTTAAGTATGAAGTATATTTTTATTTTATACGGATTTTGATAGGATTGAATTTAAATTTTCATTTAAATTTATATCTATGTAAAAACTTTTTAAAAAATGAGATATCACTTTCGAAACAATTTTTGAATACCATGCAATTTTATTTTGTATATTTTTGATAACGGGATCGGGCTCCGGTGACAAAAAAATCTTTCGGGCTTGGACTTAAAATTGTCGGTCTCGGGCCCGCCCAAACCCAAACTCATCTCTAATTGAACACACAAACCTGCGGCGTAACATGAGACACAAACAAACTCAGCATCGATGAACACACGTATGCATGCACAGTGTCCAGCGAATAATACCCTGATTTCAAAATTAAATTTCTCAAAAATAAAGATCGATAGAATTATGCGCGAAACGGTTTGTTTTTTAGTTAAGGCCCCTGTCCCTGCTCGTGAAGACACTCGCGTGCTAATGCTATTCCTCTGGGGAGGCATTTTTTTAATTGCTCATGCGCATTTTGAGATTCTTAATTTTTTTTTCTTTTGCGCATTGGATAGCTGAGGTCCCTCTCAAGATCGCTCCATGACTACTTTTTCAATTTTGGTCGCAGATATTTTTTTTAAGTTAGTTTCACTTTCAGAACCGGTTCTGAAAGTGAAACTAACTTTATAAAAAAATATCTTCGAACAAAATCGAAAAAGTAGTCAAAGAGCGATGTCAAAAGGGACCTCAGCTATCGAATGCAATAGATATATATATATATATATATATATATATATATATATAATACCATTAAAAGTAGACAAGATATATATATATATATATGTCAAAATGCGAAAGAGTTATTAGAAAAATGCCTCCCCATAGGAATAGCTATAAAAATGTTATACAGAAGTTAAATTTAGTTCGAAAAATCATTAAAATATAATAAAAAAAGATAATATAAACAAAAATAGAACACGCGAGAAAGCATGGAAAAGTATTACGAAATATCAGAAAATGTTTTCTTACAGCGAAATTGTTATAACTGGAAAAGTACTTTTACAGAAATTGCTGAATCAAGATAGAAATAGCATAAAGTATATAGCGAAGAATTTTGACAATAAATCTTTTGGGAAAAATCAAAATTATCGGCCTAGTCGTGTTTCAGCTACGAAGGAGTTTATCCAAATTAGTTAAATAAACTCTTTCACAAAAAGCTGAAAAAGAGAAACTCTGTCATACTTACAAATATAGAAATGGGGAGAAAAAGTGTCGGATTCTTAGATAGCTTCATAAAAAAATAGGAGACTTTTAAGTATTTTGTGGGATGAAAAGAATGTGTGTTTTATGCCACTTATCTTTAAAATCTAATTTTTAATAGAATAATAAATAAAATATAACGCGAGAAATTATGGAAAAGAACGACGAAATGTCAGAATTTTTTTTTCTTACAACGATATTGTTATAACTGGAAAAGTACTTTTACAGGAATTGTTGCGCGTTGCTTGAATCAAGATAGAAAGAACATAAGGTATGTAGCGAAAAATTTTGATATTAAATCTTTTCTGGGAAAAACAAAATTATCGACCTATTCGTGTTTTAGTTAGGAAGGAATTTATCCAAATTAGTTAAATAAACTCTTTCACTAAAAGCTGAAAAAAAAATCTCTGTCATACTTGCAAAATTAGAAATGGGGAAAAAAAGTGTTGGATTCTTTGATAGCTTCATAAAAAAACATAAGACTTTCAAGTATTTTGTGGGATGAAAAAAATGTGTGTTTTATGCCCTTTAAAATCTAATTTTTAGTAGAATAATAAATAAAATATAGCGCGAAAAATTATGGAAAAGAACGACGAAATGTCAGAATTTTTTTCCTTACAACGATATTGTTATAACTGGAAAATTACTTTTACAGGAATTGCTGCGCGTTGCTTGAATCAAGATAGAAAGAACATAAGGTATGTAGCGAAAAATTTTGATATTAAATCTTTTCTGGGAAAAACAAAATTATCGACCTAGTCGTGTTTTAGTTAGGAAGGAATTTATCCAAATTAGTTAAATACACTCTTCCACTTCAAGCTAAAAAAAAAAAAAACTGTCATACTTGCAAAATTAGAAATGGGGAGAAAAAGTGTTGAATTCTTTGATAGCTTCATAAAAAAATATG
Source organism: Maratus speculifer (assembly GCA_964019185.1). Classification (NCBI taxonomy): domain Eukaryota; kingdom Metazoa; phylum Arthropoda; class Arachnida; order Araneae; family Salticidae; genus Maratus; species Maratus speculifer. Next base: position 309,929,619 of record OZ025289.1, read on the forward strand.
TAAGACTTTCAAGTATTTTGTGGGATGAAAAGAAAGAATGTGTGTTTTATGCCTCTCATCTTTAAAATCTAATTTTTAATAGAATAATAAATAAAATATAACGCGAGAAATTATGGAAAAGAACGACGAAATGTCAGAAATTTTTTTCTTACAACGATATTGTTATAACTGGAAAATTACTTTTACAGGAATTGCTGCGCGTTGCTTGAATCAAGATAGAAAGAACATAAGGTATGTAGCGAAAAATTTTGATATTAAATCTTTTCTGGGAAAAACAAAATTATCGACCTAGTCGTGTTTTAGTTAGGAAGGAATTTATCCAAATTAGTTAAATAAACTCTTTCACTAAAAGCAGAAAAAAAACTGTCATTACTGCAAAATTAGAAATGGGGAGAAAAAGTGTTAAATTCTTTGATATAGCTTCATAAAAAAATATGAGACTTTCAAGTATTTTGTGGGATGAAAAGAATGTGTGTTTTATGCCATTTATCTTTAAAATCTAATTTTTAATAGAATAATAAATAAAATATAACGCGAGAAATTATGGAAAAGAACGACGAAATGTCAGAAATTTTTTTCTTAGAACGATATTGTTATAACTGGAAAAGTACTTTTACAGGAATTGCTGGGCATTGCTTGAATCAAGATAGGAAGAACATAAAGAATGTAGCGAAAAATTTTGATATTAAATCTTTTCTGGGAAAAACAAAATTATCGACCTAGTCGTGTTTTAGTTAGGAAGGAATTTATCCAAATTAGTCAAATAAATTCTTTCACTAAAAGCTGGAAAAAAAAATCTCTGTCATACTTGCAAAATTAGAAATGGGGAGAAAAAGTGTTGGATTCTTTGATAGCTTCATAAAAAAATATGAGACTTTCAAGTATTTTGTGAGATGAAAAAAATGTGTGTTTTATGCCACTTATCTTTAAAATCTAATTTTTAATAGAATAATAGATAAAATATAACGCGAGAAATTATGGAAAAGAATGAATGTCAGAATTTTTTTTCTTACAACGATATTGTTATAACTGGAAAAGTACTTTTACAGGAATTGCTGCGCATTGCTTGAATCAAGATAGAAAGAACATAAAGAATGCAGCGAAAAATTTTGATATTAAATCTTTTCTGGGAAAAACAAAATTATCGACCTAGTCGTGTTTTAGTTAGGAAGGAATTTATCCAAATTAGTCAAATAAATTCTTCCACTAAAAGCTGGAAAAAAAAAATCTCTGTCATACTTGCAAAATTAGAAATGGGGAGAAAAAGTGTTGAATTCTTTGATAGCTTCATAAAAAAATATGTAAGACTTTCAAGTATTTTGTGGGATGAAAAGAAAGAATGTGTGTTTTATGCCTCTCATCTTTAAAATCTAATTTTTAATAGAATAATAAATAAAATATAACGCGAGAAATTATGGAAAAGAACGACGAAATGTCAGAAATTTTTTTCTTACAACGATATTGTTATAACTGGAAAATTACTTTTACAGGAATTGCTGCGCGTTGCTTGAATCAAGATAGAAAGAACATAAGGTATGTAGCGAAAAATTTTGATATTAAATCTTTTCTGGGAAAAACAAAATTATCGACCTAGTCGTGTTTTAGTTAGGAAGGAATTTATCCAAATTAGTTAAATAAACTCTTTCACTAAAAGCAGAAAAAAAAACTGTCATTACTGCAAAATTAGAAATGGGGAGAAAAAGTGTTAAATTCTTTGATATAGCTTTATAAAAAAATATGAGACTTTCAAGTATTTTGTGGGATGAAAAGAATGTGTGTTTTATGCCATTTATCTTTAAAATCTAATTTTTAATAGAATAATAAATATAATATAACGCGAGAAATTATGGAAAAGAACGACGAAATGTCAGAAATTTTTTTCTTAGAACGATATTGTTATAACTGGAAAAGTACTTTTACAGGAATTGCTGGGCATTGCTTGAATCAAGATAGGAAGAACATAAAGAATGTAGCGAAAAATTTTGATATTAAATCTTTTCTGGGAAAAACAAAATTATCGACCTAGTCGTGTTTTAGTTAGGAAGGAATTTATCCAAATTAATCAAATAAATTCTTTCACTAAAAGCTGGAAAAAAAAATCTCTGTCATACTTGCAAAATTAGAAATGGGGAGAAAAAGTGTTGGATTCTTTGATAGCTTCATAAAAAAATATGAGACTTTCAAGTATTTTGTGAGATGAAAAAAATGTGTGTTTTATGCCACTTATCTTTAAAATCTAATTTTTAATAGAATAATAGATAAAATATAACGCGAGAAATTATGGAAAAGAATGAATGTCAGAATTTTTTTTTCTTACAACGATATTGTTATAACTGGAAAAGTACTTTTACAGGAATTGCTGCGCATTGCTTGAATCAAGATAGAAAGAACATAAAGAATGCAGCGAAAAATTTTGATATTAAATCTTTTCTGGGAAAAACAAAATTATCGACCTAGTCGTGTTTTAGTTAGGAAGGAATTTATCCAAATTAGTCAAATAAATTCTTCCACTAAAAGCTGGAAAAAAAAAATCTCTGTCATACTTGCAAAATTAGAAATGGGGAGAAAAAGTGTTGGATTCTTTGATAGCTTCATAAAAAAATATGAGACTTTCAAGTATTTTGTGGGATGAAAAAAATGTGTGTTTTATGCCACTTATCTTCAAAATCTAATTTTTAATAGAATAATAAATAAAATATAACGCGAGAAATTATGGAAAAGAATGACGAAATGTCAGAATTTTTTTTCTTACAACGATATTGTTATAACTGGAAAAGTACTTTTACAGGAATTGCTGCGCATTGCTTGAATCAAGATAGAAAGAACATAAAGAATGCAGCGAAAAATTTTGATATTAAATCTTTTCTGGGAAAAACAAAACTATCGACCTAGTCGTGTTTTAGTTAGGAAGGAATTTATCCAAATTAGTTAAATAAACTCTTTCACTAAAAGCTGAAAAAAAAAAATCTCTGTCATACTTGCAAAATTAGAAATGGGGAAAAAAGTGTTGGATTCTTTGATAGCTTCATAAAAAAACATAAGACTTTCAAGTATTTTGTGGGATGAAAAAAATGTGTGTTTTATGCCCTTTAAAATCTAATTTTTAATAGAATAATAAATAAAATATAACGCGAGAAATTATGGAAAAGAACGACGAAATGTCAGAATTTTTTCCTTACAACGATATTGTTATAACTGGAAAATTACTTTTACAGGAATTGCTGCGCGTTACTTGAATCAAGATAGAAAGAACATAAGGTATGTAGCGAAAAATTTTGATATTAAATCTTTTCTGGGAAAAACAAAATTATCGACCTAGTCGTGTTTTAGTTAGGAAGGAATTTATCCAAATTAGTTAAATAAACTCTTCCACTACAAGCTAAAAAAAAAAAAAAAAAAAAAAAAAAAAAAAAAAAAAACTGTCATACTTGCAAAATTAGAAATGGGGAGAAAAAGTGTTGAATTCTTTGATAGCTTCATAAAAAAATATGTAAGACTTTCAAGTATTTTGTGGGATGAAAAGAATGTGTGTTTTATGCCACTTATCTTTAAAATCTAATTTTTAATAGAATAATAAATAAAATATAACGCGAGAAATTATGGAAAAGAATGACGAAATGTCAGAATTTTTTTTCTTACAACGATATTGTTATAACTGGAAAAGTACTTTTACAGGAATTGCTGCGCATTGCTTGAATCAAGATAGAAAGAACATAAAGAATGCAGCGAAAAATTTTGATATTAAATCTTTTCTGGGAAAAACAAAATTATCGACCTAGTCGGGTTTTAGTTAGGAAGGAATTTATCCAAATTAGTTAAATAAACTCTTTCACTAAAAGCTGAAAAAAAAAAAAAAAAAAAAAAAAAAAATCTTTGTCATACTTGCAAAATTAGAAATGGGGAGAAAAAGTGTTAAATTCTTTGATAGCTTCATAAAAAATATGAAAGTTTCAAGCATTTTGTGGTATGAAAAGAATGTGTGCTTTAATGCCTCTTTTCTTTAACACATTCGCTGCCGATCACGCGCCAGCGCGTGATGTGGGGTAATGTCCAATAGTCAGTCACGCGCTGGCGCGGGAAAATATTTTACTGATTCTTTGCTATAAAAAGTAAATGGGCTTCTGGAAAAAAACACCTCTACAGTGTGGCATTAGCTATCATTACATCTTCACGTAAGCGGCAGCGAACGAGATAAAATCTAATTTTTAGTAAAATAATATTTAAAGTATAACGCAAGAAATTATGGTAAGGAACGACAAAATGTCAGAAAAAGTTTTCTTACAACGATATTGTTATAACTGGAAATGTAATTTTACAGGAATTGTAGATTAATTCTCGTTGCCTGAGTCGAGATAGAAAAAGCATAAACTAAACGGCGAAAAAGTTTGATAATAAACTTCCTCTGGGAAATTCCAAAATTGTCTTCCTAGTCGTATCTCAGAGACATTTATCCAACATATTTAACTATAATCTTTTGATTGAAAAGAAAAAGTTCTATTTTTACTATGAAAATAGAAAGGGGAAATAAAGTTGTTATAGATTTTTCAATAGCTTTATGAGAAGAATGAAAATTTCAAGATTTTTGTAAGATTTTGGTAAAAACGTTTGTTTAGGACTTTTCATCAATTATTATTATTTTTTTTTTTAGGATTTAAAATACATAATTTGTAAACAAAACAACTTCACCGGGAAAAAAAATTACCAGAAACAGTTAAAGTAGTTATTATTTGTAAATGTTTAATTTGAACTTAAGTAACTAAATTTTATTTTTTAGCAAAAAAATGTATTATTTTTTACACATACAAAAAAAAAAAAAAAAAAAACATAACAAACATAAAAATGAGTCTGATTGGATAGTTTCTGGCAACAACACCAGTTAGTTTCATGCTTTTCCGAACAAAACAAAAATACATTAAGACTTATGTCACAAAGTTATCCCTTTTGATTTGGAATAGCCCCTGGTTCCTGCGGTCCTGTTTAGAAGGGCCTCTGTTCCTGTCCGCGAAGACACTCGCTAGCTATTACTACTGCTATGGGGAGGCATTTTTCTAATAACTCTTTCGCAATTTGACATATTTTTTAACTTTTTTTTTTCATTGGATAGCTGAGGAGGTTCAGACAGTGAAAGTAACTTTATAGAAAATACCTGCGACCAAAACCGAAAAAGTAATCAAGGAGCGATTTTGAGAGAGACCTCAACTATCCGACACACAAAAAAAAAGGTATATATATATATAAATGTCAAAATGCGAAAGAGTTATTAGAAAAATGCTCCCCATAGTAAAAGCATTAGCTCGCGAGTGTCTTCGCGGAGAGGGACAGGAGCTTTAGGAAAACAGGGTGCATATAAAATGTTTCGATAAAAATCCTCCCCCACCTCCCCGAATACATACAAATATCGACACAGGAGATCACAATGATCACACAGGACATGACACACGACAATGAAGGACGGCTTCTCTAACGAATTTAATTCAAAAAGAGCTTTGTTTTTTCAACAAAATGAAAAATGTTGGTTGATACTTTAGCATCTTCAGAGGTCCTAAGGTGGATTTTGAATTTCCTTAGCGATTTGATAAATTGAAACTACTTCTTAATGGAAATTAGCGTTTTCTTTTATATAGCTTTTGATGCATCCCAAACTTTTACTACTGGTCCTCCCGAGCCCATTACGCTATCCCACCATGATGTTTTAATACTGAAAATTCCATGTATTTGCATATAAAGATAATTTTGCGATTATTTTTAAATAAAGATTTTATTTTTTTCTTCTGAAAATGTCAGAAAGTAAACGAGTTTGAATTTCAAAACAGATTTTCGTTTTCAAACCACCAATATTAATAATACTTCCTTATGCATTATAATAATATAGTTTAACTGTAATTTTCAGGCGATTTGAAATTTCTGATTTATTTTATTAAAAAGGTGTGCTAAAATAATTAAAAAAAAAAAATATTAGGGAATAAAAACCATAATGTTAAAGCTCCTGTTCCGTCAGGTGAAGGCACTCTCGAACTAATGCTAAACCTACGAGGAATTGTTTGCTAATACCTCGTTTGCATTTAGGCATTTAAAAGAAAGTATGCATATATATATTTTCGTTGGACAGCTAACGTCTATCTCTACATTACCTCCTTTTTCACTTTTCCGAAAAAAATATCTGGATACAAAAATGAAAAAGTAAAACATGGACGATGTAAAGATAAACCTCAGTTATCATACGCAAGAAAAATGTATTTATATGTTAAAAATATCGAAATGTAAACAAGTTATTACGAAATAACCTCCCCTCCCTATAGGCTTAGCTTTAGCTCGCGAATGTATTCGCCTGACGGAATCGGAGCTCAACAGCCTCTGAAATTTCCCCTCATGACGGCTGTTTCGAAACAGTTGAAGCGCTTGGGTTTAAGGGTGTTCTTAAATCAAAAAGGGCAACTTTGTGACACATGCTTTAATGTATTTTTGTTCGGAAATGCATGAAACTAGCAGGGGTTGTTATTCAGAAACTGTTTAATTGCACTCAGTATTCTGTTTTTTTTTTTTTTTTTTTTTTTTTTTTAAACACAATAGATCTTTTATAACAAGACTTTAAAGTTGACGTTTTTGACCACATTTCCCGACAAAAGCAGAAAAACCGGTCGAAAAGCAGGAAAAAAAGGGGGATCAATTGATCGAAATCGCTTATAAGTCTATGGGTAATTTAATTATCATAAAATGGAAAACTAAGTTCGACTCAAAATCGCTTCCATAATCAGGCATTCCAATTTTATATCTTCCTGTTAAAAAATGTATTTGTAAATGTATCAAAACATTTTGCGCTTGTTGAATGGAGTAGTTGAGAACAACCTTAAACTTCATTTGGCGGTTTTTACGTTCTAAAAACCCTTTTATGTATTTTAGCACCTTTTTTAGGTAAAATAAATCAGAAGTTTCAATTTGTATATTTTGTATTACTTTGCTTAATTATATTTTTCCATTCCTTTATTATGTCATTATCACATTTACTTTATTTTCGCTTTTTATATGCACTTTTTTTTTTCCTGCCGTCCGTCCGGCCCCCTGCAGGCTCTTGTAAGAAAGGTGCGTTTCCTTTGGCGCCCTCTTTGTGTCGCATCTCATTTTTGTGCATGCGTAAAAAGGCCGCACCCCTTCCACACCTGTGAAGAATAGGCCGAGGGCAGGGGGGCGTCGTCAGAGATTTTTACCTGAAAGGATGGTGGAAGATCGATGAATGAATACATATTCTGGGATCCACACCCGAATGTGTAGGTCCTCTGCAGTGTCTGTAGTAAGGTGTTAAAAGGATATTTTTAATATTTAGTCCGTCCCTGTAAAACCGTTCAACGATATTAGGTTGTGATTTTACGATACAACGATTCTCACAGAGATCGGTTCCGTGGCACAGCAAATTGCTGAACAGCCTGTGAGCAAGCCATTATTAGAAATAGGCTGTTTAAACTGGAAATTCCGAAAATTATATTAAATTATTAAATTATTAAATTATTTTACAGCCTGTTTTTTGTATTTATTATGGTGTTCGTTTTATACTAACGAGGGTGCTTTCTTGATCACAAAATCCCCTGTTAACTTATGATAAAATTTAAATAATTTTAAAAATTAGGATTTTACCGTTAGAAAGTAGGCGTCAGATGCCGACTGTGTGTGTTTTCAGGTGCGTTCGTAATTATAGAAATTCACAGCACCAAACAGTCGTCATCTGGTCCGTCCGTCTGTCGGTCTATAATAGCGCAAAAACTACCCACCTGAATGGCTTTATATTTAATACATAGAATCGTTGCAGAATTTTGTCACGTTTTCTTTTATGAAAATCGAATCAAAACTTATACTAATAATAAGTTTTTCATTCTATTAAATCCTATCCTACGTAATCAGTTCAATGATATCTTTTGATAGGTACTGGTTCTATGTTGCCATGGTTATGGCGTTCTATTTAAGATGGAGTCTTATTATTTTTGTGTTAAGGAATTTTCTATATAGAATCGTAATACATTTTGTATTCATGCATGTTAACATAAGAGCGCAACAGCTATTGCACCAAGATCTGAATATTCACACATACAGGGTGTTTCGCTACCAAACCGACAAACTCTGAGGGGTAATAGTAGACATAGAGACAAGCATTATTAAATAGGAAACCATGGGGAGCAAACGTCTTCTGTGGGAGCTAGGGACCATTAAAGTTTGATGTCCAAAACTTCAAACGATGATAAAAAACGGAGAAAAGGGTCGATTTGTTTGCAGTTTTCACTAAAATCATTCTTTATATCACGATTTTTTTAGAAATTTTTTTAAAGGTTACGTACAAAAATTGTCGATAGAGGGCGCTTTAGACTTTAGAGTAACGAACAACTACTTTTTACCGTTATTTTGTGCATGGAGTTCAAGTTATACTGAAGTTTAGTCTTTAACTTAAATTTTAAGCCCAAAATCGGAAACATTGGGATCGGATAACTAGTGAAAATTGAACTGCGAACAGAGGGGAGGATTTTAAACGCTCATAAGCATTGGACAAACGAATCGATTTTGTTGCGGTTTGCATGTAAGTCATTCCCTTGGTAATTATTTTATTCAAAATGACATACAGCTTTGATGTCCTCATTTTTGATAGAGGGCGCTACCGAGACATCTCCGACATTTCAATGGCTTTACTACTAAGTGTTCTACTACTAGAACAACATACTTCCAGGATGTGTTAGGGATGCAAAAACTACTCGGAATCACATAGGAATGTAACTTTCGAAATGCATTTTTTGGGATTTACGGTTAAAGGAAACAGAGAAAAAAGCAACAGAAACAGCAAAGAAAGAGTAACCCATCAATGTGAAAGAAAACAGTAAATTTAAAGGTTTAACTAGAAAAGGTGTTCAAAATTACGACCAGAAATACTCCGGCAAGTTTGACAGTGGCGGTAGATGGCGCTAAACGGCGCGTGAACAGTGATCATTTTGAAGCTATCATTCGAGAATCGGTTCCAAAGGCTGCAGAAGGAAGTATTTGAATGATGAACAGCACGATGGGACACATCGACATTTTACCAATGACGTTTGCTGACACTTCAAAGTAACATATGGATAGTGGTGGATAGGTCGTGGTGGCCTGGTTCATTGGACTGCCAGATCGCCAGACCGATCATGTATGGACTTCTTCTGCTGGGGTCAAGTAAAAAGTTGGGTGTATGAGACTTCCGTACCATCAGTTGAAGACCCCGCAGCTGATATTTCTGTAGCTGCCAGAAAGCTTTCTGAGATGCCAGGAAACTTTCAAAATCTGAGGAATTCCATGCGACGCCGCTATCAAGCATGCCGGACTACTTCTGGTCGTAATTTCGAACACCTTTTCTAGTAAAACATTTAAATAAACTGTTTTCTTTCACATTAACGTGCTGCTCTTTTTCTGCTGTTTCTGTTGCTTTTTTCTCTGCTTCCTTTAACCGTAACTCCAAAAAATGCATTTCCAAAGTTACATTCCTATGTGATTCCGAGTAGTCTTTGCATCCCTAACACATCCTGGAAGTATGTTGTTCTGGTAGTAAAACACCTAGGAGTAATGCCATTGAAATGTCGGAGATGTGTCGGAAGCGCCCTCTATCAAAAAATGAGGATACCAAAGCTGTACGCCATTTTGAATAAAATAATTACCAAGGGAATGATTTACACGCAAACCGCAACAAAATCGATTAGTTTGTCCAATGTTTATGAGTGTTTAAAATTCTCCTCTCTGTTCACAGTTTAATTTTCACTAGTTACCCGATCCCAATGTTTCCGATTTTGGGCTTAAAATTTAAGTTAAAGACTAAACTTTAGTATAACTTGAACTCCATGCACAAAATAACGCTAAAAAATAGTTGTTCGTTACTCTAAAGTCTAAAGCGCCCTCTATCGACAATTTTTGAACGTAACCTTTAAAAAAATTTCTAAAAAAATTGTGATATAAAGAATGATTTTAGTGAAAACTTGCAAACAAATCGACCCTTTTCTACGTTTTTTATCACCGTTTGAAGTTTTGGACCTCAAACTTTAATGGCCCCTAGCTCCTACAGAAGACGTTTGCGCCCCATGGTTTCCTATTTAATAATGTTTGTCTCTATGTCTACTATCACCTCTCAGAGTTTGTCGGTCTGGTAGCGAAACACCCTGTATATAGTATGGACGTAGTTATATAACAATTAGTTTCATACATTTTTAATAGTCTTATGAAGGGGGTAAAATTTGAAATATCTGCTTCAAGTATATAAAAATTACCAAAAATTTTTATTTTTTATTTTTTATTTTTTTAACAATAATTAAAATTTTAGGAGACATTTTAAAAAAGAATCCCGCATTACGTGGGCATTGGACATTATATTATGCAATAAGCAATTATCTGATTTAAATATTCAAATTGATTATCACGGGTTTTGTAATCGGTGTCGGGAAAAGTTGTATCTATTTTTTGAACCTGCACTGTAAAAAACTGTAACCTTAATCATTTAAATTTATGCTTTCTAAAATTTTATCTATACACTGTATAAATAATAATAATAATAATAATAATAATAATAATAATAATAATAATAATAATTTTTAAAAAAAGTCTATCTACAAAACTTGTAGTAGTAGAAAATAGTTTTATAAATATTTTTTTTTTTTTTTTTTTTTTTTTTTTACTACGTTAAACTGTAAAAAAAAAGGAAGTTACTAAGTTTTTTCTAGTAGATTTGTATTTCAAGAACTTTTCGTGTAACAATAACAGCAAAAACTCATGTAACCTTCCTCGGTTACATAAAATTTCGCAGTTATCGTTTTATGAAAAGTTCTTGGAATACAAATTTACAAGAAAAATCTTAATAACTTTACAGATTTTTTTTTTTTTATAGTGTATACATCATACCACAAAGATTCAGATGTATCTCAGATAGACCGAAAACGACAACCATTTTCCAAATGATTAAAAAAGAGAAAAAGAAAAGAAATGGGATGGTTTAAGAATATACTGAGTTAGCACACACCTTTCCATCAAATATTTGTTTTTCCCGCTGTTTAACTCTCACCCTTTTTCACTCTCTCGCCGTATCCTGCTCAAAGCACGCCAATCAGGCAACATAACAAAAGCTCATGAATAAATTTTTCATGACGCGAGATTACATTTTTGCGGCTGAAAGGTGCGAAAAAAATGCATAATAGAAACAAGTGAATGTTATTTCGTGGTTATATCCCTTTACACCTCATATACATCCGTTGAATTCAAGGTCAAACATGCCATGTTTCTCTGTGTACAAAAATAATATATGTATTATCTCGTAATAACACACGCCCGCATGCCCCTTTCCTCAGCCCCCTAAAAATGCAAATAGCCTTTTATATTCACAAATGCTGGGAAGGTGTTAAAAAGCGTACACCTACATACTTTTCGTTCGGCGTAGGGGGAGAGGGAGAGTTCAACACCTGCGGCCTCCTTAGGTGCGGTGGTGTCATGCAGGTGTTAATACGCCAACTCCAAGGAGTGACACTGCGTTTCGAACAACCTTCGACACTGCGTCAACACTGCGCGTGTTGGCTTTTGGGATATCAAAGTGTAATAACCCGAACGGTAAATAAAGGTGGTGTCGATAATCGTTTAAACCAAGCTAAGTGATCGACAACATGAAATCTAAACAATGATGGGAGAAAATCCCCAAAACTGACACCTTAAGGGTGTTCTTAACTGTTCCGCTCAACAAGCGAAAAACGTTTTGACACATTTACAAATTCATTTTTTAACAGAAATATGTAAAATTGGAAGGCCTAACTATAGAAGCGATTTTGAATCGAACTTATTTTTCCATTTTATGATAATAAAATTACCAGTCCAGTTCTAAGCTATTTCGATCACGTGATCACCCGTTTTTGCCCTGCTTTTCGACCGGTTTTTCTGCTTTCGTCCGGAGATGTGCTCAAAAGTGTCAAATTCGAAGGCTTGTTATAAAAAATCTATTGTGTTTTTTAAAAAACTGAACATTGAGTGCAATTAGGCAGTTTCTGAATAATAACACCTGCTATTTTCATGCATTTCCGAACAAAAATAAATTAAAGCATGTGTCACAAAGTTGCCCTTATTGATTTAAGAGCACCCTTAAAGATTATTTATTTTTAAGGGTGTTTTTAAATCAAAAAGAGCAACTTTGTGACATAAAATTTAATTTATTTTTAATTGGAAATGCATGAAACTAGCAGAGGTTGTTATTCAGAAATTGTCTAATTGCATTCATTTTTCTGTTTTTTAAAAAACACAATAGATTTTTCATAACAAGACTTCAAAATTGACGTTTTTGAGCACATTTCCGGACGAAACGCAGGACAAAAACGGGAGATCACGTGATCGAAATAGCTTAGAACTGGACTGGTAATTTTATTATCATAAAATGGAAAAATAAGTTCGATTCAAAATCGCTTCTATAGCCAGGCCTTCCAATTTTATACCTTTCTGTTAAAAAATGATTTTGTAAAAGTGTCAAAACGCTTTGCGCTTGTTGAGCGGAGCAGTTCAGAACACCCTTAAATAAGTCAAAAGTTTTTATTATGTATCTTTAAAGCTGTTCTCAACTGCTCCGCTCAACAAGCGCAAAACGTTTTATTACCGTATTTTCGGGTGTATAGTCCGCGGCTTATACAAGAAAAAAACCTTCTAAAAAGCCGTTGCGGCTTATACATGGTGCGGGTTATACAAAGATTATTTTTTTAGAAAATTGGAAATCGTGGTATTTTTTCTACAACTTTTAAACCTCAAAAAATTTGAAAGAAACATCAAAATTTGTAATTTTTTTTCGCTATGCCGCAGGGGCGTAGGAAAGGGGGGGGCTCAGGGGGCTCAAGCCCCCCCCCCATTGGATTTTACCAGAAGCTTAATTAGGCAAAAAATTTTCATTTAATAAACGCAATCAAATTATTTCATGATAATGAAAATTTTAAATATTTCAAATTCTGTTGCTTAAACTTATGTAAAATAATAAATATGCTTAAGCTCATCTATAATCTGAAGTTTCTAATAGGTTTTAATTTGTATTGTTAATTCGTTAAAATTCACAAAAATAATAAATTTGAAACATTCTAGGAAGTTTGAACAAGCTAATCTGCAATATTCAATAGAAATCAATTTCAGTAAGTTTGAGTATGTTAAAGAAGGAGGAAAGGGGGGGGGGGCTAAAAACATATTATAGTAGAATAATAGAACTGTTAGAAGCAACATTTGTAATAGGAAAAAAAAAGTAGATAAAGCTTTTTTTTTATACTCCTCTGGGAACGGCAGTGCTTCAAACTCCCGGAGAAATGTAGTAAATTTCCTTCAGGATTTGCAATCCTTTTTTAAGGCTAACTGATGACAGCAGTAAGGCCAGACACCAGAGAAATATGCGACCCGGCGTGTAGCTTGCCATTGCCATACAAAATCAAGCTTTCAAGAGGATTTCCAATACTTTTGTATCTATTTAAAAAAAGAAAAGAAAAAAGAAATACCGTCTCCGTTAACAATAATGCCGCGCTCGAAGAACACGTGTCCAGTAAGAGGGGAAGATTTTAGTGGCACGTCATTGGTCGAATTAAAACTTATTGCTAGCAGTGGATTGCGTTATTCCCCTGATATTTTGTGAATAGAACAGAATTTCTTCCGAGAAGATTGTTTCAAAATCATTTTTATTTTGCGCTTGCCTTTCGTGTTATGATTTGTTAAGGTTAAGTTGAATTTTATCGCCCTAGGCAGCAGTTTATGTGAACGTTATATACGATACATAGGAAAAATAAAATTGCACTATGAATTCTCGTAAAAGACTGAAAAAAACATTGTTGAGTTTTTCTCTTCTGAAGTTCCAAAAAGAAAGGAAGATTCTGAAGTCATAGAAGAAAAACGTGAAGAATCAAGTTCTGCAGTTAAAGATGAAAAAACTGAAGAATTCAAAATATGATTGACCGTTTTGAAAATCATAAGAATATAGTTACTAGCTTATACGCAATACTGTCAAAATACATAGAAAAATCTTCAGTAGAAAATATCATGCAATGTGCTGAATTTTATTCTTCTGGTATAAAAAGTTTTCCGAATATTTTACAAGCTGAAATTGAAATGTGGTTCGAAAAATGGTTGTCGTTAGACAAAGAAGAAAGGCCAAGCACTGCGATAGAGTCATTATCAAAATGTAATGCGAATGTTTATCCCAACATCAAAAAATTGTTAAAAGTATTATCAACGCTTCCAGTATCAACAGCCACTCCAGAAAGAACATTTTCCACATTGAGACAGTTAAAAACTTACCTTAGGAACAGTATGTCAAATTCTCGGCTTTCTGGACTTGCACTGATGAACATTCATCAAGAAATAAAACTAAATTCTGAATCCATTTTGAACACAATGGCTTCGAACCGCACTTACCTTGTATTATGACGACAAAATTTGTAAGTATGTATATATTTATTTTTCTAAGCACTGTATTTTATCGAAGAAACGGCCGCATTCGTCATAATCACTGTACTCGTCAAAATTGACATCCCCCCCCCCTCAATAACCTTTAACTATTGTAATCGCTTAACTCATGTGAATGCTTCTTTTGTGGACAGCGTTGCATTTATTTGACTTCAATTAACGTTTTCTGAATAATGTAGAGTAAGAGATGTCTTATAATTTGAGTTATCTATAACTTTATTTAAAATATTTAAATCAAATTTTAAATATTTTAATGTAATTTTTAGACGTCAATTGGTATTCAAACTATTCCAGGAAAGGTGAAAAATTTGTCATCACGTGGCTGGAATCGCATTTAACTCAATAAATAACTTATTCAGGGGTGATAGTGGTCTGGGTATTCCCTGGAATTCCGGGTTTTTCCATCGATCTTTCAGGTTTATAATATCGTTACTTTTAGTGGAAAATTCAGATATATAAAAAGTTCGCGAATTTCGAAAAAAAGCGCTGAAAAACGTAAATTGCTCAAAAATTAACAAAAAAAACAAATTTCTCTAAAGAATCGTGTAGTAAAAACGCAAGTTTTGTAAAAAAAATCGTGAAAAAACAATCTATATCGTGAAAAAACAATAAATTTCATCAAAAAATCACGAAAAAGCGACTAATTTCGTCTTATAAGCGCGAAAGAACAGCCATTTTTTTAGAAGATTACGAGAAAACGGCTAATTTGTGGAATAAAATGAGAAAAAAAATCAATTTTGTCAAGAAAGCGTGAAAAAACGGCAAATTTCGCGAAAAGATCGAGAAAAAACGACCAATTTCTTTGATTATTGCAAAAAACGACCGATTTCGTAAAAAGATCGAGTAAAAGCAGAAGCAAACGTCACATTTGGGAAAAAATAAAACGAACTTTCAAACTAGTAAACGCCGCGGTGTTTCTTTTATGAAATTCGGTTCTATTTATGAAAAATTTCTTTCGTATTCTAGTGTCATATTTAACAAAATTGTGAAATTTAGCCTATTCTTTAATGTTTGCTTTTAAGTAATGTGCATACACATATTTTTAATTGTGAATAAATATATTT
Source organism: Maratus speculifer (assembly GCA_964019185.1). Lineage (NCBI taxonomy): Eukaryota > Metazoa > Arthropoda > Arachnida > Araneae > Salticidae > Maratus > Maratus speculifer. The sequence goes on from OZ025289.1 coordinate 309,945,134, forward strand.
ATTATTCTACATAATTACTAATTGAGACGTTTTATCCTTTATAGATTTTCTCAGTTTTGTAGTTATTTTGTTCGTATTGAGTTAGAAATTATTTGAGCCCCCCCCATAATTTTTAAATTGCTACGCCACTGCTATGCCGCGAAATTTAGAGAGTCTCCCATATTTGTAAAGGCTTTTTTTTTACTGCTTAAATTCATTTATTTCTGGGTTTGGAAGAACTGTCGCAACTATCACCAAGTATTGCACTGATAGATCTATAATAGCTACCGTATATACTCGCGTATAAGTCGTGAAATTTTAGACAAAAAAAAAACTTCAAAGTGGGGGTCGACTTATACGCGAGACCTAAAAAAAAATCTATAACTAAAATATCAGAAAATAATTTGCTAGCGAATCAGTGCTGCAGCACCGCATTGTGTTTGTAGAGTACAAAATCCAAAATCCGGAACCCTTCCAACCTCGACAATTCTGAATTTAATTTCATTTAAGATTTTGTTTATTTTTCAAAAAATAATCACCCTACCCTGTTGCAAAGAACAAAAAAAAGTGCGTGATTTATGTCATTTCGAAACGATTCAGAGCCATCTTTTCCGAAACGAATTCAAGGAATCGTTGCTTTACAGAGTCGTTTAATTTCGGAACGAGTTCAAGCAATCGAACTTTTCCGGAGTCGTTTCATTTCAGATAGAGTCCGAGGAATCGTTCCTTTTCGGTTTGGTACAATACCCTGTTGCAAAGAACAAAAAAAAAGTGCGTGATTTATGTCATTTCAGAATGATTCAGAGCAGTCAGTCTTTTCGAAACGATTCTGAGGAATCGTTCCTTTACAGAAATCTTCATTTCGAAACGAGTTCAAGGAATCGAACTTTTCCGGAGTCGTTTCATTTCAGATAGAAGTGTAGATAGAAGATAGTCCGAAGCATGAACCTCGAAGAATCGTTCCTTTTCAATGTTGGTGCATTTCGGATCGATTCCGAGGATTCGATCCTTTTGGGAACCAATGACCTAAGATACGTATACATTTTATGTCCGAAATTTTAAATTTATCACCTTTTTTTTAATTTTCGGAAAAATTCAGAAAAAACATCACGCTTGTTTGAAAGAAAAAAAAAATGCGCGTAAACGCCGCATCGCTTGAAATTTTATCTTAAAACACATAAACGCCGCGGCGTTTCTTCCGAAAATTACGGTACTGATAATCTTAATTTTTTAGCCGAATTACTGTAGGTATTATGCATCACGAAAAAATTTGGTAAATTTGTGTTAAGAATTACGACTAATCGCTTCTAATTTTGAACCCTGATCGAAATATACGTTCGTAAATGGTGTATAGCCCGCGGACTATACACCGATGCATCTCCGCGGGTTATGCACGAACTTTTTTTACTGCACTGCTCGATTTAGGGGTGCGGGCTATACACCCGAAAATACGGTATGTTTGCAAATTTATTTTTTCAACGAAAAGATGTAAAATTGGAAGACTTGACTAGAGATCTGCACGGGCTGGCCCGCGTGTTTGGCTCGGGCCTATTTTCGTTGAAGACTCTCGGGCCAAGCCGGACTTGAGCCAAACTTTTTTCTGAAAACTCGGACCGGGTCAGGTCTAACTTTTTAATTCTGTACAGAAATGAGGCTTGTTTCATTCGTAGTCTTCACGGTTCGAAATCTTCATTTCTACTTTTTAAAAAGCCCGGATGAAAATCATTCTTTCAACGTGGCCTGGTCCCTTTAAAAGTCAGTAAAGTAAAACCTGATCAAAAAAGAAAAAAAAAAAAATACTGCATTAAATTTTTGATTCGCCGTTTTTTTACAATTTAAAATTATTAACTATTTGGAAAATAGTTGTCCTCGGTAAAGAACTGGGCAATCTGAAGCATATCCGAATCTTTTTATTGGTTGAATTCCGCAACCTTTTTTTATTTTATTCCTTTTCTGATTGGTCCATTTTTAATGTCCAAAAATGGAATACATTTATTACCACAATGACAAAAAAAGTAATAAAAACTTTAAAAAAAAATAATATTTTGAAAACAAATTGTGATAAAGATTTCAAACAAATTTCATTTAAAAGTTAATTTTTTTCTTTATGCAACGGTATAAAAATATTAAATGTGCAATGTATCATTGTCTGGGAATATTAATGTTTAATTCATGGCGTACGTAATATAGGACTCGTTATGATCATCTTAATAATGATGTTTATTATTATTATTAATTTAAATATAGAATTTATTTATAAATCTTTAAAAATTTAGTCTTTGAAAACAACATTTTTCAAATAGTCGTTGTAATTTGTTAAATTACAAGTATGTGTGTTTTTATTTATTTATTTCAATAATTGTGCATTTCTACGCTTACTAATATATAGCAAAGTTAAAATATTGTAAAAAGAGTGAAAAAAAAAGAGTCTACTTATGAATATTGTTTTAAGCAAAAAACCTGTTGATAATGCAAAATTAATATACTAACATGCAACAAAATGATATATAACATATTTACACTTGCTAAGAAGGGAAGTTATCACTAAAACATTTTTTTTTTCTTTCTATGCAATTCCGTCTTAGACGATTTTACTGTATACCATTTTTCATGGAATATGAATTAACAGTATTAATAATAACTGAAATTTTTACCTACAAAGAATAAAAATTCATTAAAAAAAAAAAAAAAATTAAATATCGCAGCCTGCGAAACTTCTATAAAAGTGAAGTTGTAAACATGAAAAAACAGTTAAGACAAATATTTTTGATCAGGACTCCTCGTATGAGGCAAATTTTTATAACCAAATGGGTGTAAAAAATAATGTTCTGTAGAAATTCACTCGGACTGGGCTCTGGCCGAGACTTCTTTTCCTGGCCGGCCTCGGGCCGAGTTCAGGCCGAAATTTTAATTTTTGTATCGGGTCGGGCCGGGACAAATTTTAATTTCTATGAATTGAGCTGGGCCCAGACCTGAAAATTTCCCGTGCAGACTTCTAGGCCTTATTATGGAAGCTATTTCTATTATTTTTTATATAAATTACATTTTATAAGCATTTTTGATCACATGAAATAGCGTTTTTCACCCTCCGTTAACTGGTTTTTGTGCTTTCGTCGGGAAATTCCATTCAAAACGTCCACTTTGACAGTATTTCCAGAAACATCTATTGCGTCCGCCCCCCCCCCAAAAAAGGGGGAAAATGAAAGCGATTACGTAGTTTCCGAACAACAACAGGGGCCCGACCAGTGGCCGAGAGGTACTGACCTCTCAACTGGTAGATGGCAGGTGCTGGGTTCGAACCCAATCGCGGCCGCCGGCCCAACCGTTCGGAGTTTTCGTGGTTTTCTTCGAACCTTGCGTAAATTCGGTTTAGGTTCCCTTAGAAAGACCCCCAAGAAGGGCACTCCTCCCCATGGGCCTATATCCCTAGTGCAGATAATCGGCCGACACAAATACACCACCACCGAACAACAACAGCTGCTGGTTTCATGTATTTCCGAACATAAATAAAAAAGTTTTAATAATACAATGCATAATTTTTTTAACTTTGCGTTTCTAATTATCTGTGCTATCCCTTTAAAATAAAAATAATTATAAAATTGATTTAAACATTCGTAATAGTGATTTAAAAATAAATAATCTTTAAGATTGTTCTCAACTGCTCCGCTCAACAAGCGCAAAACGTTTTGACACATTTACAAATTCATTTTTTAACGGAGAGATATAAAATTGGAAGGCCTGACTATGGAAGCAATTTCGAATCTAACTTAGTTTTCCATTTTATGATAATAAATTACCCATCGAGTTATAAGCGATTTCGACCACGTGATCACCCGTTTTTCGCCTGCTTTTCGACAGGTTTTTCTGCTTTTGTTGGGAAATATGTTCAAAAGAGTCAACTTTAAAGGCTTGTTATGAAAAATCGATCGCGTTTGTAAAAAAACGGAATACTGAGTGCAATTAGACAGTTTCTGAATAATAACACCTGCTAGTTTGATGCATTTCCGAATAAAAATAAATTAAATTTTGTGTACAAAGTTGCTCTTTTGATTTAAAAACACCCCTTAAAAATAAATAATCTTTAAGGTGTCAGTTTTAGGGATTTTCGCCCTACATTGTTTAGATTTCATGTTGTCGATCGCTCAGCTTACTCTAAACAACTATCGACACCACCTTTTCTGCTTTTGTCGTGAAATGTGCTCAAAAAAGTCAACTTTGAAGGTTTGTTATAAAAAATCTATCGGAAAAAAAAACGAATATTGAGTGAATTTAGACAGTTTCTGAATAACAACCCCTGCTAGTTTCATGCATTTCCGAACAAAAATCAATTAAAGCATATGCCACAAAGTTGCCCTTTTTGATTTAAGAACGCCCTTAATTGGCTCTGAAAAACCTTATTTTACCTGTTCAAGTAAAAATAGCCGTTGGGGGCCACCGTAATACTTACCCATCATGAATACTATAAAATATAGAAATAAAATACACGTAAACTATTTATAAAATGCATTGTCATTCCAAAATAAAATTTAAACGGATATTTAAATATTTTGAATGCATAGTAATGCTCGATTATGGAATTGCGGGTACAATTTGATTATCCCTTCGATCCATTTCGACTAATTATATAAATCGTCAAACTACTCGTAAATGATAACAATTTTTATTTTAAATAACGAAAGAACAATTAAATTAGTAAAAGATTAATAAAAATACGATTTAAACGTCGAATTAAAGACAGCTTGATGACGAAAATTGACTTAAAGTCAAGTGCATTTAGGATAAGCTATTAACCCTTTCCGGCGCACTACTCTTTAAAGTTGGAATTTAAATTAAAAAAAAATATTAGGCAATCTATTTAGGCCTAGAGGAGTACACAGGTATTGTTTTGTAAAGATTGCACTAACCATTTTAATTATACAACTGTTGCCGAAGTGGTAACCTCCCATAAGTAAAGCATTGATAAGCGCAGAGAAAAGAGCATTGCTGTGAAGCGCGTATTACAGTAAAACATTTTACCTATTATTTAAAAACAGTAGAGTTTGATCTTTGTGGTGCTGCCATCTAGAACACATAAGAAAGATTTAAAGTAGCCATTAGAGTAGTTTTTGAAATATTTACGGAGTTTTTGTGTCTCCAAACAGGGGGAACTTTAGGTGTTGCCGACCCGGCTACACTGTGCGTTAAAGGGTTAATGGCATTTAATCTTATAGTTTGGGGATAGTTTTTTTGTTTTGCGGGAATAATCAAGTAGTAAAAGAAATATCTTTATAACTCCAAAAATAATAATCATGTTAACTAACAGTTTACTGCGTCGGACTAAGCTTCTCATATCCAATTAAAGCATATCTCTGAATTGAAATTCGAATCAAAAACAGGGTGATGAAAAATCGAAGAATGTGAAAAATAGGATTACAAACATCTTGAAAACTAATTATCTGATCAGTTTCCTACTTAATGCAAATTCTGTGTTTTTTATTGTCTTTTACATTTACTCCTTAAAATAAAGTTTAAAAAATCGAAAATTTTTACATACCTTTCATTGGAAAGAATATTTCGAAAGTCCGGAAAAAATACTTCCGGATAATCGAGGTTATTGATATTAAATAGGCTTCTTTACATTATTAAATATTATGACCACGCGAAATTTCAAGTCTCTGTCTCAATTTGTTCGGGAGATAGAGCGTTTACAGACAGACGGACACGAAAGCAATTTTTTTTTTCTAAAAATATGTCTCCAGTGTCTAAAACGTGTAAATCCGCAAGCAAAGAAAAAAAAATCGATTTCGAAACGATTGCAAGCGGGATTATTTTGGGCATTAACCGTAATTTTTAAGTATCTTATGCGGTATTAGTTAAAATTGCCAATATTTTGTATGTAAGATTGGTTTGTATATAACAAATAAAACTGGGCATATTTTTTTAAGCTATATATAACAGGAAAAGTTAAAGGTTGCTAATTGCAGAAATAGGGTGTAAAAATGTTGAACCTTTCATAAAATTTGGAAAATATTTTTTCCCCTTAATTTTTATATCCAAATATAGAAAATTCGACGGAAAGTTTCATTTGTTTGTATAAACAAACTTCCATAAAAACAAGTTAGAAATTACACGTGAAGCGTAGCAAATGAGGTGCGTTCGTACGATGACGAAGTTTTAAAAATATCACTCTCATATATCAATTTCAAAAACTTGCAAATAGTTAATTACAATTAAAATGCGCACCAAACAATGTTCTCCCAATACCATTATGTAATGGAATACTTTTGTGTGGCCTTGTAAATCAATAACAAATGTTCTTTGCACCACAGATTATGCTGCATGTATATTATAATATGTATTTTATAGATGCATATAATTTTTATTACGTTCGAATGAGTATAACACCAATAAAATGCATTTGAAACATTTTTCCTCATTGACCGTAATGTAACGGAATACTTTTGCTTGTCTCTGTAATTGAATTATGCGTCTGATTTTGATAAAACTTGAAATAACGCAACGAAATTATGTAATAATTATGTATTTTAAATTTCAAACGATTAAAAGGCATTTGAAAAAATTTTCCCCATTGACCATCATACAGCACGATAGTGCTGTATATTAGAGCTCAGATGCAACTCTAATGTTAAAGTCCAAAGTTTGTCTCTTTATAACTTTGGAACTAATCATCGGGTCGCGACGACATTGAAAAGGGGAAGTGTTCTACTCCAGATCTCAAAGTTTACAAAAATTCATCCTGATCCACCGATTAATTTCGGAGATCCAGAACCCCTGTTTTGGCACTTTTTGCTCGTGAAACAAGAAAAAATGCCTGTCGGCTTGGCCTATAGGCGGAGGTAGATTTCGAAAAGTTTTCCTTTGAACAAAAAAAAAAAAAACAAAAAAAAAAAAAAAAAAAAATAGTATTAGTGATAAACACAGTTTAACTATTTTATTTAGCCGCTTTTTTTAAAAAAATTATTTCATTTTTCTGTCAGAACTGATTTTATCAAAATCATCTTAAACGAAATTCGGCTCAAATGCCCATTTTGAAAACATGTTTTGAAATATATTCTGACTTTATTAAAAAATGGACCAATACGCACGTTATATAATTCCTAAGTAACAAAATTGGTCAATTAAATGCGTTTGAGAGCAAAATTGAATTTTAAAATGAGTCATTAAATAACCAATTTGTTATTTGAATACATCCACCATTCTTTAATTAAGATCGCTTTGGGAAATTTTGTGCGAAGTGCCCACTTTGTTAGCATTTTTAAATATATATTTAGCCTTTATCAAAAAACTGGCAAATAGGGCCCATTACACAGTTCCTAAATAACAAATAACTGTCAATTGAATGCGTTTGAGAGCAAAATTAAATTTAAAAATGAGTCATAAAATAACCAATTTGTTATTTGAATACATCCTCAATTCTTTTATCATGCACTTTGGGATTTTTTTTTTTTTTTTTTTTTTTTTTTTTTTTTTTTTCCCGAAGTGCCCACTTTGTCAGCTTTCAAAAAATATATATTTAGCCTTTATCAAAAAATTGATGAATATGCACATTATATAGTTTCTAAATAACAAAAAACTGTCGATTAAATGCGTTTGAGAGGAAAATTGGATTTAAAAAGGAGTCATAAAATAACCAATTTGTTATTTGAATACATCCTCAATTCTTAATCATGATCGCTTTGGGAAATTTTGTGCGAAGTGCCCACTTTGGTAGCCTTTTTTGAAATATATTCTGCCTTTATCAGAAAACTGGCCAATCCGTCCCACTATACAGTTCCTAAATAAGAGGACCTGTAAATTGGAAGTGTTTGAGAACAAAAACGAATTTAAAAATGACTCAGAAAAAACGCAATTTTTTATACTTCCTCAATTTTAGGTAGATTTCGTATAAAATACTACCTATTGCATTCTCTCCCATGTTGGAATTTCTGAAAATTTTTTGCAGATCTACACCGATCATGACTCATAGACCCCAAAATTACCATCAGTAAAAAAGTTTATGTATCTATCTATCTATCTATCGGTGTATATCACTTTCTTCTGGACACGATAACTTCTACAACTATGCTCAGATCTTCTTCAAACTTTTACATAAAATCAAGGAGCATAAAATCTCGGTTGAGTTTGTTAATGGGCAAAATCGGATCAAGGAGGTGTAAACTGGGAGGGTTTTTGTGAAAACCGAAAAAACGCGATAACTTCTTAAATAAAATAGATATCGAATCAGTTTAAAGTTCATATTACTTCTCGATAATGGGCTAAAAGTTTATGCATCAAAGATTTTTGGTAAAGTTAAAAATGGTCTCAAGAGGCGAAAAAAATAGGGTTTTTGGGAGAAAAAAAAATCACAACTTCGTCAATTCTCAAGATATCAAATCCAACTACATTTTTTATTAATGTACTCAACATTATCTAAAACTTTTGTATTTACAAGTTTTTGATAGGACCAACTTTTACCTATGAAAAAAATAAAAACGAAAAGAAAAAGGGGGGAGGAAAAAAAATCCATAACTTACTCAATTCTTAAGAAATCAAATATAATTAGATTTATTTTACATCTTCTCAATAATATCTATAACTTTTACATTGACAAGTTTTTCATAGGACCAGTTCTTCTAGCAAAAATAAATTAAACAAAACTAGGAGTTGGAGAAAAAACCTCAAATCCAAACTGCTTATATTCTGACTCATTTTTAAATTCATTTTTGATTTTAAACGCATCCAAATGGCAGATCCTCTTATTTCGGAACTATATAATGTGAAGTATAAGCCAGTGTTTTGATAAAGGTAGAATATATTTCAAAAACGGCTGCCAAAAAAAAATATTTTGAACAGAATTTCCCGAAGTAATAGTGATAGAAAAATTGAGGAAGTATAAAAAATTGCGTTTTTTTCTGAATCATTTTTAAATCCATTTTTGTTCTCAAACACATCCAATTTACAGGTCCTCTTATTTAGAAACTACAGGGTGTTTCAGCGAAGTGCGGACAAATTGTAAGGGGTGATAGAAGGCATTATGACAAACATTTTTACATAGGAAACCATGGGGCGCAAACGTCTTCTATAGTAGCCAGGGGGCATCAAAGTTTAGCGTCCAAAAAATCAAGCGATGATAAAACACGGAAAAAAGGTCGATTCATTTCCAGTTTTCGCTGTAAACTTTGTTTATATCGAAAGTTTGTCCAAAAAATTTTTTAAAGGGACCTGTCAAAAAATGACGGTAGAGGGCGCTGTAGACTTTGGAGTACGAACAACTACGTTTTACTGATTTCTTTTTTATTCTGTTAACGGTTTTTTAAAGATTGGACCTTAACTTAAATTTTGAGTACAAAATTGGAATCATCCCAAACGGTTAAGATGTGCAAATTGAGCTGTGAACAAGGGGGGGGGGGGTTAAAACGCTCATAATCAATGAGCAAAGTAATCGATTTTGTTGCGGTTTGAGTGCAGGTCATTCCTTTATTAATTGATTTATTCAAAATGAAGTACAGTTTTGGTGCCCTCATTTTTATATACAGGGCGCCGCCGATACTTTTCCAACATTTCATCGACATTATCCCTGGATGTGTTACTAACAGACCAGCATACTTGCAGGAAGTGTTAGGGATATAAAAACTACTTGTAATTGCATGGGAATGTAATGTTTGAAATGCTTTGTTTGCGAGTTAGGGTTAAAAGAAACGGAAAAAATAGCAACAGAAAGAAGCAAAAAATCAGCAAAAGGTGAATGTGATACAAAACATTTTATTGTAAGGTTTTACTTAAATTTCGTGAAATTTCGCTACTTATTCATTCTAGACGATTCCGATTTTGAGATAAACATTTAAGTGAATGTTCAAACTTTGCTAAAATTCAACATAACTACAAATATCCCGTCAAAAAATACTGGTTGTTCAATACTCCAAAGTTTGAAGAATCGCCTTTTGCAGTATAACCTTACAATAAAATGTTTTGTATCACATTCAACTTTTGCTGATTTTCTGCTTCTTTCTGTTGCTATTGTTTCCGTTTCTTTTAACCACAACTCGCAAAGCATTTCCAACATTACATTCCCATGCGATTACAAGTAATTTTTACATCCCTAACACTTCCTGCAAGTATGCTGGTTTGTTAGTAAAACACCCAGGGATAATGTCGATGAAATGTCGGAAAAGTATTGGCGGCGCCCTGTTTCTAAAAATGAGGGCACCAAAACTGTACGTCATTTTGAATAAATCAATTACTAAGGGAATGACCTGCACTCAAACCGCAACAAAATCGATTACTTTGCTCATTGATTATGAGCGTTTTAACCCCGCCCCCTTGTTCACAGCTCAATTTGCACATCTTAACCGTTTGGGATTATTCCAATTTTTACGCAAAATTTAAATTAAAGTCCAATCTTTAGAAAACTGTTAACAGAATAAAAAGAAATCAGTAAAACGTAGTTGTTCGTACTCCAAAGTCTACAGCGCCCTCTACCGTCATTTTTTGACAGTTCCCTTTAAAAAATTTTTTGAACAAACTTTCGATATAAACAAAGTTTACAGCGAAAACTGGAAATGAATCGACCTTTGTTTTATCATCGCTTGATCTTTTGGACACTAAACTTTGAAGCCCCCTGGCTCCTACAGAAGACGTTTGCGCCCCATGGTTTCCTATGTCCTAATGTTTGTCATCATGCCTTCTATCACCCCTTACAATTTGTCCGCATTTCGCTGAAACACCCTGTATAATGGGACGGATTGGCCAGTTTTCTGATAAAGGCAGAATATATTTCAAAAAAGGCTACCAAAATGGGCACTTCGCACAAAATTTCCCAAAGCGATCATGATTAAGAATTGAGGATGTATTCAAATAACAAATTGGTTATTTTATGACTCCTTTTTAAATCCAATTTTCCTCTCAAACGCATTTAATCGACAGTTTTTTGTTATTTAGAAACTATATAATGTGCGTATTCATCAATTTTTTGATAAAGGCTAAATATATTTTTTTTAAAGCTGGCAAAGTGGGCACTTCGGAAAAAAAAAAAAAAAAAAAAAAAAAAATCCCAATGTGATCATGATAAAAGAATTGAGGATGTATTCAAATAACAAATTGGTTATTTTATGACTCATTTTTAAATTTAATTTTGCTCTCAAACGCTTTCAATTGACAGTTATTTGTTATTTAGGAACTGTGTAATGGGCCCTATTTGTCAGTTTTTTTTTTATAAAGGCTAAATATATTTTTTAAAATGCTAGCAAAGTGGGCACTTCGCACAAAATTTCCCAAAGCGATCTTAATTAAAGAATGGTGGATGTATTCAAATAACAAATTAGTTATATTATGACTCATTTTTAAATTCAATTTTGCTCTCAAACGCATTTAATTGACCATTTTTGTGTTATTTAGAAATTATATAACGTGCGTATTGTCGATTTTTTAATAAAGTCAGAATATATTTCAAAATGTGTTTTCAAAATGGGCATTTGAGCCGAATTTCGTTCAAGATGATTTTGATAAAATCAGTTCTTACAGAAAAATGAAATATTTTTTTTTTCAAAAGCGGCCAAATAAAATAGTTAAACTGGGTTTATCACTAATAGTATTTTATTTTTTGTTGTTCAAATGAAAACTCTTCGAAATCTACCTCCGCCTATAGGCCAAGCCGACAGGGATTTTATCACTATTACTTCGGTAAGTTCTGTTCAAAATACTCTTTTTGGCAGCCTTTTTTGAAATATATTCTGCCTTTATCAAAACAGTGGCTTATACTTCACATTATATAGTTCCTAAATCAGGCATGAGATTGCAAAAAGATAAAAAAAAGAGGAAAAGCGCGTGAGCCGGAAAATGAGAAATTATTTTAAAATAGCGTGCGTTAAAGGCAATTAAGAAAGTTATTTTATTTGCCATAATAAAAGGGGGGGGGTGTCAGAATGAATCAATTTATGCAAAAAGTACTCTAAGTAATTCTGAAATGAAAGTTTCTATTTTCACTGAAAAAAACATTCAACAAACATGGTAAGCTAATGTTTAATTTGCCACTCAACTGCAAAAAAAGTTTGTACTTCTAATGATGCAATGTTTTGCACAGCAATCTTAGCTAGTCATCCAATTCCAATTTTAACATATTTTTACTTAAAATATCATTTAACCATGGGAAGTTAAATTTGCAAATCATCTAGGAAAAAAAAAAAAAAAAAAAAAAAAAAACTTAAAAACATTGAAATTGCAGCTAATTTTTTGCGATTCTTTGATGAAATTTGCATTTTTCTGCAATCTTTTGACAGAATGTTTTTTTCTGCGTTTCTTTCCCAAAATTTACGTTTTTCTCGCGATCTTTGGACGAAAAACGCGTTTTTTTTTCACGATCTTTGGACGAAAAACGAGTTCTTTTCGCAATCTTTGGACGAAAAACGAGTTCTTTTCGCGATCTTTGGTCAAAAAACGAGTTCTTTTCGCGATCTTTGGACGAAAAACGCGTTTTCTTTCGCGATCTTTGGACGAAAAACGCGTTTTTCTCTCGATCTTCGGACGGACAACGCTCGATTCTCTCGATTTTTGGAGTAAAATCGCATTTTTCTTGCGATTTTTCAACGAAAATTCCGTTTTTCTTGGGATCTTTTGACGAAAATCGCGATCGTACGGCGAAAATAGAGTTTTTTTTTCACGATCCATTGACGAAAATAGTGTTTTTTCACGATCTTTTGATGAAATTAGTGTTTTTCGCAATTTTTTGAGACACAAATAGCATTTGTTTTCGCGTCTTTTTTAACAAAAATCTTACTTTTTTCACGCGATCTTTTGATGAAATTGTGTTTTTCCGCGATCCTTTGCCGATAAAAAAAAATCGGAAAAGCGGAAAATGACAAAAAAGCGGAAAACCGCGGATCCGCGGAAGAATCTCATGCCTGCTAAATAAGAGGATCTGCCATTTGGATGCGTTTAAAATCAAAAATGAATTTAAAAATGAGTCAGAATATAAGCAGTTTGGTTTTGAGGTTTTTTCTCCAGCTCCTATTTTTGTTTAATTTATTTTTGCTAGAAGAATTGGTCCTATGAAAAACTTGTTAATATAAAAGTGTTAGATATTATTGAGCTTTGTTAGCATTTGCCCACTTTGTTAGCATTTTTAAATATATATTTTGCCTTTATCAAAAAACTGACAAATAGGGCCCATTGGGTAATTTTTGCGTTGTTATATGCAGGCGGATGGACTGAACGACAACTATAGGTGCTACGTATTTACATAATTACGAACGCACCTAAAAATGAATTTGAAGCAGGTGTGTGGGAAAATCAGCCGACTCCGATTGCCATTTTGGAAATTTTAACGATTTCGACTCCGACTTTAGGTTCGCTAATACATTAGTGGTCCTATTGGTTAAAATTATGAGAGAATGCAAGAAAAATAACGCGAAAATTTCATGTTTCGATACTAAAGAATATTTTCCGGTTTGCTTTTTTTTTTTTTTTTTTTTTTTTTTTTTTTCAATTTTATGTCAAACAAACCCGAAAAATTCAAACTACCGAAATTCTATTATTTGATCCGTGGACTCGAAAAAGCTAAATCGTTGCAATTCTGAAGCTATTTCGTGTCTTCCAAAAAAAAAAAAAAAAAAAAAAAAGATGGGAAAGAAATAAAATAAAATAAAAATGAAAATTTTACTAGTTCGAAAATAATTCAGGATCTATTAGATTTTTTAATTAAAAACAGTTTTCCTCAACTCTGTTTTACACTGGGCAGTAATTTGGCCTTATTTAATTTGGGTAGTCTCATATAATCCAAAAATAACAATAATAATTCCTTTTATAGATTTAAATTACATATAATTGCTTTACTTTTCCTTCAAACTGACTAACAAAAAAAAAAAAAAAAAAAAAAAAAAGCCGGAGTCGGTTGGTTTTTGGTTTTTTAGTGACTCCGACTCTTTTGCTCAAAAGGGGACCCGACTCTGCAGCCCTGGTTTGTAAGTTCCTTGTCCCCAGTGGTATAGTCGTAAAAAATACAGAGGATATACGCTCAAAGGAAAGGGTATATCCGCTAGCGTACATACTAATAATATTTTGAAAAACAAAGGGTATTACGGTGTCCTTCAAAAAATTTAGAAGGTATACGATGTATACCCCCGTATACCCTCCACTACATTTCTGCTTGTCCCCTTAAGGAAACGGTGGACGTTAATTTTTTTTTTTTTTTTTTTCATCATAGCAATATGAAATTTTGTGCATACATACATTTCACCAAAAGCATATAGAACACCTTAAAAAAATTCCAATCTTATTAAAATTTTTAATTTTCTTAAAAATTTTTTAATTTTTAAACGAATTTTTATCTGCTACTCGTGTTTTAATTTTTGAGATATTATCTTGCTTTTGCATTTTTATCCCTTATAACTCTATTGTAAACAAATTTGTGTAAGATTTTTTTAATCAATTGAATAGATAATATTTTACAGATTTTTTTCTAAATTCATATCGATTTTCATAAAAAATTTTGCCTTCTAATAAGTAAAAAATCAAATTTGACTATCTTAATGAAGACAACTTTTAAAAAGCTTACACAATTTTTTTTTCAACAATATCAGGATACTTCCTTATCAATTTCATAAATATTGATCAAAAATTACGTCGCAAAAAACATTTCAAAAATCTAAAAATGCTGAAAAATTAATTTTGAGAAAAACAGATTTAAAGTATATACACTTAGTTTTATTATTTACTTTTTAAAACTTTCATAAATGATATTTTAACAAGAAAAACTGTTTTGGTACTATTATACCACAGAAATAGACCTCTTTTGCGACGATTTTGCTCAAATAAAGATCCACTGTCCCCTTAAAAACTTTAACTAAAGCACAAAATTGAATATCGTTCTGTATAAGAAAGATAAGAAAAAAAAAGAAAAAGAAAAAAAAAATAATAATAATAATAAGGAGGGAAGGAGTAGCTCACCTGAGTTTAGCCTTGGCATCCACCTTGAGCGAGGGATCCTTCCAGAGTACCGTAATTGAGGGTATCCAATGCAAAAGTTATAAAATTAAAAAAAAAAAAAAAAAAATCCACCCGCGCAAACGTCCGCCGAACAGTCGAATGATCGCCGAAGGAATACAACAAAAGGACTTTTTTCCCTTTTGGCTCGCACGTGTGTAATAGAAGAATCGGAGAATTAACTCTGCTGGCAGAATCACGCCTCTTCTCTCCTACCCTTCTTACACAATGACACAAAGCGGGATCGGAACACGTGCGTCTCGGTCGAACACATCCCAGCCTGGAATTCTTAGATCAACAAGCGGGCCCATCTGTTGATATCCAGAGATGAATGCCTCAGAAATTCGATCAGTATTAATACGTGCTGGAATCACTCTCGTTTGCCTATAAACTCTGTCACTGAGGTCAGGATCACTCTCACCTCCGATCCGGTACAAACTGTGAATCTCAGGATGGATTAAAATTAAGGGGGGGGGGGGGGGCTGTCCATTACATGTCTTACATTGGCGCATCCAGTATTAAGCTTTGGAGGAGGCTAAAATATTTTAAAGGTCTATCTAGTCCCGGTGGCGCCAATTTTTGAAAAATATTGGGTGGGCTCAAAAATATTTTTGTATAGTGGCGCAATCAGTTTATTTCATTACCCGAGTTCATCAGTTTATTATCATTAAATCAAGCTATCATGTTTTAATAAAGTTGCAATTTTATTAAATCATATTCTCATGCATTTTTTATTATAAAGACACCTATGTATTGCAATGCCATGATATCAAAAACATTACAACTTGAATTAGAAGAAAGTTAAACATGGAAGCAAAACATTTCAATCGTTTGGGGTTTATAGGTGTTAGTCGGAGAATTAAAGCACATGGTCATTGGCGAAATAAATTTTATTCTTTGGAGAAAAATGAATAATAAAATAATAATGAAATAAATAACTAGAACAATGAAAATTGGGTAAGCTGTGATTCAAAATAATTGGGTGAGCTCGGGCCCCACGAGCCCATATAAGTTGGCGCCACTGTATATACGCAAATCTGGCCCAGAGAGCTGACGAGTTCTGTTTTTCCTTCATTTGATTTGGTGGGTCGCGCCGGTTCACATCCTGACTTACACATTTTTCTGCTTTCTTGAACAAAATCGCAACCAGCCAGAGAAACCAGAGGAAGTTCTGCAAAGTGTTGGCGGGGCTAATTCTGAATGCTTTTTAATATGTTAAATAATGAACTACTCTACTGAAATATATTTTAGTTTTTAAGGTTTTTTTTTATGTGTTTCAGTATTCGGTTAATTTCAAGAGTGTTTGCATGCAAACGATTTTAAGTTTTAGTATTAAATTATCAAAATATTATGAAAGTTAAAGAGAGCAAGAGGTTACACGCGGTCTTAAAATTTTAATTAAGTAAATTTTAAATATGCTAATATTTCGAATTTCATAATACAATTTATAAAAGAGAAAAAATTGGGTAACAATATTAATTATATTTTCAAAAAATCCGTTTTTTTAAGGACATATTAAAAAGTAATAATATCTTTTCATAATTAAAAAACCCCTCAAATATCTAGTCTAGTCAGAGAGGGGCTTTAGTCCTTTTAGCTTCCCCCTCTCCCTTCGTGGGTGCGCCAATGATGTCTTATATAGAGTTCCACTGTGTATGAAACCAATGAAACAATCAATGAATGAATCAATTAAATATAAAACATAAATTAAATTTCTCAAATTTACTCCTTGCCCAACAATGAGAATCTTTCTGACTCTTTAAGCTCTACTTAAGGGTGTTCTTAAATCAAAAAGAGCAACTTTGTGACATAAAATTTAATGTATTTTTGTTCGGAAATGCATGAAACTAGCAGGTGTTGTTATTCAGAAACTGTCTAATTGCAATTCCGTTAATTTTTTTTTTTTTTTTTTTTTTTTTTTTTTTTGGCAAACGCGATAGATTTTTCATAGCAAGCCTTCAAAGTTGACTTTTTTGAACACATTTCCCGACAAAAGCAGAAAAAGCGGGAGAAAAGCGGGTGATCACGTGATCGAAATCGCTTATAACTCGATAGGTAATTTAATTATCACAAATTAGAAAACTAAGTTAAATTCGAAATCGCTTCCATTGTCAGGCCTTCCGATTTTATATCTTTCTGTTAAAAAAGTGAATTTGTAAATGTGTCAAAACGTTTTGCGCTTGCTGAGCGGAGCAGTTGAGACCCTTGAAGTCATTTTTAATCTCCGATGCAACACATCATTTGCAAGTGCACTTATTCAGAACAAACGTGATTAGTTTAGCGTTTTTCACTTCTAGGTAAAAGCAAATGATCTTTCAATAATTCTACACAAAATATGGGTTTTAAACTGAATTTCAGGTCGCGACAGCCAAATGCTACCACATGACAGGACAGCATTTTTTGTAATTGTCAAGTCCAAAAAATTGGTTTAAAGTGCTCAATTTCTGAAGGATTCTTTGTTTTTTTATATAAAATGCCAAATTACTCTATTGCTGCTACTAATTTGATTACTAATGCTGAATTGATTACTAATGCTGAAATGCTGATTACAGGATTTCAATTTCTTTATATCTAAAAACTGTGTGAATTTTATATTTTTACAAATATTAATGCATTTTTTTTTTTTTTTTTTGTATTTATGAATGAAAACGACTTCCCAATAGTATATCAGATAATACCTCCAGCCCCCCCCCCCCCAAAAAAAAGAGCCATGACTCTCACCCCCTCTAAACGAAAGGCTAGATCAGCTTTTGTATGAAACTGCCCCAGAATTGTGCGAATTGTCCGAAAGGGATGGCGAAGGGGGCGGTTGCCTCGGGCGCGGAATTTTTAGGCACCAAATTTATACTACCAACGTATTTTTTGGCCTATCACAAGAAAAAACTGGATGTCATGGGGGCGCCAAATTCTAACTTTTCCCCGGGCGCAATTTTCTCTTCGCACGCCTTTGCTTGTTCCATAGCGGTCGGCACTTGGTATACATTTTTCGTTTTTCTTACGTCCCTGCTTGAGATGATCTTTGTGCATTGTGAAATTCTGGAGGAAGGGATCTATGCCATCAGAGCCATTAACATATAAAAGAAAATTCAAAATCTTCCAGGGAGGAGGGCTTGAATATTTTTGTTTCTCAGAAGAATGGATTCATCCTTTTAAATTTTTATCACTGCTTCTTCCTCAAAAACAACACAATTTCCAAAATTAGGCAAATCATAAACGCATCCCAAATTAATCCTTCGAGAATGCAATGAAGAAAGTTCTCAGGAGCGAAAAAAGTGTGCAAAGTATCTGCTTTATAATCTCTTTAACACTTTATGTCCCAAATTAGAAATTCGTGAAAATTTCGTCTTCTAAAGAAATTTTTGTGAATTCTTGAAACTACATTAGAAGATTTATACAATCATTTAATACATTTTAGAAGTATTAATTTACTAGCTGCCTTCGCCCGCTACGATGGTCGGTTTATCTAAAGAAAACTTGAAGAACAAGTATACCATCATTGAAATGTACTTGAAACTATTTTTTCCTATTTACCGTAATGTGATGGAATACTTTTGATTGTCCCTGTTATTAAACTAGACATCCGATTTTCATAAAATTTTAATTGACTCGACAAGATTATGCAACAATTATATATTTTAAATCTCAAACGATTTGGTTGGGTAATTTTTGCTCCATTATATGTGGACAGATAGACGGACGGACAGACTGAATGCTAACTTGTTGTAATCCCGTGCAACGTATATCAATTTAATAAAATATTAAATAACTTTATGCTATTAAAATGCATACTATACAATGTCTCAATATGTAAGTAAGAAATGGAATACTTTTGTGTGGCCCTGTAAATCAATAAGAAATATTATTTGCACTGATTGTACAGAATGTATATTGTAGTATATACTTCATAGATGCATATCAACTTTATCATGTTCGAAAGAGTGTAAGACCATTAAAATGCACCTGAAACTTTTTCCCCCATTGACCGTAATGTATCGGAATCCTTTTGATTGCCCCTGTAATTGAACTATCCGATTTTCATAAAATTAGAAATGACTCGACAAAATTATCTATTAATTATATATTTTAAGTTTCAAACGATTCGGTTGTGTAGTTTTTGAGTTGTTACATGCGGACAGACGTACGGATAGACGGACAGACAGACAAATGGGAAATTCGGGATCCCGGGATTTTATCCCTTCAATTCAAAAAAAGAGTGACGTTTCTCCGTTTTCGGGATCGGTGGAGATAGTGTCACATACACACATACATACGGTCGGATTTTAATACTGTAGATAGCGATTTTGAGAAATATTTATAACTCCTCTCAAATCTTTTATTTATTTATTTATTTTGTGTGCGTTTTATAGAATTGTAAAAATAGAATTCTCTAAGAATAAAAATATAGAAATATTTCTTAATTGAAATCTCTTCCCCCCAATAATCTTCCGACGTCAAGTTATAAAGATGCAAATGAAAAGAAATCATCCTTTGAAATATATTTTTCTTTTGGGCAAACAATAATGCTTTTTTGGAATAAGACAAAATAAAGTATCTGTATCCCATTCTATACTGTATTGATACTAATCGTTGTATTAAATGAATTTTATGACAAGTTATTTTAATGGTACTTTAAAGAACCATCAGCGCATAAAGGGCTAAAACCTTCTTAGGTATTAAAGCTATATGTCCTAATTCCAAATAATCATAAATCTTTAGAGAAAGAGAAATATATACATAAATATCGCATTTAGCTTAAACTGGTGGTTATAGAATTTCACATGAGTTACTAAGAAAAAACTTAGCGGTAGATATAATAGATTAATAGATTAATTAATAGATTTATAGGTAGATTAATAGATTTATTTAGGAGTATACAATAACTTTTATCGTATACATGTCGTTACAATTTAAATGATACGTATATTATATTTTTAGGTTTAAGGCTGTTCTGAAATCCAAACTTTTGACTAATTTATGAATTCGTTTTTGTTCGGAAACAAATGAAATTGGCATGTGTTCTTATTCAGAAACTATGTAACCAAATGGCTTTTTCTATTTTTTGACAGAGGTAGGAGATATTTTCGAAAATACTAAAGAGGGTATGTTTAGAACTGAATTTCGACGCAGCAGCGCAAAAAAGGGAAAAAATTTGTCGTCATATGACAAAAATGGTTATAACTCGATAAGTAGTTTATTTATCTAAAAGGGTAAAACTATTCGATTGGGTAATTTTTTTGCTGTTGTATGCGGGCATAGAAACCCGAACCAGATAACGACTATAGCTGCTGCGTATTATTAAGAAAGCACTTAAAATCCTCAATAAAATAAATACGTTAAGTTAGTACGTTTTGGAATATTCGTCGTGTATTAAAAAAAAAAAAAAAAAAAAAAAAAAAATCATTATAACGGATGTTATTTAATAATTACTCATTTAAAAGTCGACTTTTACTAAGGAAAAAAAGAAAAGAAAAAAGGAAGAAAGAAAGAAAAAGAAATTGCGCTTCTGTAAATTAAAAAAAAATTCTTAAATAACAAACTATTCAGTTAAAAGAAAAGAAAAAATATGTTTTGCGGATATGCTGAATTTCTCTAATGAAACATTTCGGAATTATTTAAATTTTGAGTTTCTCAAATTAATTTCGGTTAGTTTTGTGGTTGAAAAGCACAATAAAAAAATATTTATTTGCTGTCTTTTGCGCATTTTGCCCCTTTTTTAATGAAACTCAAGCGAAACTCTGATGTCCAGATCAAAGGAACACCGAAACAGAAACGAATTTGCATTATAAATTTAAAAATAAAATATTGCGGTATTAAATTTATTTCGTCTTCTGACTTATTGTTCAATGTATGGTTTTCAATTGTTTTTGTGCAAATGTTATTTTGATATGTATACCAGGGAGGTATTGTATTCTGGTGCTTTGAATGATGCCAAGTGTTTTAGAAAAATTTTCTTCGCTTTGTTTAATCGAGAAATGTTTTTCGATTAAATACGAGAAGGATTTTTATATGAAAACTAGTTGTTAGGGGCTGCCGTTATATTTACCCAGCATGGATAATGCATGACTAATATAAAATGTGAAAATAAAACGTGTATACTATCAATGTGGAATATAAAAGCAGTAAGTCTTGATTACGTCCATTAATAACTATAGCGCCTAAAAAATAATAAATTATAATTATTGTTATAATTTTGATTTAAGATTATTCATATGAGAGTCCATTTAAATTTATTTAAAAAGTTCACATATGTTTGTAACGATTCGCTTATCTTTTCGCATCCTGTGTATGAAAAATAAATTGAAACATCTCGATTTTTAATATATTTTTTTAATGTTTTATTAATAAACTTACGTCTTATAAGCAAAATAATTATTTGTAACATAAGTTCTAACTTTTTCGTTGTAGAATATACCGGGTGATTCAAAATGAATGGGCCGAAAAAGAATAGTGCAGTGTGACTGCCGTAATGGATTTATTCAGCCGAAACAAATTTATTATGCAACTACAATTATACAAGTTTTATTTGGCAACAGGGAAAAATCCTCGAATGACGAACTCGCCGCTAGAGGTGCTGTTAAACAAAATGTCGTCCATGCAGGAGAAAGCGTACTGCATTTTCGAATATGCCAACACCTTTTCGGTAACTGTTGTGAAAAGACATTTTTGCACGAAATTTTGTAAAGAATCACTGCATCGCTCGATTTGCCTTGCTGGGCCACAGGATTTGATATGTGTTCATTAGCCGCCGAGATCACCAGATCTAACGCCCTGTGATTTTTTTTCTCGGGGGTTTCGTTAAAGACGAGGTGTTTGTGCCTCCACATCCTCAGGACTTAGAGGAACCTAAATAGCGGATAACTGCAGTGTTGAACTCCATCACAGGGTGAACTTCACATGTAAATTTCTTTAGAATGTAAAATTCTCATGAATTTAATGCGGTAGATAAAAGGTTAAGGTCCGAGGCCCATGGGCAAAGTCCCAATTTGTCCTTGTGGTAATAAGGGCCTGTGCAGTACAAGATGGAATATTATCCGTGAGCCAATAGCCAAACACAGAACTCAAATAAATTCAGCATCGATTGAATGTGCAGCATTTGTAGCATTTGTTTCCACTGGTCAAGTTCTCCTATTCATTACCAGGTGCTATGGATTATCAGACAATTACATCCCCAAATTACTTGATTAAAGCGACACTGTGAGGGATTTTTTAAAAAATTTGTTGAGCTTTTTTATTGTTTTTCAGCCTAAAAGATGTTAAATTCGCGAGCATGGCGAATTTTTCTATACAATTTCTATTAATCGAGATTTCCGATATCCGAAGTACTAGAGGTTTCATTTAGCTAGGATAATCGAGGTTGCATTGTATTTATTTATTTATTATTATTATTTTAAAAAATCGAAATATGTTGGTACTGGACTTCAAATAAAAACGTAACTTTTTTGTCATCTTAAAAATATTAAATATGTAAGAAAACGGATTTTGAAAACATCGGTATGTGATATTGATTTAATTTAAATTTTATTAATTTATTTTTTTTAATGCTTATTGTCTCTTAAAAAAATACTTAAAAAGAAATAATTTTTGAAAACATAATACATCAAATTCGGGCTTCAAGTAATTTTTTACTTTCTTCTATCTTTATAAGAAGAAAGTATTTGATTCGTGAAAATTTTTCGGTTTTCGACGGGTTGACACGTTTTATGGATCAGAGAACCCGAAAAACATGTTTTTTCAAAATGTCTGTCTGTGAGTCTGCCAGTCTGTATGTGACATAAATTTTGTGGGCCTGGTACTCTATCTCAAGAACTAATGCTCAAAATTTCACAAAACTTTAGATTCAGTTAGACCTTGATATGAATTGAATCTGATTAGTTTATTGTGTATATCGCTCAACAGGTGGCGCTGCTATGCCATCTTTTTCACGATTTTCTCAATAGCTATACTTCAAGAATTAATGAACGGATTTTCATAGAACTTCAGATTCCATTAGTCTTGATATAATATAGTTCTGATTACGTTTTGGTGTAAATCTCACAACAGTTGGCGCTGCTATGCGATATTATTCGTGATTTTCATCAAACTTCAGATTCAATTAGGCCCTGATATATATTAGTATTCTGTAATTTTTCGAGTAAATCTCTCTATAGGTGGCGCTGCTATGCGACATTATTCATGATTATTGCAATAGCTCTATCACAGGATCTAATGCACAAATTTTCATCAAACTTCAGATTCAGTTAGTTTTTGATATAAATGAGTATTCTTTAATGTTTGGAGTAAATCGTTTAACAGGTGGCACTGCTATGAGGCATTATTTATGGTTATCGCATTAGCTCTATCTCAGGAATTAATGCACGGATTTTTATGAAACTTCGAATTCCGTTAGTCCTTGATGTAAATTAGTATTCTTTAGTTTTTAGAGTAAATGACTCAACAGGTAGTGCTTTTATTCAGTTATCTTTTACGATTTCTGTGATAATTCTATCTCAAATACCATTACACGGATTTTCAGCAAACTTCAGATTCAGTTAGAACTTGAAGTAAGTTGTTGCAGATTAGATTTGGGTGTAAATTACCTAACCGGTGACGCTGCTATGTTTCATTTTTCTGGAAGTATTAACATGAAAGAGGTAGAAGAAAAGTTTTGGGATTGCCACATCCAACTATTTTAAGTTTTTTTCTTTTCTTTTTTCTTTTCTTTTCTTTTTTTCAGAAACATCTAAAATTAAAAACGCGACTTCTGCAAATATAATACGTAAGTAGCGGACTCGAAGTAAAGTTTTTATCTTCTTTAAATATTGTATATATTCTATAAGTCGGTTTAAAAGTATCAAGAAAAATTTGTAACTCATCTTTTTTTTTTTTATAGTAATAAAAATATTATATTATCTTGTTTGAAAACGCATTTTCTTGCGATTTTTAATAAAAAATTAAAAATTATAGTTTTTTTTTAATATTTAAAATTTAAGAAAATCATTTTTGAAAATGTAATCTATCAATATTTGACAACAAGTATAAATATTAAAATTTATCTTTTTGTTATAAAGGGATTTAAAATTTAAGAAACTAAAGGCCAATAAATAAATATTACATTTAAAAAATACTTAAAATAAAGATTGTATGTGTGATTGCAGATCGCACAGAGGGTTTCGTTTAATATTTGTGATTATCTTAGATAAACCAACTGAAGAAAGAAACAATTTTCCCATCTACGTGAATGTTTACTATAATCCTTTGTATAATGAGAAGGGAAAATAGAATAGTATGTCAGTGAGGCTATTCTATTATGGACCATGACAGTTACTTAAAGACGAGAAAGAGATAAGATTCTGAGAAATGCAAGGGGTTGAACAGGTGTGCAGAGAAGAAAAGCGAGGACATTCTCTGTGTAGTTTTCTTAGGAAGAGGTTGATTATTTTCTCAGAGATAGTGAGAAGTGAAGTATTGATTCTCTGAGTGGTTTTGGGAGAGGCTATGGTCGGATTGTAACATCGTGTTCGAATGGAATCTACCTCACTTATGATTGTGAAGTTGACTGTATATTTATTTGTAATTAGCAGCTCTAATAAAGAACTTAGGAATGATATTTAGTATAATGAATTGTTTCTTTTATATAAATGCTAAAAGGGTGGAAACACCGGTCACGACACCATAATTTCTTTCAAGCAACTTATCCTTTAATTAATAAATCAAAATTGTTAATTTATAATTATTAAATTCTTACATTCTTGGCAGCACAAACAAATTTAATTTTAAAATAATTATTGGGAAGTTATTTATTTTTAATCAAATTAAAAATGTTCAAATCAAAGTATTTAAATAAAATCCAAAGTTCCAATTTTTTTGGAAATCCGAAATTAAAAAAATTAGTGGAGATATAAGTAAAATTTTAAATTTATAAAAACGAAAATAATTGTTTAAACGAAATTAAAATTACTGAATCATTAACAAATCTCAATAGTTTTTAAGACAGAAAGAAATTTGAATTAAAAAAAAAAAAAAAAAGTGAATGTCAGTAATTATTTATCACAACATAATAAGCCCTAAAGGGTGTATTCGAAAAAACGCTTTTCCACCTTCAACAGCTCGAAATTTTCCGATACAATTTCAGGCACATTTTTAAAAGTAGAAACATGAAACTTGCAGAGGGGATTCTTGAAGGGACGTATGAGGTGCAGTATGATGTCTTTTTATGCTCAATTCATTAGAATTTGTGTTATAAACAATTACCTTATCAGTGACCCTTTTTTTTTAACCCTTGTTATGACCCTTTTTTCGTTCCCAAATCTCCCGCATGGGAAAAATCGGTTCGAAATGCCGTTTTTGATTGCTTTTTTGCAATATTTTCTGCATTTATCAAAGAATCGACAATCACGGCACCTTGTGTACTTTCCAAATAAGAGATTTTGAAAGTTTGGTGTATTTGAGAGCAAAAATGAATGAAAAATAAATCGGTAAATAAGCAGTTTGAATCAAAATACACCCTTAAATAGGAAAAAAAAAAATATTTTACTTAAATGCATCGTAATATGGAAATTTCAACTTCTAGAATCGGAGTTTGAACTAAGAAGCTTTTGTCCAACCTTTAGCCATTTTCACTTAAAGAGAGTGCT
Source organism: Maratus speculifer (assembly GCA_964019185.1). NCBI lineage: Eukaryota > Metazoa > Arthropoda > Arachnida > Araneae > Salticidae > Maratus > Maratus speculifer. The sequence goes on from OZ025289.1 coordinate 309,970,681, forward strand.
GTAACCGATTTCTTTTATGTATCCCTCTAAATGAACAATAAATGTTATTAATGCTCCATTCTATATATAGAATGGAGCATTAATAACATTTATTGATATGGTGATTAGATGATTACTATAGTAATCATCTTGTGGGGAACTTGTTTGATTTATATCAGTTTAGAATTTTTGAAAATATATCAAACAGACTAATGTTATTAAAATATACGACAAACCATTTTTCCACATAGATCATAATGTAACGGTGTCTTTTGAGAGCCCCTGTAAATGAACTATTAATGCTTTGCACTTCGTATTCAATACCGAACATACCAATAGTAAACATCAATAACATATATCAATTACATGAAAATCCGAATATATTTTCGTGAGTTAGAGCGAGGACAGACAAACGGAATTTTTAATCTATTTTTAACTACGTTGGAAAGTGTTAAAAAAAGATACCCTTTTTTTAAAAACATACATTACGTATAGATATACGTATTAATTACAATGTATAATTCTATTAATAGTAAGTTTTGATTTAGTTTTTTTTTTATAAAATTATTATTTTGGGAAAGAAAATTTCGGAAAATTAGTAAGTAAGTATCAGGCACGAAGAAAAAGAATTATTTAACGTTTTCAATTCCGGCGTCTCTCACACAAATTTTATTCGTTTTGCACCACTTTTTAAAAACAAGTTACTACTTATAATTACACTATATCAAAAAGGCTTTGATAAAGTAAGGCAAATTTTATTTTCCTTCATTATTGGAGCCAAAAACAAATTTTGTAAAGAAATATGATTTCGTAAAGAGTGGAAATCTTTTCGAAAGATTTTAAATTGAAAATTATTTTCAAAAGGTAATGCATGTGTATTGGGCGTCAAGAATAATTTTACTGCTAATTACATAATCAAAATTAAATTTAAAGCTTTTTTTTAAATTTTAAACTTAATATGTCTAATAAAGCTTGACAAATAAAAATTTTATTTTATTTTGTTTTTGTTTTTGCAAGTATTTAATTTAAAAAAATTACCTACGAAAATTGCATGCAGCAAAGAGACAAGAATAAAAAATATAAAATTGTATTTATTTTTGAAAATACTTAAATCTATATATATATATATATATACAGTCGGCTATCGTTAATTCGAACACGTCGGGACCACAAGAAATGCTCGAATTATCCGAAGTTCGAATTATTGAAAGTATGAGAGGAAAACATACTTAATATGGTACTATTACAAAGGAATTAATGTTATAGTTTTTTTTTTATTATTATTCATTTTATCTGTTATCATTAGAATATGGCTTAATGTTAAATTAAAAGATATAAATATATAAACTAATTAAGGGAGTAGAATCAAGCACGATGGAAGAAAAATTTGAAGCGTCACTGATGGATAGACGGGGCACTAAGTGAGTGGATATTAAATGCGTTGGATTATATGTGTACTCGTTCGGAACAGCTTTCACAAAAATCAAAGAAAGAAAGTTATTCAAATGATCTGAAATACGTGAGAAAGAAAAGTAAAATAAAAAATCGGAGTTCTCTTTAGCTCGAATTAAACGAAAACGAAGTCAAGAAAAATGAGTTCGAATTAATGAAAATTTTTAACGTTATTCTGCCATTGAAAATTTCGGGATTTCATGCTTAGTTTCGAAATGGTACTATTGATGGTACTATCCGATTTCGAATTAACGAGAGTCGACTGTATCAGAAAACGGTTTGTATAAGTGTCGGGATTCAAGAAAAATCCTCCCTTTCAAAAATAAAAATTTCTGAAAATCATTTTTGGAACTTGATAAATTGGTATCTGGCTTTATTTAATATTATTTTAATTTTTTGTTATTTTAAATTGAAAGAAATTACTTTTTTAAAGCGTAATACGAATGTATTATAGTACTTGAAGTACATTGTTTAAAATTTATTTTGATTTTAAAAATATTTAAAACTTAAAAAAGTTTTTTTTTTTTTTTTTTTTTTTTTTTTTTTTTTTAAACGTGATGCGTAGGTATTGGACATTAAGTAATACTTATTTTCAGTTTTAAATACATATATAATACTTAATCATTTGTCGAAAAACATAATATGTCGGTAGCGTACATTAAGTAAAATTTTAAAAATATATATTGTCCTTTTAAAAATATTCCAATATTTTTTAAAAATGTAGAGCATAGATATTTGTTGTTAAGAAAGCATTTTAATTTATTATTATTATTATTATTATTATTATTATTATTATTATTATTATTTTATTAATTTTTTTAAATTCTTAAAATTACAAAAAATATCTTTAAAAATGACACCATTTTAAAAGCTTTAATGTTGTATTTTTTAACGTATTTAAATTATAAGAAAATAATTTTTGAAACTGAATAAATGGGTTTCGAACGTCAAGTAGAAATAGAAAATCCAGTCAGAAATTTTAGCGTTGTTTAGCGGATTGGGGAATTTTTTTTTCCTTTGAATATATATATATATATATATATATATAATATCGGTGTTTTTATAGTATTGTGGTTTTGTATTAAATTTCTGGATTAATCGATTATAATTTCCACTTAATCGATAATCCACCCCATTCGGCCTTTGAACACTCAAAAATTAGTTCATATAGCCGATTCTCGGTGCTTAGAAAATTCCTACACCAAGAATATTTAAACTTTTTAATTAGCATAGCAAATCTTACTCTCGTATACGTACGAAAGATCAAAGAGAGAGGGGAAAAAAGAGAGAGAGAAAAAAACGCCTCTACAGGGAACGGAAGTTGCACGTGCAGAGAACTAAACTGGTTCTAATCTAAACTGCTTTGATTTAATGTTTTCTTTTACCTTTTAAAGTTCTATAATAATTTAATGGAACAGATCTAAAGAAAGATGATAATTTCTCAGAAAGAAGCTACTATTTTCCAGCGATAAAACTGTCGAAATTTTTCGTTTGCTGTTTACCTTTTTACAACAAATTTTATAGGATGAAATAATTTGCAACCGAAAGAAAAGAAGAAAAAAAAATCATGCTTAAGGGTGTTCTGAAATCAAAAAAGAGCAACTTTGTGACATAAAATTTAATTCATTTTTGTTCGGAAATGCATGAAACTAGCAAGTGTTGTTATTCAGAAACTGTCTAATTGCACTCAATATTTCTTTCTTTCTTTTCTTTTCTTTTTTTTTTTTGCAAACTCGATAGATTTTTCATAACAAGCCTCCAAAATTGACGTTTTTGAACACATTTCCCGACGAGAACAGAAAAACCGGTCGAAAAACAGGAGAAAAACGGGTGATCACGTGATCGAAATCGCTTATAACTAGATGGGTAATTTAATTATCATAAAATGGAAAACTTAAGTTAGATTCGAAATCATAGTCAGGCCTTCCAATTTTATATCTTTCTGTAAAAAAATGAATTTGTAAATGCGTCAAAACGTTTTGCGCTTGTTGAGCGGAGCAGTTGAGAACAACCTTAAGGCTCCTGTTCCTGCCGGTGAAGGCACTCACGAACTAATGCCATCCCTAAGGGGAGGAGTTTTTATAATAACGCGTTTGCATTTCGACATTTTTATTTTTATTTATTTATTTATTTTTTGCATTGGATAGCTGAGGTTTGTTTCTACATCGTACATTTGTTACTTTTTCGATTTTGCCCGCAGGTATTTATTATAAAGTTACTTTCACTTTCAAAACCGGTTCCGCAAATGAAAGTGTCATTCTAAAGAATATCTGCAACCAAAATCTAAAAAGTAAAAAAGGTGCGATGTAGAGACGGGCTCAGCTATCTAATGCAAAAAAAAAAAAAAAAAAAAAAAAAAAAAAAAAGGTCTAAATGCAAATAAGATATTAGAGAAATCCTTCCCCATAGGGATAGCATTAGTTCGTGAGTGATTTCGCCAGCAGGGACAGGAGCTTTAAGCGTAGATTATGAAACACTTTTCTACATTCTTTAAATCTTTAACAAAACTTCGTTATTTATTGAAATAAGGTAAATAAGATAGCTAAATAAATATTCTGGAAAAACATATAAAACATTTCAAAAACCGATTTTAGCAATTACCGTCAATAACGAAGTATGTTTTCCAGTACTTTTGAACGTCCCTGTATTTGATTTGTAGGTTGATGTATGAGGATCTCTGTCGGACGCTCCTCTCAGTCCACAAAACTTTGAAGAATGTCCTAGGTAGTTTTAGCTGCCACCACCGATATTAATGGGTGATATCGGTCACCTGCTGTGAGGATTGTGTAAAATAACACTGACGCTGTTAATGAACTGAACTAACAGTTTATTTAAGATATAGATATGTACACAAGAAACAATATTTACAACTATCTACAATTACAACTCGGATATAGATGATCCGGTTCAACATTAAATTAACTACAATAAACGTTGGTTGTGTACCGTTCAACTTACACTTTCTTCCTCACACTCAACGCACGTTAGATACGCTTTCTCAGAGATTACTGCAGAATCTCAATACACAAGGGTACTAGGCCTCACTTCTCGGCCTATAACACTATCCACCGGGACGCCTTGTCCCACGCTCAAAATATACACTATCCAACAGGACCACAAATCCTGAGCGACCTATCGGTCTCAACGCCAAGCGAGAACTGTCTAACCTCTCAGTCCAGAGTTGACCTTGTCAGAGATCTTCCTTCCCCCAGCAGGGCCTCTTAGAGTTCCTCCATTGGTTCAATTCCGCATACCGACCTTGAGTCATGACATCTACTGTTTACACATCACTCCAATAGCTAGATGACAGCTGAGGCACGCCCCGCGGCCATCACTTTCATTCATCAACGAGTGCGTCATCTGCACACCTGTGTCAACATCTGTCATTCGTTATTATAGAAAAGAAAGAAAGGTATTTCGAGCTTCACGGATACACAACCCACAATACATAAAATATTCAGATAAGGAAATGTTATTCCTTTCTAATTCAGGGCAGATGTCTTCTAGGAACCTGACAATCTCAGAAGCCAAGGAGTACAAATGACAAAAATTCAATTTGGAGTAAATTGAAAATTGATGTTAAGTTTGAACATCAATAATATTTGACAGAACTGAAAAACTGTCGCTTGTTTCATTGTGGTCTTTGAACTCTTCTTTCAATAACTACAAAACAAGTAGATTAAATTTTTCTTTAAATTTATAATTAGTGAGCATTGATTATTATTCGGCAAAAGTGATTTATCTTTTGAACGCAGCACTTAATTAAAAAATCACTAATATTTCTTCACCGGAAAAAAAAAGAAAAAAGAAAAAAGAAAGAAAAAGAAACATATATCCAGATTGTCTATGCACTTAATTCATTTTTTTCAATTTTGTTACTTATATCCCTCGGCATATGGGGCCTCATATACAGTATTTGGCCAAAGATGACAGTCCACTTGCGATTTTTGACATTTCGTTAAATATCTAGAAAAATACTTGAGAAACCATCCTGAAACCTATTGTGTGTAAACATAATAGTACAGATCATACATTTTCGTGAGGATTTTCTCCCAAAACTTCATAGGGGATCGTCAACAAATTGAAAAAGAACGAAAATCTGGTGTCAAAACTAATGTAGCAAAAGCGTTCAAACTGTAGATTGTGATTAAGTAGCTTATTGTAATAAACTGTTTTCATTTTTATGTGGATAGCATGCATACTCGTAGAGATATTAAGGTTTATATAAAAACAGTCCCAATTGTTCTCAAGTTTTTTGCTCATAATTTTCAGAGTTCTTAATATATAATAAAGTCCTTTTTCGAAAATATGACAAAAAACATTGCACACAGTACTCTCAAATCAGAATTACAAAATAATAAAAATTGTATGAAAAATGAGCAGATTTGCAAACTATTTTTTCATTGCAAAATGTGTCAGCATTATCAAAATTTCATTTGAATATTGTGTTGCCTAAATATATCGAGCAACTTTTGTAGAAGTCTCAAAAACATAGCTTGAAAATTCTGAATGTGTTCGTCTATAGAATAAGAAAAAGTGTTCACAAAATGAAGCAAAAAAATGAGGGATTTTATCCAAATATAGTAATATGTGCCACATTGCGTATTATATATTGGCACTAATCAATGAAAGAATGAATACAACCACTCATCTTTCTGCTTCATTTTTGGAATAACGGATTTTGAGCTTATTCAATCGACGAACACTTTCAGATTTTTCAAGTTATGCTTTTGAGAATTTCACAAAAGTTGCTTTATACATTTAGCTAACACAATATGCAAATTAAAATTTGATAACGTTGAAGCATGCGCGATGAAAAAATATTTAGTGAAACTGCTCATTTTTCATACAATTTTCATTATTTTTTAATTCTGATTAGAGGTTATTTATTGTGTGCAATGTTCTAAAGGCTGTCTCAAATCCAAAAGAGCTACTTGTTGACAGATTTTAGGTAGATTTCGTAAGAAATACTACCTATTGCAATCGCACCAGTTTATCTATCTATCTATCTATCTATCTATATATCTCACTTTTTTATGGACACAATAACTTCTATAATTCTCCACCAATCTCCACCAAACTTATACATAAAATCAAAGGGGATAAAATCTCGGCTAAGTTCGTTAATGGGCAAAATTGGACCAAGGGGGTCGAAATAGGGGGCGTTTTTGTGAAAACAGATAAAAGCCCATAACTTCTTAATGAAAATAGATATCGAATCAGTTTAAAGTTTATATTACTTCTAAATAACGGGCCAAAAGTTTATGCATGACAGATTTTTAATAAAGTAAAAAATGGGCTCAAGGGGCGAAAAAAATAGGGTTTTTGGGAGAAAAAAAATCATAACATTGTCAATTCTCAAGATATCCAATCTATCTAAATTTTTTATAAATATTCTCAAAATTATCTAAAACTTTTATATTTGCAAGTTTTTGATAAGACCAACTCTTACCGGTAAAAAAAATTAAAAACGAAAATAAAAAGGGCTTTCGAAAAAGAAAAAAATCCATAACTTTGTCAATTCTTAAACTATCAAATCCAATTAAATTTATTTTACATCTTCTCAATAATATCTACAACTTTTATATTGACAAGTTTTTCATAGGATCAATTCTTATAGCAAAAATAAACAAAAATTGAAGTTGGAGAAAAAACCTCTAATCCAAACTGCTTACATTCTGAATCGTTTTATAAATTCATTTTTTATTTTAAACGCATCCAAATGGCAGATCCTCTTATTTAGAAACTATATTATTTATTATTTATTATTATTATTATTATTATTATTATTATTATTATTATTTTATTAATTTTTTGTGAATAATTTTATGTGAAACATTGGCCAGATTTTTGATAAAGACAGGATATATTTCAAAAAAGGCTGCCAAAAAGGGTATTTTGAACAGAATTTCCCGAGGTGACAGTGATAGGAAATTTGAAGAAGTATTCAAATAACAAATTGCGTTTTTCCTGACTCATTTTTAAATCCATTTTTACTCTCAAACACATCCAGTTTACATGTCCTCTTATTTAGAAACTGTATAATATGACGCATTGGTCAATTTTTTGATAAAGACAGAATATATTTTTAAAAAGGCTGCCAAAAAGGGTATTTTGAACAGAATTTCCCGAAGTGACAGTAATAGGAAATTTGAAGAAGTATTCAAATAACAAATTGCGTTTTTCTTGACTCATTTTTAAATCCATTTTTACTCTCAAACGCATTCAGTTTACAAGTCCTCTTATTTTGGAACTGTATAATGTGACGCGTTGGTCAATTTTTTGATAAAGACAGAATATATTTCAAAACAGACTACCAAAAAGGGTATTTTGAACAGAATTTCGAGAAGTTGTGATTGAAAATTTAAGGAAGCATTGAAATAACAAATTGCGTTTTTTCTGACTAATTTTTTAAATTCAGTTTTGCTCTCAAAAGCATCCAATTGACAGGTTGTCTTATATAGGAGCTGTATAATGTCCCGTATTGGTCAGTTTTTTTATACAGGCTGAATATATTTTTTAAAATGCTGTCGAATTGGGCACTTCGCGCAAAATTTCCCGAAGCTATCATGATTAAGAATTGAGGTTATATTCAAAATTTGTTATTTTATAACTCATTTTTAAATTCAATTTTGCTCTCAAACGCATTCAATTGACAGTCTTTTGTTATTTAGGAACTATATAATGCGCCGTATTAGTTGATTTTTTTAATAAAGTCAGAATTATTTCAAAATAGGTTGTCAAAATGGGCATTTGATCCGAATTTAGCTTAAGATGATTCTGATAAAACCAGTCCTTACAGAAAAATGAAATTAAAAATTTTTCAATAGAGGACAAATAAAGTTGTCAAACTGGGTTTATCTGTAATAAAATTTATTTTTTTGTTGTTGAAATGAGCACTCTTCGAAATCTACCTCCGCCTATAGGCCAAGCGGACAGGGATTTTTTAAATTCATTTTGTACAGAAACACATGAAATTGGAAGGGCTTCTTTTGCACAAACTACGTCATAGAATGGCGAAAACCAACTTTATGCAAATATAACTATTTTTGTGTTATTATTATTATTATTTTAGAATTGTACATTTCGAATACACAATAATGCTTTTCATCTCGTTCCAAAATAGAATGTTATGATGTCAGAAAACCCGAGAATAATTTATGGACACCCAGAATAAGAAAAGAAGCAATCCAGTTTGACCAAACGATTTTTCCGGCTGACGGCAAAATTTGTTTGGATTCTTTTTTGTCACTTTCGAATGGCAGCATATCATCAACCAGTCTCTCTCTTTTTTTTTCCCCTTTAAGCGCATGAGTAACAAGTACACGGATTCTTGTGTCATGTCGAGGTTTTCCTTAATGAAGCTGAACTTTTAATGAGTATGATACATTTGGGCGAGAAAAATGACAAACAGCAGGTCGTTGACTAGAAGATGATGTTCATTCTCCACGCCAAAAAATCGTTTGATTAAAACAGTACTAATGTTCCCAGGTGCCCCGATTTATGCGGGACATCTTGATTTTCAAGGGTTCTAAGGAGCCTGTCCCGGGCCTTATTAACCTCTGAATCTAAGGAAAGCACAGTGTCATTTTAGTGCCCCCTTCTTTCGAGACGAATTTTCTAAATTCAACATACCCGGGAATTTACCAATGCTTACGAATATTATTCCAAAGAGTGGCTCAGTGCAATTCACATAGGGTCAATCCATTTCAAGTGGTCCAGCACTGGTCGCTCGACTATTTTTAAAAAATCTGAAATTTTTTGTACAACAACCCTAACATGACGGAAGTTCAAAATGACCGTTATTTTAATTTTACTATTTTTGTTTGTGCATGGCGGCCATCGTTGTTTCATCGTGTTCAGCGATTTTCTCAGATACTAGGATACACAAAATTGTAAATATCTCGTCTTTTATTTTCCCAATTGAAATGGGGTTTGCAGCATTTTGTCCAGAATAAAATAGGCTAAATGTACGGTTGTAGAATAATTTTGAAAAATAAATTTTTACAGGTGAAATTTTAGCACAAAATTTAAGATTTTCCCCAAAATCTATCCGTTTGCAAGAGGAAATTTTTCATGCAAGGGAAACTGTCAACCTTACACATTTTTTTCTACAGGTCAAAAGTGCGTGTACTCATACACCAAGTCCCAAATCTGGGAGTTAATTTCTCTTTGCGAAAAAAATTCCGAAATTCGTCAAAAATTTCAAAAATCGCACTTTTTAGGCTTTGATATCTCTGGGGGGGGGGGAGGACGAGATAAAAATCTGAAATTCTGGCCTTTGATAGTATTGTGTAGTAGTGTTATGTACAAAAAATTTCAAGAAGGAGATTTGACTACAAGCTGAAATATGACATGGACAATATGTGAAAACAATACTGCCAAACTATTGTAACCTACTATGTAATTGTTCACACCTCCAAAATTTTAAATTAATTACCTATGGTACAAGGTTAAATGTTAATTACAAATATCTTCTTCAAATGCTTCTGTGTGGTTTAAACAATTCAGAATGTATGCTAAGCCAATACACTATTTGTCCAGATGAACAAACTTACTAGAAATGCTATTGCAACAATTTTACTCGGAACACATTTCAGGAAAAGTAAATTACAGACAATGGGTTGCAACTGATCGAGTTGACATGGTTTCAATTATTAAACCTAGAGAATTTCATTTAAGTTAACGGATGACAAGACTTGGGTGGCTTCAAATAAAATTTTGAGAAAGAACAGCCTAATGGACTGGACAACAGTAACTGGTCGAACTCACAACATCTCTCGTAAATAGTGTTAAGCTCTTTGTTGAGCATATATAATATCTTTGTAAATTAAATGTTTATTATTTAACTGTTTTCAACAAATGATATTTTCTGTGTAAATATTGTAATAAAAGAGACTAATCTCATTTCTCCTAATGTACTCGTAATAGCATTTCTTAACATTTTTTTAATCACCGTATCTCAGCTTATAGTCACATCTCCTTCTTGAAATTTTTTTTACATAACACTACTACAGAATACTATCAAAGACCAGAATTTTCAGATTTTTATCTCGTGCTCCACCAAAGATATCAAAGCCTAAAAAGTGCGATTTTTGAAATTTTCGACGAATTTCGTTATTTTTTTCGCAAAGAAAAATCAGCTCCCAGATCTGGGACTTGGTGTATGAGTACACGCACTTTTGACCTATTTGTAGAAAAAATTGTGTAAGGTTGACAGTCTTGTTGAACAATTACATAGTAGGTTACAATAGTTTGGCAGTATTGTTTTCACATATTGTCCATGTCATATCTCAGCTTGTAGTTAAATCTCCTTCTTGAAATTTTTTGTACATAACACTACTACACACTACTATCAAAGGCCAGAATTTCAGATTTTTATCTCGTGCCCCACCAGAGATATCAAAGCCTAAAAAGTGCGATTTTTGAAATTTTTGACGAATTTCGGAATTTTTTTCGCAAAGAGAAATCAACTCCCAGATCTGGGACTTGGTATGTGAGTACACGCGCTTTTCACCTATTTGTAGAAAAAATTGTGTAAGGTTGACAGTTTTCCTTACATGAAAAATTTCCTTTTGCAAACGGATAGATTTTGGAAAAAAATCTTAAATTTTGTGCTAAAATTTCACCTGTAAAAATTTATTTTTCAAAATTATTCTACAATTGTACATTTAGCCTATTTTATTCTGAACAAAATGCTGCAAACCCCATTTCAATTGGGAAAATAAAAGACGAGATATTTACAATTTTGTGTATCCTAGTATCTGAGAAAATCGCTGAACACGATGAAACAAAGATGGCCGCCATGCACAAACAAAAATAGTAAAATTAAAATAACGGTCATTTTGAACTTCCGTCATGTTAGGGTTGTTGTACAAAAAATTTCAGCTATTTTAAAAATGGTCGAGCGACCATTTTTATATTTTCTGGACCACTTGAAATGGATTGACCCCATATGTTTCATTGAACAACTTTTTTTTAATGTTCCCCTTACACAAAAATGGTATAGAATCGAGAAAAATATTCAAAAAGAATTTTGCATGGTATGAGCGTAAAAACATACGTTTAAAAACAAGGTTGAGTTCAGAGTGTATACACAGCATAAAATATCAATATTTTGAACTACTTACTTCTCTCAATTTTAGCAGCAAATTATTAACATTTTATGTTGGTGATATAAGCCAAATTCAGTATTCAGTATAATATAAAATAAACACGCTTCTAAAATAACGAACAAACTGAGTAATTTTGATCAGGTACTTAAATTTGATCTATTAGATGAAAAATTTATTTGTCGTGAAAGCTATTTTTATGAAACACTTCTTAATATACGCATACTGTAAGATTAATAATTTGATAAGCTGTAGACATCTTAAAATTGAATTAACTCAATGTAAAATTTGGGGCCCTTTGTTTTCTCAATTTTGGATCCCTTTAAAATTTTCTAAGGGAAGCACCTGCTTCTTGTGTCTATTCAGTAATCAGGGCCTGTCCTGTCCCGCGCAGTGCTGCAAGGTGTTCCGATTTATGAGGGACGTATGATTTTCAAGGGTTCCAAAAATCTGTCCCGCGCAGTGTTGTCAAATGTTGCTATTTATAGAACACATTTTGATTTTCAAATATTTCAAGGAGTCCATTAATGGAATTGCCAGGAATCCTGATTTCCGGAATTAAAATAACTAAACCGCGGGACGCTGAAAATCCCAATTTTTTATGATGTACATTTTTTGTAAATTATGCTATTTACTAGACTGCATCAAGGGAAACTTAATACAGTAAAATATGTGAAAACAAAATTCGTCTACAGCAATTTTTTTTCCATGACACTTCAGAAATTGATTCAAAAAAAAAAAAAAAAAAAAAAAAATATATATATATATATATATATATATATAAACGACTATTTGAAAAATGATATTTTCAAAGACTAAAATTTTAGACTTATAAATACACTCTATTTTTAAAATAATAATAATAATAAACTTCATTTTTATGATGATCAAAACATGGCTATGTATTAATCCTATATTACATACGCCATCGACTAACCATTAATATTCCTAGACCCTTCCCATTAATATTCCTAAATTTTAAATGAAATTCCAGTTTTGCAATTTTCGATACTGCAAATTTTTAAAATTCTAGTTGTTTTGATGTTATATGCGGACAGACGGAAGGACGAGACGGAGTGCTATGTATTTATATAATTTTCGAGCGCACACCTGAAAAGCTTTTAGCAGCCTTTAATAGAAGTGAGTATTAATTTTCAAATAGCTAGCCTTTGGCAATTATCCTTCCCAAAACAGGTGCGAAATGACCCTCCCCCCCCCCCCCCCCATTGAAAGACTAGCCTGATAGGCAAGGCACAGATTGTCAAGAACAAAGACTCTTTCTCATTTGTTTCATTAGACAATATTTGGGAGGGGCACTTTTTTTTTCCCACTACACACACTGCATATAACCTAAAAAGAAAGACAGGCGAAAAAAACTGATACTCGTTCCTAGGAGAGAAATCTTAGCGAATCGGACACCTGTGGTTCCTGAGAAATACCTTTCATCTCAGTGAAGTATCTCATTTTTATATGGGCTAAAGAGAAATTTATCTTACGAAGGTGTCTAATTTTGTGTCACCTATTTGAAGGATCGACGCAGGGTCGCGATTATCATGGGAAAATATTTATTGGGATCCAACGTATGCCGCAATTTTGGATTTATTTTTTGGTTCGAGAAATTTTGATTTTTGGGTCACTGTAGGTCAAACAAATTTTATGTAGAAAACGGCTCTAACAAATTTGAATAAATTTTGTATCCTATCGTTTTCGTACAAGAAAAGAGCATTGGGTTAAGTCGCATGTACGAGAAATTTCGGTAAGTTAGTCTATTTGGGTCATTATGGGTGCGAATTAAGCTAATTATATCTAAAAAATGGCTCAAAAGATGTTGACAAAATTTCGTATTATATCGTTTTCGGGGACGAGAAAATGATTGGGCTAGATCCGATGTCCGAGATACTTCGAGTAGTTGGCCATATTTGGGTCATTAAGGGTAAGCTAATTTTATCTAAAATGCTGCTTTGATGATTTTTAACTGAATTTGGTATTTTAACATTTTTCAGCCTTCAGAAGACCACTGGCCTGCAGGGCCCGATTATGAAAAACTGGGGCCCTGGGCAAAGATAAATTAGAGTGCCCTTTTCGCATCATCGCAACATTATTCAAATAGAAATGATGGTCACTCATATGTGCATGTGTAATACATAAATATATTTTCGCACCTTCGATTAAATTGAAAAAAAATTCTTAGCTCTGTCAATTCTAAATTAAATACTTTAGTTAATAAAAGTACACTTTTCCCCCCTTAGTACAGAATAAAACTCTTTTATATAACTGTAGCAATTTGTTATATTACTTTAAGATAAGTTTAATAACTTCAACATATGGAAGAATTGGAATTAGAAAAAGAAAGTAAATATTTTATAATTTAATTTATGGATTTGGGGGCCCCTTAAGATTCGGGGCCCATGGGCAAAGTCCTGATTTGTCCATGCGATAATAAGGGCCTGCTGGTCTGGGTTCCATGTTCAAGAAAATTATACTACTGGGTCATTTTGGGATTAATTGCGGCTCAGGCTAATTTTATCTAAGAAACGGCTTAAGTGTTCTTGCCTAATTTATATATCCTACCGTTTTTTACTATCAAAAAGGCCATTGTGCTAAGTTACATGTCTGAATAAATTATATTAGTGGGTCATTTTGGGAAATTACGGGTTAGGGAGACGCTGCCGAGAAGTTGGCAACAGCCATTGAGTTGGCGATATTTGACAAAATATTGCCACATTTGGCCGAAAAATAGATTTTTCAGATTATAAATGCTAAAAAAGATAAATGCTAACTTCGAATGAAACAATGTCGCCAAATCTGGTCAGCTAAAAATGTGATTTGGATTGATGTCTTTTCGTTGTAAATGTGTAAATTATGTACAATTTATAAACGTGTGCGTACATACATAGTTTTCATGTTGTTTGTTTTTGTAAATAATACTGTTATAAATAACATGCTTTATAGCAATAATACAAAGAGAATGATTAGTGAGAATGTTACATCGGGTTGAACATAAGTTAATTTTTATTCAGCTTAGCTCGGTTATCCCCGTAAGCAGTGACATAGCAAGCAGTCCGCCCAGGGTGTCACACCCTCTAAGGGGTGACACACAATCTCTTCTTGCAAATCTATATTTTTATATCTTATACGATTATGTTATACGAATTTGGAAAATAATTCTGAAATAAAATGAAAATTCTTACGCACGACGCAACAGAGTTAATTTTCTTTTGTTTGACAATATGTGTAATGTTTCCAAATAAGATATGGATCAGAGAACAAAAACCAACCTATCTAACGAATGGGTACCGAAAGCAAAACTTTAAAAGAAAGATTTATCTTCTACATATAGACACCCATTGACTTATGCGTATTATGGGTTCAGTGATGAGTCGCTCCTGCGGTTTTTTTTATGCAGGAGGACAAAAGGTAAATAAGGAATGGTATGGTCATTTGTTGTAATAACATAGAATTGTGATTGAAAAAATATGACAGATGGGGCGGGGGGGGGGGACACCCTGGTAAGATGGGTGACTCCATTTACATCCGCCCCGGGTGTCCCCCATTCTAGCTACGCCACTGCCCGTAAGTATATATATATATATAAACTAGTTATAGCACGAAGGCAGCTTATTTGTCTCGCTTGATGTAGAATATTCAACTTTTTTTTCTTTCGTTAAAAATCTAAAACTTGGCCGATTAAAAATCTAAATGTTTCTTTATTTTTTTTTTAAATCTACGATTCTCGGAACGAGGGCATATTGAAATGAAAGTGGTTTCTTACTGATGCATTTATTCGGTGAATCAACTTTACAGACAGGAATATTCCAAAACATTTTGCAATCCGACCTCTCTCGGGCTGAACATTCTATTGTCCACGAAATGAGCTTTTCCATAATTATCTAAAATTTATCTTGCAACCCATATATTTAAACAATAAATCCTTTAGGGAAAAAAAGAAAACTCACTCTGAAACATGCAAAAGATAAAAAATTAAGTCGATTTCATTTTAAAAGAAATTCGATCTCCAAGTTTCCGAAATGGACAGAATTTCATAGAAAAATGCATTTTCCAGCGCAAAAAGAGTAGCACATTGTGGTCTAAGTATGACAACTTCCTGCTATTCTTTGACGAAAACGGAAAATCATGCGTCAAGCATAGATTATGAAACACTATCCAATACACTTTCAAAATACTTAAAAAAAAATTCACCGTTTAACCTCTTAAGGCAGTTTTTAAGTCCACTGCACAACATGCCCGAAACTTCTTGACACATTTCCTGATTTATATATTTAATTTAATATACATATATAATTTAATAATATATAATATTATTATATTTAATAAAGGAAAACAGTTTAACTCAAAGTAATGTAAAAAAAGAATAAATGAAAACATTGAGCATGGCAGGCCCACAGACAAACAAATTGAACTCTTTTTAACTACACTACCTGGCCATTGATGAATGTCCACTTGCGATTTTAGACATCTTGTTATGATTAAGTGCCTTATTGTAATAAACTGTGTTCATTTTTATGCAAATAGCATGCATACTCGCAGAGAAATTAAGGTTTTTATAAAAATGGTCCAAAATTTTTCCAAGTTTTTTTGCATATAATTTTCAGAGTTCTTAATATAAAATAGTATTTTTTTTCTGAAAATATGACAAACAACATTGCACACAATACCCTGTAATCATAATTAAAAATAATAAAAATTGTATGAAAAATGAGCAGGTTTACTAAATAATTTTTCACTGCGCATGCGTCAACGATATCAAAATTTCAGTTGTATATTATGTTAGCTAAATGTATAGAGCAACTTTTGTAAAAATTTCAAAATCCTAACTTGAAAATTCTGAAAATTATCGTCAATTGAATAAGTTTAAAATCCGTTATTCCAAAAATGAAGCAAAAAAATGAGGGGTTGTATCCAAATGTAGTAGTACGTCCCATGTTGTGCATTCTATATTGACACTAATCAATGAATATATGGAAACAACCCCTCTTGTTTTTGCTTCATTTTGGTAATAACGGATTTTCAACTTATTCAATTGACGATTATTTTCAGAATTTTCAAGTTATGATTTTGAGACTTTCACAAAAATTGCTCTATACATTTGGCTAACATAATATGCAAATGAAATTTTGATATTGTTGACGCATGCGCAGTGAAAAATTATTTAGTAAACCTACTCATTTTTCATACAATTTTTATTATTTTTTAATTATGATTACAGGGTATTGTGTGCAGTGCTGTTTGTCATACTTTCAGAAAAAAAATACTATTTTATATTAAGAACTCTGAAAATTATATGCAAAAAACTTGGAAAATTTTTGGACCATTTTTATAAAAACCTTAATTTCTCTGCGAGTATGCATGCTATTAGCATAAAAATGAACACAGTTTATTATAATAAGGCACTTAATCATAATCTAAAGTTTGAGCGCTTTTGCTACATTAATTTTGACAGGGTTATTCAAAAGATATTCATTCTTTTTTAATTTGTTGACGGTCCTCTATTGAAGTTTAGGGGGAAAAAATCTTCGCGGAAATGTATGACTTATACTATTATATTTATACACTAAGAGTTTCGGGATGATTCCTCATGTATTTTTCTAGATATATAACAAAATGTCCAAAATCGCAAGTGGACGTTCATCAATGGCCAGGTAGTGTATCTTATAGGGAAAGTGTAAACAATATAATAATGTTGCTGTCACCCATTACACTCAAATCTACTGCATGTCATTTTGGCATGCTACACCCATTTTAAAATTATTTTTTATCTGTAACTGTAACTGTTGTTCCCACGTCATTTGGGTGGCGTCCTGCTTTGCGCTCGCAGGTGTGTGTTTTTGGTGACGAATTAAGGTCGTTAATTAGAGAAATATGCAAGTCCATAAAAACGAATTAATTATCTGTCTCCTTATCTGTCCTCCTCTCTGTTGGCTAGACCAGATAATCTTGTTCGCGATTAAACGATGTGTGTAAGCACGTATATACCTACAGGTTACGATCAAAACAACAGAAAATCGTTTCTTAATTGTATATTTAAGATTTGTATCTCAGCATGACTCATGGTCCGGTATTCTCTTTCTAAGGCTGTACTCAAATACCCGCGTTTCCGACACAAAGTCTTTTATACATTTATAAACTCGTTTAAAACGAAGATGGCTAAAACGAAGATGCGGTTAAAAGAAACAATTTGCTAAATAAGCATATTCACCCTTAAACCCCTTCGCGACGGGAGACTTTTATGAAATTTTTACTGCTTTATCTCCAGTTTTTAAAAATAGAAATATGCGCCTTATTAAATCGAGAAAATGCTCCGATTAAATTTAAGCGAATTTTACCGTAAAGATTTACTGGTGGGGTTAAATAAGGATTCTTAAGCCTTTTTGCTGCACGTATATGTGTCGCTCGTCCCCAAGGGATTAAGGCTTAAGGCTGCACTCGAATCCACACTTTCCATTTTCCTACAGGAAGTCATTTTCATTTTGTAAATGCAGTCCAACTCGTTAAAAACGAGCCTGGCTAAGACAACGATGCGGTTAAAACAAGCGATTTGCACGATAAGAATAGTTCATCATTTAGCCCATTCAGTGACAAAACACATGCATTGCTAAAATTTGGAAATGACACTGGAATGGATTGGCTCCAGAATTTATATACAGTCGACTCTCGTTAATTCGAAATCGGATAATTCGAATCTTCGCTTAATTCGAACTAATCATGAAGTCCCGAAATTTTCAATGGCAGAATAACGTTAAATTTTTCATTAATTCGAACTCATTTTCTCTTGACATCGTTTAATTCGAACTAATGAGAATTCCGATTTTTCATTTTTCCTGTCTTTCTCACGGATTTCAGATCATTTGAATAACTTTCTTTCTTTGGTTTTTATGAAAATTGTTCCGAACGAGTATGCATATAATCCCATGCATTTGATATCCACTTTGTCCCGACTGTCCATCAACGACGCTCCAAATTTTTCTTCCATTGTGCTTGTTTCTGATATTTTAATTAGTTTATGTATTTATACATTATAGTTTAATATTAAGTCATATTCTAATGATAACAAGCATAATAAATGTAAAAACACTATAACATTAATTCCTTCGTAATAGAACCATATTAAACATGTTCTCATTTCATACTTTCCATAATTCGAACTTCGGATAATTCGAACATTTCTTGTGGTCCCGACGAGTTCGAATTAACGAGAGCCGACTGTATTTGCAAAGAAGAAAAAAGCTATTTTTTACATTCATAATAAACGGATAAAAATTATACCAAAATTCTGGTGCCATTGTCGCATTTAGATCTCCCCACCTAGTTGATCTCGGCCATTGTCGCATTAGAGAATTAAAATTAAGTGGTTTCATAAACATACCATCGCCACTGAAAGGGTTAAGGCTGTAGTCAAATCCACAATCACTGTACTTTCGACCACAATGTCACGTACAACACAATTGGTAAATACAGTCAAACTTGTTTAAGACAAACACGGCTAAACCAAGGATACGGTTAAAACAAGCAATTTTTGAACGAAAAGAAGGGTTTATCATTTAAGCTTTTATAATTCAACATCTCCTATTTCAATAATATTCATTCAGACGATAAATACATCATTTTAAACATACGAAAACCAATTTTAAAATACATAGAACACAAAAATATATAATTCTTGAATAAAACTGTTTTTTTTTTTTTTTTTTTTTTTTTTTCGTATTTGCTATAAATAGGAAACTACACACACCTCTAAATATTGTAAATTTTCTAATACAGATTTTTCAAGTTTGGGATTGTGCAAATATAACATTATCATTTTAGGGGGGAGGGGGGGGGTCTGACATATAGCATCATAAGATATCTCTAGGGGGAGGGTAGTTGTTTTTTGATATTGATATTATTTTTGATCCAACCAAAATTTTCACTTTTTATTGGTAAAATTGTCTTTGTTTCAAAATAGTATGTTATCTTTTTTAATCTGTTATCTATAATTATGAAAATAAAAAATTATTGTTAAAATCACTAATTTATTATAAAATTATTTAATTCTGAAATGTGTAATACCCCCAACGTTTGACATTCCCATTCTATATGTGTCCATTGAGAAACTATGTGTAAAGTATATTCGTATTGAAGCTTATGTTTATCAATAAACAAAAGAGAAAAAGAAAAAAAAACATTTTCCACATATTTTGTTGATAAGAATTTCTATACCTCCTCTTCCCCCGTTAAGGCAAGCGCAACAAGACACTAATACTGTTGAATGCATTATGTAACAGAAAGCTATTAAAAATACTTTTAAATAGCAATTATTTCTTTAAAGTGTTATTAGATAGAAAGCGATATTTTATTGAATTTCTTCATTTGAATCTATAAAGTACGCTAAAAGTAATAAAATATGTTGTATTTTATTACTTTTAAATTTGTATATAATTCCTAATTAATAAAGAATAGAAAGAAATAAATAAATTCTGAAATTAAAAAAATTTTCGACATTTATAACGTTATTATTACTGGGAGGAGGGGGGAGTTAGAGAGATTATAACTTATGATAACGAAAGGTGAAAGGAAGGGAAAGGTCCAAAATTACCGAAAATTTGATAACGTAATGCATGCACAGCAGGGGCGGATCCAGAGGATCTTTTTTTTTGGGGGGGGGGGCGATACTAAGAAACATAGAATCAACATAGTCATAATTTCTGTTCATGAAATCATTCCTTGTACAGCTATTATTAAATGAATGATCAAATGAAATACTTTTCCGCGATCTTCTCTCGAAATACGCTTTTTTTCGCGATCTTTTGACTAAATTCGCGCTCTTTTCGCGACTCTTTGACAGAATTCGCATTTTTGGCATTTTTGACGAATTTCGCGTTTTTTCCCGCGAAACTCTGTCAAAATTCGTGTTTTTTTCGCGATCCTTAGACGAAATCGGCTCTTTTCTGCGATACTTTGACAAAATTAGCAATTTTTTGCCACCCTTTGAAAAAAGTAGCTCATTTTTCCTCTACCTTTTGACGAAATTGAAGTTTTTTACGCGACACTTTGACAAAACTCGCTCTTTTCCAGCGATCCTATGTCGAAATACGCGCTTTTCAGCGATCCAATGTCGAAGTTCGCGTTTTTTACACGATCCTCTGTCAAAATTCGCGTTTTTTTCGCGACCCTTTGAAGAAATTCGCGCTTTTTCGCGGTATTTTGACAAAATTAGTGCTTTTTCAGCAATATTATGTCAAAGTTCGCACTTTTTCAGCGATCCTATGTCGAAATTCAGACATTTCCCGCGATTCTTTGCCTAGCTTTCTTCCAACCCTTTGACAAAATTAGCGCTTTTTCCACGACCTTTTGACGAAATTCGCTCTTTTCCGCAATACTTTGACAAAATTAGCACTTTTTTTGCAACCCTTTGAAGAAATTAGCTAACTTTAGACGAATTTCGAGCTTTTTACGTGACACTTTGACAAAAATCGCGCTTTTTCAGCGATCCTATGTCGAAATACATGCTTTTCAGCGATCGCTTTTTTCACGATCCTCTGTCAAAATTCGCGTTTTTTCTGGACCCTCTGACAAAATTTGCGCTTTTCCGTGATCATTTGACGAAATTCGCGCTGTTTCGCGATACTTTGACAAAAGTAGCTCTTTTTCAGCAAACCTATGTCGAAGTTCACGGTTTTTCAGCGATCCTATGTCGAAATTCGCACTTTTCCGAGTTTCTTTGCCTTTTCTTTTCGCAACCTTTTGAAAAAAGTAGCGCTCTTTCCGCGAAGTTTTGACGAAATTCGAGCTTTTTACACGACACTTTGACAAAAGCGTGCCTTTTCAGCGATCCTATGTCGAAGTTCGCGTTTTTTATGTAATCCACTGTCAAAATTCGTGTTTTTTCCGCGACCCTGCGATGAAATTCGCGCTTCTTCAGTGATCATTTGACGAAATTCGCTTTTTTTCGCTATACTTTGACAAAATTAGCGCTTTTTCAACAATCTTTTGTCGAAGTTCGCGCTTTTTCAGCGATCCTATGTTGAAATTAGTACTTTTTCCGCGATACTTTGCCTTCCCTTTTTCCACGACCTTTTCACGAAATTTGCTCTTTTTCCGCGATACTTTGACAAAATTAACGTTTTTTTGAGCGACCTTTGACAATATTCCTGCTTTTTCCGCGATCTTTTGTCGAAATTCGCTTTTTCTCCGCGACACTTTGACAAAATTAGCACTTTTTAGCGACGTTTTAATGAAATTCGCGTTTTTTCCAGAACAAAAGCCCCCCCCCCCCCCCCCGTGGATCCGCGCCTGATGCACAGCCTCGATGCAAACTTTTCTTTGTAGAAAATACATTTTTGGATTTCTTGAACCATTTTAATTTTACAAAATTTAAGAAGTTCATTTTAGCAATAATCACGAGAAATTGCTCAATGATAGTTTAAACTTTGAAATAAAAACTTAACTCAGTATCGCCATCTGTTGGGAATTCTATGAAAAATATTTATATTAACTGCTACGTTGAAAGATAGCAGCAATCATAAAATCGTTTTTAAAGTAAAATTTGAGATTAAAATGACTTTTCAGTATGCTGCAGATATACAGCGCCGTGGTACAAAGGGTTAAGATTGTTCACAAATACAAAGGAACTATTTTCAGATATATTTCAAAATTCATTTTTCTTCGGAAAAAAGGTAAATTGGCAGGTGTTCTTATTAAAAAGTGACGACGAATGACGTTTTAATTTTTTTGTTAAGGCATAAATCAAAAAGGGCGACTTTATGACAGAAGTTTTAATTTTTTTTTTTTTTTACTTTCCGGAAATGGATGAAACTAGTAGGTATTGTGTTCAGAAACTATCTAATAATACCCATTTCCCCGTATCTTTTTTTTTTTTTCGGTTTTTTTTTTTTTTTGCATACACAATAGATTTTTTAGAAAATAGTGTCTAAGTGGGCATTTTGAAACGAAGAATTACCACTCAAACTCGGGTGAAAAACAGGTTAGTCACGAGATCGAAATTGCTTATAACTCAAAAGGTAATATTCCTCTTTTCAAATGAAAGAGAATAAATAATTCGAGAACAGTTTACGTGAATGAAATCCAAGAATAAAATGCTTTAACGCTGGCGAATTGTTTATCGTGCAGCATTTCAATCCTTGCTGGGTAACGGTTTTTACAGGTGAATCAATTCCCGTACAGAGACAATACAATCATTCATACCGAATTTTACTGCCAATTTTCGAAGCACTGAAAAATTATGGGATTTTGAATGTAAGTCAAATTTTCCTCTTTTGAAATGAAAGAGAACGAATAATTTGAGAACAGTTTACATAAATGAAATCCAACAGTAAAATGAACTGTTTATCGTGCAAAATTTCAATCCTTGCCGGGTAACGATTTTTACAGCAGAATCAATTCCCATATAGAGACTATGCAATCATTCATAAAACTGAATTTTACGGTCAATTTTCGAGGTACTGAAAAAATTATAGGGATTTTGAATGTAAGTCAAACCTTTCCTCTTTTGAAATGAAAGAGAACGAATAATTTGAAAGCAGTTTACATAAATGAAATCCAACAATAAAATGATTTACCGCTGGCGAACTGTTTATCGTGCAACATTTCAATCCTTGCTGGGTAACGATTTTTACAGGAGAATCAATTCCCATATAGACACTATGCAATCATTCATAAAACTGAATTTTACGGGCAATTTTCGAAGCACTGAAAAAATTATAGGATTTTGAATGTAAGTCAAATTTTCCTCTTTTGAAATGAAAGAGAACGAATAATTTGAGAACAGTTTACATAAATGAAATCCAACAATAAAATGAACTGTTTATCGTACAACATTTCAATCCTTGCCGGGTAACGATTTTTACAGCAGAATCAATTCCAATATAGAGACTATGCAATCATTCATAAAACTGAATTTTACGGTCAATTTTCGAAGCACTGAAAAAATTATAGGGATTTTGAATGTAAGTCAAATTTTCCTCTTTTGAAATGAAAGAGAACGAATAATTTGAGAGCAGTTTACATAAATGAAATCCAACAATAAAATGCTTTACCGCTGGCGAACTGTTTATCGTACAACATTTCAATCCTTGCCGGGTAACGATTTTTACAGGAGAATCAATTCCTATATAGAGACTATGCAATAATTCATAAAACTGAATTTTACGGTCAATTTTCGAAGCACTGAAAAAATTATAGGATTTTGAATGTAAGTCAAATTTTCCTCTTTTGAAATGAAAGAGAACGAATAATTTGAGAACAGTTTACAAAAATGAAATCCAACAATAAAATGAACTGTTTATCGTACAACATTTCAATCCTTGCCGGGTAACGATTTTTACAGGAGAATCAATTCCCATGTAGAGACTATGCAATAATTCATAAAACTGAATTTTACGGTCAATTTTCGAATCACTGAAAAAATTATAGGGATTTTGAATGTAAGTCAAATTTTCCTCTTTTGAAATGAAAGAGAACGAATAATTTGAGACCAGTTTACATAAATGAAATCCAACAATAAAATGAACTGTTTATCGTGCAACATTTCAATCCTTGCCGGGTAACGATTTTTACAGGAGAATCAATTCCCATATAGAGGCTATGCAATAATTCATAAAACTGAATTTTACGGTCAATTTTCGAAGCACTGAAAAAATTATAGGATTTTGAATGTAAGTCAAATTTTCCTCTTTTGAAATGAAAGAGAACGAATAATTTGAGAGCAGTTTACATAAATGAAATCCAACAATAAAATGCTTTACCGCTGGCGAACTGTTTATCGTACAACATTTCAATCATTACCGGTAACGATTTTTACAGGAGAATCAATTCCCATATAGAGACTATGCAATCATTCATAAAACTGAATTTTACGGTCAATTTTCGAAGTACTGAAAAAATTATAGGATTTTGAATGTAAGTCAAATTTTCCTCTTTTGAAATGAAAGAGAACGAATAATTTGAGAACAGTTTACATAAATAAAATCCAACAATAAAATGCTTTACCGCTGGCGAACTGTTTATCGTGCAACATTTCAATCCTTGCCGGGTAACAATTTTTACAGGAGAATCATTTCCCATATAGAGACTATGCAATCATTCATAAAACTAAATTTTACGGCCAATTTTTGAAGCACTGAAAAATTGTAGGATTTTGAATGTAAGTCAAACTTCCCTCTTTTTTTCATGCTGCTATATCTGAGCTGCTGTATTCAATAAAATATCTTAATTTAATAAAAGTTTACTTTTTTAATAACAAACTAGGC
Organism: Maratus speculifer; assembly: GCA_964019185.1. Lineage (NCBI taxonomy): Eukaryota > Metazoa > Arthropoda > Arachnida > Araneae > Salticidae > Maratus > Maratus speculifer. Next base: position 309,995,489 of record OZ025289.1, read on the forward strand.
ATTATTTACACGCTATTTATGTTTTTTTTAAATTTATAAATTTTCCCTATACATTCCGAGTCTTTTTTCACTTATATAAGTAGATGTGTCAAAAAATAACAAGATGCATGATAAAGGGAATTTGTCAGAATTATATTTTGCATCACATTATTACTCATAGCGTGCATATCCATAATCTTCCTTAAATTTGTTTAATATGAAAGTTTTGCTTAATTCAAAAGTTTAATGTAATATATTGGAGTTTGAATTAAAAAAAGTTGGCGATATTTCAAGTTCTCAAACTCAACAAAATTTCAAAGCAAATGGCGGTGGTATTGGTTATTGTTTTACTTACTGAAATATTTTTAAACATATATAATGCAATTGATAACTTTGAATAAATTCATTCTCCCAAAAAATTCTTCGTATACTTATTTGAAGGCACGTTAATCAGTTTTATTCTTTAATAAATATTACGTTATTTACAAGATTTTTTTAACGCACTTTGTCCCCTCCAGTTCTTAAAGATGCTCTCAAATCCATACTGGCTATGATTTCTGATATATTTACGAAATTATTTTTGTTTTTAACTACATAGAATAGCATATTCCATTTGGGAATAAAGTCAATAAGACCTTCAAAAAATTTTGCAATGTCTGAAGTTTTGAGCTGATATGGCACTTCGAGAAACGTCGTCATTAGGCATAATCAATTATAATTCAAAATGTAATACAGTTATGGGATAAAAAAGATGCTGTTTAGTTCGATATAGCTTTTTCAAGGATGGTTACGGCATGTTTTTAAGTAATTTTATAGAAAAAAAATCTATTTTGAACAATTGTTTTTAAGGTTGTTTTTAAATCTAAAGAATCAATTTTATGACACAAATTTTAATTAATTTTTTCTCGAAAACGCATAAAATTGGCAAGTGTTCTTATTCAGAAACTATGTAATCAAAAGACATTTTCCAATTTTTTTTTTTCTTTTCTTTTTTTTTTTTTTTTTTTTAATTTAACGTAAAAGATTTTTCAGAAAATATCGTCAATGTTTGCGTTTTGAATTAAATTTCCGAACAAAAGAAGAAAAAGCAGCCAACAAATTGAAGAAATACTTGTTGCCATGTGACACAAAATCGCTTATAAATTATAATTTATAAGCAACTCTTATTTTCTTCTTTTTATTTCTAATTGCTAAACAACCTATGATATTTTTAAATGGCTAAACCTAATCTTAGACATGGTCAATATGAATATGTAAAGCATAAAGTTATTAAAAGGTAACCTTAAAAACAATGACAAGTAATTTATTTATCAAAAAACTGAAAAATATTTTTTATTCCAAATCACTTCAATAGTCAGCTCTGCCAATTTTATACCTTTATGAGTGATAAATGAGTTGATAAATGTGGCAGAAATTTTTGAACTTGTTGAGTACTGTACTTAATAACCTGCGTTAACCCTCTAGTGCATGACTCTTTATTTTTCCTTTAAAAAACTATATTTGATTCTTCAGTGGGTATACATTTAAAAAAAATACTGGAAAAAAATATCACTCTTATATTTTTTAGTATTTTGGACATTTTTAAATGGTTTCAAAATTACAACACTATGCAGTAATCGCATGCATACAATATTTAAGGTAAAGAACAAAATTATGTTATTAATATTATCTTTTTTAACCCTTTCGGGTCCGAATTTTTTTTTCATTTTTAGAAAAAATTACTTTAACTTTAATAACATTAACACTAGCTACCCAAATATCAGGTAACCAAGAAAGTTCGTGCGGTTTTCATCAGACATAAAAAATGACCCACAAAAATCTCAAACACTTATTTTATTCTTTGAAATAATCACCATTGGCTTCAATTACCTGTTCCCAACGAGACACAAGCTTATAAATACTTTTTTTGAAAAAATCTTTTGGTTTAGAATCCAAAAACTGGGTTATAGTTTTTGTGACATCATCTTGGGTTTGGAACTTCTGCTCCTGCAGGTGATTATCCATGGCCGAAAACAAGTAATAGTCCGATGGGGCGATGTCCGGGGAGTAAGGTGGGTGAAACAAAACTTCCCAGCCCAATGTTTTTATCATGTCCATGGTGGCTTTGGCCGTATGAAGTCTGGCGTTATCGGGGAGGAGAAGAACACATCTCCTGTTGACCAGCGCTGGCTGCTTTTCGAGCAAAGCAGCTAAAACCCTTTTTAACAGTGATGAGTAGATTTCGGCTGTGATTTTTTCCCACTTTCTAAGAGTTCATAGTGAACTATACCAGCGCTAGTCCACCAAATTCACAGCATTACCTTTTTTTGATGGATGTCCGGTTTAACAACCAATGAATCGGAACCAGAAGTCGATTAATGATGTTTTCTCTTTCAGTTATCATACATTACCCATTTCTTGTCACATGTCAATATCTGATCCAGGAAAGAGGCTTTGTTGTGGCGCGACAGCAATGACAAGCAGATGGTCAATCGTTGGAGCTTGTTTTCCTCGGACAGGACATGAGGGACCCACTTATCAAGTTTCCACGACATCCCAAGGCTATGAAGATGCAATCGGATGGTTTCGTCAGATACTCCAAACCTTTGCTCAAGCTCCTGGCATGTTAGATCAGGATTCTGTTTGATTTCCTCTTCCAGCTGGACTTGGTCTAAGATGGATGGACGACCAACATGGGGCTTGTCTTCGAGGCAGTAGCGTAGCTATGTTTTTTGGCGCCCGGGGCCAGCAAGAAATTTTGCGCCCCCACCCCAATATAGATATATAACAATTTCTCTCAATTTGGCGCCCCTAGGCCTCGGCGCCCGGGGCGGATGGTTTCGTCAGATACTCCAAACCTTTGCTCAAGCTCCTGGCATGTTAGATCAGGATTCTGTTTGATTTCCTCTTCCAGCTGGACTTGGTCTAAGATGGATGGACGACCAACATGGGGCTTGTCTTCGAGGCAGTAGCGTAGCTATGTTTTTTGGCGCCCGGGGCCAGCAAGAAATTTTGCGCCCCCACCCCAATATAGATATATAACAATTTCTCTCAATTTGGCGCCCCTAGGCCTCGGCGCCCGGGGCGGACGCCCCTCTTGCCCCCCCCCCCCCCCTTAGCTACGCCACTGCTTCGAGGCTCTCGTCTCCGGACGAAAATCTGCTGAACCACTTTTGAGTTGTCCGTTCACTCACTGAAGTCTCTCCAAACACGGAGCATATTCTTCTAGCAGCCTCTGCAACTTTGTTTCCTAATTTGAACTCATAGAGCAAAATAGGCCTCAAAATCTCCTTTGTCAACGACATCCTTTGTCAACGATTGTACTTCCTACAAAACTGATAGCGAAACGTGAGATACGTTTAACAACTCTCTACTGATTGCAATTTAAAGGCAATGTAGAGAAATGACGTCATCAGAATCAGTATGACCATGCCTACGCAACAAAAGTAGCTGTTCTCAAAAACCGCACGAACTTTCTTGGTTACCTGATAGATTATATAGTGTTTAACGAATATTTTATTGTTTGAAACATAACGAATGTTGTTGTTTTGCGTGCTATTTAATTCATATTCATATGACGATAGGCTAAGTAAAAATTATTGGAGATGTTTGGAAAATATTACATTACAATAAGATTTAACTTATATTACAACTTTCTAATGCTTTCTGCGCTTCATTACACAGGATTCTTTCAGGAAAGTAACTTTTATTTTAAATTTAAAGAGTGAAATATATTTTTAAAATAAAAGAATCGCAAACGGCTTAAAGAGAATTAAGTAAATAATAATAATCATTATTATTATTACTAAATGCTTAACCATAAATGAAGTCATAAGATAAATGCATAAACATATACTAACATTACTACATGTAAATTGTAGCAAAAGTATTTCTTAAAATAAAATAATATTCCTTTAAAAGATATGTAGTATTAATAGTACACCACACACGAAAGGGTTTTAAAAAAAAATTGCTTATTGAGTGCCAACTGGTGAATTCTAGCAAAAGTGATTTGTCGCAAGGGAGTATTTCCTCTAACAACAACATACAATTTAAGGGTGTATTCTAAAAAACGTTTTTCCACCTTCAACAGCTCAAAAATTTCCGATACAATTTCAGACATATTTTTAAAAGTAGAAACATGAAACTCGCTGAGGGGATTCCTGAAGGGACGTATGAGATGCCGTGTGATGTCATTTCACACTCAATTCATTAGAATTTAATATATAAACAATTATCTTATCAGTATGACCCTTTTTGTCGTTCCCAGATTTCCCGCTTCTGAAAAATCGGTTCGAAATGCCGTTTTTGATTGCTTTTTTTACCATATTTTCTACATTTATCAAAGAATCGGCCATCACGGCACCTTGTGTACTTTCCAAATAAGAGATTTCCAAAGTTTGGTGCATTTGAGAGCAAAAATGAATTTAAAAATAAATCGGAAAATAAGCAGTTTGAATCGAAATACACCCTTAATCCTATATTGTTTCCATTCGAATGTCTTTAAAACTAAGAAAATATACACTTGGCACATATTGGAATTAGAATTTTTTGCAACCCACATGTCAGAACTTGGCAAAATTCGTCTGGAATAGTTCTAATTAACGCAGGAGACGACTCATCAAATATTAGCTTGTAGACTGGGGTCGGCAGCACAGACAATCTCCTCATCGAGTTCGCGGATGAAAATCTGGGATTATTTAAATCTCGATTCGCTTTGTATTATGCAGTCGGTCTGTCAAGTCCTATTTTGGTAAGAAACACATAAAAACCCGATTATATCGGTTGAATCGTAGGTTTACCATTGTGCCTTCCTACTCCCAAAAGTATAAAAACATGGAAAATTGGGAGCAGGAAAACATAATGGTGAGCCTATATGAGTCGACCCATAAAATCGGATTTTATGTGTTTTTTACCAAGACGGAACTTGACAGACCGATTGCATTGTACTAAGCGAATTGAGATTTAACTAATCCCAGATTTTCATCCGTGAACTCGATGAGGTGACTGTCTGCGCTTTCATCTCCCGGTTTTTTGGTGATAACAGTAATCTTGCTACTTTTTTTTTCCAAAAATTTCTCAAACCATCAAATTTAAACACACGTATACCGCCCACAATCTTAAATATAAAGACACCCTAGGTCTCATCGCTTACTATGTGAGGGAGTGACCTTTGTAATAAAGGCACTCTAGCATTTTTGAGATCGTGACGTCAATGATTTAACATGTGTAAGCGTGAAAGCGACATCTATCTTCTCTTTTACTTTAACTTTCTAGAGCGTGTGTGTCTTCCTCGGTTTTCTACAGTTATGTCGCGGTTAGAAGTAATATGTAAATTTGTAGTATCTCAGTTTGCAGCATATAAAAGCTTGGAGTTTGAGTGTGTGTGGTGTATCTAGCGGCGTTAGCCAGCTAGTTGTGTCTAGCAGCGAAAACCAGCGGAGTGTGTCTGCCAAGAGTTTTACATTGAGCCGCCAGCAGTTAGTTCATTCAGAGGAGTTTTGGCAGTCGATTCGAGACGTTTGCCGTTGGTAAGAGTTAATATTAATTACGTTGAATATTTCAAAGTTAATAATGAGTATATATACAGCCACGGGCTGTCTAATAAAGTTTTATCTAGCAGTCTAGCTGAGGTTTAAGTGAGAAGTAATCCGAAGTGCCCCGATCGAGTTAATGCCGGAGCTGTGAGTATGAGTTTAATCTTTTAGTATTGTTACCAGTTATTAAAATTAAAGAACTGCTCCACTGCCCTTGAGCCCTAACCGTTTTAAATAAACTGGTTTTATCTTATATTCTGAGTTATGTCTGCATTCAACACTCATCAGACCCCACATTCCGTTACAACTATTGCAACCAAAGTTCATCAGAATATGTAATTCTATGGCTCATATCTCGATACATTCTTATTTATAAAAGTACTCTGGTATTTCATAGCTCAAGATTTTGTCCAAAATCTTTGTAACGATACCAATTGAATTTTATTCCACGTATGCCACCTATAGTTGCACAGACTGTAGAGAGAAAAAAAAAAAAAAAACTCGTGGCAATAAGCGAAATTTTTTAGGAATAAACCGGTTTTTTCAATTCAAATGTAAACTCTCCCACATTTATGAAGGGAATTTATTACTCGTCACTCAGGTTTGAAACACAACGGACAATCATACGTAACAATGCTTGATAAGTCACTGTAAAGAAAGAAAAAAAAAAACTATGCATAAGACAATGAACTCTGTTACCTTGAAATTTTCACAGTTTTACAAGAAATGTAGTGTAAAAATTACATTAATATCCGTTTGGTGGTCGTTGAGAAAATTGGAGAAGTATAATTGTGGGGGAAAAAAAGGAAACACACCCTACTAACTCTGCAAAATGTTGTTTTAGAAGAAAGTTACTGGTACCAAACAATTGAAAATAATATATATTTTTAAATAAGTACATAAAATTTGCTTCTACATCACATTAAAACGAATTCTAACTTTTTTTTTTTTTTTTTTTTTCAATAATAATATACAATTTTGACAAATGAACTCTATACCCTTGAATTATCCTTAAAACCAATTTTCATGCAATTTGTACGATAAGTTTCCGAGAAATTAATTATTTTAAATCGAGTATATTTTAGGGGTGCATTAGAGATATTTTAGCGGTTTAGTATATTTGGTACTGGATTGTTGACCGAGGGAGTCCCATTCTCGATCAAGCCATGTTGGATTCCTTGATTACAGGATTACAGGATAGCATAAAATGTTCAACATATCTGGTCACATTTTCATAGACGACTTGTTAATCCATAATTTTGCTGTTTTTTAAGCATAATTTGAAAACTACTTAAAAAAAAAAAAAAAAAAAAAAAAAAAAAAAAATTATAGCTTTAGAAAGCAGGACTTAATAAATCTAAATTCATCAAAAATATTGTAGGTTGCAATTCATATATTTTTTAGAATATTAATTTCATAATTCATATCATAAAATTATAAAAATTGCAAATTCAACATATTTATGTCTGGGCATTTTAGTATTATTGTTACATAAAAAGTAGCACATTAACAATATAACTTCAGGAGATATTAAAAAAATATAGAAAATATAATTTAACAGTAGACGCACTAAATGTTGAATGCTTATATTTCAAAAACTCATCATTTAAATAACTTAAAATGTTGTATCTAAGCATAATTTGAACCAGAAATTGGAAATATCTTGTTGAAATTGGGCATTGCCATTGAAAAAAAAGAAGTTTGGGTCCGTTAATATTTAGGATGTTCTCCTAATCCAGTTTGATATACGTCATTTAAAAATAGATTTTATTTCCAATCGTTCGGTACCAGTAACTTTTTTCTACGATAATTTGTTGAGGAGTTAGTAGAGGGAGTTTGCTATTTTTTCCACGATTGTACATTACATAACGACAAAAACAAGATGCTTCTTTTCTTTCTTGGATTCGCTTAAGGATGTATTTCGATTCAAACTGCTTATTTTCCGATTTATTTTTAAATTCCTTTTTGCTCTCAAACGCACCAAACTCGCAAATTCTCTTATTTAGAAACTACACAAGGTGCCGTGTCTGTCGATTTTTTGATAAATGCAGAAAATATTGCAAAAAATGCTGTCAAAGTTGGCCTTTTGACCCGAATTTTCGGAAGCGGTAGATCTGGGAAAGAAAAAAAGGGTCATACTGAGAAGGTAATTGTTTATAAATCAAATTCTAATTAATTCAGGGCAAAATGACATCACACGATACCTTATCCGTCCCTTCAAAAAACCCATCAGCTAGTTTCGTGTTTCTACTTTAAAAAATGCGTCTGAAATTGTACCAGAAATTTCGAGCTGTTAAAGGAGGAAAATACCTCCTTTAACAGCTTTTTACACCTTCTTACTCCTTTTTACACCTTCAATAGTTCGAAATTTTCAGATTCAATCTCAGACACACTTTTAAAAGTAGAAACATGAAACTTGCTGAGGGGATTTTTGAAGGGACGGATAAGGTGTCGTGTGATGTCATTTTACGCTCCATTCATTAGAATTTGATTTATGAACAATTATTTACTCAGTATGACACTTTTTTTTCTTTCCCAGATCTACCGCTTCCAAAAAATCTGTTCAAAATGCCGTTTTTGATTGCTTTTTTTGCAATATTTTCTGCATTTATCAAAGAATCGATAATCACGGCACCTTGTGTACTTTCTAAATAAGAGAATCTGCGAGTTTGATGAGATTGAGAGCAAAAGTGAATTCAAAAATAAATCGGAAAATAAGCAGTTTGAATCGAAATACACCCTTAAATAATGAGCTTACTTTCATATGGGCATTAAATGTCTATTTTATATTTGTTATAGCACCTCTTACTATACTTTGTTGCCCTGCTGAGTATTTTTCGTTTTGATCTTTCGTCAGAGTTGTGCAGAAATATATTTCCACACAAGATATTTTATTGCAGACTGTAAAGTATTGTGCCATCATTTGTGTTACATTTTTGCATAATAAAAGATTTTCTAAATATGTAATTGGATGTCTCTTTTTAATGGATTTATTCACGAGTTAATATTAGTTACTTTGCAGGTACATTCATATAACCCTAAATTAAGGGTACAGTGGACTCTCAAATATGAGAAATGGTTGTGTTGAGAAAAGGAAAACAACCCCCCCCCCCCTCCCATCCCCATTAACGAAACAAGAGTGATCACTTCATTCTCATTTCCGAATTCATTAAACACATCCTTGGAATTGTAGAAATTTTTCTTTCAACATATTTTTATATCATATCGAATCACTGTCAACGATGTTAATAAACATTTTCCAATTAAAACCGAGTTTACTTATGTATAATTTTCTCGCCAACTTGCAACAAATTTGAAAGAAGGTCGCATTAGTCTTTTTCGAGTCAAAATCAATTTTCTGAGATTGGGAAGTCCTATCTCTTCATCAAGTGATCGTCCCACACACGTGTCAAATCTAAATGGTAACAAGATCTTTATGTCAGATTCCATCGATTCTTGCTATGCTTTGAATCGAATGCAGTGAAATGTACTTTTCCTCCCACTGAAAAACTGCATGGTGCGCAGTGGTACGGTTTCAATGTTTAGTGGTGTGAAAAAAAAATCGATTTACGTAATTTTTTTCTATTTACTCTGTAAAAATTAAAATCGCAATAATTATTCTGAAGAATGCCAGTACAATTTCTGTATTTTTTTACGGGAATTTTCTGTATTTTGCGGATTTTTTTCTTTGATGAATTGATTTTATGAATATGTCGGAAATTAGCGAATAAGTATTTAAAAATATCAATGACAGATACCAGCAAAGTTGAAAAGTGCTTATGCTTTCGGTTTGTCTGTCCGTCGGTCCGTCTGGCCGCGCTCTAACTCTCGTAAATATGCTCGGATTGCCATGAAATTTTTGGACGTTATTGACATTTGCCCTAGCACGAACCCTATTAAAAATGAAGTTTCTACCATGATTAGTTTATTTACAGGGTTAGTCAAAAGTTTTCCGTTACATTACGTCCTATGGGAAAAAAAGTTTCAAATGAATTTTGAAAATGTTACACCCGATCAAACAAATTCAAATTTATATGCATCAACAAATTGCACTAAAATACGTATTCTGTAAAATATGCTGTGAAAAGAATAGTTATTATTCATTTACAGGGCCACACAAAAAAATTCCATTACTTAATAATAAAGGGGAAAATTGTTTGCGAAATATTTTAATTATGATAAACGATTTCATGTGTAATCAAATTGATATACGTCGCCGAGGCTTAATACGAGTTATTTCACGCATAATACGAAGTGCATAGTATTTACAGGGACACACAAAATATTTCAAACGGTGTATTCTATCCGAAGTACTGTAAATTATAGATGTTGGCTGTTGGATGGATGGAATGCATTTTCAATTATGATATGATCTTTTAAGTTTCACTAAGTATATGTACATTATATGGTGTATATAATTGCTAATAGTTACACAATTTAGATATACAAGGTTACACAAAAGAGCTCCGGAAGGTTATTGAATATAAGCGTAATTTACTTAATGTGGTTTTTAAATAAGTGATGCATTTTTATGTTAAATGCATACAGTTTACTAAGAAATGTGTGTAGAATGTAGATAAAATGATATACAGGGTCACGCAAAGAACTGGATACAGAGTCGCCTGTGGATCGTAATTTCTGGAAATGTGATTTAACTAGTTTAAAGAGCATTTTTATATGAAGTAAATTTTATCAAAATACTTTCATGTAATAAAGATACTAGATAAACCACAGGGCTGAACAAAATATTCAAGTATGTTTCTCTCTATTAGTATAAATTGCTGGGAAAAAAAAAAAAAAAAAAAAAAAAAAAAAAAAATCAACTAGATAGGCGTTTTTTTGCAAGACTAAATTTACTCATTATATAGTGCACATATATATCAATCGACATATCAAATACATAGCTGTTCAAAAGTATTGGAATACATATTTGAATATGCACAGTAACACCTTCTTTTTCTAGATAACGAAGTTTTGTTAATGATTTCAGGAAGTGTTGGAAAGTGCTTCATAATCTATGCTTAAGGCATGATTTTTCTTACTTGTTTATTATTAGCGAAAATTTTTGAGATGCTCTGATCACTCCGCTACTGAGCTTCCCATTTTGTAATAACATAACATAATTAGATTTTTTTTTTTTTTTTTGTAAAAATTGTCCCATTCCTCCCTATTCTCTAATAATAACAGGCATTTCGTATTTAAATAAAGAGAAATTTATTAATGAAATTTTCTGGTGTGAATTCAGATTCTCTGAACTATGGAATAATTTCTACATCGTTAAAAATCTAGCTTTTCTTGCATAATCACTCCGCTGCTTTTACAGAACATCTCTATTCTGACCAATGATAATATTCCATAATATCGCCAAATATTTATATATATAGTAAAACCTCGTTACAACAATATTTTAGGGATCATATAAATATATTGTTGTAGAGAGATTATTGCTATATTGAGGGCTTACATATTTTGGACATTTAATAAGGATTTCTTTTTACTTTAAGGTATATACTACTTAAATATTTATATTTAGAAGAAAATAGTTAGCAGAGTGTTAATAGTAACAGTTAAATAATGTAAAATAAATTTAAATAAATTCAGAAAATGAGCAAAGAAATATTCACATACCTGAAAACTATTTTTATTGAAAATAATCCAATATTTTGGTATGTTTATTCATCTTTTAACAATTAAGTCAACGAAAAATGTATGCATTGAATCTAGTACACAAAAATGCTCTTCATTTGTCGTCTAAAGACTCGAAACAAATGTCTGTAAAGACTTCACAGATTGAAGAGTTTCCTGGGATGACAATACGGATTTTGATGAACCTGTATCATTATCATCATTATCCTCTTCTATCACCATTCTGTTGTTTTCCATCTCGTTAGTAGTTTCAAAGAGAGAATGTCTTCATCAGCATCTCCTGTGAAAGCCATAAGGTCGTTATCTGCTGTTTAATAGTCTTACACGCTAATTCCAGATTTTTTGCCACTTTTTTTTATCAAGTTAGGATAAAAATTTTTGGATGTTCAAAACATATTCTTGATCATATGAAAGGTCTCATTCAATGAAATTTTCATCCCAATGAGTGTTTTTATCTTCATGACAAAAAAAAAGGTCTTTTTTCAACAATTACGATTGTTTTTCTCGGTTAATTCCCATCAACTTCCAGCAATATTTTCACATACTTTCTTCACATTTACAGCTTTAAAAAGGTCTTCTATTTTATTATCAAAATGTATAAATATCAACTCTGCCAACCGTTTTCTGAATTATCCCTTGAAACACTATATTATACCCAAATCTCGAGTCTGTAAAATTGAAGTACAATTGGCAGGGAAAAAAATAATTTCTACATTTTGCAATTTTGGAAATGAGGCATGAGCGCAGCAATTATCTACCAACAAAACGATTTTTTTCTTTCTCTTCTTCATTTCTTTCTCTAATTTTTGTAACCATTCAGAAAAAAAATTTAGAATTTATCCAAGACTTTTTATTGGCTTTATATCCCACAGAAAGACTTTTCAGGTTCTTAAAGCACTTTGGATATTATTTTTGCCTGTACTTTTTGTGCATAGAAGAACAGTAAGTTTCTGTTTCGATTTCTTCCCTCCATAACACTTTTAACTTTTGAACGCTTGTGTCCAGTCTGGTAGGAGTTGTAAAAACAGCCCAGGTTCATCTGCGTTAGAAACTTCTTCTGGAGCATAATTTTTATAAGATACTTTGCATTTTTTTTTCCACTATTCAAATGTGTCATAAATCGGAGCAAACTTTTTCTCTCCGTGAACTTCCTGGAAAATTATTCCGTGACGATCTTAAAATGCACTAGCCATCCGTTACTACGTTTAAAATTTTCGTTCCTCAGCGTTGCTGTAAATTTACGTGCTTGTGCACATAACAAGAGTCCATTTATTGGAACATTTGTTGCCTGTACCTCTTGGTACCATTTTAAAACAGCAGCATCAATGTTTTCATTTGTCGCATCTTTCAGTCGTTTTCGCTGTGCCTTAATTGTATTTGAACTTATAATATCCTCGAAATGTCTCGATAATTCTGATTTATTTCTGGTAATAAAATATACCGAAAAAATGACAAAGATGATGAATGACAAAGATTTTTTCTCAGCATTCAAAAACCAAAATATCGTTATAAAGGGAGAAAATAACATTGAAATTTTAAAAGAAAAATCGTTTTACAGGGGTTTATTGTTCTAGAGAATATCGTAATATTGAGGGGAGGTTCACATTAGTTTATATGCAGGCTCACCGGGACCAGGAAATATTACTGTAATACAGGGAGTTATTGTTGTATCGGATATCGTTATAGCGAGAGTTTACTGTATATGAACGGTGAAGTGACTATGCAACAAAAGTTTCAAATTTCAACAGCGTAGAACGTATTTTACCATGAGAATTAGAGGGTTAACTCTTTGCACTCGAGATGCGATTCTCGCTGACCATGCATAAGTGTCCCGCATAAATGGGTACTCCAAATGCTCTGGATACCAGTATTTTAAACTAATTTTATTTGCTTAATGGCCAATTAATCTGCAATAAAAGATGGCGAAAAAAAAACTGTAGATATAGTGGTGTCCAAAGCATTTGGCGTCTCGATTTACGAGGGATACCTAACAACACCTAGTGATGTTCTCTCACTCACCTCTCGAATGCAAAGGGTTAATAAACTATAAAGTTTTATTACAGTTTTCTGAACGTGTTGAAAAGTGTTTTATAATCTGCGCTGGAAACATAATTTTTCGTTCTTTTTATTTATTTATTTTTCGCCAAGACTGTATTCTGGTGAATATAAACAGCGTGCAAATTGTATTTAAATTGAGATCCCGGAGCTCTTATCTGACCAGACGGGACACTCCACCCATTTTGAAGCATTTTATTTGAGTTGAATTCGATATCAGTATTAGTATAGTAGTAGTAGTGTGCCTGCCTGACAGACGTGTGCTCTGAAGCACGTAAATGGTGAAGAGTTGAGGTGTTTGGGCGGGAGCGACTATTAAGACTTGTCAGGCAATAATTTTCGTGCAAAACGAAATAAAATGGAGGGCGTCGCGAAAAGAAAGATAGATAACACACGTAATCCGTTTGTTATCAAATGCTGTTATTACTTCCGCGAAATTACATTTCTTCTTTCATTTTGCGTGAATCTGAATTTTGTGAGAAGGGCTGAACTGAACACGATTTTTTTTTCTTTTTTTGTAATATGGATGCATGGATTGTTATTGGGAGAGCTTGCATCTTCCCACTTGACTAACTCCTACTTAGGTGCTTGTTATATTGTTGCATTCATTGTGTGTGTGAGGTTAATATGCGTATAAACATTAACCCGGTTGTTTACGCCCTACACTTTGGGTTTCTCATAACAGACTACCCTCTTTTATTTTCTTTAAATTACATATGAAAAAATTATAAACTTGTGGTTATCTATAAGCACAACATTATTTTTATTAGAAGGTTCGCAGCAAAACATAAATGTAATAAATAAATAAATAAATGGTTTTTCAAATCTGGCTTTTGAACCCTTAATATCATGAAATCTATTATATGTACAATATGAAATGAGAATTTTGTTTGTTGTTTGCTATTTATAACTTTATTTCTGCTGAATGGATTTTCATTGGATTTACGTTGTTGGTTTAGATATTTTTTGGCGAAAAATAATATTACACACAGGACCCTTGATAGAAAGGGGGATCGGAAGGCGCCTTCCACCAAAAACAAAATGTTAGCGAATGTTGTTACACTTGGCAAATTTAAAACTTAGTTGGTAAATTTGTTTAAAACTTTAATAAAAAATATAGCACACTTTCTATTTACCATAGACTTAATAAATGTTACAAATCTAACTGGAAATATTATTAAACTTTTTACAAATAAGTTTCCATATTACATTTTCTAATTGTGGTAACTTGGCAAAATTATAAACCTTTTTACAAGTTTCTATATTACATTTTCTAATTGTGGTAACTTGGAAAAACTATAAATCTTTTTACAAATAAGTTTCTATATTATATTTTATAATTGTGGTTAAATTGGCAAAATTATAAACCTTTTTACAAGTTTCTACATTACATTTTCCAATTGTGGTAACTTGGAAAAATTATAAATCTTTTTTACAGAAAAGTTTCTACATTACATTTTTTAATTGTGGTAATTTGACAAAATTATAAACCTTTTTACAAATAAGTTTCTATATTACATTTTCTAATCGTGGTAATTTGGCAAAATTATAAACTTTTTTACAAATAAGTTTCTACATTAAATTTTATAATTGTGGTCACTTGGCAAAATTATAAACCTTTTTACAAATAAATTTCTGTATTACATTTACTAATTATGGTCACTTGGCAAAATTATAAACCTTTTTACAAATAAGTTTCTGTATTACATTTTCAAATTGTGGTCACCTGGCAAATTATAAACCTTTTTACAAATAAGTTTCTATATTACATTTTCTAATTGTGGTAACTTGTCAAAATTGTAAACCTTTTTACAAATAAATTTCTATATTGCATTTTCTAATCGTGATAATTTGGCAAAATCATAAACCTTTTTACAAATACTGAAATTTTATTTGGCAATTTAAGTTCCTCTCCACCCCCAATAAAAATTCTTAGCGATAGCCCTGATTACACATTCGTAAACTATAATTCAAAAGGTTTTTAATAAGAACACGAAGATACATAAAGTTGTAAGACGAAACGATGTTATACAAATAACAATAATAATCAAAAAACAATTAATATTAAAATTTTATCAAATTTATCAAAAAGTTATTCATGATTTTTTAATATCTATCTATCTAACTTTGAGCTCATAATTTATTTATAGATTTTTGGTAAAATTGATAAAATTTCAATATAAATTATTATTTGATCTTAATCGTTGTTTGATTAAGATGATTCTCAGATTCTCTTCTGAACAACATAAAACTTTCAGACTCATTTTTGAACATAAAAGCATAAAAGTGATGTACACCTGGACCTGTTTTGTGTTTCAGTGATTTGGAATGAAATAGTGTTTTTCATTTTTAGGTGGCTTCGTAATTACATAAATGTATAGTCCTTAAGGACCAGGCACATAGCACTAACTTCTTGCAGTCAGGCGTCGCTATTTTTTATCTTTCGTGTCGGTGCTTTGATGTATAAACTGCTTTTTCAGTGACTTTTTTTAACTTCAAGAGAGAAATCGAACTCGAAATCAGTTGACAACTTTACGACTGAAGATGGGGGAGATAAACTTTCCTTCCCTTTGTCAATTTGGTAGGGCCAGTCCCTCAAAAATCATTTAAAGAGGTTTCACCTTTGTTTCGCACGGAAACAATGATAGATTTATTGCTCTTTTAGATTAATAAAAAGTAGTGCTGTTCGCTCGCAGCCTAGTCTTCGTCTAGTCTGTTCGTCCAGTGTTGAATTCAGACAGTTTTCACCGGAAGAGATTTCTGTGGCTCCAGGAAGGGGGGAGGACATGGGAGGGGGGAGGGGATTCTGGACATTCAAGGAGAGAAAGGGCTCATTTTTGGACGATTGAAAACACAAAATCTCAAATTTTCTTGGGGAAGAGGAGCGTGTCCCTCTGGACCACCCCCTGAATTCAACATTGTGTCCGTCTGTCTGGTCTGTCCGCCTGCAACAAAAAATATCCAATTCAATGGTTTGAATTTGAATATATAAAATCATTGCAAAAGTTTGTCGAGTCATGTCAAATTTTATAAAAATAGGAAAAAAACTTAAAAAGATATTAAGGGTGTTCTTAACTGCTCCGCTCAACAAGCGAAAAACGTTTTGACACAATTACAAATTCATTTTTTAACAAAAATATATAAGATTGGAATGCCTGACTATGGAAGCGATTTCGGATCGAACTTATTTTTCCATTTTATGATAATTAAATTACCTATCGAGTTATAAGGTATTTCGATCACTCGATCACCTGTTTTTCTCCTGCTTTTCGACCGGTTTTTCTGCTTTCGTCGGTAAATGTGCTCAAAAGTGTCAACTTTGAAGGCTTGTTATGAAAAATCTATTGTCTTTTTTAAAAAACAGAAAATTGAGTGCAATTAGACAGTTTCTGAATAACAACACCTGCTAGTTTCATTCATTTCCGAACAAAAATAAATTAAAGCATGTGCCACAAAGTTGCCCTTTTTGATTTAAGAACACCCTTAATAAAAGTTTTCTTCATTCTAATCAATCGTATAATATGTAATTAATTCAATTATATTCATGATAGGTCATGATTCTGGGTTGCCAAGCTGATGACGTCCTACTTAGGATGGAGCCCTATTGTGGGATATACTCTCGCATGTGGGCTACACTCTCTCTCTGCTGCACCTGCATTGGAATGTATTTCCCTCCACCACTCTCCGAACTCTGCTTCGAGATTAAAAGTAGAAACGGGAAACATCGAAGCTGTGTGATCAGGATTGAGAGGAAGAAAATGTAAATAGAACGTTTTTCGACGATGGCTAACGACGTTGATAAAAAGCTAAAGAGATGATACCAACGAATTAAAAACGACGATTTAAGACGATTCTTTTAAGAACTAAAATATTTACGACGTATTAAGACTTTTTAAAGATTGTTAAGAAAAGTAACGACGAACGAATCTATGTTTTATTTTTTTTGTTCGTTTTTTTTGTCCTGTTCGTCTGATAATAAATGTATGTGACTGTCAGAGAATAGTTTTTATTTACAGTAAGGACTCGTCCATCCTATAAAGTGGTGCCAGAAGTGCCCACTTAGCATTTTTTCTCATTGTTATGAACTATTTGTTTTCTTCAGATTCAAGTCGGATATCATTTTACGGGTGAGTCAATTATTCCATATTCTATATTTACTATGAAGCTAGTCGACATCAAAGAACTGGAACTTGCATTTAAAAATGAACGTACTAATAAAATAAAACTCCTCCACAAATTATTGTTCGACACTGATGGTGATCGATCAAATCGAAAAAGAATTCGTGACTTCACTGGTTTCGATTTCGAAACGACCAGCACTGAATCCAAAAATAAAGTTACGAAAGTTCAAGCAGATTTTTCTTTAAACGATTTAATCATAATTTGTAATTTACTCTGTATCTCAAATGAAGGTTCTTTAACTGAACTTGCAACCAGATTAGTGACATATCTTTTAGACTTAAATTCACTGCAAGCTAACATTATTCAAAACGAAAGTGATACCGATTCGGAACCTGAAATATCTTCACATAATACTACATTGAATAAAGACCCTGCAAGTAATACCGAATCATCAAATTTTGATAAAAACAAGCAATTTCCAGTTCAAAGTTTTTTGCCATCTACTATTAATTTTAATGATGTTGAAAGCGTTATACCGCCTTTTGATGGTAGTTCTTTTCAAGATATAAATATTTGGTTAAGTAATTTTGACGATGTCGCTAGCATGCTCAATTTATCAGAATTCCATAAATTTATATTTGCTAAACGATCCTTACGAGGAAAAGCAAAGCTGCTAGTACAAACAGAATTTCACACTAACTCGTATGAAAAACTTAAACAACTTTTAATTTCTGAATTTGGCATTACTTATAATTCTGCTGAGTTACATGACATGTTAAATAAACGAAAATTACAAGAAAATGAATCTCTTGAAGAATATTTTCTCGTAATGAAACAATTATGTTCGCGCGGTAACAACGAAGATTCAGCACTGATGCAGTATATTATTAACGGTATACCCGACCCTGTTTTTAGAAAATCAATATTATATGGCTGCCAATCTATAGTAGAATTTAAACAAAAGCTCAAAATTTATGATAAAATTCGGCATGACTATGAGAACACTAAATTTCGTAAATTTAAACCAGAAATGCCGTTAAAAGAGAAATCTTTTCGTCCAAAACCTGATCTTCTCTGCTTTAATTGTGGTTTAGCCAACCATAAAAGTAGCCAATGTAGACATAAAGACAAAGGCCCTCGCTGCTTCAATTGTTCGAATTTTGGCCATAAATCGGCTCAATGTGATCAACCAAGGAAATCTAGAAATAAGCCTGAACCATCCAATATTTCCACCATTACGTCGAATACTTTTATGACCAAACAAGTAATTATTTCGTCAGTAAATGTTCTTTCTTTGATCTATACGGGAAGTGAAAGAAGTCTTTTAAAAGAAAGTATTTATCGCAAACTTTCAACGGTTTCGAACCTCGAACATTCAACAATCACATTAAATGGATTAGGAAATACTATGATCAAACCCCTGGGTTTTTTCTCTACGGATATTACGATTGATGATTTTAATTACACCACTAATGTTTATGTAAGTACCAGATTATTCCATATCTTTTGATTTTATTATTGGTACAGATGTTATACAGCAGAGTATTCTAACAATTTCTCAAAATAATATTTCGATGCAAAAAATCAAGCAAAATGAAGATATGTCAAATAATTTTCTGATTAATGTTGCTCAAGTATTAGACGATAGTAATCTTGATTTATCTCATATTACCGATAAAACTATACGTTCAAAAATTACGGAACTTATTCAAAATTATTCCCCCCGGAAAGTAAAGACTACCGATGTTACATTATCAATTCATCTGAAAGACGAAATACCTGTTACATGTCCTCCCAGACGCCTAGCTCCTATAGAGAAAGAATTTGTCGAAAAACAAATTTCTGAATAGCTTGAAAAGGGAATTATCCGAAAAAGCACCAGTAATTTTTCATCACCCATTGTCCTCGTAAAAAAGAAAGATGGTTCATATAGATTATGTGTTGACTATAGGAAGCTAAATGCTAAAACACATAAACAACGTTTTCCCCCTCCCAGTAATCGATGACATTATTGATCAGTTGCACTCTGCAAAAGTATTTACTACTCTTGATCTTAAAAATGCATTTTTTCATGTCGAAGTAGACGAAAATAGCCGAAAATACACTTCTTTTGTAACACATTCTGGTCAATTTGAATTTCTATACATGAATTATGGCCTTAGCGATGCTCCCTTAGTTTTTCAGAGATATATCTATAATGTTTTTCGCGATCTCATTAATGAAAAAGTACTTATCGTCTACATGGATGATTTCATAATACCGTCTGAAGACGAAGCCGAAGGACTCCAGAAATTACAACGCGTTCTTACAACTGCATCCGAATATGGTTTGGAACTTAATCTAAAAAAATGCCACTTTTTACGGCGAGAAATTGATTTTTTGGGTTACCACATTAAAAATGGTCAATTGCATCCATCTCCCTCAAAAATTAAAGCTGTTCTAAATTTTCCAGAACCTAAAAGTGTCAAAGATGTACATTCATTTGTCGGACTAACCTCATATTTTCGTAAATTTATTCAAGATTATTCTTTCATAGCTAAACCCTTAACAGATCTACTTCGGAAGGACACTAAATTTCACTTCGGTGACCAACAGCGAAATGCATTTAATCAGTTGAAACACATTCTTGCTTCAGGTCCTGTTTTAAGCATTTATAACCCTAGTAATGAAACGGAAGTTCATTGCGATGCTTCTATTGATGGTTACGGAGCAGTCCTCCTTCAAAAGTCTTCTATTGATAATCAATTTCAGCCTGTCTACTTTATGAGCAAAAAAACCACAGATGCTGAGCGTAAATATTCGAGTTATGAACTAGAAGTTTTGGCTGTCATCGAGGCTCTTAAAAAATTTCGTGCTTATATTTTAGGTATTCCTTTCAAGATTGTCACAGATTGCAACGCATTTGCCCTAACTATGAATAAAAAAGATCTTTGCACCACGATAGCTCGATGGGCTTTAATGTTAGCTGATTATAACTATACAATCGAACACAGACAAGGTACACGTATGCGCCACGTTGACGCTTTAAGCAGAAATCCCGTATGTATGACCATTCAAGACAGTTTTACTTCCAAAATCATACAATCACAGAACACCGACGAACATATACAGGCCATTAAACAAATTTTGAAAACAAAGCCATATGACAACTATTTCCTCAAAAATAACGTTCTTTATAAAAATCATAAAGGTTACGATCTGGTAGTTGTGCCGGATGAAATGCAGCTAAACGTCATTAAACACGTTCATGACAAAGGACACTTCGGACGCAAACATTGTGAAGAACTCCTTAATGAAGAATTTTTTATCCCTAATATGGCAAGTAAGATTGATAAAGTTATAGCAAACTGTGTAACATGTCTTTTATATAATCGGAAACGTGGAAAACAAGAAGGTGAGTTACATCCCTTACACAAAGAGGAGACTCCCCTCCAAACTTACCACATTGATCATCTAGGCCCTCTCGAATCAACTAACAAAAACTATAAACATATTTTGTCTTTAATAGATTCATTTACCAAATTCGTGTGGCTATATCCCTGTAAAACTACTTCTTCTGCCGAAGTCATATCGAAGCTGCAACAACAAAGTTATACTTTTGGCAACCCTTCCAAAATCATTAGCGATAAAGGTCCTGCATTTACAAGTAAAGAATTTGCTGATTATTGCCAAAATGAAAATATAAAACACGAGACAATAACAACTGGCCTTCCCC
The DNA here is from genome assembly GCA_964019185.1 of Maratus speculifer. Classification (NCBI taxonomy): domain Eukaryota; kingdom Metazoa; phylum Arthropoda; class Arachnida; order Araneae; family Salticidae; genus Maratus; species Maratus speculifer. The sequence continues at coordinate 310,016,522 of OZ025289.1, forward strand.
GTGCTAATGGTCAAGTAGAGCGACTTAATTCCATCATAATTTCAGTAATCTCTAAAATGTCCAAAGACGAACCGACCAAATGGTTTAAATATGTTCCTAAAGTTCAACAAGTTATTAATTCAACTTACCAACGAAGCATTAAGAGAACACCGTTTGAAATACTATTTGGTACAAAAATGAAACAGAAAGAAGATTTACAAATTATTGAACTCCTAAACAGTGCAGTCGAAGACCAATTCATGAAAGATAGAGAAGAACTCCGAAAAGAAGCTAAGAAGAATATTCTGGAAATTCAACAAGAAAATCGCAAGCATTATAATTTAAGACGTAAGAAACCCCGGAAATATAACCTTGGAGACCTCGTAGCAATTAAAAGAACCCAACAAGGACCAGGGTTAAAATTGAAGTCTAAATTCCTAGGTCCATATAAAGTAACCAAAGTGAAGTCTAACGACACCTACGACGTAGAGAAAATCTCATCAACTGAAGGACCGATCAGTACTAGTTCGTGTGCTGAATACATGAAGCCTTGGCATGACGATAACTGAAACTTTTTTTTTTTCCTTATCTTTAATGTGTATGTCTGATCATTTTAAAAGTCAGCAATTTTAAAGAACATTTTCATTCGATGTTACACTATTTCAGAAAAAGACGACTGATCTTTCTAGTGTACAAACGAACTCTATTTTTTTCCCTCTAAGAACAGTTACTGTTTTTGTTTCTGTTTTTGTTTCTTTTCAGATTCTGTAAGATCACATGTCGCTGCGGCAGCTCCAGATGTCAGGACGGCCGCATGTGGGATATACTCTCGCATGTGGGCTACACTCTCTCTCTGCTGCACCTGCATTGGAATGTATTTCCCTCCACCACTCTCCGAACTCTGCTTCGAGATTAAAAGTAGAAACGGGAAACATCGAAGCTGTGTGATCAGGATTGAGAGGAAGAAAATGTAAATAGAACGTTTTTCGACGATGGCTAACGACGTTGATAAAAAGCTAAAGAGATGATACCAACGAATTAAAAACGACGATTTAAGACGATTCTTTTAAGAACTAAAATATTTACGACGTATTAAGACTTTTTAAAGATTGTTAACAAAAGTAACGACGAACGAATCTATGTTTTATTTTTTTTGTTCGTTTTTTTTGTCCTGTTCGTCTGATAATAAATGTATGTGATTGTCAGAGAATAGTTTTTATTTACAGTAAGGACTCGTCCATCCTATACTATTATTTCCGTAGTACTGAATTGAATATATGCAATCGTAATAAATTTTGCATTCATGCATTTTCGCATAACAGTGGAACAGCTTATTGCATCAAGATCTGAATATTTAAAAAAAAAAATTATACTAATAGAAAACGCGCCTCATTTACCACTTTTGGCGTGCAGTTTTGCCTATATCAAAAAATAGAAAACCCCATTCAATTACATAGTTTCTAGTCTAGTACTAATAATGGTACTAAATAAAAGCACCCATCGATTGCACTCATTGAAAAAAAAAAAAAAAAAAAAAAATCTGTAACGCTACAGATGTAAAACTACGGAAATATGTATAGTTACTAAAATTTTATCTACACACTGTACAAAAAATATGTAAATCTACAAAACTAATAATGGTTCTAATAATAAACTAATGGTACTAACTAATGGTAATAATTTCTAGTACTAATAATGGTACTAAATAAGAGCACCCATCAATTGCACTCAAAAAAAAAAAAAAAAAAAAAATCTATAACGCTACAGATGTAAAACTACGGAAATATGTATAGTTACTAAAATTTTATCTATACACTGTATAAAAAATATGTAAACCTACAAAACTTTTGTAAAATTACAGAAACCTGTAGCTTTACAAAATAATCTACTAAATTTACAGGAATCTTACAAGAATTTAATCTGTAACCCGGATTGCAGTTACATAAAAAATTCTTAGCATTCCAGTTTTCTAAATAAACTTTAGTAATCTTACAGATTTTTTTTTTTTTTTTTTTTTTTTCACTATAAACATATATCTGTTACATGATTTTTTTGTCGTTGCCGTTGCATAAAGTGTTCTGGGAATCCCAGTTCCTTCAGAAACACTATGTCGGAAAGTAGTTTCTTTGGATTTAAGAACAACTTTAAGGGTGTTCTTAAACCAAAAAGGGCAATTTTGTGAATTCTTTGCACCACAAATTATGCAAAATGTACATTATAATATGTACTTGATAGATGCATATGAATTATATTATGTTCGAATGAGTGTAACACCATTAAAATGCATTTGAAACATTTTTCCCCACTGACCGTAATGTAACGGAATAATTTTGATTGTCCCCGTAATTGAACTATGCATCCGATTTTGATAAAATTTGAAATGACTCGATAAAATTATGTAATATTTATGTATTTTAAATTTCAAACGATTAAAATTCATTTGAAACTTTTTTTTCCCAATGACCTTAATGTAACGGAATACTTTTAATTGTCCCTGTAATTGATCTATGCATCCGACTTTCATAAAATTTGAAATGACTCGACAAAATTATGTAACATTTACATATATTTTAAATTTCAAACTTTTCGGCTGGGTAGTTTTTGCGTTGTTATATGCGGACTGACGGACAGACGGACGAACTGAACGACACCTATAGGTGCTACGTATTTACATAATTATGAATGCGCCTAAAAATGAGTCTGAAAATGTATCAGAAAATTTCGAGCTGTTTGTGGGTGGAGAAGATATCTTTCCGATTTTCTTCGACCTTATCTTCTCCTCTCCCCCTAGCACTCGTGTGTGTCAATAGAGCGAGCCGTGTCTGCACGCAACGTGTGTTTTGCCGGCCACGCTGACAGATCCCGATGGGAAAAGTGATGCATGTTGATGACTCATGAAGAGGTAAGGTAATGGCTGCTCACTTATCGCAAAAAAAAAAAAAAAAAAAAAAAAAAAAAAATACGGTTAGATACTCTCAGTCCATTTCCGACACGGATGAATAAGCAGAGAAAAAAGAATACAAAGTAAAACGTCGTTTTTACTGCCCTCCCCCCTCTCTGTTTAATACGCTTTTTTTTCAAAAAGTAGAAAAATAATTCACGGCTGATATATGAAAGGTGTTCATAAATTATTGCCAGGGTTTCTTTTCCTTAGGTCTTTGGATTTAAGGGAGACCCGTAAGAGAAAACCCAAAATTTTTATTATTGATTTTAACGTAATGAATTTTGGTGTACTACTTAAGAATCTTTTTGTAAGGAATAATTAGCAAAAAAATTCACTTTTTATTAAAAAGCATATTTTTTATGGGGATTTTTATGATATTTTTTTGTCGAAAAATACACTTTTTAAAATTACTACTCCTCATTCAATTTTCAATATTTTGGTATTACTAAAATTTCTTAAATAGTGTTATAGTATATAGAAAAGAACTAAGGAGAGATATTTTTAATTTTCTATTTTAATCCGCTAAAAAAAAATAAATAAAAATACGCATGGTAAATTTCCTTAAATTCGTTATAATTTTCATGTTTACCAATTTATGTAAAATTTTCAGAAATAGTTAAAAAAAAAAATATCTCTCCTTACTTTTGTTGCAATTTTTTTTTTTAAGATTCTAAATACATAAGCACTTTGTTTCTAAATCATTTTACCACTGAGCCTTAGTACTTTGAACTTAGGCAAAATATGAAAAAAGTCATTTTTAGGAAAACACGTTTTAAATGGCCGCTAGTCCTTTAAAGCTCTATAGTGAGTACAATTAAAAAAGCTCATTTTCTACCTGTTCAAAGTGTCTCCGAGTTCTGAAATTTTGCATGGATATTCGCAAATATGTATTTTATCGTTTTCTGAGATAATTTTTTTTTTTTTTTTTTTTTTTTTTTTTGAACTTTTGATGATTTTTGGCCGAAAATGGGGTACGGGTCTCCCTTAAGGCCCTACATCAGTAACGCTCCGAGATAGAACGGCTAATGTTATTTCAATGGAAGAAATTTATCACTTTCCTTCCTTTGCATTTTACTCAAATTTAATAATTTTTGTTGTTTTGAAAACCTGTAGGTTTAAACTATGCACGTCATTTTAAAATTTTATTTCTTTTTTTAATTTTAAGGCGATACAAGTACGTTATTTTATAATCTTTAAAATTCACCTTTAATGTCTTATTACAAAAAATCTGTTTGACATTTTAAAATTTGGTAAAACAGCATGCAGAGTTTAATTATTTAGCTTTCAGAATATGTTTTTTATTTTGATTTTTAAGAAATTTAATCTATGCTATTTGTATAAAAAGTTGAAACACTTTGATTTAAAACAGTTGAAAAGGCCGTAAAACTCCACCTCCAAAAGGGAAACACCCTAAAACCCATTAGCGTGTAAGGTGATAAGGGTTTACTCTACGGGGAGTCTTGCAGGGAAGTGGGAGAAATTTCTTGCCTCTGGCTACTAGTAAAACGCTTTTGGTTACTTGTAGGCAAAAAAGCAAAATAAAAAAAAATCCTTCATGATATTTCACGCAAGAAATTGGATCAGAAATGATAGATGAATAAATAGATGTTGATTTCAAAAAGTATGTTTAACTAAATGTGTAATCTCAAATGTACTTTAAAAGCATTGTTGATTTCGAAAAAAAAAAAAAAAAAAAAAAAAAAACATTTACCATTTTTATTATTTTTCTTTCATATATTTGAAGTTTAATTTCTAAAAAAATTCTTTAATTGTACCGAAAGATCTCAGCTATCCCATGACAAAAAAAAATTATTTAAAAATATTAAAATGTAGAAGAGATATTTTTATAAATTTCTAGCAATGGATTTCACTTGACTGAAGTAGCTTTTTTAAAATTCCCCTAAACAAAGTCGAAAAAGTACAAAACGGTCTTTGTACCAAAAGATCTCACCTATCCCATGACACATACACACACACACACACACACAAAAAAAAAAAAAACATTAAAAAATATTAAAATGTAGAAGAGATATTTTTATAAATTTCTACCAATGGATTTCACTTGACTGAAGTAGCTTTTTTAAAATTCCCTTAAACAAACTCGAAAAAGTACAAAACGGTCTTTGTACCAAAAGATCTCAGCTATCCAATGCCAAAAAATCATTTAAAAATATTAAAATGTAGGAGAGATATTTTTATAAATTTCTACCAATGGATTTCACTTGACTGAAGTAGCTTTTTAAAATTCCCCTAAACAAACTCGAAAAAGTACAAAACGGTCTTTGAACCAAAAGGTCTCAGCTATCCCATGACACACACACACACACAAAAAAAAAAAAAAAAAAAAAAAACATTAAAAAATATTAAAATGTAGAAGAGATATTTTTATAAATTTCTACCAATGGATTTCACTTGACTGAAGTAGCCTCATCAAAACACCTATAAACAAAATCGAAAAAGTACAAAACGGTCTTTGCACCGAAAGATCCCAGCTATCCAATGCCAAAAAATCATTTAAAAATATTAAAATGTAGGAGAGATATTTTTATAAATTGCTACCAATGGATTTCACTTGACTGAAGTAGCTTTTTTAAAATTCCCCTAAACAAACTCGAAAAAGTACAAAATGGTCTTTGTACCAAAAGATCTCAGCTATCCCATAACAAAAAATCATTTAAAAATATTAAAATGTAGTAGAGATATTTTTATAAATTTCTACCAATGGCTTTCACTTGACTGAAGTAGCTTTTTTAAAATTCCCTTAAACAAACTCGAAAAAGTACAAAACGGTCTTTGTACCAAAAGATCTCAGCTATCCAATGCCAAAAAATCATTAAAAAATATTAAAATGTAGGAGAGATATTTTTATAAATTTCTACCAATGGATTTCACTTGACTGAAGTAGCTTTTTTAAAATTCCCCTAAACAAACTCGAAAAAGTACAAAACGGTCTTTGTACCAAAAGATCTCATCTATCCCATGACAAAAAATCATTTAAAAATATTAAAATGTAGGAGAGATATTTTTATAAATTTCTACCAATGGATTTCACTTGACTGAAGTAGCTTTTTTAAAATTCCCCTAAACAAACTCGAAAAAGTACAAAATGGTCTTTGTACCAAAAGATCTCAGCTATCCCATAACAAAAAATCATTTAAAAATATTAAAATGTAGTAGAGATATTTTTATAAATTTTTACCAATGGCTTTCACTTGACTGAAGTAGCTTTTTTAAAATTCCCTTAAACAAACTCGAAAAAGTACAAAACGGTCTTTGTACCAAAAGATCTCAGCTATCCAATGCCAAAAAATCATTAAAAAATATTAAAATGTAGGAGAGATATTTTTATAAATTTCTACCAATGGATTTCACTTGACTGAAGTAGCTTTTTTAAAATTCCCCTAAACAAACTCGAAAAAGTACAAAACGGTCTTTGTACCAAAAGATCTCAGCTATCCCATGAAAAAAATCATTTAAAAATATTCAAATGTAGGAGAGATATTTTTATAAATTTCTACCAATGGATTTCACTTGACTGAAGTAGCTTTTTTAAAATTCCCCTAAACAAACTCGAAAAAGTACAAAACGGTCTTTGTACCAAAAGGTCTCAGCTATCCCATGACAAAAAATCATTTAAAAATATTAAAATGTAGAAGAGATATTTTTATAAATTTCTACCAATGGATTTCACTTGACTGAAGTAGCTTTTTAAAATTCCCTTAAACAAACTCGAAAAAGTACAAAACGGTCTTTGTACCTAAAGATATCAGCTATCCAATGATAAAAAAATCATTTAAAAATATGAAAATGTAGAAGAGATATTTTTATAAATTTCTACCATTTTATTTAACATGACTGAAGAAGCTTTTTTAAAATTCCCCTGAACAAAGTCTAAAAACTACAAAACGGTCTTTGGGCCGAAAGATCTGAGATATCCAATGCCAAAAAATTATTGTTTGGCTTGAATGCAGTAACCTCTTTAAAATAAACAAAATTGGAAAAGCAGAAAACGGTATCTTTACAGATCAACGTCAGATAGCCAATGCAAAAAAAAAAAAAAAAAAAAAAAAAAAAAGATTTAAAAACATTGAAATGCAGGTGAGATATCTTTATAAATTTAAATCATAAGATTATGAACGATTGGGTTGCTTCAGTTGAATGAATTAGCCTCTTTAAAATATAAGTTAAAAAAAAAAAAAAAAAAAAAAAAAAAAACGCAGACCAAAAACATTTAAATTATATCTTTCTTAGCACTAAAATTATAGAGAAGGTGTTGTTTGGTTTGAATGCAGTAACCTCTTTAAAACTAGTCGTTGGGGGCCACCGTAATACTTACCCATCATGGATATGTATATGATAATAAATGAAACTATTTATACAATGCATTGAATTCATAAACAAAATTTAAATATTGTTTAAATACATAGTAATGCTATATTAAAGAACTGCTGATGTACCAATTTCGACAAATTATATAAAACGCCAAACTACTCAAGTAGTACCGAACTGCGTAAAAGAAACATCCTTATAACTCCAAAAATAATAATTCTATTAACTAACAATTAACTGCGTCGGATTAAGCGTCTCATTTCCAATTAAAATATACTTCTGAATTGAAATTTGAATGAAATACAGGGTCATGAAAAATCGAAGAATGTGGAAAACAAGATTACAGATATCTCGGCAACTAATAATCCGATCGACTTCGTTCTATATGCAAAATATGTGTTATTTTATTGCCTTTTACGTCCATTCCTTAGAACAAAAAAAAAATCGAAAATTTTTATATACCTTTCATCAGAACGAATCTTTCGAGAGTCCGAAAAAAAATAGTTCCGGATAATCGAGGTTGCTGATATTAAATAGGGTTCGTCCCATTCTTACATACTAACTACATACAAAATTTCAAGTCTCTATATCAATTTGTTCGGGAGATAGAGCGTTTACAGACAGACAGACGGACGGCAAAAAAAAAAATTTCTAAAAATATGTTTTTCGGAATCTCTACTATCTAAAACGTGTAAATCCGTCAAAAAAAATTTTCGATTTTCAAAACGATTGCAAGACTTACCTTATACTACGTATGATGGGTAAGTAATAAATAAAATTGAAAAAGCAGAAAACGGTATCTGTACAGATCAACGTCAGATAGCCAATGCAAAAAAATGATTTAAAAACATTGAAATGCAGATGAGATATCTTTATAAATCTAAATCATAAGATAATGAACGATTGGGTTGCTTCAGTTGAATGAATTAGCCTCTTTAAAATATAATTAAAAAAAAACCGCAGACGAAAAACTTTTAAATTATTTCTTTCATAGCACTAAAATTATAGGGAAGGTGTTGTTTGGTTTGAAATGCTGATGAGATATCTTTATAAATTTAAATTAAATCATAAGATTATGAACGATTGGGTTGCTTCAGTTTAATGAATCTCTTTAAAATATAAGTTAAAAATATCTGTACAGATCAACGTCAGATAGCCAATGCAAAAAAATGATTAAAAACATTGAAATGCAGATGGGATATCTTTATAAATTTAAATCATAAGATTATGAACGATTGGGTTGCTTCAGTTGAATGAATCAGCCTCTTTAAAATACAAGTTTTAAAAAAAGTGGAAAACGGCGTAGAAAAAAAAATCAAAAATATTAAAACACAGACCAGGTATATTTATAAACTTCTACCTTAGGATCATCATAAGCTAGTGAATTGTTTCGCTTGATTGAAGTATCCTTTTTAAAATATCCGTAAAATAAATCGAAAATGAAAAAAAAAGGCCTTTGTGCGAATCGACCTCAGCCAATAATAATAATAATAATAATAATAATAATAATAATAATAATAATAATAATAATAATAATAATAATAAAATGTTGACGATATATGTATGTAAATTTTTGTCATAAGACTATCACTAGCAAGAGACCGCATCTACCCTCTGCTGAAATAACATTTTAAAATATTAAAATGCAGACGAAATATCTTTATAAATTTCTTTCATACGATTAAGATTATCAAGTGTATTGTTTCGCTTAACTGAAGTAGCCTGTTTAAAATAGCTGTAAACAAACACACTCATACACAAAAAAAAAAGAAAAAAAAAAAAGAAAAAAAAAATAGAAAACTGCCTTTATACAGATCGATTTCATCTATCCAATGCAAATATATATACATATTCATAAGTGTGTATATATATGTGTAAGTTAATATATGTTTATTTATTTAAAAATATCAAAATGTCGACTATATACGTTTATAAATTTCTATTGTAAGACTATCACTTGCAAGTAGGTTGTTTTGCTCAGCGCCGAAACTAGCCTTTTTTTGCGCCCGGGGCAAATATGGATTTTGGCGACCCCCCCACCCCCGACATATATGCGTTCTTTATATCAAACACACCAAACAAAATCTTAATTTGACGCCCTCTTCAGCTTCTGTTCTGGTGGCACCCGGGGCACGTGCCCCCTCTGCCCCCCTCTAGTTTCGGCCCTGGTTTTGCTTGACTAAATAAGCCAATATCTAAACAAATAATCCAAATTGTAGAAAACAGCCTTTGTGCTGATTGATCTCAAACATCCAATGCAAAATAAATAAACAAACAAACAAATAAGTAAATAAAAAAATTGTTATGCAATCGAGAAAGGCTACTTCAGTAAAGCGAAAAAGCCCATTCGCTAATGCTAATCTCATGGGAGAAATTTATACAGATACGTCGGTTTCATTGCTTTTTTTTTTTTTTTTTTTTTTTTTTTTGGTATGATAGCTGAGATAGATCTGTACAAAAGCCATTTTCTACTGTTCCGATATTCATTTAAGAATTTTTTTTATGGGGATGTTTTTACTTTCGAAACGGGAACCGAAAAAGAAAATGGCTCGAATAAAAATATCTGTAAATGAATGTCAAATAAGCAATAAATGGCTAACAGATCGATTTCAGCTATTGAATGAAAACAATCATTTAAAAATTTTGAAATGTAACTGAGAAGTGGCTGCTTCAGTCAAGTGAAAGAACCCATTTTTAATGCTAATTTTATGGACGAAATTTATAAAGATATCGCAGTTGCATTTCAATATATATCTTTTTTTCCTCATTGGATTGTGTTATGATTGATTTTTAATAGATCTTGTGCATGATAGATGGCGCCTCTGCGGCGCGCTTGTATGACCGGCAATCCTACACGGATTCCCGCGCGATCGGCAGTCTTGCACTAGCCGCGATGTAGTAAGGTTGTATGTTCTTTAATAAATCTATGTTATTATCTTAACAGCCTACCGGCATGATTTCCCGCATCACCACAGTAACTTAAACCTAACACTGGCGACGAGCATGGGATATGGTGATGCGAAGAGAATTTTTTTTTTTTCTTCTTTCGGCGAATTTACAACGCCGAACGCCGATCTTTGACGCGCGATGTGAAGCCTAACACGCGGTCGTGAGATTTCCATTTGCCGGTAGCGCAAGCTCGAACGAAGTCCAAGCAGAAAGACGCGTGTTCTTTGGAATTAAAGCCTTCAAGAAATAAAGCTAAGATGGGCTCTTTTGGCCAAATTAAAGAATTTGATTCGACAGCCGAATCATGGACATTGTATACTGAAAGACTCCAGCAGTTTTTCATCGCAAACGGGATTGAGAACGACAACCGGAAAAGAGCTATTTTTCTCACAGTCGTCGGCCCCTCTACGTACGCTTTAATTCGGAATCTCTTGTCACCAGCGGCACCGGATACGAAGACATTGGTAGAAATAATCAACGTTTTGAATTCGCACTTCGACCCTGCACCTTCCGTCATTGTGGAACAATACAGATTCAACAGCCGAGTTCGGCGTGCCGGCGAATCGGTCGCAAATTTTATAGCTGAGTTACGTAGCCTGGCTAAGCATTGCAGTTACGGCACATCGTTGGACGAAATGTTGCGGGATCGGATTGTTTGTGGAATTCAAGATGAAGCAATCCAGAGAAAGCTTCTCGCAGAAAATCAGTTAACCCTAACGAGGGCTACAGAGATCGCGGTGACGATGGAGACAGCGGCTAGAGATGCAAACAACTTGCGTATGACATGCGGTGCTGAAATAAATTCAAACAAAATACATTCAAAGAAGAATAATGGGCCGAGAAGTCCTAATTCTCGTACAACAAAGCAGAATTTTGAAAAGTGCAACCGATGTGGATCAAATCACTTGTCAAACGAATGCCGCTTTCGGAATGCAACTTGCCATTCTTGCAAAAAAGTCGGCCATATCGCTAAAGTATGCCGTTCTAAGAAGAAGAATTCCAGTCCTCGGGTACATAATGTGCAAGTGGAAGAAGTAGAAAATGAAGTGCCACCAGTATACACGTTATTTAATGTCTCAGGTATGGAAGAAACCTTACCTCCTGCTAAAGTGGAATGCTTTCTACAAGGTAGGCCTTTCATTTTTGAAGTGGATTCAGGGGCTCCTTTTTCTTTGATGCCGTTAAATGTTTACAATAGAGTAAAAGAATGTTTTCCTCCTTTGGAAAATACTTCAATAAGGCTGAATTCTTACACAGGGCATCCTATTGAAGTGATTGGAATAGCACAAGTGAATGTATCCTACAAATCCAAGTCCTGCCCTTTACCTTTGATGATTGTTGAACAGGGAAAAATTAATTTAGCCGGACGTAATTGGATTTATCCATTAAAATTGATGAAAGTGTTCGAGAATCCAAACCAGTCTTATGCCATAAACAATTTGCCAACTCCAGAATTGAAGTTACATAAAGTTTTAGAAAAATTCAAAGATTTATTTTCACCAGGGTTAGGCATGCTAAAAGATGTCAAAGTGCACCTGATTAAGAAAGATTCTACAACGCCCAAATTTTTTAAAGCACGCCCAATCCCTTATGCTCTTTTGGACAAGGTTGATCAGGAAATAGCTCGCCTCGTTAAGGAAGGCATCCTCGAGCCAATGAAGACCGCTGAGTCTGCGGTGCCAATAGTACCTGTCCTAAAGCGTGATGGACGCATCAGAATATGCGGAGATTTCAAATTAACTACCAACAAGGTGACTGAATTGGAGCAGTATCCACTGCCGAACATCGAAGATTTGTTTGCACAGCTTTCAGGAGGAGTTGTTTTTTCTAAATTGGACCTTCGTGATGCATATTGCCAGCTGCAACTGGATGAAGAGTCCAAAGATCTAGTAGTGATAAATACCCATAAAGGACTTTTCCGGTACACTAGAGTTCCTTTCGGAGTTGCCTCAGCTCCAGCGATGTTCCAGAGAGAGATTGACAAAATTCTGCATGGTTTGAAGGCTGCTTGCTATCTCGATGATGTCTTGGTTTTCGGAAGAGATGAAGCAGAACACCTACAGAACTTGACAGCAGTTCTAATGCGTTTACAGGAAGCTGGAATGAAGCTTAATTCCAAAAAATGTGAATTTTTGAAATCTTCGGTGGAATATCTGGGTCATTGTATTGACAGGGAAGGACTTCATCCCTTAGAGTCTAAAGTGGATGCTGTAGTCAAAGCTCCTGATCCGAAGAATGTTGATGAGCTACGTTCCTTCATCGGTCTCATTACTTATTACAGCAAATTTTTACCAAACATGGCTACCTTATTAGCTCCGTTATATGAATTATTGAAAGGAAAAACGAGATGGAAATGGGAGACACCACAGAAGGAAGCATTTTCTAAAGTGAAAGAGGTTTTGAAGAACTCATCACTATTAATACACTTCGATAACAAGAAAGAAGTTGTTTTGGCTTGCGATGCTAGTCCCTATGGACTTGGAGCAGTATTGTCTCACAAAACCGAAGATGGTGATCGTCCAATAGCCTTTGCTTCCCGTTCCTTAACAGAAGCTGAAAAAAATTATAGCCATATAGAAAAAGAAGCTCTCTCCCTGGTCTTTGGTGTAACAAAATTTCGAAAATACTTGTTAGGACGAACATTCACGTTGCTTACTGATCATCGTCCTTTAGTTAATCTCCTTTCGTCAGAGAAGCCTGTACCAGTAGTAGCTGCTGCAAGAATTCAACGTTGGGCTCTGACCCTGGCAGCGTATTCATATACAATTGAGTATAGAAAAGGCAGCTTGCACGCAAATGCAGATGCTTGCAGTAGATTGCCATTGGCTACTAAGTATGCAGATCCACCAGTTCCAGCAGAGTCGGTGTTATTATTAACACAGTTAGATGACACTCCAGTGACGAGACACCTAATTAGTACCGAAATTGACAAATGTCCTGACCTAAGGAAGCTGAAATCATATATTTTAAAAGGATTTCCTAAGAAAATCGAGAAAAATTTGCATCCGTTCTTCAGAGTAAAAGATGAATTATCTGTCGAAGAAGACATAATTTTGAGAGGCACACGTGTTTTTATTCCTCCAAAATTTAGAAAATTCATTCTAGATGAGTTTCATTCATCTCACCAAGGCATAACAGCAATTAAAGCACATGCTCGTTCCTATGTTTGGTGGCCAGAGCTGGATAACGATTTAGAAGCAAGAGTGAAAGGCTGTGTTGCATGTCAGCAGAATGCTTCAGCACCTCCATCAAAGTATGTTCCTTGGCCTATGCCAGAGAAAGCATGGGAGCGGATACACATTGACCATGCAGGTCCAGTGGAAGGTCAGATGCTGCTTATAATTGAAGATGCCAAGACAAAATGGTTAGAAGTTGCACAGGTATCAAGTACATCTGCAAGTGCAACAATAATGGTTTTGCGTAGCCTGTTTTCTCGTTTCGGCATTCCAAAGAGTGTGGTCAGCGACAATGGTCCTGGTTTCCATAGTGAAGAATTTGCAAATTTTTTATCTTGCAATGGCATTGCTGAAGTGAAGACGCCTCCTTACCATCCACGTTCGAATGGCTTAGCTGAGCGAGCAGTCCGAACAGTAAAGTCAGCCCTGAAGAAAATGACTGGAGGGACTCTTGCCGAGAGACTGTCTAGGTTCCTCTTCAACTATCGCAATACCCCATCAGCAGCCACTGGATTATCCCCAGCCATGGCTATGTTTGGTCGTCCTCTCCGAACTCGTCTGGACCTAATTAGAGATCCTATCAGTCAGACGCACAAGAAGGAAGAGACCAGTTCCGTAAGTTTTGCAGAAGGCACTCCAGTTTGGGTGCGTTCATTTGGCCGTGGCCCACCATGGGTTAAAGGCAATATTTTATGTTCCATGGGGAAAGTTATGTATAAAGTGTCAACCCCTTTGGGAAATTGGACACGCCACATTGACCAGTTGAGGCTCAGACAGGAGAACCCGATGAGTGATGTTCCGACTCCACTCGACTTGCCAATTCCTGCAGCTACAGCTACAGAACCAGTCGATTTGCAAATCGATGTTCCCACAGGTACCCCCAAACCTCCTGTGCTCCCCTTAGAAGTGACTTCTCCAAGGGTAAATAACAAGCCACCTGCAGATCCCCCAGTTCTATCACCACAAGTGTTAACTCGTGATGCAAGTACCCCATTGGTCAGACGTTCAGAACGAGTTAGAAAAAAACCAATACGCCTCCAGTATTAGTCTGTTTTGCTTGTTCCTGACAAACTGTTTTTAGTCGTGAGCTGTTTTATTTTTGAACTATCTCGATGAACAAGACTCTATGACATTTTGCATTTTCTTTAAGAAGGGAGGGAATTGTTATGATTGATTTTTAATAGATCTTGTGCATGATAGATGGCGCCTCTGCGGCGCGCTTGTATGACCGGCAATCCTACACGGAGTCCCGCGCGATCGGCAGTCTTGCACTAGCCGCGATGTAGTAAGGTTGTATGTTCTTTAATAAATCTATGTTATTATCTTAACAGCCTACCGGCATGATTTCCCGCATCACCACAGTAACTTAAACCTAACAGATTGGAGACCTTCATTTTTCGATACGGTTTTAAAAATGAATTTCCATAAAAATATTCTGCAATCAAAATCGAATAGGTAAAAAAATAGAAAAGTAAAAAACGGCCTTTATATAGAATTTTATCCTCTTTAATATTCTATTTGACAAATAGCAAGCTATGGCTACATGTCTCGAGATATTTAGGAATAATAATTAAAAAGTCAAAAAATTTTGTAGGTTTTTTTTTTTTTTTTTTTTTGCCACAGAAAACAAAGCTGCGGAGTCAGTAAAAAAAAAATCCAATAATAATAATAATAATAATTTTATGGATTTAAAATTATATGTAAATGGTTTAATTTCACTTCAAACTGTCTAATATATTAGGTCGGAGTCGACTTGTTTTAAAACGGATCCGACTGTTTTGTTCAGAAATAAGCCCGAAGAAGCTATCCCAATGTAAATAGCCTCGGGCCATCAGGACTGAAAAGGTGCGAGAATGTTGTCTTCGTTTAGTATTTGCTAATGACTTTTTTCCAGATGGGGTATCTAATCCCCTTTATTTTTCCTGGAGGGAAAGGATAACATGAGATGACCATTTTTCTTGTCAATTATAAGCTTCAGAAATATCATTGGTCTTTTAAAGTGTCAATCTTTGTGTTTGGGATACGCCTTGCGGTGGCAACTCGCATAGCTTCGTGAGAGGATTTTGAGTTACGGTTTGAGTGATGTAGGCTCTTAAGGTTGTTCTCAACTGCTACGCTCAACGAGCGCAAAATGTTTTGACACATTTACAAATTCATTTTTTAACAGAAAAATATAAAATTGGAAGGCTTGAGAATGGAAGCGATTTCGAATCGAACCTAGTTTTCCATTTTATGATCATTAAATTACCCATCGAATTATAAGCGATTTCGATCACGTGATCACCTGTTTTTCTCCTGCTTTTCGGCCGGTTTTTCTACTTTTGTCGGGAAATGTGTTCAAAAAAGTCAACTTTGAGGCATCCGGCCTATTTCTTCCTTTATTTTTAATGATTCATAAAATAATACTTATAAAAACTATTTGTATGGGAGATTTGTTTATTTTTACCTTACTCATTTGTTTAACTTATGCACTGCAAAAAAAAATAATATTGATATCAGTTTTATATTAAATCAGCCCTTGATACCAAAAATTACGTGACGGAAAAATCCGTTTAGGACGCTTAAGGGGACAATGGACGTTAAAAATTTTTTCTTTTAATTTTCATCATAGCAATATGAAATTTTGTGTATGCATACATTTCACCAAAAGCATGTAGAACACCTTAAAAAAAATTTCCAATTTTATTAAAATTTTTAATTTTTTTTAATTTAAATTTTTAAATGAAATTTTAAAATGCTCTTTGTGTCTTTATTTTTGAGACATTTTCTTGCTTTTGCATTTTTATCACTTAAAATTCTAATATAAAAAAAATTGTGTAAGATTTCTTTAATCTCTTAAATAATTAATATTTTACAGATTTTTTTCTAAATTCCAAATCGATTTTCATCAAAATTTTATCTTTTAATAAGTAAAAAATCAAATTTGACTATCTTAAATAAGACGGATTTTAAAAAGCTTACACAATTCCTTATCAGTTTCATAAATATTGATAAAAAATTACGACGCAAGGAGCATTTCAAAAATCTAAAAACGCTGAAAAATTAGTTTTGAGAAAAACAGATTTAGAGTATATACATAAGTAGTAGGAAAAGGACAGTACGGGGACAGGAGCAGGGACCAGGGACCGTCCCTGCTCCCGTCCCTGCTCAGTCGCTGGGATGAAGGGACCGTCCCTGCTCCCACCGTGCCACCGCCGTCCCTCCTGGTCCCCCACCATACACCCCCCTCCACGATCGCCCCCTAGTGGAAAAAAGGAACATTCTATTCTAACAGGAGAGGTCATCGACCTTCCCTATTCAAAAATATTATCAATCACATCTCAACTCGGGTAGTACCTCTCTTTAACTAACATTTCCTCCCCTAAACGACCATTCCCTCCCTGAAATGGTCATTACCTTGTAAACAATCATTTCTAAAGCTATATAAATCTATGTTTTTCGATATTATTTTTAAAAGGATGTTAAACATCGAAGTGATTAGTGCTTTATGTGTTTACATATTGATGTGTGCCGTTTTTTCACTTGTTTATATTTTTACTAAAGTTGATAGACTAGCAGTAGATTTTATATTAAATTTTAACGATACAGAGAATTTTCCTCATTAATATCATATTATGGAGAAAAGTTATCAGGATCCAAGTCAAATTGCTAGTTTTGGAGGAGTGGACGCTCTTCATCGAGCAGTTCACGGTAAGGTATCTAAGAAAAAAATTAAATCTTGGTTAGAAGGGGTTGATGCTTACACTCTTCATAAACCTGTACGCAAAAAATTTCAAACAAATCGAGTGATTGTGTATTCTATAGATCAGCAGTGGCAAGCGGATTTGGTAGATTTAACTTCTTTACAGAAATTTAATGACGGATTTCGTTACATTTTAACATGTATTGATATTTTATCTAAGTATGCATGGGCCTACCCTTTGAAATCGAAACGTGCTGAAGATATAGTAGCGGTGTTTGAATCCATTTTTCGAACAAGGAAACCAAAGTACTTGAATACTGACGCCGGTAAAGAATTTTTAAATTCTCGTTTACAGAAGTTTCTGAAGCAACAAGGTGTTCGATTTTTTAGGACTTTTAACAATACGAAAGCTTGTGTAGTGGAAAGATTTAACCGCACTCTGAAAACTAAAATGTGGAAATATTTTACAACGCATCACACTTATCGATATATTGATGTATTGGATCAATTTTTAGATAGTTATAATCACACCTACCATAGCACCATTAAGAGACCCCCAAGTGAAGTGAATAAGGATAATGAAAGTGAAGTGTGGTTTTCTATTTACGGTAATATGTCAAAACTGAAAAGGAAACCCTGTGTTTTTAATTCAGGGGACTTAGTACGTGTTTCTAAACATAAAATGACTTTCGAAAAAGGATATGAAACAAATTGGACGGAAGAACTATTTTTAGTAACAGAATGTGTCACGAGAATTCCTCCAGTTTACAAAATCAAAGATTTATTAGACGAACCTATTGAAGGAACTTTTTATGCAGAAGAATTACAAAAAGTACAACCGAAAAACCACTTTGACGTTGAAAAGATTCTGAAAAAACGTAAAAGAAAAGGGCAACTTGAATATCAAGTTAAGTTTAAAGGTTATCCTTCTAAATTTAATCAGTGGATACCTTCTTCAGATTTATTTTCTCTATAAAACACCCATTTTTTACAACGAATGATCATTCACAATCATGTCATTCTACGTGACGCTACCTTCTGACAGTTCAATGAACTATTTTCCAGAAAACAAAATTTCACATTATTTTACAAGATTACCTATGCCTTTAGATTTAAATGGTGAATGGGAAGTCGGTTTAACTGAATTGATTTATCCTCATACATGGCGTAATATTACTGAATATGGTAACGAGTATGAATATGTGTTAGGTAACAGTTTAGAATTACCAGATGGAAGACCTAGAAACGGTAATGAATATGAACAGGATGATAGTGACACGAAAAAAATTCGAATCCCATCAGGATATTATGAATCTCCTAACGACATCATTAAAGTGATAAATTATCAAAAATTTGGTGATAGAATTTCGGTTAGCTACAACAAACACACTAAAAAAGTGAAAGTTTCTTTGAAGAAATATGCACAATTGAAATTTTTATCCGGTTTAGCCGAATGTTTAGGATTCTTACCAGGTGAAGTAATCTCAAATGTTTCGACTCCCTCATTATCTTTTGAAAGTCCCTTTATAGCTGATCCACACGCAGATTTTAAATTGCTCTACTTGTATAGTGATATTGTAGAACCTCAGATTGTTGGAGATACAGTGGCACCCTTATTGCGAGTGATTCCTGTTAAAGGGGAAGACGGAGATATGATTCATGAAGTGTTTGACAGACCTCATTACATACCAGTGACTCGAAAAAATTTTCAAACGATTGAAACTGTTATAAGAACACACACAGGACGTTTAGTGTCATTTGATCGCGGGAAGTTGATTGTGAAACTACATTTCCGTCAGAAATATCTTTCATAATGCTTGTCCCTTACCAATGCTGTAATCAATCTTTTGAAGATTATTATACACATCAAACAGGTAGCGGATTGAACTATTATCAAGGAAATTCTTTCCAGAAAGGTTATGGTTTCGGAGGACTTTTCCGTTCACTTTTCCGTGCAGCTGTACCTTTATTTAAATCGGGTGCTAAAGCAGTTGGAAAGCAGTTATTTCATACCGGTGTAGATGTGCTAAATGATATTTCTCAAGGTGATAATATTAAAACAGCGACTAAACGACGATTTAAGGAAGCCGGGAAAAATCTGACAGACAAAGCAGCAGTTAAAGTGAAATCTATGATTGGATCTGGTCAAAGGAATAAAAAACGAAAGAGACCTCAAAGTTCTCTCAGTCGCCCTAAAGCCAAGAAAGTGAAAGCACGCGATATTTTTGCTTAAAGATGTCTGGTCTTATTCATAAAGATTCTCCCGTTTGCGTCAAATCTGAACTAGACTTGTTTATGATTCCACCTACGCAAACAGCTATAGAAAAAGGTCACTTTGTAGAATATCATCCACTGGCTACTATATCTGAGAGTGGACCAGTTGAGTTTAACATTACAGGCAATAGTGAAGATTATATTGATTTATCAGCATCTTACCTTTACGTGAAAGTAAAACTAACTAACGCTGATGGAACCCCCTTACCCGACAAGACACCTGTAGCACCTGTTAATTTATTTTTACAAGCATTGTTTTCTCAAGTAGATGTGAGTTTGAACGAAAGAGTGATTTCCTCTTCTAGTAATACTTACCCGTATCGTGCTTATATCGAGACTTTACTGAATTATGGAGAAGATGCTAAGAAAAGTTTACTTTCTTGCGAATGTTTTTTCAAAGATGAATGTTTGGATACAGTCAATCCTACACTTACCGATAACCCAGGACTTCATAAAAGATATGAATTAACTTCAAAAAGTAAAGTTTTGGATATGATAGGCCCACTACATTGTGATATTTTTCAACAAAATAGACTTTTATTGAATATGGTAGATTTGAAAATTAAAATGACACGTAGCAAACCCAATTTTTGTTTGATGGCTGATAAAGTCGGAGATAAAACACCTGATTATAAAGTGGTGTTACAACACGCCTCTTTGTTTATTCGAAAGGTGAAAGTTAGTCCAGGTGTTTCTATCGGACACGCTAAAGCGTTAGAGAAAAGTAATGCTAAATATCCTATCGATAGAGTTTTGTGTAAAACATACTCAATATCGAGTGGAAGCTGGTCTTTTATGCAAGATAACGTATTCTTAGGATCTATGCCTAAACGTGTAATTATAGGATTATTAGAAAATTCAGCTATTAACGGACAGTATGACCTTAATCCGTTTTTCTTTAACCACTACAACGTCAACTTTTTAAGTATTTACATTGACGGACAACCAATACCATCTAAACCATTAGAATTAAATTTTAACGAAGGAAATTATATTGCAGCCTACCATCGATTGTTTCCCGGCTTTAACCGAGATAATGGAAATTATCTATCTCGAGAAGATTATGCTAAAGGACACACTCTATATGCATTCGATTTAAGTCCGGATTTATGTGATGGTCCACACTTGAATTTACAACATCAAGGAAATTTAAGAGTTGAAATTAAGTTTTCTTCAGCACTTTCATCAACTATTTCCGTTCTGATCTATGCAGAATTTGAAAACATTATCGAAATTTCTAAATCAAGGCATGTGTTGTGTGACTTTCCAAACTAGACAAAGATGAACTCTCAACAGATTAAAGACATTTTATCTCATAACAAATACACTAAGAAATATTTTTTAGATGTGTTTCCCAGCGATATGCTCCCTAACACAATTAAGCAATACCCCTGCTGTTTCGTATGCAACGTCGATTCTTCTGATCAACCCGGTAGTCATTGGCTTGCTTTCTACATAACTTCACCTAGAAGAGTAGAATTCTTTGATTCTTACGGAAATACTCCAGACTTTTATCAAGGACCTATTTTAGACTTTACTTTAAAATTCTCTCAAGTGATTTTTAACCCTTTAACATTACAAACAAATGTTACAGCTGTTTGTGGTCAATATACAATTTTTTTCCTCCTCTGTAGATGTAGAGGTGAATCTCTGAAAAAGTTTTTGTCACAGTTTGTATCTGAAAACTTATGTAACGACCAAAGAGTGTATAATTTTGTTGCCAAACGATTTCATGTGTATGTGAATTTTTATCAATAAAAAGTCTTATAAAATACCTTATCTTTTGTGTCTGTGTTTATTTGTTATGGATTTCCCAAGCCTTCAACACCCCTTCACAGCTGTTTTAGCAGGACCTTCGAAAAGTGGGAAATCTTTTTTTATAAAAGATTTCATCTACTTTAAAACATATATGATAAAACCTACACCCGATAAAATTGTTTGGTTTTACGGCATCTACCAAAATTTATATGATGAAATATCTGACGTTACGTTCATTGAAGGTTTCCCAACTAATTATGAAGAATATTTAGGAACCAATACACTGTTTATTATAGATGATCTTATGTGTGAAGTTGGCGGTGATCGTCGACTTACAAATTTATTTACCAAGGGGAGTCATCACCACAATTTAAGTATTTTTTTTATCACACAAAATTTTTTTCATAAAGGAACGAAAGATCTTCGATTGAATGCTGACTATCTTTTCCTATTTAAAAACAGACGTGATTTAAATCAAATCACATGTTTAGGAAGACAATTATACCCACGAAATCATAAATTTTTCCAAGAAGTTTACGCAGATGCTACTCGAAAACCTTTTACCTACTTATTAATTGATTTGAAAAATGAAACAGATGAAGAATATCGGTTAAGAACACAAATCTTACCGAATCAAAATCAGTATTATTACACTCTGAAATATAAATAATTGTGAAAAACGATAGACTCATCATTCCATAAAATGTCACCGACCCGTAAACAGGTCAAGGATTTACAGCTAATTCACTCATGTCCAAAAGCATTGCGCAAGCAGTTACTGAAAAAGCTACCTTCAAAAGTGGTTAAAACCATCTGTGAATGTTCTTTAAACGTGTTAAAAGGAAATATACCAATTTCACATTATCAGAAGAAGCAGCTTGGAAAACACAAATATCTTCTAAGAAAATTAGCCTCTAAAAAAGGTAGTCTTTACCAGAAAAAACGTTTAATTATTCAAAAAGGAGGTTTTTTAAATATTTTGATACCAGCTGCTGTTACAGCTTTGTCAACGCTTATAAATGGAGTTTAGCAAAAAGTTTGTTTTAGTCCCTGAGAGTGATTTTTCTAAACATACACCTTCTCAAAAGCAACTAAGTGAGTTTGATAAAGAAATGCAGAAAATTTTGAATAG
The DNA here is from genome assembly GCA_964019185.1 of Maratus speculifer. Classification (NCBI taxonomy): domain Eukaryota; kingdom Metazoa; phylum Arthropoda; class Arachnida; order Araneae; family Salticidae; genus Maratus; species Maratus speculifer. Next base: position 310,038,745 of record OZ025289.1, read on the forward strand.
TAAATTACAAGATTTTGAAAAACTGCAATTATACTACGACTTGTTAAAAAGAAAAATGAATTTAGAAGATTTTAACCCACCATTCAAAATGGATGTTACAGAAAAGGATGATCCTCCAAAACCGGCTGAAGATGAAACTATGCAAAATCCTGCAAATTCCGAAGACAACATTTTAAAAATGATTCCAACAGGTGTTCAAAAACAAGGTGAACAACTCTTGCAATATTTGAAAACGTATCCAAATATTTTACGTTGGAATGAACGAGGAGAGATTATTTATAAAAACCAATTAATCCCTAAGTCTAATCTAACTGATTTGATTGGTTTAATACTCACTCAGAGAAAATCTTATAAACATTTATCTGGGAGAGAAGAATTTTTAAAAGCGTTGAGTTCTATAAATACTCCCAAGCTTTTCTTCAAGAACAAATATTTAACTATAGATGATAATGTGTATTCACCTTTAAAAAATGTTAAATCGATTGTTAAAGCTAAAAAGACTCTTAAGTCCCCTGTAATACGTTGGCAGAAATTATATAAATAAATATATTTTTTCACTAAATTTATCATGTGTCATCTTTCTTTCTTAAACACCCACTTTCTTATACGTAAACAAACATTTTTTCCTCATCTAATATTTTTAAACAAAACTTTTTTTTTTTTTTTTTTTTCATTTGAAATTTTTTTTTCACTTTGATTTTTTTTTTTCATTTCGAAATTTTTTTTTTTCACTTTGAAAAATTTTTTTTTCATTTCGAAAATTTTTTTTCATTTTGATTTTTTTTTTTTTTTTTTTTTTTTTTTCACTTTGAAATTTTTTTTTTCACTTTACATTTTTTTTTTTTTTTTTTTTTTTTTTTTTTGGGAAAGTGAAAGTTAATCTTTGAAAAAAATTTTTATTCAAAATCTGACACTTGAACTGTTTTTCACTTTTGTGAGTCTTCATGTGACGGTTTAAATGACCTCGATGGTTAAAGGTTTTGTTGCATATGGAACATTCCTGGAAGGAATAAAAGTGTTTTTGAGTATTGAGTAATTTTAACATCATTATTTTTTAAATTGATTGCATATGGGACATTCTTGGAAGGAATAAAAGTGTTTCTGAATATTTAAATAGTTAATATATTTTTTAAATTAATTTTTAGATTTTTTTCTTTAATGTAGAACTAAAAGTGTTTTTGAGTATTGATTTTTTTAATGTAATTGTTTTTTAAAGTCATTTTTAGTGTAATTTTTAACTAACAATTTAGAATTTTTGTACTTGTTCCTAATACTTAAAATCTAATTTGAGTGTCCCTAAAAATTTCCTACTTAACAGAGAGAAATTCTGGTGAGTTAGGCTTAACGCGCTGAAGTGTAAACTTCGAAATAGAAAACAGTACTAGCAGAATAAACTTCTCCTAATACTATCCCCAGCTAAGCTCACCAAAGAGAGATAGGTTTTGAAAAAAATACTTACATGAGATGAAGCTTGCATCACTTCACTACGACTCTGGATCTTTCCATCTTCTTTACTAACTTCAGGGTATTGAGGCATATCCTCATCAGATGCCTCGTTGTCATGCCACCTGATGTGTCTTAAAAGATGACGTTTGTGTACAAAACGACATACACAAAGTGGGCAACTCTAAAAATAGATAAAAGAAAAAAAAACATAAAAAACACTATTTTTACAAATTAAAAAGAAATTTTTTTTTCAAACTACTTTTTCTATTTAAAAAAAACTTACTAAATGTTTATTGTCATTTTTGATGAGATTTGATCCACTGGGACCTGCAACACCTTCCGAATGGAGATTTCCGTCTGTTACTTTGTTGAAATTCGCTTCTTCCTTCCTGCTTTTCTTAGAAAGTGGGGCAGCAGAATCCTGGAAAGAGATAAAAAAGAACAAAAAAACATTATTACAACAAATTGTAACTAAAATAAAGTTTTACTATTTAAAAATCACAGTTAAAATTCAAAAATTGATTTAAAAATATTTTTCAAATTATTAAATTGTTTTATCAAAAAAATGTTTTAAAACTATTGAATTTCCATTCAAAAACTGTATAAACTTCTTGATAAAAAAGAAGGAAATATATATGCTTGTTGTATGAGAAAGGTTTTATAGTTAATTGTAAAGAAAGAATTGTATAATTTTTTATGGAAAAAACTTTTTCTCTAAAAATAATTATTAAATTTTCCTATCAAACCGTGTAAATTAGATTTATTCGACTAGTAAAAAGTATAAAGGAAAAATATATGTTTACAGATTTAATATCCATTTTATGTTTCTTTGGTGATGAGATATTTCTCTCGACTTCGTCACATATTCGATGTAGTTCAGCAGATGATATCCCGAAGTCGAAATCGATGTTTTCCTGTAAAAAGAATAAAGATATATAATTATTTCCAATTTCATTTTAAAATCGTGATACACAGCTTTTTAAAAACACCGAAAAAAAAATATTATAATTACCTCGGTTTGAGAGATTAACTGAGAAGTCATTTTCTTGTTGTAAAAAGTGGTTAAAAAATCTTCTAAGTAATCTTCCAAGACGTGCTTACAGTAACAGTCTGAGTAAGAATGAGCGAGCCGCTTATCGAACTATACAGAATGGAAACACGAACTAAAACTTTCCTAAACAAGTTGAATGAACTCGCTATGACGTAAAAAGTGAATGACCTACTTTCATCCCCCTCACGGAGAACAGGTGATTTCGAGGGGGTTTGCAGGGGAAAGAACACTCCTCACTCCTTTTTAAACCCGTGGGGGAGATTTTTTTTTCTTTTTGTGATGGTTTGGGGGACTTGGTATTCGCTTGGAAAAAATACACAGATTAAATATATAATATTTTTATTTATGAGATGAACTTTTCGTGTGTAAAATTAAAACAATTCTATTTTTTAATTTCTAAAATCAACTTTAGAAATGTTGTTAGCTAATTAATAATATTTTTAATGAAAGAAAGAAAAAATATTTACTTTTCATGCGTAAAATTTAAAAAATTCTATTTTTAATTTCTAAAATCAATTTTAGAAATGATATTAGCTATTTAATAATAATTTTAATGAAAGAAAAAAAATATTTTAATGAGAGGGAAGAGGATATTGAAATAGGTGTTGCATTTATGAAACTTTGAATTTAATTGCGAAAATATATGACTTATTTCGCTAGCATAATTCAGAGCTTTCATATTTACAAAAATATTTAATTTTCTACTATAAGAGTTTTAAAACAAAATTAAATAATATTAACAAATTTACTATACTTTTTAATGAAAGAATAGAGGAATTGTGTTTGAATAAATATTGTCACTTATATGATATTGAATTGGAATGTATACTTAGAAATTATAATAAAAAGTATTTAAATTTAATTGAAATAAAAATGTATACATAGAAATTATGATAAAAAGTATTTAAATATAATTATTGAAATAATCATTTGAGTATATAATTTTAAAAATTATATTGGTTGTATTGTTCTTATTCAGTGGAGATGGGGTTGATGACCTCTCCTGTTAGAATAGAATGTTCCTTTTTTCCACTAGGGGGCGATCGTGGAGGGGGGTGTATGGTGGGGGACCAGGAGGGACGGCGGTGGCACGGTGGGAGCAGGGACGGTCCCTTCATCCCAGCGACTGAGCAGGGACGGGAGCAGGGACGGTCCCTGGTCCCTGCTCCTGTCCCCGTACTGTCCTTTTCCTACTACTTACATACACTTACGTTTATTATTTACTTCTTAAAAACCTTCATAAATGATACTTTAATAAGAAAAAACTGTTTTGGTACTGTTATACCATGTAAATAGACCTTTTTTTACAATATTAGATTTTGTCTATTTTGCTCAAATAAAGGTCTACTGTCCCCTTAAAGGGTAGAACCAATTAGGAATATTGGAAAATTGTAATTACTAAGGTACCCTGGAGTAATAACGCCAGGCGGGGTAATAACGCCAAGTGCTTATATTTTGCATAATTATGAAATAATCAGGTAAATGACACCCATGTGCTCTGCGCAGAAGGGTTTTGAGTCATATAAATCGCAAAAAACAGCTTCAAGTTAATTTGTTTCATTTTTAGGTCTTATTGTTTTTACAAGCAACTAAAATTAACGCTTGATCTAAAATTTGCGAGATAAGGTTTTTGATCTGAAAACTATATTTTTTATCCAGAAATACTTTGTTTATTACATAAATTTGTAGTGTATTTCATGTACTTTCAAATCGTTGTAGAAGATTTTGGATATCTTCTCGAGATAATTTGTAGTTTAGGATTTACTGCGCAATAAGTATCCCGGGGTAATAACGCCAGGGATTGGCGTTATTACCCCGGTTGATTCCCAACAGTGGCCGAACTATATCTGAAGGGGGTTTATATATTAATATGGGACAGCAATATCATCATTGTTGAAATGGTAAGATTAAGGGGGGGGGGTGCCCAATACTTAAAAATAATCTCTCTATTTTATTTTTTTATTATATTATTATCATTATTTTTACTAATGTCAAAAATAATTTTTAACTCTTGTAAATAAAACTATATCAAAATGTTTTTGAGATTCAAATTCGAACATCTTCAAAATCAAGTTTCTATTAAATTTCCACTGGATTGTTCAGTTGAGTTCGAAATTTTAACTGTCCGCTTTCTCAGCGTTCGGTTTTTCAAAACTTTATAAATTTAACCTTTAACTGATGTGACAGAAATTGTAACGTTGTTTCTAATAATTCTATTTAAATGGTCATTTTTAAGCAAAACGTAGCTTAGAATCTGATATTCATTTGAATCCTCCCACTGCCACCACCACAGCTTTCTTTTTCTTACAGAGTCACAAAAAAATTGTACATTTTCAATAGCTTAAACTGCAATTTGTCACTTTCTAGAGCTGTGGAGTTTGTATTTTTAGAATTGGACAATCTACATGCCATTATTCCATCTTATTTTATAGTTTTGTTTGCATGGCGTTATTACCCATATAGGTGGGTATTAACGCCAAATAGCATTGATCAAGAAAAAACGCCATTACATTTTATGAATACATATCTGTTAAATTATTTTATTTTATATAGATAGTCAATGAGTTGCTGTATCAGATCCTATATTTGTTTGAAAAATACAACCTAAAACTAAGCCGTGAAAATTGGTAGAACCTTAAGGTGGCGTTATTACCCCAGGGTACCTTAGATACTGTTAGATTAAAATGAAATCGCATTTATTCAAAAATCCTGATAGTCTACGTGCGAAAGTTACGGGAATATTTATTTATTCACCGAAATCCTTACTGAAAAAAAAAAAAAAAAAAAAAAAAAAAAAAATGAGTTCACAAAATTGAGTATAAAGTACTCAATTTTAAGTACTTCACATACTGAAATTAGCTCCGATAAAAATGTACTCAAAACTGAGAAACACATGCATTCATTTTTTTAAATTCCATGGTTGTGTTCGAATATAAATCGCTAAGAACTGCCCCCTAAACTCTTGCTCAAAATTATTAACAATAAACGTTTAACTGATTATTTATTAAGAAACATAACAAAATTTTCAGGAAAACACGCAAATCGAATATTTTTATAACAAGAGCATTATTTGCAAGTACTCTTAAATTATTTCATAGTATTGTACATAATTTAATATTTGCAATGATCAGCATCTTTTATAGTTGAGGGGGCAAAATATGCACGGTGGTTCGTAAATTACATGAGTAAATACAGTAATCCTCTCTAAGATCATAAATCAGAATGTGTCATACCATAGTCCGCATAACATTCATAAAAAAAAAAAAAAAAAAAAAAAAAAAATTGATTAACAATGTTCCATGGAACATCTATCTCATTTCATTATTTTTTCCTGTTACGATAGAATCGATCGTGAATCTCTTATATCACCTGGTGGGAAAGCGACATTTGCTCTGAATCATAACCCGGAATGAACGAATGAATTCAAGCAGACGCGCAGAACCATCTTTTGATAGATCTTGAGAATCTGTGCTTTCATTTGCATCTGTGCGTGAGCATTTTTACTGATGATAAAATATTGGAGCTGGATCTCCAAACGTCTATTTTAACTGGCAATGAAACTGGCGTCGAGACAAGGGAACTTTTTTACATCCATGTGTAAAAATACTTCCAAAGAAGATTGAAACTAAAGCGGTAAACCCAAGCAGTAATTTCCTAAATTTTATGTATTTACGTGCAAAGATGAGTTCATGAACAAGTAAGGAAGTTAATCATTAAGGCTGTTCTTAACTGCTCTGCTCAACAAGCGCAAAATGTTTTGACACATTTACAAATTCACTTTTTAACGGAAAATAAAAATAGAGGACCTAAACTAGGTAACCGATATGGAATCAAACTGTGTTTTCGATTTTTTAATCAATAAATTACCTATTGAATTAGAAGCGATTTTGATCCGAGACAAACGCACGCATTTTTCACCCCTGTTTGAGTGGTTATTCTTCTTTTGCGCAAAAATTCGGTTCAAAACGCCCACTTTAACACTATTTTCTGAAAGATCCATTACGTTTGCAAAGAAACGGAGAAAAATAGTTCGATTAGATAGTTTCTGAAAACCAACATTTGATGGTTTCATGCATTTCTGAACAAAAATAAATTAAAACTTGCGTCACAAAGTTGTCCTTTTTGAATTAAAAACACCCGTAAAGATTAATGTCTCGTCTAATTTCCGATGATTTTTTCGAAAATCATTATAAACAATGCTTTTACAATTCTGTTGTGATAGGTAACCAGTACCTTTGCTCAATGCCCGTAAATCGAAATTTGTATGTATAATGGAAAAATGCTATTTTCTCAAAAACTTTGTGACTATATTTCTAAAAATATAATACCTACAATTAAAAGAGATACGTTTTTGAGTTCAGTGTTATGAAAACTTTCCCAAAATGTACAAAAAAAAAAAAAAAAAAAAAAAAAATCAAGAACTTTACTAGCCTTTTTGCATTTTTCCTAAATATATTTGTGAATGTTTAAGCGTGTTCTTAAATCAAAAAGAACAACTTTGTGACATGTGCTTTAATTTATTTTTGTTCGGAAATGCATGAAAATAGCAGGTGTTGTTATTCAGAAACTGTCTAATTGCACTCAAAATTTGTTTTTCTAAAAACACAATAGATCTTTCATAACAAGCCTTCAAAGTTGAAGTTTTTGCGCACATTTCCCGAAGAAAGCAGAGAAACCGGTTGAAAAGCAGGAGAAAAACGGGTGACCACGTGATCGAAATAGCTTAGAAGTGGATAGATAATTTAATTATCATAAAATTGAAAACTAAGTTCGATTCGAAATCGCTTTCATAGTCAGGCCATTCAATTTTATATCTTTCTGTTAAAAAATGAATTTTTAAATGTGTCAAAACGTTTTGCACTTGTTGAGCGGAGCAGTTGAGAACACCCTTAAAAATATGTAACTATGTGGGTCAATAGTCTTTATTATTTCTCTCAATTTGAACTTTCCTCGTTCCATAGTCCGCAAGTAAAACGGCTGTGATATTATAATGATTCCATTTTCATTTTTTAAGTTTGGAGTCTTAAAAATGGTGATCTGTGAACGCAAATTATTTTATCCCGGTATTATTATTATTATTATTATTATTATTATTATTTTGCAAAGCATTTCGTTCCAAAGTCTAGGTAATTCAGTAGAGACTAAAGCCTTGTATAGCAACGTCATCTCTTGCAATAAACATTTAACAAACAGTATACGATGAGTCACCGGAATAGAACAATCCAGCCAGTATTTTGCTCAGTGTTACGGCGCTCGTCTTTAACACAGTAGGTCCTAGGTTCAAATCCAGATAACGCCAATTTCTGGAAACCTACATTGCTCACCCGGAAACAGTAACACATAATTTTCACAACAGATTTCAGCACCACAACGAATTCACACCCAATATGCTAAGACTCGCAGCAACTATAAATAATTGTAACTAAACGAGCGTAAGCCAATGTCTAACTAAAACGCTTTCACTGGGTGTGGAATGTAAAGCGACGTCATTTCTCACAACCACAGTAAGTAGAAAACACGGTAGGGTCCACGCGCAGGTTTCGTTTTCTCCCATGACGTCACTGGAACCCATCTCCAATCTTGGGTAACACACTTTTTGCTTTGCAGAAAGCTTTCCGTTCATAAAAATTATATTAAGCATTTATTTAAAATCCTGTATGACATATTACTGAGATGAATGACATTCGGAACATCTAATAAACTACTTAGGAACATTTCTATTCAAATTAGAGTTAATATATTTGTATGTTTTTACTATTTAGACTTTTTTAAATGGTCAATCTTATGTTTACATCCAGTTTTTCAAAGTATTAACTTTCGACACATTTATTAATAATTTATTTAAACACGTTTGAGCAAAAAGACATTTTCCATTTTTTTCAGTTCTATTTCATCAATAGATATAATATTTTCAATATAATATTTTACAATTTAGCTTTATTTCAAAATACTTTGAGAAAAATCGGAAAACTTTCGCTTAAATTCATATATCTTTGAGATAAATACGCTTATAATTATGTTACATATTTTTAAATATATGTTTTATACATCTATAAATTAATATATGGGAACGTCCATTCAGAAATTTTGTGAAATTTCAGCAAATTTTCATAAATAATTCCAATTATTTTATTTTAAAACATAATTAAGATAAAAATTGACATAACCAGTTAAATACTATGGTGTTCTACTCTCGTAAAATATAACTAATTTGACTAATTTGTAAAAAAATAAAAAAAAAAAAAAAAAAAAAAAAAAAAGGTCTTGTGACATTTTGGTTACAAGAGTAACAAAATTTTGATTTATTATATAGACAAGCAAAATGCATTTTGTACTAAATTAGATATATTTTACGAGAGTACTAATACAGTGTTTCACTCGTTATATGAATTTTTATCTTAATTACGTTTTAAAATAAATTAATTGGGATTATTTAAGGAAATTTGCTGAAATGGTCACAAGAGTAACAGTGGACGTTCCTATATATAAAATGTATAAATTAAAAAATAAATAAAAGCTTTTACTTGAAAATATTTGTAATTCATAAATATTTTAAAGAAAAAACAGTAACAATTTTTTAAACAATATCCATAAACTCTAGATAATTTTAAAAAATGTCTATTTGTTTACGTACGCTAATACAGAAATTTAAATTATAAAATTATTCATAATTATTAGAATATTCTTTCTGGAATGCATAAAAATCACAATATAAAATATATTTGCTTTTATTTAAACTTTGCTTTATTTTTTTCACAATTTAAAAAATACTATACAATTTTCAAAGCAACTATGGATGAATTTAAGAAAAGTCTCTTTAACTTGAGATTTTTGGAATTCATTATTACGAGATGGAACCCGTAGAAATTTGACGGAAAGAAATGTTTAAGAAGGAACTTTTTCATTGATTTGTATTAAATCTACAAAATTAGTTACAGTAAAAAATGCATCTTATATTGATCAGTCTAACTCTCAAACAAATATTATAAGAAATACATCTTATATTGATCAACCTAACTCTCAAACAAATATTATTTTAAACTAAGACTAACAAAGTACTATAAAACTCAGTTGTCCAAATTTTTAAAATTAAACTTTAATCGCATATGTATTCAATAAAATATAATATAGATCAGTTGTTGATGTGATGAAGTTATCAATTGAGGCTCTTATGTTTTTTGTAAATGCGAATATGAAAAATAAAACTTATTCCAGAGTGACACAATCATAGAGTTTCACGCGAAATTAAAAACCGTTATGATTTTCATTTTCTCAAAGTTACACAGTCACTTCTCACAACCGTAACCACCACGTTTAAAAAAATGGTATTTTAATTTTATCATTTTATAATCACTTTAATTTAAAACTTGAAGTCATTTAATTGATGAATAAAAACGAAATGAAACCTAAATCACCAAATTATATAACAGACAATATTTTTATAAAAATATACGCAATTTAATTTCTTTTCTTTTCTTTTCTTTTTTTTTTTTTTTTTTTTTTTTCAGTTTTAAGAGAAAACAGGGTGTTTCTGTTGCCACAATTACAAAATTGATACTAAAAACTATAAAAAAATTAATGTCTCAAAAAAAATTGAGATAGAGCTTTCAAACAAATTGCATTTAAAAGTATATTTTTTTTTTCTCTATACGATAGTGCAAAAATTTTAAATGTGTGATGTTTAGAAGCGTAAAGTTTGGAAAACCGAAATTGCATGCGAAAGTGTTGCCATTAACAAAATGGCGTATGCGTTACGCACAGATACGTTTGGCCTTTATAATATAGATTTTAAAGAAAAAATAGCAACATTTTTTTTTTTTAAACATTAACCTTTAAGGGTGTTCTCAACACTCCGCTCAACAAGCGTAAAAAGTTTTGACACATTTACAAGTTCATTTTTTAACAGAAAGATATAAAATTGGAATGCCTGACTATGGAAGCGATTTCGAATCGAACCTACTTTTCAATTTTCTGATAATTAAATTACCTATCCAGTTCTAAGATATTTCGATCACGTGATCACCCATTTTTCTCCTACCTTTCAACCGGTTTTTCTGCCGAGAAATGTGCTCAAAAATATCAACTTTGCAGGCTTGTTATGAAAGATCTATTGTGTTTTTTTAAAAACAGAAAATTAAGTGCAATTAGACAGTTTCTGAATAACAACACCTGCTATTTTCATGGATTTCTGAACAAAAATAAATTAAAGCATATGTCACAAAGTTGTTGTTTTTTATTTAAGAACACCCTTAACTTTAGATAATTTTTAAAAACGTTTCCCTAAATTTGATTACGTACATTAATAAAGAAATGTAAATTATAAAATTATTGATAATTATAAGAATAATCATTCTAGAGAGCAGAAAGTTCACAATGTGAAATATATATGCTTTTTTTTTTCGACTATTGCTGTAAATTACATGTTTCAGTGTTATACAAATAAATGGCTATGCTATTAATTCACTTAATTAAAAAATAACACTCATTATCGCGAAAACAGAAAAAGATAAGAGAGGAGTAAAAATGAATGTCCAGATACAGGAAGTGCTGGACTCGGGGTGCCAGTGACGTCACGAACTACTGCGCATCATCTCGTGGACCCTACCGTGTTTTCTACTTACCGTGCTCACAACTATAACTTCAACGAATAATATATATAGAGTCACTAGAACTGTAGAAAAAAATCCAGCCTATTGCTCTGTGCTACGGCGTTAGTCTTCCATACGGTAGGTCCCAGGTTCAAAACTAACCAACGTCAATTTCTCGAAACCTACACATTATATATATTATTGCTGTGTAAAAAAAATTCTACTGATTCTCTGACAATGGATGGGAAATAAAATTTTGCTGGATAAATTATTCTACTACTTTTTAAACCAATATACATAATTTTAATTAATCATGTCTGTTTCTTTTTTTTTTCTTTTTTTACATTTTATATCACTTAAAAAGAAAAAAAAACAAGAAAAAAATCATGCATCAAGCATAGATTATGAAACACTTTCCAACACATTCAGAATAATGTAACGAAACTGCCTCGTTTTAAAAAAATAAAATATTGCATCTTATTTCACCATATCGAAATGCACAACGCTTTTTTAAAACTGGATTTCAGCTGTTCCCATCTATAATCGGAAAATTATCTGAATTTTGTAACATCCCTGTATATTGTATAGAAAATTGTATCTATTAACAAAATGCGTTCGAAAATTTAGCTCATTCAAGCGATACATATAGTTCAGTTAAAAGTTCCCCTTCAGCAATTTCCTGATAACCGTCCGTCACAAATACAATAAACCAACGAGAATGGTATGCGAATACACTTGTGCAGCCAGACTTCGAGTCGATTACAGACGACTGTAATCGATTAAGATTACGATTATTTCCAATTTCAAAAAACAGATTACGATTATGTCTCTATTTATGCAAGTCTGATTACGATTACATAATTGATTATCCATTTTTTTATTTGTAGATTACGATTACGTTTGGATTACGATTAATATTTTTTTGTTGGATTACGATTAACGAACTAGTCGATTACGATTACAGTTCGATTACACTAATTCCGTAGCATACATGTTACAAACTAGAGTCCGGTACCGTGTCCTGTTAATTGATTTTATCCAAACCTAACCTGATACTAAGTTCATGTCGGGTTAAAGCTAATTTCAATAAAATAGGATATCTGTATATATATAAATCTTTTATGAAAAAGATAAAAATTGATATTAAAGATATGAGTAAAACTAATATTCATTAAATGCATTAAAATAAGGACTAATTTTCATAATTTTCGGGTTTAGGTTGGAGTATATCGGGTTCGAGCCGCATTTCGGGTTTACTAAATTTTAAGATTAAGATTTAGTATAACCAACTTCTGCAGGACTCTATTATGAATCCCTCTTACTTTGGAATTTGGATTCGTTATTTTGCTACATATATGCAATACTTTTCTCGTTTTACAATTTTTTCATTGTGCTCACAGTTCGAAAGCAATTAAACTATTCTGAAAAAAAAAAAAAAATCTCCCGAATCTAATTCTTCTTGTTCGCTTGAATTTTTATCATTTACCTTTTGAAATTCTCAATAACTAAGAAAATAACATTTTGTCATATACATATATATGACATTGTATTATTGAGCCTGATATTATTTAGACCGAAAAAACTAAGTTTATTTTAAAAAAAAAAAATTGTTGATGCCAATACTTTATTTCTTTTTTTATTAGAATTTAGTTATAAATATATATTCTACAGTTGATGGCGCAAAAATAAATTGAGTTTCATAGATTTTTAAAGTGCATTAAAATGGTACACCAATTACTGAAAAGACAAATATGATAAATAAAAACGAAAGGTATCAATTTTCTGAAAATATTCATTGTAAACTGATTTATATTCTATGATTTACAAATAAAAATTTAAATAGTTCTCAATTATTTTGTAATATTTGCAGTATTTTGATTTTTAACCAAGATTATATAGTACAACAAAATCCATTCTTACATTAATAAATGTTTATGGAACTTGCAAGAACAAGAGGCATACCTGTAAATACGGAAACTTACCTAAAATGAATTGTATGCATATATATATTGTTGATAGCCCCAAATTCGTATTATTTTTCTTTTTCATGCAAAAACGAAGATGAAACCACACACTTCATTTGTAATTCCAAAATGTTTGGGGACTGAAGATTCTGCTTTGGTTCTACAAATTCCATTTGTATTCTTTTTAATTATTTATTTTTTCGCTCTGTGTTCAATGTGGTATAAGTTATTAAATTCAATTGTTCATATATTGTGATACAAATAATGGTTATATATATCAATTAATTGAAAAATAATACATAAACCATTAAATTTAATATTAAATTACCATACTGAAAAGGGGAAAAAATAAATCAAAATGTATATATGTATATATATACTTGTTTATTTATTTTTGCTACTTTGAAATTCCGTTTTAACACATTTCACTGTACCAGGCACATTATAAGAAAATAAAATTTTATTATTTTCAAAAGACACATAAAAAGTTACGAAAAATATATTAAACTTTAATTAAAGTTAGTTCAAAGCATTTTTTTCATCTTATTTCAAATCTTCAGCTTTGAGAAGAACAAACAAAAGAGTAACAGAAAAAAAAAAAAAAAAATCTTGCTCGCTCGCATAACACTTTTTGCAAAACATACAATTTGAGTTGAAATAACAGTAAAAACAGATTAGGTAGCATGGCTATATCAGTAAGGCCGAAAAAAGGTAATGTTACGTTTCGATAAAACTGTTAAAATTTGAGATGATAAAAATAATTGTAATGACAATGATAAAAACTAATATTAGGTATAACAAATGTAATATAATTCACAAAATGCATAATTTTGTATATTATTTTATTATTAATATGACATATTTATTTTAAAAGGCAATTTTAAAACACGAAGCGCATACATGCAATAAAAATAAAATATTTGAGAGAGGGGGAAAAAATTATGTCAATGAACGATGAATTAATAAAATCATTGACTTCAGTAAATAAAATTAATTTCATTTCATTGGTAAAAAAAAAATGATAAATAATAATAAAGTTGTAAAAAATTGTACTTATTTTGTGATAACAACTTGCTAAACATATACATTTCTATACATATAAGGTAAAAACTATCAAAACAACATCTGTCTGTAACAAAAAAATTTCGAAATTGAGATGAATAGAATGTAGAAAAATTATAACAGACAATGAACCTGTTAAAACGGAAACTGAAACATAATAGAAAATTTCTGAGTCATTTAGCGGTTCGGCATCATTAATTTTTTATTAGCCGAATAATTAATCATTTTTTTTTTGAGAATATAGTAAAAAATATATTTATTAAAATACAGTAAAATCTAGTATTACGGAAATACAAGGGGCAGCGGAAATTTTCCATTTGAGCAAGTGTACTGTCTATTCTTACTGTATTGTATTGTTTTCACTGAGATTTTTTACAAAATTTTTTTTGTTTTAGACAGGATTTTTGAAATGATCACGTTTCGTTTTAACAGGTTTTATTGTATTTTTTTAAAAATGGACTTAAAATTTAAAAAACAGTTACAAATTTACAAAATATGCGTTTCCTTTTATAGTGTTCACTCTAGAAATAAAAAGGGCATGGTGCTATTCACTAAAAAGGGCAGTACTGCAGCAGAAAAGGGCACTTTTGCAAGAAACAAAATTGCCTTTAGAAGAGGAAAAGAGAAAGCGGCAAAATACATTATTTTTAAATATGATAAATCAAGTTACATTAATTTTGAATGATTTTATGATATAAAAATTAAAAATACAATATTAAATTAAAACATGATTGATTAGTTCCATGCTCTTTTTCTTTAAAAAAAAAAAAAAAAAAAAAAAAAAATTAATCATTTTTGGGCACACAAATTTAGAAAAATACAGAATAAAAAAAAATATTTATTAAAAGTCTCTGGGTAAAACCAGTGGTGCTTTTTACTACTTTTAAAAAGGGCAGGGTGCATTTTGTAAATTTGAAAAAAGGCAGGGTACTGCACCCTTCAAAAATGGCCTAGAATGAACACTATCCTTTTATTTATTTATTTTTAAAGGAAAAATAAATCATTTATATTTAAAGAGCTATTCTTTTCTATATAAATAATATATGTTTTCCTTTTCAATATTTTAGAACTGATTTCATTATTATAAATTTATTTTGAAATTATGAGCATTTCTAAGGATGCTTGATTGGTAGAATAGGTATATGTAACACACGAAAGTCTGATTTGAAATTCACGACTACCAGTGTACGTAGAATGAACCCCCCTCCCCTTACACACACACTAAAATTTGGGGGAGGAAACCTGTGTTTGACAATCTTTTTTTTTTTTTTTAACCTAACATTTAAACATGAAATGAGTTTAACTAAGATTATTTTTCCTTAGAAGTTTAGTTGCAAGACATTTAAGGATAAAAGCAAAACAAAATTTAGAAAATGAAGAAAAATTAAATATTTAAAAATAAGCTTCTACCAAAATTTTCGAAATGGGAGAATTAAAACAATTCATTCTTTTATCTTTCATTTGCATGCCTCTATCCCCTTGAACCACATATTTAAAACAAAATTGAGGCACATGAACGTTAACAGGCAAATAATAATAATAATATAAAATACTGTCTTTTGGTAGGAATGTATTAGGGGAGGGGAGGGGAGAGGGGGGAAACAACCTTTTTTATCCTATTATTTATTTATAACTCATTTAGAGAGTTTTTGGTAGTTTTTTTTTTTTTTTTTAATAATCCGAGATAAAGAAAATTTGGTGGCTACATTTCCAAAATTCAGGGGTTCGTCATTGAATTTGCCGGCGCATAAGCTAAAGAAATTTACTAACAACTAGGTATCATTAACATTGTTTTTCACCCTTAAAGAAATCTTACTTACACCCGTATATTTATTGACAAACCTGTCTTACTTTTTTTTTTTTTTTTTTTTTTTTTTTTTTTTTTTTTGAGGGGATTCTGATAAAATAAAGGTATTTAAAATAAATAAATAAATAGAAATAAAAAACAATCTTTTATTATAAGAGCTTTTGTAAGAAAACTGATCTATATGTTTAACTTATCCAGATATATTAAAATACAAATTTTGAATAAAGAGACTTTATATTTATGATTAAAAACACTATATAGTTAATTTAATATAAAAAATTCCTTTCACTACAATTTTAAAGAAAAAAGACAAGATATAACTATGCGATATTTCTAAAATAAATCTATACAATATGTATATATCTATTAAAAAATTACCTGCATGTGGGTGCTCAAATTGGACTTGGTTTTTACGGAGACCCTGACATCTGATGAGCACAATTTACATTTATTTTTTAAAAATTTCACGCCTTTTTCATTTAAATCTGATACAGATTCCGTGAAATAATCTTCGATTTTTGTTATTTCTCTTAGCCATCTCTAACCTTGTAAACAACTACTTAGATATAACCAACCACTAAGAAATCTAAAATGCGAATGAGCTGTTAGATGAATTGTCACATGTAATTTAAGCATCTTTTTTCTTTTCTTTTTTTCCCATTTTCTTTATTTTCCCATTCCCACATTTGAAGGAAGGTGATGTCTGTCCAATTGCTAAGTGCCCATAATAAAACCATAAATAAAATATTTTTCTTTCTTTTTTTCTTTTCTGTCCTTATCACTCCCACTCAAAAACCCGCGAAACAAGACCCCTCGAATTATCAGAGTTTTTTCCCCATTCTATGTTTTTATACTATATACCAGGGACGCAGGGACAGCCCTTTATAGCGTTGACTACATACAGTGTAAAGTATGCATTCTGTTTCACCCCGAACGGCTCCCTGATTTATGACCTCTTTTCACTTTTAACTAAAGGGGCGATTTTATAGGGGCGATTTAACGAGCTCCACAGGTGGACTACTCTTTCCTTGGTGCAATGTTTAACTGTTTAACTCACCGACCGAGTATTTTACGGATATGGCGAAACGAAGAACGGGGGAAAAAAAGATGTAATCGAAGAACGTAATCGTACTTTTGTGCTCGATTACGATTATATAGCTTTTTGATGCAGATTACATTGCGATTATCTGCATTGAGATTACGATTAGATTATGATTGTAATCAAAGTGAAATCTTTTGATTATGATTATATCGTGATTATTTCGAAATTAAAATTTGCGATTACGATTACAATGCGATTACGCAGTTTTTGTAGTCGATTATTATCGATTACGATTACACGATTACGATTACTCGAAGTCTGTGTGCAGCCCCCTGTATATGAGGTGTAAAGTTTATATATAAAGAGTATTGTGAAAAAAAACTTATTAAATTTAAAAGCGCATACCGAATTTTAAAACGCACTCTCCAGCAATTATTACGCAAAGACAGTACTGTAACCGATTTCTTTTGTGTGTCCCTGTAAATTAATTAAAAAAAAAGTGCTATGATATTTTAACGTGATCGTAGTGAAATTCAATTATTTATATCCGTTTCAATACATTTGAAGTAGCATAATGTCATTACAATACCCTCCAAATGTTTTTCTTCATATACCGTAATGTAATCGAATTCTTTTGAGTGTCCATGTAAATGAACTATTAATCGCATATACTTCATATGCAATATCAAACATGCTTTAGCGATCTTAAATAAGCCTTATCAGTTGTATGAAAGTCTGAGTATATTTACGGCAGTAAAAGTGTGGACAGACGGAAAGACAAACCGAATGCATAAGCATTTTTCAATTTTGTTGGAAAATGGTAAAAAGAAAACGTTGTAGAGAATTTTTCTCACTGCAGTGATTGTATAACAATTTAAGGGTGTTCTTAAATCAAAAAGGGCAACTTTGTGACACATGCTTTAATTTATTTTTGTTCGGAAATGCATGAAAATAGCAGGTGTTGTTATTCAGAAACTGTCTAATTGCACTCAAAATTTGTTTTTCTAAAAACACAATAGATCTTTCATAACAAGCCTTCAAACTTGAAGTTTTTGCGCACATTTCCCGAAGAAAGCAGAATAAAGAATACTGCCCAGTTAAACTGATGGCATTGAGCTCACAGGCTACAAATACTAATTGTACATTAAAGCCTTATATTTTCAAGGGTTAATTCCGTTCGAAAAAAAATTAAGAAGGGGAAACAGCTCTCCTCTTTCCTCTTTTTTTATACTTAATCATTGAACCTCCTATACTATCAAAGACATGCTTTATCATATAAAAATCTATATCCAAAATTCAGAGCAAATGAGATAATTCTTAATAAAAACTCATTTAGCATTTATATAATTTAAAAGGAGTTATCCCCCTCTTTTATACTTAACCATTAAACTTCCAAAACTATTCAGAGATTTGAACGAAATCTGAAAATTCTGCTTGAAAAACCCATTTATATAAATTAAGGGGGGGGGGGGCATTAGAACCCCTGTTCCTCCTATTTATACTTATTCAATGAACACCTAATAACAGTCACGGAATCACCTCATCAGAATGATCCTAATCTAAATTTTGAACGAAAACTTAATTCTGCATGAAAATCCCATTTATATCAACTAACGGGGGGCATGAGCCCCCGTTCCTCCTCTTATACATATCGAATGAACTCCAAAAACTAATCAGGGAAGCGCCTTGTCAGGATATACCTACATACAAAATTTCAAGTGGATCGGATATTTTTATCATGAGTTATCGCGTTACGCACGAACGCACATACATACAGAACGGACGGGCACATAAGCTCTCAGGCTATGATAGCCTGAACTAAAAACCGGAGCTAAAAACCGGTTGAAAAGCAGGAGAAAAACGGGTGATCACGTGACCGAAATAGCTTAGAACTGGATAGGTAATTTAATTATCATAAAATGGGAAATTAAGTTCCATTCGAAATCGATTTCATAGTAAGGCATTCCAATTTTTTAACTTTCTGTGAAAAAATGAATTTGTAAATGTGTCAAAACGTTTTGCGCTTGTTGAATGAAGCAGTTGAGAACACCCTTAAATAAAAAAGGGCAACTTTGTGGCATAAAACTTAATTTATTTTTACTCGAAAATGCATGCAACTAGCAGGTGTTGTTATTCAAAAACTGTCTAATTGCACTCAATGTTCTTTTTTTTTTTTTTTTTTTTTTTTTTGCAAACGCGATAGATCTTTCATAAGAAGCCTTCGAAGTTGACTTTTTTGAACACATTTCCCGACAAAAGCGGAAAAACCGAACGAAAAGTAGGAGAAAAACGGGTGATCACGTGATCGAAATCGCTAATAACTCGATGGGTAATTAATTATCATAAAATGGAGAATTAAGTTCGATTCGAAATCGCTTCCATAGTCAGGCCTTCCAATTTCATATCTTTCTGTTAAAAAAATGAATTTGTACATGTGTCAAAAAGTTTTGCGCTTATTAAGCGTAGCAGCTGAGAACGACTTAAACAATTTATCCGACAATCATTCGACACTGAAACGAGCTGGTTTATTAAAACTGCTGTCGAAAATCATGAGGAACTCTAGGAAGTGAAGTTTACGAGAGGGACATAAATAAATTACTTGTATAAGTTCAATTTATTTTTTCTTGAAACAGCGATTGTTTTATGTCGCGAAAAGAATGCACTTTTTATAAAAATGCTAGAACCGTGCATGTTTGCATAATTCATAAATTTAAATGCGAAAATTATTGATTACCACTGATTCAATAAGATTTATCGCAGCCATTAAACACAATAATCGAAAAACAAAATAAAAATAAATGTTCCAAGATCTGTCTTGAAACGCTTTATGCAAGTAACATAAAATACCTAGCGTAGGATTTATTTTGTCATGTTTAGTGTCCAAGATGAATTGGGTATGGAACTTAAAATCCAATCGCTTGTCACTGCGCAGACCTCGTAAAAGGTGTGTACCAGGAAATTCTGAGTCGTTCAATGAATAAATAACCACTACAATGAGTTGTGTTTAGTTGTTCGAATTGCTCAATTGGTCGAAAACATATTTTATATTCATGTCAAACCGTAAAAGTTCAAAGTAACTTGCTTTGGTGCATTCCACGTTGTTTTTTGAAGAATACATTTGTCATCCGACTTATTAAATAGCTTCAGACTCAGACTGATTCTGTTTGGAAATTATTTGAATTCGTCGCCCTTCCTAAACTGCAGGGGTGCCCAGAGAGGGGTTTGGTGACGCAAGATGCGTCATAAAATTTAGTTTTGGGGGGGAATTTGAGAAAAAGTTCATTTTGGGGGAGATTTTAAAATTCTTAATATTTTCTTTTTTCTTAATGTAAAAAAAATTCTTGATTTTTTTAATATCACTTTTAATTTTTTTCAACATTTAATTTCCAGGAAAGTTCTTTTGTTTTCTTTGTCTGAATTCTAGATGAGGGCAATAAGAACCCATTCTGCTGACTCTCTATCTTTTGTAAATCTTCATTCTTTTAATATCACAATTAAATTTTTTCAACATTGAATGTTCAGAAATGTTCCTGTTCTTTCTTTCTCTAAATTCTAGATAAGGGCAGTATGAACTCATTCTGCTATGCTCAACTCGCTATCTTTTGAATGTGCAGTAGATTATAAGTAGAATATATTTTACAATTGATATTTTGTTTGGGGGGGGGGGGGTCAATGTTAAAGTATGATTTTTTTTTGGGGGGGGGGGGTGATTTGCGTCATTGGGTTTGGGGGGGATGGTCACCACTGCTAAACTGTTTTGAAATTATTTATATTACCAAAATTCGATTTATTGGTGTATGAAGCATTGAGATCTAAAGTGGATTATCATACAACTTTTTCAAAAAAAAGTTTGAAACATTCCACTTTTTTTTTTTTTTGCTTTGGATAGTTGAGGTTTTTTCCACATCGTTCCCTATTTACTTTTTCGATATTGGTTGTAGATAATATTTTAAATGATATTTAAATTTTCAGAACCGTTTTTGAAAATAAAATTAATTTTATAAAAAAAAAAAACTGCAATCAAAGTCAAAAAAGAGCGATGTGAAAAAAAACTTCAACTATCCATTGCATTTTTTTTTTTTTTTTTTTTTTTTTTTTTAAATATTGAAATGAAAATGAGTTATTAGAAAATAATCTCCCCATTTTAATAGCATTAGTTCGCGAGTGTCTTCGCTAGCAGGGACAGTGACAGAACAAAAATATTTTTTCGAATACAGCCTTAAGGGTGTATTCGAAAAAATATTTTTCCACCCGCAATAGACCAAAATTTTCTGATACAATTTCAAACTCAGTTTTAAAAGTAGGAACATGAAACTTGCTAAGCTGATTTTTGAAGAGATGTACAAGATACCGTGTGATTTCATTTTCGCTCAGTTCATTAGAATTTGATTTATAAACAATCATTTTCTCAGTATGACCCTTTTTTTTTCGTTCCCAG
Source organism: Maratus speculifer (assembly GCA_964019185.1). Classification (NCBI taxonomy): domain Eukaryota; kingdom Metazoa; phylum Arthropoda; class Arachnida; order Araneae; family Salticidae; genus Maratus; species Maratus speculifer. The sequence goes on from OZ025289.1 coordinate 310,060,143, forward strand.
ATCTCCCGCTTCGGAAAATTCGGTTCAAAACGTTGATCTCAACAGCATTTCTATACAATATTTTTTGCATTTATCGAAAAATCGACAAGCAGGGCACCTTAAATACAGTCGAACCTCTATATAACGAAACTCCATACATCGAATTCCTCCATATAACGAATTTTTAGTAAGAACGGTCCCCTTTTCGCATGATTACATTAAAAACAGACTCTATATAGCGAAATATCTATCTCCATATAACGAATTTTTTCATAAATTGATCTTAATTTATTCAGTTTTAAAAAAGCTTCGAAATCATATGGAATCAATTTTCCATCACTTATTTTTGATTTATCGTTCAATAAAGAGGTTTTTTTTTTTTTTTTTTTTTTAAATAAATATTACTTTTCTCCTTATTCTTTAAATCTAACAAGTTCATCCCACCTTCCACACACCTTTCAACATCCTTCTCAAAACACAGTCAATTGAATTGTTACACATATAAGAGAGGAATCAATGAGAGCACATAAGAGAGACCTTCAAATGGAGGAAAATATCAACTACAACTTTACATTCCTTGCTAAAATTTGAGAATTTTTTTTTGAGAGCGTAACAATTGTAATTTTAAAATCAAAACAACAAAAAATTACAGATTTCTTCCTCTGAAATTTATGTAAGTCTTCCTTATTTGATTTTCATTAAGCTTTCAAATAAATGTCTTTTCTCTTTTTTGAAACTGCTTAAATAAGTAAGAAATAAAATGTTAGGTTAATATATACTTTTAAACATTTCAAATTCTTAATTAAAAAGATCAAAAATAATATTTGTTCAAAATTTACACATTAAATACTATTTTTAACATCATACTCTACATCGAATTTCTCTATATAACGAATTTTTTACTGGAACGATGGATTTCGTTATATAGAGGCTCGACTGTATTTTCTAAATAAAAGAATCTGCTATTTTGATGCGTTCGAGAGCAAAAATGAATTAAAAATAAATCAGAAAATAAGCAGTTTGAATCGAAATACACCCTTAACAATAGAAGCTCTAAATTTTGAATGTTTATAATTCAAAAACTTACGATCCAATTGCCTAGAAATTCGCTTTCAAGGCGTAGTTTGAACTATAGGTGCAGATTCCCAAAATTTTTAAGGAGCCTGTGACTCCAAAACCCCAAAATTTCCAGTCACCACCTGGCCTTTATTTTTAAGAAAAATTAAGAAACAACGCGAAAGAACATGAATTTCGTTAAAGGATCGCAGGATAAAAGCTGATTTTATCAAAGGATCGCAAAAAACTGCCACGATTTTTGTCAAAGAATCGCTGAAAAACGTGATTTTTGTCAAGTGATCGCGGAAAAACGCAATTGCGGCTAGAAGATCGTAGAAAAAAAAAAAAAAAAAAAAAGTGTGATTTTCGTCAGAGGACCTCGAAAACGTGGGATTTCCTCAAAAGATTGCGAAAAAAAGCACTTTTCGTCAAATAATCGCGAGAAAAACCACAAAATTCGTCAAAAGATGGCGACTTAGACGCCGAAAATTAATCGCCAAGTCAAAAAACTTAGTCGCTACGTGGCGTCTGGTGACTGTGAATTTGTACCTATAGTTTTAACCGAAGTTTTAAAATATAGTGTAAAAATTGGGTGTTGACATTGAAATTTTTCGTTTCGCTTCGATTATTTACTGACCCTTTAAGCAAATTTTATATACATTATTTAAAAGTAGACTTTATTTCCAATCGTTTGGTACCTGTTTTTTTTCGTTTATTATAATTAGTTACAAAGTTGGTAGCGAGTGTTTTTTTTTTTTTTTTTTTTTTTTTTTCCCACCACTGTACGGGACGAATTTAACATGAGATAAAGCAATCAGATCCATATAGTATTTTGAATGTATTTCAGCTCTCCAGTGTATTGATTTTTTTATTTTTTCCCCCTCAGTTGGATGCTAAATATGACTGAAACCGAATAGGGAAAATCAAACATGTTAATGAAACAGATGGCTGCCATTTCGAACGTGCTTCTGAATCGATTTCGATGGGATTTCATAATGCGAACTCAAATTCACAATGCACCAGCTGACGGAGTTACCACCCCGCCCCAATTACGTAACAGGGAAACGTAATTCGTGGGTTGTAAGAATTGTACCTATGCAGATTTGTGTTTGTTTTGTTTAAAAAAATAAAATCTGGCGTGATTCCACCCGATTTTCCAAATACTTTACATAATACGGTGTGCTCATTTAAGTTGTAGAAATAAAAATTTATATCCTGATTTTAAAAATTTTTTTTTTTAATGTTGAAGGTAATTTCATGTTTCACAGAAAACGTGCACTTTCATTCATAAAGCTAAAATATTTTTCTATAGACACTAGCTGCACCCGTCGAAACTCGACGGAAAAGAATATATATTAATATTAGGTATGATATATATCAATCTTATATAGACAGTAAAATATTGAGCGAAATAAACAATTGCCACCTCTTAAAATAGGTATAACATAGCTTTTCATAATGAAGATACACAAACTTTAGAAAATAACAAAAAATAAGGAAAATAACTCATAAATTATTATGTTGTACCTAACTTCAGCTACAAATCTTTTTTTAATGCGGTTTCTAAACCTTAAATATTATTTAAATGCCAAATTATTTAGGAAGTTAATATAATACCTCAGAAGACTAATTTAAAAATATCTGCATAGTTTGTTTTTTCTCCGTTTAAATATCGCTTGATAACTGTAGAATAATTATAATATCAATGAAATATTTTATAATAGAAACAGGGACTTACTAAACTGTCTAACCAACCCACTACACATTTACAGCACTTGCAATAAATTTAATTTATTTATTGGTTTGTATCTTCCATGAACCTGTAAAAATTAATTTAATTGTTGCGGCAATGAAAAAAAATAAATAAATAAATAAAGACGATACCTCTGTTATTAAAAAGGATAAAATTGTTGTATTTGTTACTGAAATGCAGATTTTTTTTTATTTTTTTTTAAACAATAACTGAATACAATGAAATGATTTTAATTATTTTTTGATATTATGTAAGATAGAAATATAATAATACCGGCATATCACAGATTTTATTCTTTTTTTTTTTTTTTTTTTTTTTTTTTAATATGACATCATTTACACCTTCAGAAATACTCATCTTTTCTTAAATAAAAGCGTGATTTATGCAATTATTTAAGAATTCTTTAGTTTCATAAAATATTCATTATAATTAAATAGAAATGGCGCAGTTTACAGAAATGTGTGCACACCGCGGACCTTTAAATTAATAGAAGTTCACTTTATTTAGATGCAGGAATAAAAGTCAGTGAATATTACATCATCACTGACACAGCTTTAACAATGCATATTATATTCATGGAATAAATTTATCTGGTTTCTGTATGACGACATTTCCTCCATTGACAAAATTTCACTTTAGATATTATATTTTATTAAAGTTTATCTTCTGTTATTTTACTTACTTAATAATATTACTCAGTAAATAATCTGTGTATTGCAGTGGATAACTATGTGCAATCATTTTATTATGATTAAATTTAACAAAAACCTTTATTTATTCTTTGTTTGTTTGTTTGTTTGAAATGCGATTATACATTCACCGATGAGATCAAGCTCCTGATTGGTGGAAAATAATGAAACAAAATAAATTTTGAGAAGAGCTTAACCTGTTGCCACTGTTTTGAAGAAATGTCACGAAAAAGCTTTTAAAATTAAAAATAAAATATAAAAATTGAAATAAATTAAAAATTAGCCAGAATGGGCACATCTACACATAAACAGCTTTCATCTAAAAAAATAATTATCAAAATCGGGGCAGTAGAAGGCTCAGGGCTGATGACCAAAAAAACAGCCAGGTGTTTTAAATATATAGATAATTGTCAATAAAATTTTCATTCCGCCTGCACTACAATTAAAACCTAAAAGGAAAAAAAAATTATAAATAAATAAGTAATGAAATTTAACAAATTACAACAACCATTTGGAAAATGATCTTTTCAAAGACTAAAATTTAAAACTTAAATAAATGTTACTTAAAAAAAGAAAAAAAAGTATACATGGTTTTGACAATTAATTAGTTTAATATTACATTGTTTCTTTTTCATGATCGTTGCAAGTTGCACATTTCGTAATCGGTGGAATTCGATAATCAGACCTCGTTTTTTTTTTTTTTTTCCCCTAACATATCTGATAATTTGTGCCAAACCATTTTGTAACTTTTTTACTTTCTTATTTACTAACAACGACATTTTTCCCCCTATTCAAGTAAAAATTCCTCTAAATGTAAAGAATTTCAGGAAACTAGAAAAAAAGAAAAAAAAAAAGAATAAGAATAAACGTCATTTTTATGATGAACAAAATGTGGCTTATAGTATAATAACATAGTCATATGTTATACAGTCCATGGATTAACCAGATTCCTGGACCCATCATAAACAAATTTTAAATGGAATTTAAGTTTTACAATTTTCAGAACTGCAAATTTTTAGACTTCTAAACATCGCGCATTTTCAATTTTTGCACGATAGTATAAGTGAGAAAATTTACTTTTATATGCAATTTGTTTGAAAGCTGTATCTCAACTTGTTTTCGAGTTATTTATTTATTTATTTTGTAGTTTTTTATACTTTTTTTTTTGTTGTTGTTGTTATCATGGCAACAAAAGTATTCCCTTTCTAGATATTAAACATGGACCAATCAGAAAACGAATAAAATCCGGACATCACTTCAGATATGCTTCAAATTCTCTAAAGACCGACAAAAACAACCATTTTCTAGATGCTTAATAAATAAAAAATAAATAAATTGATAAATAATAAAAAAAGTTTTTGTTTAATTATTATTAAATTAAGTCACGTTTTCGTGAAACATATTTATTATATCGATAATAATTGTGAGCTATAAAAATAATTGAATTGAGATAAAAGTTTATCAATTTTCACACTACAAAAAAGCCTTGAAAAAAGGTTTAATAATAAATCAAAATCCGTACATTGGTAAATTTCTTTGAAAATGAATATGCAGTCGGACTAGAGATCAGCACGGGCCGACTTCCATTAACGGCACTCTGGCCAGGCCGGGGCGGGTTCGGGACTTAATTTTTTTCCTGGAGTATCGAGCCAGGCCTATCGTATTTTTTCCATTCGAAGCCGAGACTGATTTTATTCTTCCTAGTTTTCACGGACCAAAATAATTAGTTCCTGTTGAATCATCCCGTATGAAGATACTTTTCTCGACGTGGCCAAATCTGTTCATAAATCAGTAACATTGGCTTGGTCCAAAAATTTTTGCAAAAAAGGCATATACTTTTAAGTCATCATTATTCTACAATTAAACATTAGAATTTATTCTTTTTACAGAATCGTAGATTACTAGGCGTTTTGAAATAGAATTAAACGCATAGAAAAAGCATGATTATGACGGAATTTCTTTTAAACTGTTCATCCATGCAAAATGAATACAACAATACGCGAGAAAAAAATACATTAAACATTTACATCTGCTAAGAAGAGAAAGTATTTTCTTCTTTCCAGTACGATTCCGTCTTAATAGATTTTATTTTTACCATATACCATTTTTTAGAATTTTTTTTGTCTCCATTACATGGAATATGGATTAATAATACTAATGATAACTGAAACAATTACATACAACAAACAAAAGTTCATTAAAAGCGTAAATATCGCAGCCTACGGCACTTCTGCATAAATGGAGATTATAAACATGAAAAAAAAAGGCCTTAGATAAATTTTTTGGTCTGAACACTTCCGTAAAAGTGAAGATCAATGTTCTGTAGAAATTCATTCGAGCTGAGACAGGTTCGGGTCGAACTTTTAGCTTTTTTCCGGGCCGGGCTTGGGCCGAATTTTTGACTTTCGAGCCTGGACATTTCGGCCCATGCAAATCTCTAAGTTGGACCCCGTTTAGACGTTCAAGGTTTAAACACAATCCCGCTTAATAGGAGGATTTTTTTTTTTTTTTTTTTGTCATTTGATCATTGAGCATGACACAAATGCAAAAAATATCCTGTTTAATACGCGAATGATTGCTACGCCATCCTGCTTACTTAAATTTATAAAGATATTTATTTATATGATTATTTATAAAGATAAGTAGTGTAAAAAGGACAGTTCGATTGAGTAGGTGGTGGGTGGTGGGTGGTGGAGGTGGAACCACCACCACCTCACAGAGAGAGGGAGCACCACCACCACCACCTGAAAGAGAAGCTTATCTGATGGAGAGTGTATCATACTATAGTAGGATGATGGGGGAGGGCTTAAAATTGAGGGGGCTTAAATTTTTTTTTAGGGTTTGAAACGTAGGAGATTATACTGTAGTAGAGGGGTGGATGTTTGGAGTCTGTTAGAGTATGATAGGATTTTTTGAGAGAGAGAGAGAGGGGAGGGCTTATTTTTTAGGAGGGGCTTAAAATTGAGGGGGGCTTAAATTTTTTTTTTTTGGGAGTTTAAATTTAAGTAGAGATTGGAATCAACTTAGAGTATGAAAGATATTTGAAAATGGGTGAAGGATGTTTTGACTCTGTTACAGTATGATGTGATTTTAGGAAAGAGGGGGGGGGGAGGGCTTAATTTTTAGAGGGCTTATTTTTCTGAAAGGCTTAAATGTATTTTTTTTCTTTAAGATTGGAATCAACTTAGAGTAGGAAGGAAATTTGAACATATCGCAAAATATGTTACAGTATGATGAGATTTTAGGAAGGGGGGGGGGCTTAATTTTTAGGGGGCTTATTTTTAGGAGGAGCTTAAATGTATTTTTTTTTTCTTAAAGATTGGAATCAACTTAGAGTAGGAAGGAAATTTGAACATATCGTAAAATATGTTATAGTAAGATGAGATTTTAGGAAAGGGGAGGGCTTAATTTTTAGAGGGGCTTAATTTTTTAGGGGCTTAATTTTTTTTATTTAGGATCTGAAGCTTATAATATCATACTATAGCAAAGGGGTAACCTCCTCATTTTCCAAACTTCACCCCCCCCCCCCGGAAGATTTTTATTTGGGTGCTGCCCTCTGTTGGATCGAATTTTCGTTGGAAATTAATAATTTTAAAAAATTGAGTCTGATCAATTAAGCATTGCTCATCACGCCTGTGAGATAATCGAGTATTGCGATAAGGAGGAAGGTGAGTCTGCTTAATTAAACATTAATCACAATTGCCCATTGCTCATCCCGCCTGTGGCCGCATGTCTTATATTACAATCGAATCATCTCTAACTTAAAATAGTATGTTATCTACACGTATTCACTGCCTTGCACAAACATCCGATAACCAAACAATTTTAACAGGAACTAGCTGATATAAGAAAAATATCAACTAAGATTACATATTACAATCGAATCATCTCTAACTTAAAATAGTATGTTATCAACACGTATTCACTGCCTTGCACAAACAGAAAATTCATAGGAACCCCTAAACTCATTCCAAATTTAAAGGATAAACAGAATTTTATCACTCATTATCGTAATCTTAAATTTTATTTACAACTCGGATTAAAACTTACAGTTGTTCACAAAGTCCTTAAATTCAGACAAACACCTTGGCTTAAAATTATATCAATTTTAATACTGAGAAAAGAAAAAAAGCTGAATCCTCTTTTGAAAAGGACTTTTTTAAACTAATGAATAACTCTGTGTTTGGGAAAACTACGAAAACGTAGAAATATTGTACTTGTTAATAACGAAAAAAGAGCCAAGAAATTAGTGGCTTCACCCACTTTTAAATCTTTTAAAACATGTGATGCTGTTATTGAAAGGATGAAAACTAGCATACTCATGAATCGACCGATTTATGTTGGGTTCATGATATTGGAGTCATCCAAAATGTTGATGTACAATTTTCATTATAATTTCATAAAGAAAACATATAAAGAGGATGCAAATCTCTTATTTCTGAATATCGACTCATGTTATCACATTCAAACCAAAGATATTTTCGTTTTAATTTATTAGAATTATTTACCAAGTTTAATTTATCATTTATGTTAGCAATTGTTATTCACATTATCATGATGGATATTACCTTGTGTTTCCAAACAACTTTTCAAAAAGAGCGAAACTGATAACATTATGTATCATTCATTACTTAAATTAAAACTTTTATCGATGTTGATAAACATATTGAAATTACTATGTAAATTTTTATTCATTTAAAAATAATAATAATTCTACTTCATTACCATTCTAGATTTTCATAATCAAAACATTTAAAAATAATTAAAAAATATAATTTTTTTGTGGTCATTAGCTGAGAACTTTGAATTTTCTCAAAACGAATTAAGTTGAATTGATCAAATACAGAGCTCTCATTGCCCAGGCTGAACCGCGGGGAGGTTGGCCACTCTCAGCCCACACACACACACACACATTTTTCTGAATTTTAATCACTATTAATGTCTTATTATTAGAATGGAATTGTTTGCAACTTAACATAGTATCTTATCAGCACTTATTCACTACCTTGCACAAACATCCGGTAACAAAACAATTTTAACAGGAACTAGCTGATACATGAAAAATATCAACCAAGATTACATTTCACTTATTTACAAGTGAGAAGAAAGGGAACTTTGTTTAATGACACAGTTAACTAAACTTTTTAAAACGATAATTTAATCTCATTAATTCATTTCATATGATGTTTTTTTTAGAGGTTCCCAAAAATTTATTAAATTTTACTTGAATTTTAATCTTTAGAAAAAAGTTTCTTATCAATTAAAATTTGAGTTCACTTTAATTTATTAATTTTTCATTTTTAAATACTGAATTTATACTGAATTAATTTTAAAATACTTTTAATATATTAGAATTATTTACTAAGTTTAATTTATCATTTATATTAGCAATTGTTATTCACATAATCATGATGGATATTACCTAGTGTTGCCACAAAATTTTTCAAAAAGAACGAAACTGTTAACATTGTGTATCATTAACCACTAAGATTAAAACTTTTACCTAGTGTTGCTACAAAAATTTTCAAAGATAGAGAAACTGATAACATTATTTATCATAAGCTTACTTAAATTAAAACCTTGTGTTGCCACAAAATTCTTCAAAAATAGTAAAACCACTAACATAATATATAAACTACCATTTATGTACAAAGACTGTTTTTTTAGATTATTAAAAAATGGTTGACTAAAACTTATGGCATTACTAATTTTTAATGTTTAACTGTAACCGACGCTGATTTTTTTTAACATATATTAGGATATGTGTTGTTTTTAAGCATTCAGTTTGCAACTGATTTCCTTTTGAACTTCATAAGCGGCTGTCCTTAGTTTTTGAAAATGGATTCTGTAGCAAATTTGTTAAAAAGACCTCTCGACGAAGTAGTTTCTTCTTCAAAGTATCAACGTTTAGAAGAATGTAATGAACCTGCTTATGTGAATGAATTAAACTTGCTGAGATTTGAAGTTCCCAATGCATTGAACACTAACAATGAGACGATATCATATGATTTATCCACTACTGATTATCCACCGAATGTGAAATCTGAGATTAATACGAATTTTTTTAACTTAATTTCCCAAGACGAATATTTTCAAGACCCCTCTACTAGATGTGAAGAGACTGTGTTAGAAGCAATCAACCTTTCCCAAGCAAGTGATGAAAGTCAATGTACCACTCCGCGAACTAAAAGAGGCAAATCCTGTAATCGTGTTATATTTCGAGAAGAACTCAGTGATTGTGTCTTCTTAATTTTAAAACTGTATAACAGACAATTTTATATACATATTCAAGAGTTTAAACGCAGTGGGCTTACTAATGAAGAAATTGTAACGAAAAATGCAATTTTTATGGATGTTAACAGTTGGTATGAATTTTGCAATAAAATTTTTCCATTTAATTTGAAGTATAAAAGTTCCTCGTTTGTTGCTAATAACATGATTTTAGTGTTAAATTTTAATAATTCTATCATGCGAATTAAACATTTAAAGAATTATTCTCACATTGACTTGAACGAGTATCAGTTAGAAAAGTTAAAAATAAAAGCCTTTGATCTGAATAAAGAACTTCTGCAGCATATTTATGTAAAGCATTTACCGAACTTAATAAGACAGAAATGTATCGTTAGTCACACATCTTTAGAAAATGAACGCATGTGCCAACATAAACTTATAACGTGTATTGAAAATAGTATGTCCAGTATACTAAAGCGCATTTTTGAATGCAATGGTTGTATTTTTAACCACGAATCTGTAATCTTTCATCCCTGTTTGATATTAAATAATCGACAAAAATTTGAACAAATAGGAGAAATGTTATTGACTATAATAGATTTCGACTTTGTTATTTCCTCGTTTTTAAACGAAGTAGATTGTATTAGTGAAAACTTCTTATCTAATATTAATGTAGAAACCATTCAAAACGAATTGTTTAAAATAATGAAATAAAATGTTTTACTTTCTCTTTAATATGTATGTTTAGCTTTTTCAAAACATTTATAAATTGTTTCAATTTGTATGTGCATAAAAAAAGAAACACTTCATTATTAATAAAAAAATATATTAACTATCTTAAAAATAATAATAATAATAATAATAATCTTAATATTTTAATTCATTCTTTTCAAAAATTAGAAAGTTAAAGAGTTAATAAAAATTAATAAGTTAAAAAAACTTTATACAAAAATTAATATCAATAGAAATTTTTTTCAAATGATTAAAATTTATTTTGAAAATTTTAAAATATATTACAACTTATTAAAAATGAGTTTACTGATTTATATGAGTCTGTATATTATTTTCACTCTATTATATTACTGTAACATTACAACAGATTCATAGTTAATGACATATAAACATTAGGATGTATATAAAAGCAATAGATTAATGTACTCTCTTGTTTTATTAAAAATAAAATAACTTCATAAAAATGTTAAAAAAATAAAAAGTTTATGAAAAGTTTAAAAATAATTCATTAGATAAAAAAAAAATCACAAATTAAAAAATATATTTCATAAGTTTACAAAAAAAAAAAAAAAAAAAAAAAAAAAAAAGTAACAAAAAGTTTTATCGAAAAAAAAAAAAAAAAAAAAAAAAAAAAGTAACATAAAAAGTTTTAACAAAAAAAAAAAAAAAAAAAAAAAAGTATTATAAAAAGTGTTATAAAAAGTTTTAACAGAAAAAAAAACTTTACACAAAAAATAATATCAATAGAAATTTTTTTCAAATATTTAAAATTTATTTCACAAAAGTTAAAATGTATTACATCTTATCAAAAATGAGTTTACTGATTTATGTGTGTATGTATATTATTTTCACTGTATTATTTTACTGTAACATACATTTATAGTTAAACACATATAGAACGTGTTTAACATGTGTACAACATGTGTATAACATAGGATGTGTAGGATGTGTATAACATAGGATGTGTATAAAAGCAACGCATTAATATACTATCTTGTTTTATTAAAAGATAAAATAACTTCATAAAAATTAAAAAAAATAAAAATTCATAAGTTTACAAAAAATAAAACTTTATGAAAAATATTTCATACGATTAAAAAAATATATTTATATTTCATAAATTTAAAAAATACATTTATATTTCACAAGTTAAGCAACGCATTAATATACTATCTTGTTTTATTAAAAGATAAAATAACTTCATAAAAATCTTTTCAAAATAAAAAAAGTTTCATAAATTTTCAAATAATAATAATATTTCATAAATTTAAAAAAAAAAATCATAAGTTAAAAGTTATTTCAAAAGTATTACATAAGTTCAAACGTTTAAAAAATACTTTCCAAAATTTAAAAATATTACAACTTATCAAAAATGAGTTTGCCGATTTACTGATTTATGTGTGTATGTTATTTTCATCATATTATCTTACTACCGGCATTAAATAACGTTCGTAATTAAACATTTATAAACGTTAACAAATGTATAAAAGCAATAGATTAATATAGTGTTTTGTTCTATTAAAATTTTAAAAGTTAAAATTAAATCAAAGTTAATTCTTTTGTTTTATAAAAATTCAAAAGTTTAATAAGTATTAGAAATATTTTGTAAATTTAAAGAATGAATTTCTTCCAACTTATTAAAAATGTGTTGACCGATTTACCTACTTATATTTTACTTTCATAATATAATTTTTCTATCGACGTAACATTTTATAGTTGTATAAAAACATTGATTAATATACTCTTTTGTTTTATGAAAATTATAAAACTTTTTTCATAAAGTTAAAAAAAAAATAATAATCAAATGTTGAAAAAATATTTCAACTTATCTAAAAATGAGTCTTCATATTTATATTATCTTACTACCGTCATTACAGAATTCTTAGTTAAACACTTGTAAACATCAGCAAATGTATAAAAGCAGTTGATACTTTCCTGTTTTTATTAAAACTCATACTAACTTTATAAAAATGTTTTCAAATAATAATAATAAAAAAAGCTGTTATTAGATACTCCCCTTTAATTACATCTCATTGATAAGTTTTAATCAACCAAAAAACCGACTATTTATTTTCCCTAGCAATCAGCTATTTATTTACCCTAGTAACCAAAAAGCTTTTATCGGCACATGAACAAAATTTTACGATGTAAGACTCGTCTTTTTAATCGGAAAAACAATGACTTATATTATTTTTTTTTTCCTTACTTAAATGAAACCTTCGCATGTGCATGATAGAACTTGGAAAAATTCATTTAATACACAAATTTAAGGAAAACAGACAAGGTCTTCACACTTCTTTTAGTATTGTACTAACATTTTACCAAATATCTTTAGAACTCAACAAGGTTTTAAATAATTATTTTAATAAAAATTGTCATTTGTAAGTAACATTATTGAACTAACTTGGAAAAATTAACTTGGTAAAACAGGTTTTCGCTGTTCCAACTTAGTAATATTCATAAGTTTATATGTTAATCACCCTGTTTGGTTATGTCCCAGCATGGCTTTATAAAATATATCTTAAAAAAACCTTTAATATTAATGTTTAAAAATATGCAGTAAGTCTTTTATAGATAATTATTTTCACTTCTTTTATTTAAAAACATTTTTAAATAAAATTAATACAGTTGCCAATTTATCTGTGTGTTATGAAATGTGCATGCAAAACTTTTAATTATAATTTTCACATTTTTAGTATTTCAAATTATTGTTTTCAAGGTGTACTAAAATTTGGAAAAATATTTAATTTTCATGCATAATTAAAATAAAATAGTTTAATAATAAAGACACATTTAACATTCTTTACTCACCATCGCAAAACCACGTCCAACGCAGTCAAATGTTTGGGAAGAAATGAAAAATTCAAAGTCCTTATCAGAAAATGTTATCAGATAACTATATCAGAAGACCTGTGACGTCAAAGAACATGTATCATCAACTGATCACGTGATGTATACCACGTGACTAATGCTTTGTTTTCTAGATTGATATCATTCTATTAATTAATTAATTCTTTGTTAAAAGTTTAACAAAACATGATATCACAGATATTAGTTACAATCAGCATTTGTTTTAAACTAGTGAATTAATTAATTAATAATTAAAAGAATGATTAAATTATTTAATAAATGAATGATATCAATCTAGAAAACAAAGCATTAGTCACGTGGTATACATCACGTGATCAGTTGATGATACATGTTCTTTGACGTCACAGGTCTTCTGATATAGTTATCTGATAACATTTTCTGATAAGGACTTTGAATTTTTCATTTCTTCCCAAACATTTGACTGCGTTGGACGTGGTTTTGCGATGGTGAGTAAAGAATGTTAAATGTGTCTTTATTATTAAACTATTTTATTTTAATTATGCATGAAAATTAAATATTTTTCCAAATTTTAGTACACCTTGAAAACAATAATTTGAAATACTAAAAATGTGAAAATTATAATTAAAAGTTTTGCATGCACATTTCATAACACACAGATAAATTGGCAACTGTATTAATTTTATTTAAAAATGTTTTTAAATAAAAGAAGTGAAAATAATTATCTATAAAAGACTTACTGCATATTTTTAAACATTAATATTAAAGGTTTTTTTAAGATATATTTTATAAAGCCATGCTGGGACATAACCAAACAGGGTGATTAACATATAAACTTATGAATATTACTAAGTTGGAACAGCGAAAACCTGTTTTACCAAGTTAATTTTTCCAAGTTAGTTCAATAATGTTACTTACAAATGACAATTTTTATTAAAATAATTATTTAAAACCTTGTTGAGTTCTAAAGATATTTGGTAAAATGTTAGTACAATACTAAAAGAAGTGTGAAGACCTTGTCTGTTTTCCTTAAATTTGTGTATTAAATGAATTTTTCCAAGTTCTATCATGCACATGCGAAGGTTTCATTTAAGTAAGGAAAAAAAAAATAATATAAGTCATTGTTTTTCCGATTAAAAAGACGAGTCTTACATCGTAAAATTTTGTTCATGTGCCGATAAAAGCTTTTTGGTTACTAGGGTAAATAAATAGCTGATTGCTAGGGAAAATAAATAGTCGGTTTTTTGGTTGATTAAAACTTATCAATGAGATGTAATTAAAGGGGAGTATCTAATAACAGCTTTTTTTATTATTATTATTTGAAAACATTTTTATAAAGTTAGTATGAGTTTTAATAAAAACAGGAAAGTATCAACTGCTTTTATACATTTGCTGATGTTTACAAGTGTTTAACTAAGAATTCTGTAATGACGGTAGTAAGATAATATAAATATGAAGACTCATTTTTTGATAAGTTGAAATATTTTTTCAACATTTGATTATTATTTTTTTTTTAACTTTATGAAAAAAGTTTTATAATTTTCATAAAACAAAAGAGTATATTAATCAATGTTTTTATACAACTATAAAATGTTACGTCGATAGAAAAATTATATTATGAAAGTAAAATATAAGTAGGTAAATCGGTCAACACATTTTTAATAAGTTGGAAGAAATTCATTCTTTAAATTTACAAAATATTTCTAATACTTATTAAACTTTTGAATTTTTATAAAACAAAAGAATTAACTTTGATTTAATTTTAACTTTTAAAATTTTAATAGAACAAAACACTATATTAATCTATTGCTTTTATACATTTGTTAACGTTTATAAATGTTTAATTACGAACGTTATTTAATGCCGGTAGTAAGATAATATGATGAAAATAACATACACACATAAATCAGTAAATCGGCAAACTCATTTTTGATAAGTTGTAATATTTTTAAATTTTGGAAAGTATTTTTTAAACGTTTGAACTTATGTAATACTTTTGAAATAACTTTTAACTTATGATTTTTTTTTTTAAATTTATGAAATATTATTATTATTTGAAAATTTATGAAACTTTTTTTATTTTGAAAAGATTTTTATGAAGTTATTTTATCTTTTAATAAAACAAGATAGTATATTAATGCGTTGCTTAACTTGTGAAATATAAATGTATTTTTTAAATTTATGAAATATAAATATATTTTTTTAATCGTATGAAATATTTTTCATAAAGTTTTATTTTTTGTAAACTTATGAATTTTTATTTTTTTTAATTTTTATGAAGTTATTTTATCTTTTAATAAAACAAGATAGTATATTAATGCGTTGCTTTTATACACATCCTATGTTATACACATCCTACACATCCTATGTTATACACATGTTGTACACATGTTAAACACGTTCTATATGTGTTTAACTATAAATGTATGTTACAGTAAAATAATACAGTGAAAATAATATACATACACACATAAATCAGTAAACTCATTTTTGATAAGATGTAATACATTTTAACTTTTGTGAAATAAATTTTAAATATTTGAAAAAAATTTCTATTGATATTATTTTTTGTGTAAAGTTTTTTTTTCTGTTAAAACTTTTTATAACACTTTTTATAATACTTTTTTTTTTTTTTTTTTTTTTGTTAAAACTTTTTATGTTACTTTTTTTTTTTTTTTTTTTTTTTTTTCGATAAAACTTTTTGTTACTTTTTTTTTTTTTTTTTTTTTTTTTTTTTTTTTTTGTAAACTTATGAAATATATTTTTTAATTTGTGATTTTTTTTTATCTAATGAATTATTTTTAAACTTTTCATAAACTTTTTATTTTTTTAACATTTTTATGAAGTTATTTTATTTTTAATAAAACAAGAGAGTACATTAATCTATTGCTTTTATATACATCCTAATGTTTATATGTCATTAACTATGAATCTGTTGTAATGTTACAGTAATATAATAGAGTGAAAATAATATACAGACTCATATAAATCAGTAAACTCATTTTTAATAAGTTGTAATATATTTTAAAATTTTCAAAATATATTTTAATCATTTGAAAAAAATTTCTATTGATATTAATTTTTGTATAAAGTTTTTTTAACTTATTAATTTTTATTAACTCTTTAACTTTCTAATTTTTGAAAAGAATGAATTAAAATATTAAGATTATTATTATTATTATTATTATTTTTAAGATAGTTAATATATTTTTTTATTAATAATGAAGTGTTTCTTTTTTTATGCACATACAAATTGAAACAATTTATAAATGTTTTGAAAAAGCTAAACATACATATTAAAGAGAAAGTAAAACATTTTATTTCATTATTTTAAACAATTCGTTTTGAATGGTTTCTACATTAATATTAGATAAGAAGTTTTCACTAATACAATCTACTTCGTTTAAAAACGAGGAAATAACAAAGTCGAAATCTATTATAGTCAATAACATTTCTCCTATTTGTTCAAATTTTTGTCGATTATTTAATATCAAACAGGGATGAAAGATTACAGATTCGTGGTTAAAAATACAACCATTGCATTCAAAAATGCGCTTTAGTATACTGGACATACTATTTTCAATACACGTTATAAGTTTATGTTGGCACATGCGTTCATTTTCTAAAGATGTGTGACTAACGATACATTTCTGTCTTATTAAGTTCGGTAAATGCTTTACATAAATATGCTGCAGAAGTTCTTTATTCAGATCAAAGGCTTTTATTTTTAACTTTTCTAACTGATACTCGTTCAAGTCAATGTGAGAATAATTCTTTAAATGTTTAATTCGCATGATAGAATTATTAAAATTTAACACTAAATTCATGTTATTAGCAACAAACGAGGAACTTTTATACTTCAAATTAAATGGAAAAATTTTATTGCAAAATTCATACCAACTGTTAACATCCATAAAAATTGCATTTTTCGTTACAATTTCTTCATTAGTAAGCCCACTGCGTTTAAACTCTTGAATATGTATATAAAATTGTCTGTTATACAGTTTTAAAATTAAGAAGACACAATCACTGAGTTCTTCTCGAAATATAACACGATTACAGGATTTGCCTCTTTTAGTTCGCGGAGTGGTACATTGACTTTCATCACTTGCTTGGGAAAGGTTGATTGCTTCTAACACAGTCTCTTCACATCTAGTAGAGGGGTCTTGAAAATATTCGTCTTGGGAAATTAAGTTAAAAAAATTCGTATTAATCTCAGATTTCACATTCGGTGGATAATCAGTAGTGGATAAATCATATGATATCGTCTCATTGTTAGTGTTCAATGCATTGGGAACTTCAAATCTCAGCAAGTTTAATTCATTCACATAAGCAGGTTCATTACATTCTTCTAAACGTTGATACTTTGAAGAAGAAACTACTTCGTCGAGAGGTCTTTTTAACAAATTTGCTACAGAATCCATTTTCAAAAACTAAGGACAGCCGCTTATGAAGTTCAAAAGGAAATCAGTTGCAAACTGAATGCTTAAAAACAACACATATCCTAATATATGTTAAAAAAAATCAGCGTCGGTTACAGTTAAACATTAAAAATTAGTAATGCCATAAGTTTTAGTCAACCATTTTTTAATAATCTAAAAAAACAGTCTTTGTACATAAATGGTAGTTTATATATTATGTTAGTGGTTTTACTATTTTTGAAGAATTTTGTGGCAACACAAGGTTTTAATTTAAGTAAGCTTATGATAAATAATGTTATCAGTTTCTCTATCTTTGAAAATTTTTGTAGCAACACTAGGTAAAAGTTTTAATCTTAGTGGTTAATGATACACAATGTTAACAGTTTCGTTCTTTTTGAAAAATTTTGTGGCAACACTAGGTAATATCCATCATGATTATGTGAATAACAATTGCTAATATAAATGATAAATTAAACTTAGTAAATAATTCTAATATATTAAAAGTATTTTAAAATTAATTCAGTATAAATTCAGTATTTAAAAATGAAAAATTAATAAATTAAAGTGAACTCAAATTTTAATTGATAAGAAACTTTTTTCTAAAGATTAAAATTCAAGTAAAATTTAATAAATTTTTGGGAACCTCTAAAAAAAACATCATATGAAATGAATTAATGAGATTAAATTATCGTTTTAAAAAGTTTAGTTAACTGTGTCATTAAACAAAGTTCCCTTTCTTCTCACTTGTAAATAAGTGAAATGTAATCTTGGTTGATATTTTTCATGTATCAGCTAGTTCCTGTTAAAATTGTTTTGTTACCGGATGTTTGTGCAAGGTAGTGAATAAGTGCTGATAAGATACTATGTTAAGTTGCAAACAATTCCATTCTAATAATAAGACATTAATAGTGATTAAAATTCAGAAAAATGTGTGTGTGTGTGTGTGGGCTGAGAGTGGCCAACCTCCCCGCGGTTCAGCCTGGGCAATGAGAGCTCTGTATTTGATCAATTCAACTTAATTCGTTTTGAGAAAATTCAAAGTTCTCAGCTAATGACCACAAAAAAATTATATTTTTTAATTATTTTTAAATGTTTTGATTATGAAAATCTAGAATGGTAATGAAGTAGAATTATTATTATTTTTAAATGAATAAAAATTTACATAGTAATTTCAATATGTTTATCAACATCGATAAAAGTTTTAATTTAAGTAATGAATGATACATAATGTTATCAGTTTCGCTCTTTTTGAAAAGTTGTTTGGAAACACAAGGTAATATCCATCATGATAATGTGAATAACAATTGCTAACATAAATGATAAATTAAACTTGGTAAATAATTCTAATAAATTAAAACGAAAATATCTTTGGTTTGAATGTGATAACATGAGTCGATATTCAGAAATAAGAGATTTGCATCCTCTTTATATGTTTTCTTTATGAAATTATAATGAAAATTGTACATCAACATTTTGGATGACTCCAATATCATGAACCCAACATAAATCGGTCGATTCATGAGTATGCTAGTTTTCATCCTTTCAATAACAGCATCACATGTTTTAAAAGATTTAAAAGTGGGTGAAGCCACTAATTTCTTGGCTCTTTTTTCGTTATTAACAAGTACAATATTTCTACGTTTTCGTAGTTTTCCCAAACACAGAGTTATTCATTAGTTTAAAAAAGTCCTTTTCAAAAGAGGATTCAGCTTTTTTTCTTTTCTCAGTATTAAAATTGATATAATTTTAAGCCAAGGTGTTTGTCTGAATTTAAGGACTTTGTGAACAACTGTAAGTTTTAATCCGAGTTGTAAATAAAATTTAAGATTACGATAATGAGTGATAAAATTCTGTTTATCCTTTAAATTTGGAATGAGTTTAGGGGTTCCTATGAATTTTCTGTTTGTGCAAGGCAGTGAATACGTGTTGATAACATACTATTTTAAGTTAGAGATGATTCGATTGTAATATGTAATCTTAGTTGATATTTTTCTTATATCAGCTAGTTCCTGTTAAAATTGTTTGGTTATCGGATGTTTGTGCAAGGCAGTGAATACGTGTAGATAACATACTATTTTAAGTTAGAGATGATTCGATTGTAATATAAGACATGCGGC
This sequence comes from Maratus speculifer, assembly GCA_964019185.1. Lineage (NCBI taxonomy): Eukaryota > Metazoa > Arthropoda > Arachnida > Araneae > Salticidae > Maratus > Maratus speculifer. Next base: position 310,079,950 of record OZ025289.1, read on the forward strand.
CACAGGCGGGATGAGCAATGGGCAATTGTGATTAATGTTTAATTAAGCAGACTCACCTTCCTCCTTAACGCAATACTCGATTATCTCACAGGCGTGATGAGCAATGCTTAATTGATCAGACTCAATTTTTTAAAATTATTAATTTCCAACGAAAATTCGATCCAACAGAGGGCAGCACCCAAATAAAAATCTTCCGGGGGGGGGGGTGAAGTTTGGAAAATGAGGAGGTTACCCCTTTGCTATAGTATGATATTATAAGCTTCAGATCCTAAATAAAAAAAATTAAGCCCCTAAAAAATTAAGCCCCTCTAAAAATTAAGCCCTCCCCTTTCCTAAAATCTCATCTTACTATAACATATTTTACGATATGTTCAAATTTCCTTCCTACTCTAAGTTGATTCCAATCTTTAAGAAAAAAAAAAATACATTTAAGCTCCTCCTAAAAATAAGCCCCCTAAAAATTAAGCCCCCCCCCCTTCCTAAAATCTCATCATACTGTAACATATTTTACGATATGTTCAAATTTCCTTCCTACTCTAAGTTGATTCCAATCTTAAAGAAAAAAAATACATTTAAGCCTTTCAGAAAAATAAGCCCTCTAAAAATTAAGCCCTCCCCCCCCCCCTCTTTCCTAAAATCACATCATACTGTAACAGAGTCAAAACATCCTTCACCCATTTTCAAATATCTTTCATACTCTAAGTTGATTCCAATCTCTACTTAAATTTAAACTCCCAAAAAAAAAAAATTTAAGCCCCCCTCAATTTTAAGCCCCTCCTAAAAAATAAGCCCTCCCCTCTCTCTCTCTCTCAAAAAATCCTATCATACTCTAACAGACTCCAAACATCCACCCCTCTACTACAGTATAATCTCCTACGTTTCAAACCCTAAAAAAAAATTTAAGCCCCCTCAATTTTAAGCCCTCCCCCATCATCCTACTATAGTATGATACACTCTCCATCAGATAAGCTTCTCTTTCAGGTGGTGGTGGTGGTGCTCCCTCTCTCTGTGAGGTGGTGGTGGTTCCACCTCCACCACCCACCACCCACCACCTACTCAATCGAACTGTCCTTTTTACACTACTAAGATATCTCGACTACACTTCAGTATTTTTATTATTTATTTATTTATTCATTGGATTACTGAGATCGATATGTTCAAAGACTGTTTTTGATTTTTTGATTTTGTTTACAGATATTTTTAATGCGGACACTTTCATTTTCGGAACTGGTTTGAAAAGTGAAAGAAAGGCAGTGAAAAAAATACTGCAATCAAAATCGAAAAAGTAAAAAATGGCCTGCATACAGATCAATCTCAGCTGTCCAATGCAAATAAATAAATAAATAAAACACTTAAAAATATTGAAATGCAACCGAGATATCCTTATAAATTTCTTCCATAGGCTTAGCATTAGTGAACGGGTCTTTTCATTTGACCGATGTATCTTCCGCCAGTGTTGCCAGTTTAGTGGGTTTTTTAAAAAATTCAGATATTTACCCCTATTTCCGCATAGTAATATTCGTCTTATCTAATAAAAGATTAATTAAGGTGAACATTATTAATTGGAAATAGTATATGATATCTGTTTGAGAAATTCCGCTAAAATAGCAAAACTGCAAACTGTTCGTGCATCCTGATTTTATTTGTCTTCAAGTTCGCAGAAAATGAATGAAATTCGTTTGAAAAATGTGCCTCAGTTTAGTAAATCTTTATCTTTCGCACCAGAAACTTTTAAATGGGTTATATTTTTATAACTTCGGTGAAAAGAGCAATTAATTTTTTTCCAAATTTCCGATGGGATTTTAATATTACAGAAAGACAATTGCTTGCGCCTGAAAAGGTTATTAATTTTTACTCAATTACATACTGACTCTAATTAATTTTGAAGCATGAAATTTTATTAACTATTTGGGAAAATAGTTATTGTTCTCTTTAGAGAATTAGGAAATCTGAAGTATATCTGAATCTTATCTTTTTATTGGTTGAATTCCGCAACTTATTTTATTTTATTTATTTTCTGATTGGTCTATGCTTAATGTCTAGAAACGAAATACTTCTGTTTTTTACTTTATTCGTTTTCTGATTGGTTCTACGTTTAATGTCCAAAAATGGAATACTTCTGTTGCCACGTTGACAAAAAAAGTATTAAAAACTACAAAAAAATTAATAACTTAAAAACAAATTGAGATACGGGTTTCAAACAAGTTGCATTTAAAAGTAAATTTTTTTCTTTACACGAGGGTGTAAAAATTGAAAATGTATGATTTTAGAAGTTTTAAAATTTGCAGAACCGAAAATTGCTAAACTGAACATTTAGTATTTGTTTATGATTGGTCCAGGAATATTAACACGTCTCTAACTCTAAAAGTCCAGGCATATTAATATGATTCTGCTATTGTGTAATCTACGTTTTGATCATCATAAAAATGATGTTATTGTTTTTTTTAAACATATAGAAATCATTTATAAGTTTAAAATAGTATATAGTCTTTGGTATAGTAAATAGTTTATAGTCTTTGAAAATATTTTTTTACAAATAGGCGTTAATTTGTAAAATTACTTTTTTTTTTTTAGTAAAAAAAATGAATATTTGTTTGCATCAATATTGTAAAAAAACTAAAAAAGAAAAAAAAGAAAAAAAAAATCATAGCCGTAAAAACATATTACTTTCGTTAAAAAGGACATAGCAAATGACAAATCAGACTGTGTACTGCCATTTTTAACTAATCAAATTCGACTCGCACTGAATCAAATTTTTTCAGAAAGCGCCAAATTACGCGTAAAGTACGAGTCAAATTGCTTTGATTTATTTTTCGAAAAAAGAAAAAAGCTAATTTATAGCAAATATTACAGCTGTTAAAGAATGGTGTTCGTATAACATCTATCTTCATCCCGGAGAAGAACCATTGTTTCAATGGACGTTTAAAAAGAAAGCAATTGGAGATCGCCAATAGAATCAGGGTAATATAAAAATTGTTCTATTATAAAGGGTCTGCTATTTATGTTCTCAGCGTTGTCATCCTGTCTCTTCAATTGGGTAAATGGCGTTTTCCTGCCGTTCTTAAAAAGGAAGACACGATCGTCTGCTGTCATGGAACGGAATTTTCATCGTAGGACTTCAAATCCTTTTCCACTCGTGTTTCATGGAACGTCTGTGAGTCACTGTTTTTGTTGAGTTACCCATTAAAGAGCGATTGCGAAGACGGGATATGAAAGAAATCATTTAGACATTTCAACTTTACTTTCTTTCTCAGTCCATCTCCCATCCATTTTCAAAAAAAAAAAAAAAAAAAAAAGAAAGAAAAAAAGAAGAGAAAAAAGAAAGAAAGAAAAAAAAGAAAAGAAAAGGAAAAGAGAAGTAAATAAAATAAACCGAAAAATCATGCATACAGCATACATTGTGAAACACTTTTCAACACATTCACAATACTGAAACGAAACTGAATTGTTTATTAAAGTAAAAGATTATGTCTAAATAAACAATTTAATAAACAATTTTTTTTTTTTTTTTTTTTTTTTAAGAAGAATAGTTCCGCTTATTTTTCTACATTTTACCATATTAAAAAACTTATTGCCAACTTTTACCAATTTCTATCGTCTTGATTTTCCATAACATTTTCACTAAAAAATAACAAAAAATTAGTTAAAAAACACAATAACATATGATTAAATTTCTTATGTACGTTTTCATTTTTCATGCCTGGCATACATTTATAGAGGTTTTAAAAATATCTCTCAAACAAATATCAAGGATTTTAAATATAGAATCCTTTTAAATGAAATTTTATTTTTTAAAAATGTTAATAATAAGAAACTTCAAAAGGGCGCCATGGCTCCCGGGAACGCCGCGTTGGACAGTCCTGCCGTATACAATATTAAAATATCAAGCTACTTCCCCTCCCATTTACCAAAAGTTAAAGTTTTTTTTCTGTTGTTTTGCTTACAAATTCTATACTAATCTCTACCAAATCAGTTTTAAAGGCTTCCTCTTTCTAATATGCAATAGCATCAAATTATTGAGTCTATGTTGACCCATTGTTTGATGGCGGTATGTCTGTTTGAAGAAGAGCATTGAAAGATCTCTGAGATGTCAGTAATGATACTGGAATAACCAATATAAATTCTGGCAAAAGGTAAATTTCAGAAAATAATTTTTTACTAGCTCCTGCGATGACATCATTTTAATTGTGATCGACAATGCATTTCTGACAGTTAATTTCGGACTAGTGTTTGTAGAAATGTCAACTTTGCAGAAAGGTTTGTCAAATCATAACCGTCAGCATGTACTATTCTAAGCTTTTGTTTCATATCGTCTGACATGGTTGAAGCTGAATCGGTGAATATGGATTCGATCTTTATGAGAGAGTCAAAAGTTTTTGATTAAATCATTTTATTAATTCATTGGTTGCAAGCAGGAATTTGGTTGATCAGAAATCAACCAAAATAATCAATCAGTTGATTTAGAAAAAGAAAGTTGCATAGCAGTAACTGCTATACATAGTCAGTTTTGAACAGCAGTTAGACACTTTTGTATAGCAAGTAAAAAATAGCTAACGTAACTTTTAAATCTTGAAAATTTACAATTTTTTTTTTTAAGCAATATTTAACCAAAAGCATGACGCCGTGATTAGCGAGTAACAGTGATTCAGTAATCAATCACAGCGTCAGGGCGGGAACAAATCATGTGTTTACTGGGAAAACTACGCCCAGCAATGGCGTCTTGCTGTACTTCCATTGTAAATAAACACTTGGGGAGAGTGAAAACACAATGTATGTCGTTTAAAAACATCTTTAAATTTTAACTATAAGTGTACATGACATAACAAAGGGTGTGGGAAATATGCATCGCAATGATTGCGATTTAATGCATTTCTTGGATCGCGTTTTAGTTAAATTTGAATCGCAAATTGCGATGCGATACCGCTTAAATCGAACCCTGGTTGCAAAGTTCAGTGCTTTGCTGAAAATTCTCAATTTTTCTTATTGTTCGATGTGTTGGAGCGTAGTGATGGCTTGTTTGCTCATATCTTATTAAAACTATCTTTAGTTTGGAGATTTTTATCTTTATTTTTTATTTTTTTTTTTTTTTATTTCTTCCGGGGGAACTGAGCCTGTGTGAAATATCCCAGGGGGAGCCACAGCTCCCCCGGTTCCTACGCCTATGTTTCTGAATAACAACACCTGCTAGTTTCATGCATTTCCGAACAAAAAAAATTAATGCATGTGTCACAAAGTTGCCCTTTTTGATTTAAGAACACCCTTAAAACAATAATTAAAAAATAGGTTCTAAAAAACGCACTTTCGACATTTACTGTTCATAGGCAGTATTGCACATAAATCTTCTTGCGCGTCCTTGTAAATGAACGATAAATTCTATGCACACGATATGAACAATATTCTCGTGATGTCACAATGGGAATCATGAGGCGTAAAAATAACGGCTGTTACGTTTGTTTCGTTATTGACCCCTCCAATTTATCTATAGTTTTTTTTTTTTTTTTTTTTTTTTGTGAATAATGTGGAAGTGACTAGTACTAAACTTCGTACATATTGTATATATGCATAAATTTTATAATCGATAGTGCTCACATTTGTATCAGGGCTGTAGCCAGAAGTAAATAATAGGGGGGGGGGGGGGCTCAAGAAAATCTAGAGGGGAAGGATCATATTTTCTCTCTCTCTGACGCAGCAAAATAAATTAGTGCCTACATATTGTAGGTACTATGTTTCTTATTAAACTGTTGTAATAATTTCATGTTATGCTAAGAAAAGAATAGGATGATGAAAAATTCGAGTCTATAACAAATGCAATATTAAACATCATACTATCTTCATATGTGCATATAGGACGAGCATGTCTTGAAACACTTATTTTAGTTATAATTTAGTATTTCTGCAAAACCGTGAAAGGGCCCCAAAACTAAATTAGATTACTGAAAAGAATTTCGTTTGGATTTTCGGAGCAGAAATTCATTTAATGATCTTGGAATATTTTCCAGGGGCTGGGCCGCCCATAGCAACCCCTTAGCTATGGCCTTGATAAGTATACAGGATATTCCAAAAAAGTAGCCACAACTTTAATGAAAAATGCCAGTTTGACAATATTAGAAAAAAATGATAGATTGATTGACTCGAGTATTTCTCTGCAAACTTTTACTTTGCTTATCTACATACATTATAAGATGTCTAAAATAGAAGGCTCAAAATTGGTCACAATTAATTATTTAATTTGTCACGTTACGAGGAAACTCTTTTGAAAACAATAGAATACTAAGTTGTCATAATAAAATTTTAATCATTAGTTTTCTAATGATATAGTTTGTTTTTAGGTAGATTTCGTATGAAATACAAAATGTAGGAATTATATAATGTGACGCATTGATCAGTTTTTTTTTTTTTATAAAATCAGAATATATTTTTTAAAAAAGCTGCCAAAAAGGGTATTTTGAACAGAATTTCCCGAAGTGATCGTGATTGCAAATTTGAGGAAGCATTCAAATAACAAATTGCGTTTTTTCTGACTCATTTTAAAATTCAGTTTTGCTCTCAAACGCATCCATTTGACAGGTTCTCTTATTTAGGAGCTGTATAATGTGCTACATTGGTCAGTTTTTTGATAAAGGCTGAACATATTTTAAAAAATGCTGTCAAAGTGGGTACTTCGCACAAAATTTCCCGAGACGATCATGATTAAGAATTGAGGTTGTATTCAAATAACAAATTGGTTAGTTATAACTCATTTTTAAATTTAATTTTGCTCTGAAACGCATTCAATTGACAGTTTTTTGTTATTTACGAATTATATAATGTACCGTATTAGTCGATTTTTTAATAAAGTCAGAATATATTTCAAAATAATAGGTTGTCAAAATGGGCATTTGAGCCGAATTTAGCTTAAGATTTTTCTTATAAAACAAGTTCTTACAGAAAAAGGAAATTAAAAATGTTTCAAAAGAGGCCAAATAAAGTTGTTAAACTGGGTTTATCTGTAATGAAATTTTATTTTATGTTGTTGAAATGAGCACTCTTCGAAATCTACCTCCGCCTATAGGCTAAGCCGACAGGGATTTTTTGCATGGGTATAGGTAGTATTGGTAGCAGAGTGGGAAAAATGACCCCACTCCCTTCCTAAATGCTTGAAAATGCATGAATTTCGGTCACTTGTGGCCATTGGTGTAGTCGTAAAAAACAGAGGTTATACGCTCTAAGCAGAGGGTATACGCTCAAGGCAGAGGGTATAATACCCTAGAATGTATATACTTACACCTTTCTGGAGAAACAGGGGGTATACGGTTTTACTTAAGAAAATCCAGAAGATATACGGCGTATACACTTCACTACATCCCTGCTTGTGGCTAATTTTAAGAATATGGCACCCTTTAATGAAAATCCTGATTACTATCATGGGGGTTCCCCAAAAAGGAAGGCCCGTGGCAATTGCCCCGCATGCCCTTACATAAATCGGGTCCTGGATAGATGTATGGATTTATTTTCGCGGAGTGTATGAAAATAATAAAATTATTTATTTACTTAATCATTTCCAATGTTGTTGTTTTTTTTGGGAGGGGGGGGGGGAGGGGTAACATTCTTCCATACAATAAGAAAGGGACTGAAGTTTCACGAAAATGTTACAGATGAAATGTTCGGATACGCGAAAATTTTAATAAACAGTGTATTATTTTTTGTATAAGAAACCCGTAGAAAGTAATATTAGCAGGCCCCGATTACCGAATAAGTACAAGAAGCAGGTGCTTTCCTTAAAAAAATTTGAAAAGGATCGAAATTGAGAAAACAGAGGCCCAAATTTTATATTGAATTGATTCCATTTCAAAATGTTAATTTCTCTTCAAATTATCTATTTTAAAATATATATTAAAAAGTGTTTCTTATAGTTTTCATAACAAATTGATTTAGATCAAATTCAACCAATTGCAATTCATCAGTTCATTATTTTAGATGTATGTTTATTTTATATACTGAGTTTAAGTAACACTGAATTTGGCTTATATGAGCAACATAAAAAATTTATAATTTATTGCCAAAATTGACAGAAGAATTTCAAAATGTTGATATTTTATGTTGTGCATACATTTTGAATTCAACCTTTTTATCCAACTTAAATTTTTACGCTCATACCATGCAAAACCCTTTTTTGCATATATTTTTCTTGGTTGTATTCCATTTTTGTATAAGGGGAACATGAAAAAAAAAAATAATAATCAAATATATAAATTTAACTAAGCCATTTTTTGGAATAATATTCGTAAACATTGGTAAGTTTCAGAGTATGTTGAATTTTGAAAAATTTTCTTGAATGAAAGGGGCCTTGAAATGACATTGTTTTAAAGTTAAAAATCCGCCAAGTTGGAGAAAAAAAAAAAAAAAAAAAAAAAAAAAGAAAAAAAAAAGAGAAAGAAAGAGAGAGAGAGAGAGAGAGGAGAGGAGGTGCACTACATGCTATGTACATTTTTCATTTTATGTGTAATTTATTGTACAAATTTCATGAATTTGAGTTGATTTATATTTAACGAAACTGAGAAAACTGCACCCCTATATTTCTACTCCTGTGTGGACAGTTTTCCTTTGATCTAGTTGAGCACAGCTAAGCATTTGATAGAAAAGAAATTTTCTCATGTATTTTTAAAATAGGCGAAAATACTCATTGACTATATATGCTTCATTTTAAGAAAGTTCAAATGTTAAGGCTTTAGGAAATTTTTTTGATAGCTATTAATTTCTATGCATAAAGCATTCATTTAATGTATACTATTTTTTTATTGCAATCAAATATGATAAATTATTTTAGTGTTTGAACACATATATATATTTATATCTATATATATATATATTGGAATATAATGGAATTTGATGGTTGATAAAATTTTTGAAGAATCAAATTTCTTATGGTGGTGGGAGGTAGGGGAGGGCTAGCTCCCCTCAAATACGTCCCTATCATAGTTAAAAAGAATCTGAGTGAGATTTTCTCGCATATATTTTTATAATTAGCCAAAATATCTATTGATTATAAAGCTCTCGGCTTGAGAAAGTTGAATAGTATAGAAAATATTTTTGAAAATGATTAGTTTTGTTATCAAATCTGACAAATTATCTAAGCCTTTGAACAATTTTTGAAATATTGTTGAGCCTGAGCTATGATGACAGATAAATTTTCTGAAATTTCAAATTTCTTGAGAGGGAGAGGGGAGGGTGCTGTTGCCCTTCCAGCCAGAAAGACGAAAAACTGATGGTCACGTGATCAGAATCTATTATAATTCGGTCATTTATATTTCAAAAAACTCATTACAATTGGCGGATTCTATAAACCTATTTTTTTTTCCAACAGAGAGAAACTCTACTCTATACCTCGTCTGTACATTCAAAAAAGTATGACTTAGAACATTGTTTTGTTTAGAAATGTAAATTAGCCTGTAGTGGTGCCATCTGTGAGTTATCACACTCACCATTTCGATACTTCCACAAAATGAAATAGGAAATCCAAAATCTTTTTGGTAGTGGCGCCATCTCTGGGAAAGACTCAAAGCAATTTCGCATCTTTAAATATTTTTCCCCACCCTACAACGCGCAATTTTCACATATTTTCCGATTAATCTTTAAGGCATGATTATTAAAATGATTTCCAACAGAATAGTTTTTTTCCGATAAATGAATCATATTGTAAGTTTAGTAGGGCTGTTCTCAAATCAAAAAGGTGCAACTTTATGACATGACATAAGTTTTAATTCATTTTTGTTCGGAAACGCATGAAATCGGCAGCAGGTGTTATTTAGAAAATATGTAAGCAAATGATTTTTCTATTGAAATGCGCTTTAATATTTTTACATATTAAACGTTTCTCAAGCAAACAATATAAATTGCAAAAATGTTCAAAATAAGACTTATTTTTGATGAAATAGTCCTGTCTTAATTTTCGATAAGTTACACTTTTTAATTTTAATACAGCCAAAGGAAGTTATACAGCAAACATCTCCTAATCCGGCACCTGACCCATGCAGGTTATGAAATTTTTCAGATTACAGGATGAATGTCGGGAAAAACGTTCTGAAGTTAGAATTAAAAAAAAAAAAAAATACTATAAAGCACCTTTTTAAATCGCTTTTTCACCTTCCAACAGCTCGAACTTTTCCGATACAATTTCAGATACATTTTTAAAAGTAGATACATGAAACTTGCTGAGGGGATTTTTGAAGAGACGTATAAGGTGCTGTGTGATGTCATTTTACACTCCATTCCCTAGAATTGGATTTATAAACAATTAGCTTCTCAGTATGACTCCTTTTTTTCGTTCACAGATCTCCCGCTTCAGAAAGATCGGTTCAAAATGCCGTTTTTGATTGATTTTTCTTTTGCAATACTTTCTGCATTTATCAAAGAATCGAGAATCACGGCACCTTGTGTACTTTCTAAATAAGACAATTTGCCAGTTTGATGCATATGAGAGCAAAAATGAATTTAAAAACAAATAGGAAAATAAGCAATTCCAATCAAAATACACCCTTAAACTGGTTGACAATAAAAAGAATTTACTCAATGTAAAGTACAACATATGAGGATGTGAGTTACCAGTGGTGCAGCCAAGGGAGAGGGGTTTTGGGGTTAAAACCCCTCACAGAGCTAAGAAAGATTGCTATAATTGCTGCTTATATGAATCAAACCAAATTTAATACCTAAACTTTTTGCGTATTTCTGAATCTACCGCTTTGTTGAATTAGATTAAATGGCAAAAATTCTACTTAAAACTGTGAAAGTGCATATTACATGCATAAGTCAAAATTGATTATTTGAACTAAGTCACTTTTTTGAGATGTGTTATAGAATGATGGTTTCCTGTTTAATTCATACCCAGATATTTTTAGAGAACTTTAACATTAACGAAGATATTTTAACAAAATTTTCAACAAGTTTATGTTAATTAATGCCAAATTCGATGTCATGTGGTGGAAAACCCCTGAAATACCGATTTTAGTGGTTGACACATAGGTTCATTACTCTCTTTTCCTCACTTTTATGTTTTCTAACTCTAACTTTGTAAATGCTGTTTAAATGGAACATGACCAATGCAACTGCAGAAAAGATGTATTATGATTTGATACAGTAAATATACTGATTCTATTAACCGATGATTCAAATAATTGGCAAACACCTTTATCAGAAACTCAAAACCCCCTCTAAAACCGAATTCTGCCTGCACCACTGTGAGTTTCAAAACTCTTCTTATCCAGAAAATCAAGTTTTGGGAAATCGCGAAAAGCCTCCGAATCCGAAGTCCATAGGTTTTCCTTGAAAGCCAAAATTTTACAATGGTGTAAACAGGAAATAAAACTACTTTTGTAATAAGTTGATACATAATTTTTCCATTCGTAAGTTTCATCAAATTATTATTATAGACATTAGGAGTGATTAAACAAATATGTATACACATATTTTTTGAAAATCATGCAAGATTAAAATCAAGTTTTGGGAAATTGCCAAAAGCTGCGAGTCCATAGGTTTTCAGGGTTCATACTTATTTTGCAAGAAAAAATCCCCTGAGAATCTCCTGATGTATTTTCCAAGATGTACAATTTTTCCATATCAACAATTAACAACAATTTGATATTACATATGTTAATAAAGCACGCGAACAACAACAACTGCCCCCAATTTCCCAGAGTAAACTGTCATCTTGGCAGGTTTTCCCAGATTTGGGAATTTTTTTTTTCTGCTATCCCCTGAAATTCTCTTGATTTTTAGAACCTAAAATTCATCCCCTTATTTTCCCAGGAATTCCATATTCCCTTGATGAGTATGAACCCTGGTTTTCCTTGAAAGCCAAAATTTTACACTGGTAGAAACAGGAAATAAAACTGCTTTTGTAATGGGTTGATACATAAGGATTATTTTACTATCAACATCAATTATGTAACAAATAAATCTAAAAACAAACTGCCTCTGACTTTTGCAAAAAATTCTATTACTGTTACAGTGAAACTAACAGAAGAAAACAGATACATCATTAATAAAAATATACTTTATTTAATAAACCTACATAAAATTGTTACAGAAATACTTTGAATATGTTTATGCAGCAGATCAAAATACTAATGGGCTTTTTCAGCATATGTCAGGTATCATGTTACTAATGATTTAGAGCTCATACCCTTTCATATTTAATTTTTTTTTAACTTTTCATTATTAACATTCATTTTTTAAAATATTTGCATAATTCTTTATTTTATATATATATATATATATAATCCAAGCTAATTTCAACAAATTGCAAACTAGTAACAAAAAAGTAATAGTTTATTTAAATTTACGAGTTGAAATAAATCTTCATGCATTAGTACTGTCTAATTTTTTTTTAAACAAATAATGACAACTATATCAAGTTTATTGACTGTAACCATGTTCCTTATTCTTCATATTTGACCCATGCAGATTGTTTTTTGCCTTTTCTTATTGAAATTTCATCAGAAAATGTAAGTTTTTTAAAAAAGAGAATTTATAATTCTAATAGTATTGAAAAAGTCCAGAAAAATGTAACAAATTATTTAATGCCAACAATAAATTTTGTGAAAACATTATAAAATTTGTGAAATGTAAAATATTATGTGAATCATAAGACATTCTACATAAAAATGCAAAAAAATGCTTTTAAAATTAGATTTTATGAATTTAAAGTAAAATTTGATTATTTCAAAGATATTTGATTGCCAGATGCTAAATTACATACAGGTTACACCTTATTTGTATATAATGAGGTTATATATGAAAAGCTTACAACATCATAATTAAAGTAGACCAAGTCCATTTAGAAAGCGCATAAAATCTTCATCCACTATCAACAGTAAACCAAGCCTGCAAACAGATGACATGTAAGGGAAACTATGTGAAAAAAGATTTTGCTCATTGTGAGAGTGAGTAAAACAGATTTTATGTTACATTAATTTATATAAAGATTATTCAATTGGTAAATGAATTATAACAGATGTAATTTTCTAAGTGGGTCAAAATAGTCAAGGCCAGGATTCGAACAAGGGTTGTATTGGCTGAAGCCGAAAAGTCTGGGTAGAATACTGGCCCGAACTTTTTTTCATTCACTTGGAAAATTACATCTGTTATAATTCATTTACCAATTGAATAATCATGCTATAAATTAATCTAATATAATTTCATATGCAGCATTTTCTGCAGTTCCATATATTAGCCTTCAATTTATTCTGTTGAGCTGGTCCAAAATATCAGACCAGTTGGTGTGATCGTTAAGGTTTGCTGGGTGAATTGGTCTTCCAGTATTTGTCCGGGATGGTTCAGTTGAAAGAGCATTGGTGATTTCAGCCAATACATACCTGATTCGAGTCCTGGTCTGGACTTTTTAAACCCACTTGGAAAGTTTACATATGTTAGATTTTATGTGATCCTTCAATAAACCCCTCAAATGGACCTTTTTTTTTTTTTTAATGGACTTTATTTATTATGGTTGTGAACCCCTCATATAATAATTATAGAAATTATTAATCAAATAATACAATTTAACAATTTCCGTATTATAACATTAGTTCACTGGTAATTAATTTTAAGTATTGGATTCATTTCTGAACGCAAACAATTTTTCAAAATTGGAATCGTCGTTTAACAAGAAAAAAATTCTGAATATATATAAAGAACAGTTAAAGGCAAATGAATAAAGTTCCTAATTTTAAATACATAACTAAATTATTCTCATTAAAATACATAATTTTTTTTAATAATAATAAATGCAAAGTTGAGCAGTTTGTAAGATTTCCATTCACAGAAAAATTTCAATATACTTCTTAATTTTAACATCAGCAATTAAAAACTCTAAATTTCCACAATCTTTCTCTTAAAAAAAAGAAAAAAACTGGTGATGGTGGTGAATTTTAGCTGAATGACATTTAATTTTGTTAAAGTTCAAAATAAACTACAATGAGATGAAGCAATTTGTAAAGATGTCAAAAGTTTTTGCACTTGTTGAGCAGAGCATTTGAGAACAGCCTTAAGAACATTTAACTTATTTGTATCCACTTAAAGAGTAATTCTTTCAAACAATTGTGATGGTTCTAGATACTATTTCAATAAAATAATGAAATCAGATCACAAGGTAGGTTTGATTTTTTAATAATTAGTCTTTTTATAATTTTTGAGTCTAGTGAAAAATTACTAGTTGGCTACTCTTCTGTGTCAACAATTTAAGATTTTTGGCAATTTAAACTGCTAAAAGAAAAAGAAAAAAACGTAAATTGAGTAAATAAACTCAAAATAATAATAATAAAAACTTTTGAGTAACATAAATAACCAAATTTATTGAAAGTTAAATTCATTTTAAGGTTTTCATAGATGCAACATTAAACAATTTTCTTAAGGCTCCTGTCATCAGGCGAAGTGCTTAGAGGAGGTGCATTTCTACACTGCCCCTTTTTTATTTTTTTGGAGTTTGGATGCAGATATTTTTATAAAGTTACTTTTATTTTTGAAACTGCTTCTGAAAATGAGAGTGTCGTTATAAAAAATACCTGCAGTCAAAATCGAAAAAAAGGGACAATGCAGAGATGCACCTCAGTTATCCAATGTAAAATTATTTTAAAATGTTGAAATGCAAATGAGATATTCACAAATAACATCCCCATAGAATTACCATTAACTTGTGATCTCTTAGCCTGACATGGACAATAGTCTATCCATTTAAAGAGCAATTCTTTCAAACAATTGTGATGTTTCTAGATTTTTCAGTAAAGTAATCAAATCAGATCACAGGCTTGATTTGATTTATTAGTAATTATTGTTTCACTGTATGATTGCATTGACTGTTTAGTTTTTATTTTTGTAACTTAAGACTCCTGCCTCGTCAAGTAAAGCACTCGCCAGCTAATGCTAGTCCAATGGGGAGGTTATTTTCTAATATCTCAATTGCATTTCAACAATTTTATTCTTTATTTATTTATTTTGCATTGGATAATAAATCTCTACATCGCTCCTTTTTTATTTTTCTGATTTTGGTTGCAGATAATTTTTATAAAGTTAGTTTCACTTTCAAAAATGAAAGTGTCATTATAAAAAATATCTGCAACCAAAATTGAAAAAGTAAAAAAAAAAAAAGAACCATGTACAGACGGACCTCAACTATCCAATGCAAAAAGAAATGTTTAAAAAAGTCTAAATGCAAATGAGATATTAGAAAAATACCTCCTCATACGAATAGCATTAGCTTGCGAGTGTTTCTGCTTGTACAGACAAGAGCCTTAAATTATTAAAAGAAAACCAACAATAAAGAGAAACTTAAATTTAGCACATAAATTCTTAAGGTACTACTCTATTATCCCGCCGACCAATTTCGCCAAATTATACAAATCGCCAAACTAATAGCCAAATTATACATATTGACATAATTTTTATTTTAAATAACAAAAAAACCAAATAATTAGTAGAATCTTAATAAAAATATTAATAAAAAGTCGAAATAAAAATCACTTAACGACATTTTAAACACGTCAATCTTATTTAATGTCATTGAATGTGACATTCACGATCATCCATTATTGGCACTTAATCTTATAGTTTAGCGATAATTTTTTGGTCGACAGGATAACCTAGTAGTACCGTTCTTAAACTTTAAAAAAAAGGTATGAGTAATATAAACAACCAACTTTAGAAAAAGTTATTTTAAAATTTTCACTTATGTAACATTAAACAATTCTTATAAATATATAAATTATATTATACAAATTATTAAAAAGGAAAAGCTGCTACTGCATTTACAAATTCCATTTTGTAGCATTATTTATAAAATCACAACCAACAATTTACTTTCGAGAGAAAATAAGATATTTAGTGTCTGAACAGTTTTTAAGCTCATGTTTATAGATATAAACGAACAAAAACTACTTCTTCTCCAACATATCTGGCAAAAATTCAGGATGCCTTCTGGCATGCTGAAGCAGATGATCACGCCTTATGAAAGATTTATCACAAAGTGGACAATGGTGATTCCTTTCACCTGTGTGTATCCTGAAGTGCCTGGCCAGCTCATTGGAACGCGAGAAACGCTTGCCACAATCCCGCCAAGTACAAGGATAAGGTCTGTAGTCGACAAAACCTACAAAATAGTAAAACTTATTAGATGATTAATAGTATTGACTAGCAAGTAAGTTAAGTATAAGAATGTTAAATATAATTTTGTTATATTGATATTTACATGTATTTATATTTAAATTTAACCATCAAAATTTGAGATTTAAAACGAAATTCAAATTTCAGTTAACTAAAATTGTTTCAAGTTCAAAATCCAGTTGAGCATTGTCAATTCGATTTTGTTGCTATGGAAACATCTAGCTTTTATTTTTTAATATGGTTAAATGCAAGAAAATAATTGTACTGAATAAGAATTTTTTATCTATGAAAATATTTTTTCCAGAAGTAAATTAAATAAGTACAGCAACAAATAATATATATGCAATTTAATATATATATGTATATAATATATTAAACTCTCTCATTGTTTATGTTTGAATTCATTGAATACCATTTACAAGAATTTTAAAAATCCAAATGTTTTCAGTTGCATTAAAATCGTTTGCTTTTGGCAGGGAAAAGTGCTGCTCCCCAAATTGTGACACTTTCGTTTTTTCATGCCAAACATTCACAAGTATTTTATTTTTTTACATGTTTTCTACTAACATTCCATCGCTAATTTTCACTAATCCTTTATAACATACGTGAGTAGTTTAATTAGACTTTAAAAAAAAAAAAGAAAAATCTGAGTATGGCCAGTATGGAGAACTTCCTTGTAAGTGTATTTGGCATTTTTCATGATTTAAAATACATATTTGGAAAATGTACAGTAGAACATCGATTATCAGAACTCCAATTAGCCGAACTTCCAATTATCAAAACAGCCTATTTCTCTAATAAAAAAAAGTAAAATAAATAAATAAAAATTAATTGAACTTCTAATTATCCAAACATCCTGTTTCTCTCATTTTCCCCTGCCCCTTCAGATTTAGCATGCGAAATCGAATTTCCAATTAGTGTAACCTTTGGAAACAGTTACCAAAAAAAAAAAAAAAAAAAAAAAAAAATGAAAACTAAAACAAATGCTCTGAAAAGGACTCTGGTCATCAGATAACAAAGCCTTTGAACATTTAGAAACAGGTATGAAATGGCACGAATGGCAGAAGAATATTTTTATACCTCAGAAAATTAAAAGTTGACCCCAAAAGATTCAAGGGCTTTGTTTGTTTCGTTAGTTCAAGTCACATAAAACAGCAACTTGAACACAGGCTTAGATTTCAAAATGTTAAAAGTTACAATCTTCATTTACAGCATAGAATGTAAACCAGTGTATATTTTGTATGGTAAGAAGAAGTTGAATATAAAAACATCTCAAAATATTTCAATTTTAAAAATACATTTCAAAATTTTGATATATATATCAAAATTTTGACATATATTCAATAATATTTCACATACTTAATCATTCATAACTTTATTCATTTTTACTCAATGATTTTTATTTATTACAATAAATATGCAGGTTTCATTATTGTTTACAAAAATGAATCTGTATAATGGAAAAATATAGTCTGCAATAAAAAATTTACAGTTTTTAATGATTTGGTAAGAAAATGTCAGAATTTCCAGATATTTTATTTCTATCAAGTCGAAAAATGTTTGTTTTTTTAGTAAATTTTAAAAAGACAGTTTTTGAGCTATTTTAGCAGAATAACGAAAATATGTTTTATTTATTTAATGATGATTCTAGGTATAATTACCAACTCCATAACTTATTTTTTTCTTCGAAAATATTCGATTCCTTTTTTATTTGCTAAAAAGTGTCCATAATGCGAAAACATGCAAAATAAATTCTGTAAAAAAAAATAATATTATGCAAATCTATAGATCTTAATTTATTTTTAAGTTTAATTTCAAGTCAAAATACTGAAGGTTTTTTTTTTTTTTTTTTTTTTTTGTAAAGGGTACCACTAAATGTAATTTGTGTAGAGGATTCACTTCGTTCATTCTAATGAACTTAACTTCATTATTATACCTTGTTTTATAAACATTATATGTTTAACAATACATATAAGATTTCAATATGAAACATTAGATTCTTTGCACGTGGGAGTAGAGGGGAGGCAAAGTTGAATAAAGATTGAAAAGAATCCTAGATTTGAATCTTGGCAAAGATATTAATTCGCTTTAGGAAACTACAAATGAAAAACTAGTTTGGCCCATTTTTTTTTTTATATTATTTTCAAATCCAAAGGAACTATTTTCTCAGACACTTCTTAATTTATCTTTGTTCAGAAATACATGAAATTGGCATATCTTATTATCCAAAAACTATGTAATTAAAAGAAATTTTTAAATTTTTGCAAAGGGTTTTTCTTAAAAAATGCTGTGAAAGTGGGAATTTTAAACAAAATTTGCAGTGCAGCACCACAAGATAGGCAAAAAACTTGGCATGATGTGAACAGATTCGCGAAGAACTCAATAAGTGAGTTATACAGTAGACTTCCTCAAATCCGCACAGCTTGGGACCAGAGGTTATGCAGATTTTAGAATTTTGCAGATTTCTGGTCATTGCTTTGTTTACATTTTTTTTAAACAGTCATTTGAATGTAATTAATAATGCAATCAAAACCATAATGAATGCTTACAAAATAATAAAATATTAAAATAAGTAATAAACTAAAATAATAAAATTTAGATCATTTTTTAAATGATTAAAATATTAGAAGCAAAGGTCAAGTTAATAATTAACGTATGATTAAATATTCGTTATGAAGATGAAATTAATATTTCCTAAATTATTCAATGAAATTTGCCTCATAAAGGTACATAACTAATTAACATCAGAATCATAATATAAGGAACTTAATTTCAGGCTCAGTCAGACTTAATAACCAAAAAAGCTTAGTTAAAGCATAAATATATTTCATAAGAAAATTGTATCTGATACCAGCAATTACTTGAATTTTTTCAGAAATAAATTTATTCTTTCTTCGTGAAAAAACATGAATTTAATAATATTAACAAATATACAAATTAAAATACATATGGAACTGATATAAAACTAAAAAAGTCAAATTTTGTCCTTATATCTGAATTGAATATTTCATTGTTTACATATGTAAATTATGTGTGGATTTTAGGGTTGCAAATTTGAGAGAATCTACTGTATATAAAAAAAAATGGAAAAATTTATTAGATTCCAAATCAGTTCATTAATCAGGCCTCCTAATTTTATAATCCTTTATGTTTGAAAAGAGTCAAAGTTTTGTGTTGTTTACCAGGAAATTGTTGTTTATCAACTTAATCTCTTTTTTGAACTGTTCGAAATATGTAGCTGCTCATAAAGGAAACATTGATGGTATTTTGCCATTTTTTGCGCAAAACAAATAATTTGCAAAACATTATGCAGATTTTTACCGATTTCTTTACTGTTATGGTATAATGAACTTTTTATGTTTTTTAAAAGGACTTTAATGGACTGAATTTATTTTTAATTATATGCTCTACTGAGTTACATTAAAATACAATGAAATTTCAATGTAAATTTAAACAGCTTATTATAAAATAAATTCAATGGTATAATAGATTTACACAGAAAATTTACAAAGGAAAAAAATCTAAGTTTTATCCTTTTCTATTAATCTGTCCATGATTGAGAAATTGCACATTAAAAAACATATATATATATATATATATAATCAGCAAATATTAAAATTAAAAATTAAAATCATGCAAAGATTAAATGACATAAATAAAGAAATAATTATTACCACTAAAATTGTAAATTATGAGTAAAATATTTATTGGCCTTATTAGCAACATAAATTAAACATTACATAAAAATGTTAGATTAAAATGTTATACTACATGCTATTCTATAACACATTAAACTTTTAGTCATTTTAATTATTCTTATGTTTTGTAAATTATGAAAATCATAACAGTTGTAAATTTCCAAGTGAGTGAGGATTCAAACAAGGGATGTATATCAGGCTGAGTCACCAGTACCCTTCCAACTTATCTATGCTAGACAAATCAGGTAGGCTTAATTCACTCAACTAACCTTTCAATGATTATAGAATCTGGTCTGATACCAGAATCAGGATCAACAAAATAAATCAAAGATTATTTTTGAAACTGCAGTAAATGCTGCATATGTAATTATTATTTACAACATAATCATTACAGTCGAACCCCGTTATAATGAACTTCAAGGGACCGAAGTTTTTGTTCGCTATATCCGAACCATTAAAAAATGTTAGAGTTTACAAAATATGTATATAATTACCTGATACCTATATGTTCAATACAGAAATTCTATTGGATATGATCATTAATAATTAAATTGACTAAAATTGATTAAATTAAACTGGCACAATACTAAATAAATTAACTAAAAAGGAAGACAAATAGAAATACAGCAAAGCGCTGATTATCTAAACATTCGAGACTAACCCTAGTTTGGATTAGTGTTAGAATAAACAAGCAAACAATTGAAGGAATGATTCTGACTATACTAAAATCTTTATACTTTTTCCAGGCTTAGATGACTAACACTAACTATTGGTGTGTTAAAAATCATTTTATTTTTATTTTGTTTTTTTACTTTTTTATCATTTAAATTTTCCTTTTTTCATCATCTTGTGAACTCCAGAGAGAATAATTTAAAGAAAAAAGATTTTGATTATTGGTTGCTTCAAAGAACAGTTCTTTTAAATGCCTTACTGAATTGCTATGACAGGAGTAATGGAAAATAACTGACGGTTGGGCATGATCACACCTGCAGAATGGCTACCATAAAAGAGAAAGAATGCAGGTCTTACTATTCTTTAATAAAAAAGACTTATTGTTAATTTGCACCATGTTTTACCAGCTGACATGCATTTTCTTATAAAATTAGAGTCGAAAAGCTTTTTTTACATCAGCGGAAAAATAAAAAGAGAAAAAAAAATCATGGTCGACTAGAAAAAAGTTCGTTATAACCGACTCTTAAGATTTCGGAGATTCACTACAAAAGGATAAAATAGCATTAAATACAGTAGGAAAGTGGTGGGACCAAAATTTCTGTTTGCTATATGATGAAGTTTGTTATAAACTGGGTTCACCATAACGAAGTTCGACTGTATTACATATGTACATAAATATTATTTATAAATTTACAACTGTCGTGATTTAGCAATTGAATAATTCGGTTAAAAATTAATCTAATAGTAAAAATACCATCAAAATAATTAGTAACTACATAATATTGAATATATATATATTTTTACTATAAATTCATATAGATTACAATTGATATAAAAGTAGGACACTTTTTAACGCAATAAGAGTAGGGGAAAACATAATTGCAATAACTTTCTGTAATTATGATACAGTTACAGATATAATATATTTAAAGGATTAAAAATATGATCCTTCTATAAGGCAACAAACTTCAAAGTAACACAAAATTTAACAAAAAGTAACAACTATCAAACAAAGATTTTGCACAGATAATTACATATAAAGCAAAAAATTATATTTTACAAGAGAATAAGATTACATGAGATTTTATCACAATATGTTGCAATACAAATGTAAAATTTTAAAAGAAGGAGAAATTCAAAACATAAACCAATTTCTATGCAACACACGAACAATATTTTACAAATTATAACGCTATGATTTTTCATGGTTATTGAATAAAATTGGATTTTGCATTTAACTTTTGTTCCCTTTTCTTGTTATCTTTCTGAAAGAAAGATAACAAGAAAAGTGATTTTCTTTCAGAAAATCAGAAGGGGTTTCAGAAATTCAGAAGGGGTTTTCTTTCAGAAAACCTTAATGTTAATGGATAAAAATTAATGGGTAACATTTCAAAGTAATAAAATCAATTTTACACATATTTCTCTTAGTATCTGATTATGAATTGAGACAAGCTGTAGGGCATTATTTAATTTAGACACAGGACTCAAACATAATTTCGATACAATAATTACACCAATTAACCACTTCAATGTTTGCTCTAAGACAAGTCATGGGTAAAAGTACTGTTTTCCTACACCTGCTGGGGAAGCAGTTAATCTCTCAGATAATGTACAGATAAATCATATGATTAAAATTTCAATTTTACAATTTAGTTTTACAAAAATATTCAATATACATTATCAGCGTCTCACTGACATTTGACCAACGTTAGTAATTTGGCGAATTAAAAATAAACATTCGCCAAATGAAAAAAGTATTAGCAAAATAGATTTGCCGTGTAGCACAAAGGAAAAAAAAATCTTTAGTTTTTTAATGTATTTCCTTTTTTTCAATATGTTCTAAATTGCCTTAAGTTATAACTGCGACAACGACTGATATTAATCTAATTTCAACTATCCGCTACAAATATATCAAAAATATGTATATATGCATATGTATGAAAAATGGAAAAGAAAAGAAAGAAAAAGCAAAAATTCAGCACTAGCAATTTGGCGAATCCTATTGCATGTTTACTCACCAAATGAAGAAATTAGTCGCAATTTGGCGCAATGGCGAGCGACAATGAGAACCCTGGACATTATTTAAGCAATGATCTATCTTCCCTTATATCTGTATACTTTACTGACTGTTGATAATTTAAATCAACAATAAAATGAAATATACTGACCAATATTAGAAATCTAGCAGATAAAAGAAGAAACAAAACAGAATATATAAAATTTCATATTGGATTTTTTTTTTTTTTTTTAAATCCTTTAAGAAAAATAAATCTTTCAAAGGAAATGTACTCTTAATGAAACTTGACACAGGAGATTAAATTTAAAACATACAATTTAAAAATAAATTTAATTCAATTAACTTTACAATGTAAATTTCTAACAAGATTTTTGGATAAAAAAAAAAAAAAATACATTTTTTTTTCTTCTGATACAACTGAAGTAAAACACATATCTAATAAAGGAAAATATAATTTAAAAAAAAAGGAAGTAGATTTTAAAACTTAATGATATAAAAAACCCTAAGTTAAGAAAAAAAAACTCATAGAGGAAATTAGAATTAGACTGATGATCACAAAGGAAATAGTTAAATCCTACTAATTTTCTATCTATATTTACCTGTTTTTAGTTTTTATATGTGACCATCAGTTTTAAGCAGAGAAAGAGAAAAATAAAACTTACGGAAACTTTTACAATCTGTTCAGATGGAAAGGAAGGGTTGAATATGAAAATAAAAAAAGTTAAGTGTCATGAATGAAAGCGATAAAAACTTATCACATTATCAAACAAATAAATTATTTCAAAACTAATTTTTACACATTTACTTTTTAAAAGAGATTTTTTAAATTATGTCATATAACATTAATACTGAAAAACTTATTTCTCACAAGGGAGCCACTTTTGTGAAGCAAGCACTAGCATTAAGACCTGGTGCATTTTATAGCCTTATAGATTAAAGTATAAAAAAATACAGCAAAAAAAGGGGCATTATATATATATATATTTTTTGTAGGCATTTAATCTTAAAGTCATAAATTTTTAATTCATAATTTGACACCAAAAGTGAGTTAAGTCATCAAATATTGTGCTATGAATCCAAACCAGTACTCACTCATACACAAAATTTTACAGTAATGAATTAAGTCAACTTCACACTGCCAAAAATGCTATGAATAATACATTTAATTTTTAGAATTCTGCAATGCACTACTATCCATCTTTCTGAAAAAGTTTGTCATTTTTTAATTCTACTACTTCTATTTTGCATTTATTTTTATCATTTTATACAGCATATTCCCTTGCATGCTTTATTGTTAAGTCAATTTTTCTTTTATTCTGTTTTTATCGGATAGATGACGCCATTGCATATTTCAGTGTTAATCATTTTAACTTTGATTCTGTTTTGTCCAATACTGCATATTCTCTTATCTTATGATTGGTTGAAGCAATAATCAATTACGAATTAAAGAATGTTTTAAATTCAAGACTGCTTGGCTTCGTGCTTTAAAACTCTAAAAGGTATGTAACAACTGTTTCCTGCAGGTGGTCATAGATGATGATCAAAACATCGATTGTTATAATTTTATGGTGCATTTTGGTTAGCCAGGCATCAGTATTATATATAAATATTTGTGCATATATACACATATATGTATTTACATATGTACATATACATATATATGCATAAATATACAGGGTGTCCGAAAAGTCTGGAAACGGTTGAATAACTCGAAAAATACATATGAGATTGAAAAACGTAAATATACGTGTTAAATATTTTTAAATAAGCTACTCAGTGATACCAAATTTGACCTTCGTAACCGACCCCCTGGGGGTCAGAGGGGGTCCAACTTTGAAATCTTAAATTATAACCCCCATTTTTTATTGCATATTCGGATTCTACGGACAAAAATACGTAACTTTTGTATTTGATGTTTATTTCGAATCCTCGTTTATCACGGTGTAATTGAGCATATTAAATCAATACATATTTCGGCTTTTCCAACGGGATTTTCCCTAATCGAAACTAATTGGGGAGAATTTATGACATCAAATTCCTCGTCTTTTGCAATAATAGCGTTTCCTGAAAATCACCCGTGCCGATTATTTCGGTAGTGCTACACAGTTAAAAATTTGATCCATTTGCTGTAGCGTCACTCCACAGCTTTTATAGAGTATCTCTTTCATGACCAATGAGAATGTTCCATAACACAGTAAAGTACACTGTAAAAAAATTGACCCTTTTGCTGCATCGTCACTCCACCGCTTTTATAGAAAACGATTACTTTACTGTGTTATGGAGCATTCTCATTGGTCACAAAAGAGATATTCTATAATAGCTGTGGAGTGACGCTGCAGCAAATGGGTCAAATTTTTAACAGTGTAGCACTATTGAAATAATCGCCACGGGTGATTTTCAGGAAACGCTATTCCTACAAAAGACGAGGAATTTGACGTCAAAAATTCTGCCCAATCAGTTTCGATTAGGGAAAATCCCATTGGAAAAGCGGGAATATGTATCGATTTAATATGCTCGATTACACCGTGATAAACGAAGATTTGAAATAAACATCAAATACAAAAGTTACGTATTTTTGTCCGTAGAATCCGAATCTGCAATAAAAAATGGGGGTTATAATTTAAGATTTCAAAGTTGGATCCCCTTTGACCCCCAGGGGGTCGGTTTCGAAGGTCAAATTTGGTATCACAGAGTAGCTTATTTAAAAATATTTAACACGTATATTTACGTTTTTCAATCTCATATGTATTTCTCGAGTTATTCGGCCGTTTCCAGACTTTTCGGACACCCTGTATATGTATATACAGTAGAGAATCAATCCATTACTTTTCAAGGGATGCAAGAAAAAAAAATGAATACAGATTAACTTAAAAACATGTAAAAAGAAAATGCTTATGCATTAGAAATGCATACAGTATACTAATAAATACTAATTTATTGCTTACAAAACTGTAAAAGCAATAAATCTAAGTTATAGAAAATCGATATATTTAAAAATCAATAATTTTCTTTGGTTTTTGGATTATTATTACTTTTTTTAATCAAAAAATAAATTTCCAAGATGTAAAACATTTTTCTGCAATTTCATATGCATGCATAAAAAGTTCATACTGTTTCAAATGCCGTAATTGCATCAGACAGACCTGGCACTGGTGCCGCAGTTTCATCGGCATGAATGTTACCCTCTGCTTTTTCTCCATTGTTTTCATTTTTTGTATTATCACACATTTCTCTAATGTTTAGGACAGTACATGTCGCAACATCTTGATCAACAGAAACCATAACCACATACTCTGCTATATATACTACAACTACTCTCTACCTGTATTATTGTTGCCATCATACACAAGCAGCACAAATGAGTTATTTTAGGATAAAAGAAGTAATTTCAGTTTGTATGTCATATGGAGTCGCATGACTTTCAATTTTCTTTCACTGGGGAGAAAAATTTTACAATGATGAATGCAGGAAAATGACTTTTTGAAAAATGATGCTTGCGGGTTTCGTTAACATTATTAAATTATGATTTGTACAGGGACCGTAAAAATAAAATGACCAATGTGAAAAAACAATGGATGCGGGAATGATAGATCAGGATTTCACGATATTACACTGACTAACTGAAAAGTACAAATTTTATTTTAATGTTTGTTTAGTGTTTAACTTTTACACATTTTCTATACCATTTGGTAAACTTTCAATTATCATTTTCATGTTAACATTGAACTTTTTATGGTGTAAATGCCTCTTTTAGTGTGCTATGGTAATGTTGTAATTTTATAAGTAGATGCAAATATTTTATTTTCAACAAATTATGTTGCAGTAGAAACAATAAATACAATTTTTTGCAGACAAATTTAATGATTCTCTAACTTTTACATATAGTTTCTATAGCTCAAAAATGAACGAGATTTCAATGCTAGACTGGAGATTTGCAAAAAATGGTTTACTTATTAGTAGAAACAAAATAAGGAATTTCTAACAAATCAAGATAAAAGATATTAACTTGTAAATGAATATAAATTTTCCAAATAAAATTACATTTCAAATTTTAGTTTCCAAAAACTTCTGTTAATATTTAAAGACAACATAGATTTTATATATCCTCAATATTAAATCCCTTTTGTTTTCTCAATGTTATTCATAAAAATAAAAGAAAAAAAACATGGAAATAAGCTTGTCCAATGGAAAATCAAAAGCATTTACAGTTAATGTGATAAATCAAAAAAACAAAATAAAATTCTTGAAATGATTTGACCTATTTTTTAAGATAATTTATCGAAAAGGAAATTAAGATGAGTTTCATTAAAAACAAGTTTTAGAATAAACCTTAAATTTAATAAATAAAATGCACAATAAAAATTCTTGAATCATGAAGCTTGTTTTCCTGATTCATTGAGTACCCTCCCACCCCTCGAAAGACGTGGAACAACACTTTGCTTTTTCTTTGCAACGTTTTTGCTTTTTCAGAAGTTAGCAAAGATTTGCCTATAGAAGGCCAGAAAAAAATTGGATGTTTTTAGCATTTATTTTTTTCTGGAATAGGAATGAATATTTTAGCTTCAGGTTTTTTATATGTTATTTAGTATCATAAAAAATATTTTTAAAAATTTTAACAAAAAATTGGTGATGTGGCCTGAATTGCATGGGTGAATGTTCTAGATGCACATTTTCCATATGCCAATCAAAGCAATATCTGCTAAATCACCAGAGTCGCCTGCAATTATTATTCATTATGGATTATGAAAGTGGATAATACTGTCCAAAGCTTTACTTTGAGGTTAAAAAACTGAAAATGAACA
Organism: Maratus speculifer; assembly: GCA_964019185.1. Classification (NCBI taxonomy): domain Eukaryota; kingdom Metazoa; phylum Arthropoda; class Arachnida; order Araneae; family Salticidae; genus Maratus; species Maratus speculifer. The sequence goes on from OZ025289.1 coordinate 310,107,267, forward strand.
AGAGGCACCTATTTGAAAAAACTTGACTCCTTTTCTGCATTTTGGCATGCTTAAAAAAAAATATTTTTTATAAAAATAAATTGTTGTAAGTAGTTCAAGCTCCAATAAATTACATTACATTTAATTTATTTTTCTTAAAAAATATAGCAAGATTAGTTTAATAATTTTTGCATTTTGATCCCGTTCAGTTTGAAAAAAAATAATAATCATTTTGCATAATGCATTTACAGTTCTCCAAAATGGTTTAAACCTGAATGAGTGTTACATTAAAGCACTAAAAGGACTACAAATTTGGCCAAATTATTTTACAGAGATGATTTACAGACTATAAGGGGGGGGGGGGGGGGTGGATGGAAAACAGATTTTGTTATTTCAAAACTTTATTCAGTTTAACAGGCATATAACATACACACAATTTTTTAGAAAACTAAGAAATTAAAAATTTATATATTCTAAGAGCTTCTTAAATAATCTAAAAATAACTATTCTTCCCACGTTCACAATAAAATGAAAAATTTTATTTTGGTAAACTAAAATTCTAACTTCCTAAATGGATTTTCCTCTCTTAATTAAAAAATGATAAATAAATTGTGATGTTTTGAGTTGAATGGCTTTTATAGAGATACCAGAAACAATTTGCTCAAATTTTGATTCATGTGTTGTCTTTCAAGATCTTAAGAATTCCAACACATGGTAAAAAGAATATTTTTGTTGCAGACATTTATGTCTTTAATTTTGTTTTGTTTAATTTTTATAAAAAATAAATAACTAAGAATACCATGCTTCCTTCAAAAGCATGATTAAATACACATTCACTAACTTTCTTAAAAATTTGAATATTTTAAATAAACAAATTTCTGCTTGATAATAAAAAATATATATAATTTTCAAAACACCTAATTTTGATAAATAATAATATAATAAAACAGCTTTCCATAGCATGCAATAAAAGAAAATATGTTAAGTTCAGAATATTTTTATAGAACATAACATCAAGAAAACATTCTCTAAAAATATTAATTAAAAATAATATAAACACACAAACATCAAATAAATTAAAATTAGCATTTTAACAAATACAGAAAGAAAATGAAAACAAGCAAATTAAAAGTTCATAACAAGACAGGTATTCCCATTCTATCAAAGTCTCCACAATCACGTAATGACAATAGACAATTATATATATACATCACATAATCCACCCACCACCACAAAAACATTTTTGAAAATAAATTATGCAACATATATTTAAAGTGAAATTATAAAAACATATAGTTGAATTCAGATATAAACAGTATGATATAGAAGACAGGTGATACAAAATACATATTGTTTTTCATTATCTTTCAGCAATTCATACAAACAAAATTTCTTGCATAAAAAATAAATTATAATTTAAACAAAACATGTAAAAATATATATATATATATATTGTTGTTTGGTAGATATTAGTAATCTTTGATTGCACTTTCTTGGTGACAAAATTGCATAAATAATTAAAAATTATTATAAAATAAAATCATAGATGAAGACATTTTCATACACACACATTTTTTCACTCTGTAGGTTGGTTGCTGCTTAGTTAGCATTTTGATACACAAATTTGGGCATCCAGACGATCTCAAAAACAATGAAACTTGCTACTTATACAGAATAGAGCATGAAAAAGGAATCCAGATAGATCCTGTCAAAACAAATTTGAGAAAATTTGTTTTGGTGGGGATACATCAAACTCAGCAGTACATGCTGCAAAACAAAAAATTTTCAGTCGATTTTCTTAAAATGAGCCTTATGTAATAGCTATTTCAAATACAAAAAACTATCTGATTCAAAAAAATCCAGCTTGATAAGTTTAAGGATGTTCTCAAATCCAAAGGAGCAACTTTATGACACAAGTTTTAATTCATTTTTGTTCAGAAACAGAGGAAAATGGCAGGTGTTGTTATACAGAAACTACATAATCGAAAGGCTTTTTCCATTATTTGGTAAACACAAAACATCTTTCAGAAAATTAATGTTTTAAACTGAATTTCCAGGCGAAAGGAGAAATGCCAGTCAGGGAAGGTTGTCACATGATCCAAATCAATTATAACTCGATAAATTATTTATTTATCAAAAGATGGAAGTCTTTTCATTATAAATTGCTGCTATAGTCAGTTCTGCCAATTTTGTGCATTTACTTTCAAAAAATGAGTCAGTAAGTGTGTCAGAAAGTTTCAGGCTTGTTGAGCAGTGCACTTGAGAACCACATTAAACAATTTTTTATTGTTAATAACCCATAATCAGAGTTTTTGTCAATATTATAGGCCACTGATCAGTAACATAATTGCTATTAACTTTTTGCCAATTTTTAAATGGCATTAACTTTTTTTTTTTCTCCTCTCAAGAGAGTCGATCCTTGCATGAAAGGAAGCATGATAAAACAATGATGCTAGGTACCAAATTCATATAAATACATCCTTATAGGTTTAAAAAACTTAGCATTGAAAATGCTTCTATAAATCACAGGCATGAAAGTGGGAAATGAGAAAAAAGGTCGAAATTTTTTTCCATCTATAGAGTGATGTCAAACTCTTATAAGTGTCATTTTAATAATTATGTATACATCAAAATTAAATGTAACTGCATGTATGATTGCTTTTAGTTAAAAAGATCATAGAAATTTTACAAAAGTGTTATACAAATAGTACAAAATATTCTATTCCAAAAAGAAACTTCCTTTCACTTTAAATTTTTGAAGTCAAAAAAATTCTTGAGAGATTTTTTGAGAAACTTCATTTGCATGACTTTCAGATGCTTATATGATATAAGCTCGCTTTTTATTTTGTCTCTTTCACAAGCTAATTCTAGAACAAACTCCAAGGGTTTGAGTAGGCAAAAAGTCAGCTAAATCCCCCCCCCCCCCCCTCTAATTATTCTTCTAAAATTTTCTTTGCATTTTTGCATAAATCCAGAGAATTTCCAAAATTGCTTCAAAAAAGGTGGAATTCCTCCTTTAGGAGGAACTCTTTCATGCCTGAAATCAAAAACTTCTGTGGCAATTTTCCTGAAGTAACCTTATGTACTAAGGAGGGTTTGTACAAGCATTATTAAGGTATATAATGCTGATAAATAAATATACAGGGCTTGAAATTCAATTTTTCGAAGGAGGGGAGTCTCCCTACCTACATTTATAAATGGAGGGGAGTTTGGCTGTTTGGGAGGGAGAAAAATGTTTAAAATCCGGCATTATTTTATGTGCTATTTAAAGAATTACCAGAATACAGATTAAAAAAAATATCACTGAAGCAATTTTTATCACCAATTCAGAATAATTATGTGAAATATGTGTAAAAAAATCTTTTATATTGTCTAGTTTTTACTGGCGGTAAATTCCCTCCCGGTAATAATTATTTTTGTCACAGGTCTAATTATTGTTTTAATAATAATTAATAAAACTTCTAATTAATTTAATAAATTTATATTTATGATTTATAATTAATTGTTATAACCAATATTATTTTTCTGTACATTAAATGTGCAAGATACAAATTTAATCATAAAATAATACTTATTTGAGTGTAGAAAATAAGAAGTATCACTATTGTTTGCATTTCTTTAAAAAAGGGGCAAGTCAAATTCATCGAAAGAGACTTTCTTAAAAAATGAATACTTTGTTGAGTAAAGGGATACTTTTTGTTTAATGAATGGCTGCTTTCAGGAATTGCACTCACTCAGAAAGATTTGGAGCTGTCAGAAACTGATTTTAGAGCAGCAAAGAAAAAATATATATATTGAAGCAGGAAAATTAGTTTGTTGAACAGAAAAATGAACTCCCCGTAATATTATTTTTGGGTGGAGAAAGGGAAGAGAGGTTCCCTTTGACGAAAGTTGCATTTTTTCACTATCTTTTGATGAAATCTGTCTTTTTTTTTACGATCTTTTCACGAAATTTGCCGTTTTTCGGGGTTTTTTTTTTTGACGAAATTTGCCGTTTTTTCGTGAATTTTATGAGAAAATTTGCCGTTTTTTCGTGATCTTTTGATGAAATCTGATGTTTTATCGCGAGTTTTTTTACGAAAATTGTCGTTTTTCGCGATATTTTCGGGAAATTTGTTTACAGCGCATCTTTTGTCCAAATTTGTTGTTTTTCACAATTTTTGGACGAAATTTGACATTTTTTCGTGAATTTTCTGAGGAAATTTGCCATTTTTTCGCGATCTTTTGAGTCCTATGTTTTATCGCAATTTTTTTTACGAAAATTTCCATTTGTCGCGATTTTTGGATGAAATTTGACTTTTTTTCGCGACCTTTTAGAAGAAAACTGCCGTTTTACAGAATTCTGTCATGAAATTAGGCATTCTTTCGAGAATCTTTTAACAATATTTGCCGTTTTTTATCAAACTTTTACGAAATCACGCGTCTTGTGAAACGTGTAATAGCTGTTTCGTTTGTGTGTCATCTCCGATCTTTTCCGTAATTTACGCACAATAGCGCGTCCGCGGCATCACTGTTTCATAATTTTTGGAATTGAATGCGTTTTCTTTTTTCGTGGAGGGGGGGGGGGAAATTTCGAACAGAATCACCTCTATTTCGCCACGGAAAATAGAACGAAACTCGTCAATCGATTGCAGGAAAAAAATTGCGAAATTTGTCAATCAGTCGCGGAAAAAATCGTGATTTTCAATGATTTTTCGCTGTAATAAAAACTCGCAAAATGTGTCAATTACTCGCACAAAAATATCATAAAATTCGCAAAACGGTTGTGGGAGTTGATCATAGTTTGAAAATGCAAAATTGTTTCGGCGGGAACCTCCCGTCCACGCGTTATTCTTTTGGGCGGGATTTCAAAATTTTGGGCGCTAATCCCGCCCTGAAATTCAAGCCCTGATATAGATTTAAAGTTTGTATTTAAAGATATATTTTCATTCCAAAATCCAAAAGGGTTACTTTCTGATGCATTTTTAAATCCATTTTTGTTTGGAAGGATATGAAATTGACAGGTTACTGTCAAAACTGACATTTTGAATCAAATTTTCAAACATGACAGCGAAAGAAAAGAAAAAAAATCTATTATTACACGGCAAAAATTGCTTTTAATTCAATAAGTAATTTATTAAAAAAAAAAAAAAAAAAATGGATAAAGTAATTGCAATTTAAATTGATTCAATGGTCAGGCCTGCCAATTTTCTGCCTTTGTGTTTAAAAATGAGTCAGAAAATGTATCAGAAAGTTTTGTATTTATTTAGAAGCAAATTTGAGAACCATCTTAATTTGTCAACACCGTAATTTAAATACTGTTATTAAATTATCACTATGAAATATTTCTTACATGGGTTAAGAATACAGCATCAATTGTATGCTTCAGGTGCATTAAATATAACAAAATTAATAAAAATAAGGGATTAAAATCTATAAAAAGATCAATAAAACAATTACAATTTTACATTTATACAAATTATATAAAAGTTTCTAGACATATGAAGGTTAAAATTAACCTCATGAGAACTTTAAGTTTCAATTTTTTAAATTTATAATAAAAATAAAAAGCATGTTTTTAAAATTAAAACAACAAACAAGTTTAAATACTGTTAGAGATATATTTTAATGGGGGGAGGGGAATATAAATTTATGTAAACTTCATAACTGTAAAAATATAAATTTCATAACTGAAAAAATATTTAAACAAAGTGAAACATAAACAAGCATTTTTTTTTACTATTACATTTGTTTTAAAAATTAAAATTATATTTCTAATAATAATCTTTAACAATCATAGCAACTAAAGATAGATAATTGAAACAGTAACTCTACATAATCATAAAATTTCAAAATACATATAAAAAAATTTTTAAAAATATCTGCCATTAAATTTATCAAAAAATTTTTAATTCAAACTTTTCTACTGGGATAAAAAACAGTGAAAGAATGCTAGATTTTAAAAATACTTTAAAATAAAACAACATGCATAACTCTTCTGTTTAAAAGGATAAGAAATTTCTCATCCCAAATAAATTTCATAATTTTATTTGTATTTAATTCAATAAATACCACATTTACGTGACATCATCTAAAAGAATGTTTATTTCTTTTCTCTGTTGATGAAGCTGAATCTCTTTTCTTAGGGTGCTCTTCTGGGGCATTATTAGAATGACTTTTAACATGTTTCGCAAGATGTCCAGGTCTGAAATATGTCTTGCCACATATAGGGCATGGATATTTTCTTGTTACAGTGTGACTACGATAATGATGATACAGGCTAGTTGTCCGGGAAAATACTTTACCACAATCAGGCCAATGACAAGCAAAGGAATTTTCTAGAGAAAATAAAATTATAAAAATCTATTACACATGTGCAGTTAAAACAAAACAACATTATAATTAAATATATTGTATAAAATCACTGATATAGTCGATAAATTTTAAATCATATCAATTATTTAGCAGGCTAAATACATAAATGGATGTTTTTAACAATTAAAGATTCAGCAACAAAATTTTTTTAGTCATATACTGCATCGTAAATGAGATATTCAGAGCTAGAAAGGATTATTGTACCTAGCGACTCCTTTAATAAAATACAATTTTTGTTTTATTAAGGAAGACACACAATTTATAATATTTTTATTTATATAATTTGAACTGTCTTAAAAAGATGATGAAAATGTGCCACAACAAGATATATGCACATTTTTGAACAGTTAAATTTCTCTTTACTTCAGTCTTTGTGAACTCCATATGCAACTATGAAATGAAAACAATTTGTTTAATAATGCTCTAAATTTGTACTTGTACATCTACAAAATGCATCTCAAAACTTGGTTTGCATATTTCGGTATGAGTGAGATGAAATATAACTAAACACGAAAAACAGCATACATCAGAGCTATATAGTCTTTTAGTAAAGTTAGTCGCAGCTTGTATAGTAGCAAACATTAAAGGTAACATTATTCAAGCATAGAATAATATTACATTATTATAATAGGGGATTGAGTTGTTAATTTGATCTACTTTTTTTATTCAGAGATTGCAATTTTATACCAGAATTTCTGAAAGAGGAACTTTTTACTTTAAAATGTCTCTTACTGAATAAAGTAAGAATTGCTATTTCAAATTTTTGATATGAATTTGGGCATTTTAAATAAAAAAGGAGGCCATACTGGCATCCCTAGTAGCGAGTTATGATATTAAGATATTTTATAAGACACACAGACACCTTACAATGCAAACCGTAAGCCCTCTAACTATACAAAATTTGGTGTGAAAAATAACGGAAATAAAAAGAATAAATCATAATAAAAGTAGTTACATTTTATTGAGAAAGAAGCCTATCGGAATATTTTGTAAGGAATGAAACTTACAAATCATATAGAATAGCAATGTTTTTAAAGAACCATCTCTCAAAATAGATTTTTATTTAAAAAACTTCTAGTAACAAGAATCATTCTAAAGGGTGCCATGAAAAGCATTAAAGGGTGCTGCAAAATCTATGGGCACCACATTGAAAAACCTTAATGTACATGTTCAAAAACCACGACTCCTGACAGCAAATTCAATGTGCTACATCACACGCTAAACTGGAGATAAGAACACTCAGGACATGCACATTTTTTTCCAGCAATTGAAAATTATCTTTTACATTTTGGGTCAATCATTTTGTTTACAGTCAGGGTTGCAACTTAAAATATTCATCGTGCATAACCAAGCAATAATTTAAAAATAAACACATGGAAAGATTCATGACACGATACGAAGAATTTTCACAAAGACATTTTTTCAACTGTATCATTTGTAATGTTTTTTTTCTTCTTCTTCCGGAGAAATAGGAAAACATGATATCCCAGTTCAATTCATTTTTCACTTAGTCTGTTGTATGTTGATAAAAAATTTTTTTTGCCTAAAATGACAGAGGGGCCATTCTAGCTTTAAAAAGTCTTTTTTTTTTTTTTAAATGAATGAATGGAAATGCAATAAGACAATTGATGAAACGATTCCCTGATGATGGTTGTAGGATTGTAGACTAAGAATATTCTAAAATTCAAATGAAATATATTTTTAAACTTGTAACATCTGTATTATTATTTATCATCTTTCATATAAACTGTGAACTTTTTAATGTTCATACTATACAGTTTACAATTTAATACTTTTACATATATATATATATATATATATATATATATATATATATACATTCATTGAATAAAAGGATTAAAAACTGTCAGATTTATAAACAATATTTGAAGTATTAAATTTTTCTTTATCATAAAGTCAATAAAACTAGAGCACCTTCCAGAAAAGGCTTTTTATTTTCTTTCGTAATATTGCAAAATAGCAATTGTGAGCCATTTTTTTAATAAAATATTTTTTATGATTTTAATTCTGAAATTTTTAAATCATTGCAGAATCTTTCGAAATTTGCAAGTGTGAAATTGTAAATCATCTTCAGGAGCTATTAAAATGATATATTAAATTATATTTGGTTAAAACAGTTTTTGCGTACTAAAGGAAGAAGCACCAATCTTTTAAAAAAACATGTCAGTTTAAATTAGGCAGTTTACTTCAAAACTTTGTTTTTTATAATAAAATCCATTTTCTTAAAGATTTATTTTACTATGCAATACTCTTAAGATTTGCTGAGGAATCTATAAATCATACTCCCATCTACAGAGAAAAGTTACTAGTCAACAAATGAAGAATAGAGCAGAAACCATTCAAATTGCAAAACATAAATGGTTAAAAGTCTTACTGCACAAATTTTATAAACATTGCACTTATACCATACAACTTTTGAAAACTTTTCTATTTTTGCATTTAATAAAACTATTGACTTTTTTTCCCCTTTAACTTGATGAATTTAAATATTATAGAAGAGAGAGAATTACAGATATAAATAAAGAATTGCAATTAAAATACTCAATGTCAGATTATGCTTTTTGGTTTTCTCAAATGTGATTTTTCGCAATATTGTGAGATTAAAAAACTTTTTTTTTTTTAAAAGATTTATGTGATAATGTGAATAAATCTTACACTTCTCATTAAATGTTAATTTGTATTTAAATTATAATAAGTAAAAATATGTTTATTTAAAAAAAATAATTTAATACAAAATACAATGAATTGTTTTTTTAAACATTTCTGTTCCGATAGTTCAGTTTACTTGCATTAATAATCATTAAAATAAATTATTTCTTTATACCATGTTTATTTTAATGTACTTTGGGGATTCAAATGTTCCACAAGATAAATTATTGAAAACAATGCTTTAGACAAAGGTATAACAATATATGAAATAAATATGACTTTTAATAAGAAGTTGAAAAAATTAAAACTTGGTAAGCCCTCAGATACTTTACGCACTAATATACAAACAACCATCCACAAGGAATGTGCGATTAACAAATATTTACTATTCTCAAATATCTTACAATTTTGTTATCACTATATCTGCAAGACACATAATGTAATAATTTTATACAGATATTCAGCATACTGTGCATTAGGAAAAATAGGTTGGAAGGTAGTGGAGTGTTCCTGAATTCCTAAGATGTAGTCATGGAAAAAATTCATTGTATGGTTTACAGTTACAAGGTAGTAATCAAATGTTAAACCATTCATTAAAATACAATATTTAGACATTTATTTTTATTTATTTTCTACTATTGTTAACAAGCTATGAAGTAAAACATAGCATCAAGCAAAACATCTAAAGAAAAAAAACCCATAAATATACAACCAATTTAAAATTTAATAGTGGCAGATCACTCCTTATTTTATATCAGTTTTAAAACCATCACAGCAATAATTGTTGCAAGTTTGCCAATATATGTGTATGTATTTTTAAAGAAAGACTTGAGATTTAATACATATTTAAAAAAAAAAAAGAATTCTTTGAAGAAGCATATTAAAAAGAGTTTACATTATAAACCAATATGGAAAAATTTGCAATAATTATAGAAACACAGTTATAGTCACAGTGACACACACACACACACAAAAAAAAAAAAAAAAAAAAAAAAAAAAAAAAATATTACCATAAATACAAGACATACATACAATTAATAAAGACAGAAATAAACATACATATATGAATAGCTATTTAAAATAACAAATAAATAAATAAAAATAAAATAATTAAAAACATACATCAATGAAACATTTTTACTGACAAAGACAATTATTTTAAACTTCAAATTTTAATTAACTGTTCCTTTTTCCCCCCACAATATAGATTTAATATTGTTATATAAAAAATAACTAAATATATAAATAGAAGGGTGACTAAAATTTAAATAAAATTTATTTTTGGAAAAGGGACATTGTAACAAATATTAGTACAGCAAAGCAAATAACAATTCAAGTATTAGATATACACTTCAGAAACACAAGGAGGATGACTAGTAATAATTATACATACATTAAATAGATTTAATATTTAATGCTTCAAAAAACAAAGACAGCCTAGTAGTTCTCAGCAAAAGTAACTGCTTTTATTTATTTATTTATTTATTTTTTTATCTGCAAAGAAGCTTTTTTTTTCTATTTTAATTAAAAATAAAACGTTTATGTATTATTGCAGCAAAATATTTTTTGACATACATCAATGTAGGGTGTCAATAACTTTAATCAGACAATTAAAATCCATGATTTTAATCAGACGATTTTTTAAAAAATGTACGGAAAATAATTATAATCATCCAAACTATACTAAAAATTGCTAAAAGTTATATATAAAAAAACTATTTAAAAGTCATTAATACTGTTATTCAGATTGACAAATCAATGTTTCATCACTCAAATGGCCACATTTAAAAATTTTTGTTGATACAAATAATTCTTAATTTCTTGTTTTAAAAAATTGCAAAAATATCTGTATTAACAAAGATTCTGAAAATATTGCCATTTGAGAGACGAAACTTATATCAATCTGGTTAAAAGTATTAATATGCCTATAAAGCATGATACTTGTGTATAAGCAGGGCTGCGGAGTCGGCGGGAAAAAATGGCCTACTCTGTAAATTTCAACATCTTTGGCTCTGGACTGGCAATATACTAGTGTTGCTTTGCAGTTGGTTAAAATTATGAGGGAACACAAGAAAATTAGGCAAAAATTTCATTATTTTGGTATCAATTCAGGTCAAAGTTTTAAAAGAAAAAAGAAACAAAAATTCTATTTTGCTATATATTCAATTTCATGCCCCGAAAACCTGAAAAATCCAACAATTGAAATCTAAAGGAGGAAACAAAACAGAAATATTACTATTTCAGATCCATGGACTTAAAAAGTTGAAACCTTTACAAATTTTTATGCTAATTTGTGCCCTCCAGAACGGAAAAAAATTCAATGGAAAGGGAAAATAATAATAAAGATGAAAATGTTACTACTTTGGAGATAATTCAGGATATAATACAGATTTTAATTATTAATGATTTTCATCCACTATGTATGCCAGGCAGTATATTAGAAATCTTTGACTTGTGTAATGCAAAAAACAATACCTTCTATAGATTTAAAATTGCATATAAATGGTTTAATTTTACTTCAAACTGTCTAACAAAAAAAAGGTGGAGTCAGCTTGTTTTTTAGCGACTCAGACTCTTTTACTACAAAATGGACCTGATTTTGACTCTGCAGCCCTGTGCATAAGTCAACTCCCCAATTCTTGTTCAAAATTTTGAAAAAAAAAAAAAAAAAATGAATTTTCATGTGTAACTTAAATTACATATCTGGTAGTATGTTAAAAAATAATTTGTAATCGAGGATGAAAAAAATTGATAAGTTTTCATTAAATTAATAAACTTTAACATATCTAATCAGACTTTATTTTTTATTTGATGTTATAAAACTGCATACTTACGTAAAACTGAAGAGGCTTCAAATATTCTGAAACCTATTCACATCAATTTAAGATACTTAAGAAGAAAAAAAAATTGCAAAGTCTATTCAAGCTTTATTTACAAAGGTAAACAACTTATAGACTGCTAGAATATCATACTTCTTTGTATGGTAGGAACTTTAGGAGAGAAATCTACAGTATTTTCAAGTTAAAACTCTTTTTTAAAAAGAGGATTAAAATGTTGAAAGGAATGCCCCTGTATTGAAGATACAAAGTCTTAAAAGAAAATGAGGGCAAAACAATTACAAGGACATTAATGTTTTTTTTTTTTTTTTTTTTTTTTTTTTTGTCAATTATTGGGAAATGACCATTGTCTGCTTTTATTTTTCTCTCGAATATAACTCCTAAATTTTATCTGAAATTCTTCGACTTATATACGAGTAAATACAATATATGTATTTTTTAATTTTTAGAAAATTTCAGCTTAGATCAGATGATTTATTTCTTAATAATTAATTAAAAATTTTCTTAATTTTACATATGATACAAAAGACAACTTTAAGATGAAATAATTCAAAAAGTTTCTATAGATATTTTATTTGTGGAATACATAAAAAAATAAATAAATAAATAAATAAATAAATAAATAAATAAAAATAAAATAATTGCTGATATTGAAAGTAAGGCAAATCCATGTCATGTCATTGCTAAATATTTGATAGTCTACATTTGAATTCAGTACAAAATAATTCATAAGCAGTAATACATTTTTGGATGCATTTGTAATAATGTAAGTGTGTAGCATCTATAGTCATCATTCCGACCATCTGCATATAACAATGCAAAAACTATGCAACCAAATCGTTTGAAATTTAAAATATATAATTGTTGCAAAATCTTGTCGAGTCATTTCAAATTTTATAAAAATCAGATGTATAGTAGTTACTGAGACAAAAGTATTCTGTTACACTGTAGCCAATAGAAAATATTGCTTCAAGTGCATTTTAATGATGTTACACTCTTTAGAACATAATAAAATTGATATGCATCTATGAAGTATATACTAAAATATACATTCTGTACAATCTGTGATGCAAAGAATATTTTTTATTAATTTACAAAGCCACACTAAAGTATTCCAATACATAATTATACAGGGAAAAACATAGTTTGGGGAACATTTTATAAGCAGTAATACATTTTTGGATGTATTATTTCCTATTATGTATTATGTCCTATATTATTTCACATTTTATGAAATTGATATAAGTTGCTCAGGTTTACTACAAGTTACTTCCTATATGATAGTATTTACAGGAACACATAAAAAATTTTGGATATTACAGTATATCTGAAGTACTGCATACTATTACCCTAAGATCTGGATATTTTTAAAACTTCCTGGTAGTAGAAATGCACCTCATTTGCGTTTCGACCTGTTAATTTTTGTGGTCAGGTTATACTAATGCCTGGGATTTAATCTTCCAGCCAATCCGGGGAAAAAAATACATAATATTCCACCAAGAAGAGTAGCATTCAGTAAAATTCTATTTTGTATGACATTCATTATTTTTAAATGAAAACTTATATTTTCATGCTTAAAAAGTAAATCCACAATGATTGTATAAAAATGACACCATTTTCTAAATGTTTTTAGTGGTGACTAATATTACCATGTGTCCCACGTAAATGGGGATTCCAAATGCTTGCCAATAACTAGCATTTTGTAGTAATCTGATTATAAAGTAGAGTTTTCTACATAAAAAAATTAGTATTTCAACTAAAAGTGTAGGAGCCTTGTTCATGTTCTTGAAAATTCGATTAAAATGGCAAATTTGTTTTCACATCCAAGCACAGACAAAAATCTGTAAAAGCTACTATTTTTATTCTTATAAAATATTATTGTACAATTATAGCAGAAAGACATGAATTCTGTTTCCAATAATCAAAGGACTTCAAACAGAGAAGATATGCAAGAAATATCTCACAGCTTCTTTATGTTATTAACACTGACCATTTAAAGGCTTCAAAATTAGAATATTTCTTTTTACATCTCAATAATAACAATTCAGTTTATTTTACTTTCAATTTTTAAAAGACTGTAAAACACTTTAAATAACTTAGGCAACATTCTTGCTTCTCAAACAGTTTTTTTTTTTTTTTTTTTTTTTTTTTTCCCTTTTTTAATAGTAAAAGTGCAAGCTGGTTTCAAAGATTATATTTTTGCTTTTAGATTACTGTCATCATAATGGAAATTAACATTTGTTTCAATGAATTTTCAGGTACAGTTTGAATTTTCCTCATATATCCATGTTTTCTATTTCTGTGACTACGCTGATTAATCCTGATGTCCTAATGTCTAAAGTGTGTCAAAAAAGGTCGACATGCTCTTTTAAGAGGAATTCTTTGATGTCTGAGACACAAAGACATTTTTAATCTAAAATGAATAAAAAATATTTTTACTTGCAAACAGTAATATTGAATACACTTTCTTTCTTTCTATAAAGACAAATGAATTTGAAATAGTGCAAAATAGGTGTTATAAGCCAATATTCAAGACAGGATAGCAATGGAAAAATAATTAATGAGGAATAAAATCATTTATATCTGAAGATGCAATATAATTTATCAAAAAATGGAAATTATGATTTGATTCTAAACCACTTCAATAATCATATTTGCAAATTTCAAGCTTTAACATGTGAAAAGTAAGATGTGAATATGTTTCAAATTAATTATGTTATGCAAGCAAAATGTTTTTTACAAACAGCCTAAACTGAAAATTGTTAGACATAGTATTCAAAATACTAAGAATATTATTCAAAATACTTTACGGCAAAGTCTAATTCATTAATTTTCTTAATAAAATATACTAGCCTTTCACTAGAAAAATATGCATGCCCTTTTAAATTTTTTGTTAAATTTTCCATTTGTTTTTGTTTCACAAGTTTACATTTATTTCTCAATTTCTGTATGAAAACAAGTGACTAATTTGTATTGCATATAAGAAGGAAATAAAGCAACCAAAAATGTAGAATTACAAAGACTGTCAAAAATTGGAAAAACATTCAGAGGAAAAAAGGCACCAGAAAAAAAAATTGTATTTATTTATATATATATATATAAGTTAATTTCTGTAATACGCTCATTTACAAAATTTACATCATTTAATTAACAAACTACAGCATTAGTTTTCTGGGCATACATGTCATTTACAACGGTTTTACACACTGAAAAACACCTGATTTCAGGGGGTTGTTCTAGGGGGAGGCGGACATTCCGTCCGGTTTGGAAGCAACTAGCATATAGAATTTGTATGTATGATAAAAATATAATAAGGACAAAATAACTTCTTAAAACAAACAATAATTAGAAAATGCTTAAGGCTTCAAAAAGGATTTTGTATTTCTTCTTCAGATGCAAAGGACCACTTTGAAAGCAGGAGCAAGATTGGAAGGAAAAGGGACAAAAAACAGCCAAAAGGATATCAGAAGGCATTAATTAGCCAATTAAAGAAGAGTACTATCCAATCAAAAGAACACAGCGAAGAAGGAGAATTATGTAGCAAATTGAATATAAGTCAAAAAATTGAGGGGAAAGTAAAATATACATATAAAATAAATATTTTAAAAAAATTAAAAACTAATTACATATAATAATAATAAAAGACTAATTACATATAATAACAATAAAAGTACAAAGTAAATGCAAAATAGATTAAAAATTAATAATGATTGCAAATATAAATTAAAGAATTTTATATCAAAAATTGATACCAATTTAAGAAATAATTAATATTAATTGTGGCTGAACTTTAAACAAGTTTTTCAAAATTACAAAAAGTATTTTAAGGGTGTTCTTAGATCAAAAAGGGCAACTTTGTGACATAAAATTTAATTTACTTTTGTTCAGAAATGCATGAAACTAGCAGGTGTTATTCAGAAACTGTCTAATTGCGCTCAGTATTCCGTTATTTTGCAAACGCGATAGATCTTCCATAACGAGCATTCAAAGTTGACTTTTTTGAACACATTTCCCAACAAAAGCAGAAAAACCGGTTGAAAAGCAGGATAAAAACGGGTGATCACATGATTGAAATCGCTTATATCGATGGATAATGTAATTATCACAAAATGCAAAACTAAGTTAGATTCGAAATCGCTTCCATAGTCAGGACTTCCAATTTTATATCTTTCTGTTAAAAATTGAATTTGTAAATGTGCCAAAACATTTTGTGCATGTTGAGCAGAGCAGTTGAGAACAACCTTAAGATTTTTCATAAACAATAATCTGATAATTGAGATAAATAGCTAAATTCTCATGAAAATTGGATTCTGAGATGCTTTTGGCATCAGAGATAATTTTCAAATTTTGAACATCAAAAACATTGGACACCAAGAATGCTTGGAAATAGAAGATTTAGAAATTTCTATATTATTGATATACTGAGAGCATTCTTTTAAGTGGGTTTTGAGATTTCTTTCAATTTGACCAATATAAGAGAATAATTACAAGTAAATTATAGATTCGCTATTTACAAAGATGATCCTACTTATTGGAGAGGGATTTAAACTTATTCACAGGTTTAAAATTAATATTAAAGCTGAAATGTTTTAAAACTTTAGTTAATTTGAAACATAAAGGGAAATGATAATCCAAAAAAGTCAGATTACCAGGATCCATTTTTTATGGTGTAATAAAGAAGCATTATTTGTTATGGTCAGTGCCTGATTTACAGCAGAGCATTCGGGGCACAGGCCTCTGATTTTCAGCCCCCCCCCCCCCTAAATGCTGCTCAAGGTTTTTCAACTATTGTCCAAAATCAATACAAGTACTTACAAAACCTAATAGAATTTTACATTCGATTCTACATTCTACTGTGTTTATGTTGTATTTTCATAACATTCTATATTTTGGCTGAAACATCCATATTTAATAATTTTATTATAGTGAATATTTTCTTTTATCTTTATCACTTTAAAAATTTATTGTATTTTTTATTCTTATTTAACCATGTTCCTATTTTTGTCAGATTATCTGAGATTGGTGAGTGCAGCTTACAGGGGCAGAGCTCCATAATGCTTTAAATAATTATAGTTTGGTATTACAAAAAAATTATGATTAATTGTTGCTTACTTTATCATTCCATATATATAAACTTGCATAGGAAAAGATAACCATCATTACACAATTTATTATACAACGTCTACTCATTTAAATTTCATGATTGTCAAATAGTTATATAAAAGGTAAATCAATGATTATTAAATTTAATTTTATAATTGGCATTCAAAAGCAGTTTTTAAAGTCAATAGTGGTTACCTTAAAAAGTAACTTTTTACTTTTTTCTACCCAATCTTCCTGTAAGCAACTTTGCAAGGGGGCTTCTGGTAAGCGTCTGTGCCCAGGATCCCTAAATTTGTAAATCAGTCCCTCGTTAAGGTGGTATTTTGTCCTTATTCATTCATAACTGTTTTTTCAATATTATAATGTGAAATAATCTAAAGTTGTTTTCTAATATCGGAATAAAGATTTCAGAAAATTGCAATAAAATAAATCAGAGAAACTAACACTATACTTTAACAAAAGGACAAAGCTTTCTTCTAATCTTAAGTAAGGTGGGGGAAAAGAAGAGCACTCTGCCAGTCTAATAAGGTCAATACCATAGTTAGTTACTGACATAAGAACAGAAAAATAATTTTGTGAAATTAATTGAAATTGCATATAATATAGATATGGGTCTGAAGCAAAATACACTATATGACAAAATTCCGTGATCATGACAATAATTGGCATAATCATTTTTATAAGAATAATAAAATTACCTTCACTAATTGAATGAACATTAAAAGTTTTTGTAGGTACACATCATTAAACCAAAAGCAACCAGTCTTCTACATCATCTAAATGTATACATGGTAACAGGGCCATAGCTAGAAATGAAATAGGGGGCTCAAATTTTCTCTCTCTAGGACGCAGAAAGATAAATTAATACATATTCACATTGTAAGCAGGGTTGGAAAAAAACCAGGTTTTTTCGAAAAAAACCAAAAAAACTGGTTTTTTTGGTTTAAACCAGGTTTTTTTGGTTTAAACCGGGTTTTTTTAAAACATCCTTTCTTATTACATATACATGCATATTTACTGATAAAAACAGACATTATTGGTTTATAAGCAGTGTAACTTTATTTAAAATAATTTTAATTTAATAATTATAGTGAATTTATGCTGAAAATTGAAAAAAAATCATTTTTCAATTTAAACAGTTTTAGCAAACAGTCTTATGTTGAAAGTTTTAACTGTTCTACACAGTGAACCATTGAAGCCCTGTAAATTTTTATAAACAATCTTTTGATTACCAATAATAAACATTTGGATGTAGTTTGATAAATATTCTTTTCCAAAATTATTCAAATAATAAATTACAAATACTTCTTAGGATTTTTTCTTTCTGAGTGATAATTTGAAGTTAACATTTTTAGTCGTTAAATTCAGCAGATAGCAAAGGAAAAAAAATTATTATAAAAATGCTATAACTAGCAACCAGTCTTTCTTTTAATTCATCAAGATAATCTCCCAAAAGAAAAATTTCCTTTACAGCTTGTGCAAAATCTTAAAAGATCATTGTGTTACATTATTAATTGCATTAAATAATCTGCATTATTAAAAAAATTAAAATATTTTATACTAAATATTGAATCTTATTTTATCTTTGATCAATTCACATGTTTGAAGTTTTTCTTTAAAGCAATAGATATGTTCACCAATGTGTACTGATTTTAATCTTATGCATAAAAAATGACGTAAACCCAATATATATAATGCTTATTGCTGAAATAAAGCGTTAAAAGTAGAAATTATTTATATCCAATAATCTGAAACCCATAAATTATAAAGAAAGAAACAAAATGTCATTAGATTTCTCCTAAAAAACAATTGAAATTATTTATATCTAATAATCTGAAACTTGTAAATTATACAGAAATAAGAAAATGTCATTAGATTTCTTCTAAAAAAGAATTGCTTTTTTTTATAGAAAAAACCAACTGGTTTAATCCTATGCATAAAAAGAGATCTAAACCCACTATATATAATACTTATTACTGAAATAAAGTGTTAAAAGTAGAAATTATTTATGTCCAATAATTTGAAACACGTAAATTATAAAGAAAAAAAAGAAAATGTCATTAGATTTCTTCTAAAAAAACCAATTGGTTTTTTTGAGAAAAAAACCATTTGGTTTAAACCGTGGTTTAAACCATGGTTAAAACCAATTGGTTTAAACCGTGCCAACCCTGATTGTAAGTACTATATTTCTTATTAAACTGTTATAATAACTTCCTTTTATACTAAGAAAAGAACAGGATTATGAAAAATTCAAGAGTATTACTAGTTCAAAATTAAACATGTTAACTTCATATGTGCAAATAAGAAGTGCAAGAGTTGAAACACTTATTACAATTTGGTATTTGTGCAAAAAGGCCTCAAAACTAAATTAGATTTTTGAACAGAATTTCATTTGGATTTTAAGAACAGAAATTCATTTAATGACCTTGGAATCTTTTCTTGGGGAGGCTCAAAATATCTTAGAGGATTTGAGTCCCCCCCCCCCCCTACTTCTCCTTAGTAATGGCCCTGCATGGTAAAAGCTTCATTTAGCTTTGACAATTTCATACCTTTATAATTTTTGTTGACATAAATAAGAAGAATAAAACAGGAAGATAAAAAGTTTACAAATCTTTTTCATCGTGAGACTGCTTAAGATGCCTATTAACACTATCATAACGTGAAAATATCTTTCCACATACATGACAGGGATATTTTTTTTCACTGGTGTGAGAGGGATAATGTCGGTTGAGATTAAACTTTTTGCTAAATGTCTTTCCACAACCAGGCCATTTACACTTAAATTTTCCATCTAAAAAAGAAAAGAAAATATTACACAGGTAAAAATGTCAGTACTACAAATTAAAACTAGTAAAAATACATTCTAATAAATGAATCTAGTTTAATAATCTAATTTAATAAATGAATCTAGTACGTCTTTTTAAGCGGTTCTCAAAACATTTTTTCTTGCCCACCAATGAAAAGCTTTCAAACTCATTAAATATAAAAGCACAATACTCCTAGGCATAATTATTGAAGTGAACTTTTTTTTAAATTTCCCGATACATGAAACATAAAGAACTATATCTTGAGTTACACTGTCGCCTTCAGACTACAATTTATTACTTTTCTAGTGGTGTCATTTACAGAAATTAGACTCAAAATCCCATTTTTTATAGCATTTATTGAGAAATTTTCTGCATTTGCGGGGGGGGGGGGGGGGGGGGGGAACAGCTTGATTACATAATTTTTTAATAAAAGCATCTGCCAATATAATGTGTTTGCAGACAAAAAGCAACTTAAAAATGTGTCAAAAAGTAGCCAATTTGAATTTGAGAACAGTCTTAATAGCGTTGACTCTAGAAAAAAAGGGCTGTTGGGCAGGAATTTTTCAAAAAGGAAACACTATTCTAAAAAAAGGAATTTTTTTTTCAAAAAGGAAACACTATTCTAAAAAAGGTTACTTTTTTCATAAAGGGCACATGTGTACCTTGTTCACCAAAAATATTTTGAACTGGTTCGTTTAGAGTCCCTTAAAATTTTTATATGTTCCCAAAATCAATTGAGTTGCCACAAGACTCAGAGGAAGTCTTAAAAATGACTGCCAGGCACGGTATCCTGCTAAAGCAATTTACAGTTAACACAACTTAAAAGAGAGCCCCAAACTTGACCCTACCCAAACCTACTAATATAAAGGAAAATATGCAATCATATTTCAAGTAGTCGTAATTTTTAAATAAAAATATGTATTCATTCACACCCAAATATTTCACTGGAATAATATTATGGTACTAATATTATACTTTTTGACCATTAAAAATGCAAAATTTTAAATTTTCCAGGAGGGGCATATCATTGCTCCAGGGGAATGGGAAAAAAAAAAAAAAAAAAAAAAAAGGGAAAGAAAAGAAAGAAACTTATGCTCAGAGTTATTATTCAAGAGGATAGTTTTGAAATTACTTCTGTGAATTAAAATGAAAATGTTCATAAGATATAAAACAAATAATTTAAAATCGAAGAAAATTTTTGAAGGAAATAGAAGAAAAAATGGTATCTTTATGTTAGCTACATACAAGATATAAATCTCAAAATACTCATCCAATCACCATCATTCATACTGCATACATTTCATTTAAAATATAAACATTTAGTCACATTATTTTAAAACACATAACTTTCTAGACAGTAGGGTATGACTTTTAATTCAGATTCCTTTATTACAAACATGCTTTAAAAACTATAATAATGAATTTTGTTTAATGACAAATTTGATAAAGTGACAATTTCAAAACAAGTGGTAATAATCAAACAATCTGAATAAAAGAAATCCATCCTACAGGCTACACTATTATTGATTAACCATGGTCGCAAGAGCTCTGATTGGCAGAATGTCAAGCTGATTTCATTCACATTTTAGGGAGAATAGCCTGTGCAGCCTTGTGACAGAGATATTAGCACAGATGTCATATACACATCACATTGGCATGATTTTTTTTTTCCGATCGCCAATTCGACAAAAAGTTGGTTTTTGAATACTAGTTACACATATATTTTGAGAAATGGAATAACAATAAATAAAAAAAATTCAATTAATAACTATTCAACATAACAATGTACATAATTTTAAAAAAGAAAACAAAAGTAAATAAACAATTTATTAATATATAAACATACATTTGGGTTACCATAACAAGCAAAATGACGACACTTTGACATCAGTTAAGTACTCCAGTGTCCGGTGCATATATGACATTGCTCTCAGAAAAAAAAATCATGCCAATGTAGTGCATATATAACACCTGTGTTGAGATTTCTTCTAACAAGGAAGGTCTCCATTGGGGGCATACTCAGAATTTTTTGAAAAAAATACGAATTAAACTACTCATGTAGGTAATAAAGGATCAGTGAAAATTAGCGGCGGAATTACATTATTAGATATGTAAAAAAATAAAATAGTTTGGAATAATTGGCATGAAAAGCTGAAAGCGACGCGGGATTTCCTCACCAAAAGCAGACGATTTTAACAAATCTGAAAATTGATTTTAATTGACTTCACTGTTTAAAATCTGCAGCATTTACTGCAACGTCACTCCACTACTTTTATAGAATATCTCTCTTCTGACCAATGAGAATGTTCCATAGCACGGTGAATTGACCATGTCATACACTGTTAAAAATCTGCTGCATTTTGTTGCAAAGCACTCCACCGCTTGTCTATAATATCTCTATTCCAACCAATGAGAAAGCTCCATTTCACGGCCAAGTAACCATTTTCTATACAAGCAAGGGAGTGCGTTGCAACAAAATGCAGCAGATTTTTAACAGTGTATTTTTCAATTTGGAACAATTTTAATCAATTTGAATTGTGTTTTAAATGATAAAATATATTAATTTCATTTTGTTATAAGTACATATAAACATATATGACAAAATTGCACTTAAGGTAAAGTAAAAATGCAAAACAAAAATTATTTAAACTAAACTTATTTAAATAGATTGAACATAGAAAGTTTTTTCTTTAAAAAGTATTTGAAGCGTAAAAGCGTATTTTTCAAAATTTCGTTTTTCCGCCAACCGGAGATAAATCGCCAAATAAATGAGATTTTTATTATTTTTTTACGGACGTTATAAGGAGGTTCCGCCGAAATTTTTTTTATAAACATATATAACTATATGAGAAGAACATTCTGTAATTTTTCCAGATTTTTCTGAGTATGCCCGTATGGAGACCTTCCTTGTAAGTATCTAAATAAACTGTGTTCAAAATATTTTTTTTTTTTTTTTTACTATTCTGGGTAAAATGATATTTTAAATTAGATGGATTGTGTGTCTTTTACTAGTTCTTGGGTTAAATCTTTCCAAAGTACAGACACACATATATATACATATATTCTACATTTTTGTAAATTTTAATAAAAACATGTTTATTTTATTTATTTATTTGCATTTATATTTATGGCTAAATCACATGTTTAACGATAACTTAGCTTCTGACTAGTCGGCTTTGCGATAAATTCACCATTTCTATCAATCAAAATATTCAGATACAATGAAAACAAAAAATATAAATAAATTATGTAACGAATAATGTAGCAAATAATGTAAAACATAACGTAAATAAGTAATGTAAACAAATAATTTAAAAAATTGTCAATTTGGTATCGCCTCCCTTCCCTCCCCCCCCCCGGGAAAACAAGAGTTAATAAAAAAATAATAAGTGCAGCTTACTAGCAATTTAAATATAGCCAAAAGTTTAATATTAAATAAACAAATAATTTATTATAAAAGCACATGCAAATTAGTATTTAAGTACATTATAAATGTAAATAAGCATTTTTTCTCGCTTTTTAACTTAAGCTTATACTGCTTTTGCAAATATTAATTTGATTATAAATACAAAACTCAATCAAAAATCACTTAACACATTAATTAAATGAATGAAAAACAAATCAAAAGAAATGATAACACTGCTGAAGTATTGTTTAATTATTTTACAATGATTAAAACCAACATGCCAAATAATTTAATCAAATCTCGCGCCCATTAAGTGGAAACAGACGACATGCCCAATATTAAAAAATAAATAAAAATCAGTTTGATACTATATCATATAAAGCGAATTTAAAATATGAGTACAAGATATTGTATTAAAGTTGTTAAAATAAATAAATTATGTTGTGTGAACTTCTTTGAATCGTCTCATCAAAAATAAAAATTCTACACCTGCTCTTTAAAGTTCAACAAAACAGTTGACGACAGCAACAAGTACAACAAAAAGTTTCAAAATTCAGCTTCGCATTCGGCATTAAATCAACTGGCTCTATGTATTCAGTCTTTCCAAAGATGCTGACAAATTGCAATTCATGAATCTAAAACTTGATTACGCCATCTGGTGAACTAAAGCTTACATTTGACGGTGTCGGAACAAAAAATTTTAAAATGAAGGCTGAAAATCACGGTACCAGTCTTTTTGGTCAGAACTCACACAACGTTCCGGGATAGAAATAAACAAACTAGAGGGTCTTCCCACATTAGAAAAGATAGCCATCTACTGGCTAATTCTCTAAAAATAACATTCTAAAGGGTTCTTTAAATTGATTTTATATTTTTTTTTCTTAACAATGAATTTGCGTAGGTGTGGCGAAGCTGTAGGAGGACTACCATCGGGAGGGGAGGATGTAGGTTCTGTCACCAAGTTTTTCGTGAGCTTGACGATATACAAATGCTCACCGTGGACATGTTATAACTGGTAATTTAGATATCATTGATAATCTTCACTTAAGATCTTTCATACGTCATAGCACAAATATATCATATTCATCCACAGTCCATCATTAAACAATTCACATATGATTTAGACTTCTTTATTTCTAAAATAGCTATAAATTATAATAAACCCATTGAGTATTTTGCAGATTGGAAGCATAATGTCATTATTTTTTTGGAACTACAATTTCTAAAACAATAAATTGCCAAAAATTCAGTCTCCACCCTTAAACCATCTATCTAAGAACTCCAAAACAATTTCATCATTACTTATGTAGATAAGGCTGATAACAACTATACCATCATCTGTAAATATTACTATCCTCACCTTCTAACTACTGCAGTTACTTCTAATAG
Source organism: Maratus speculifer (assembly GCA_964019185.1). NCBI lineage: Eukaryota > Metazoa > Arthropoda > Arachnida > Araneae > Salticidae > Maratus > Maratus speculifer. The sequence continues at coordinate 310,131,812 of OZ025289.1, forward strand.
CATTTTCAAACTTCATCATATTAAATTAGAATAAAATAATAACATATATTAAGCTAACATAAATTATTAGGCATAAAATATTAACAACCTAAATTATCTTTTTATAGTAATGATTCCAAAGTTTAAAAAATATTCTCTTAAATTCCGCACAGTCTTGCAGGGCAGATGCAATACATATAATACTTGTGCTAATAAGTTAATTTTAAATATTCTTACACAAATTTATGAGTTATTTATTCTGTTCTGTACTATTAATGCATTATTTATGGAATATTTTCCTTTATTAAATTTACCTGCTATCATCGATAATGACTACAAAGTTTTGACTAATTTTCTATTCCAAAATAATGCTTTTTATTCAGATCAAGGATCAAGGCATGCCTCAAGGAGCTGCTTCATCATGTATGTTATCAGATTTATATCTTCATTTCTATGAAAGAAAATTTATTAACATCAATATATTGCTCTGCAGATATATAGACAATATAATTATTCTTTCTGTGAATAATTTTACATCTCTTCCTCTAACATATACCTTTAAACTAGAATTTAGTACTACTTATTTAAATAATTCAAGCATTAATTTTATGGATGTCAAAATTATATCCCACCTACTAACACCCTAACTTTCAACATTTATAATAAACACAATGATTTTTCTTTTAATGTACTTAATTTTACTATCTTCAATTCCTGTTTACACATTTCAGTTTAGAGTTTATAGAAGTATTCTATTTAAACATAGTCATCATATCAACTGTTTATGTTCCTCCCATCTCACACATTTAAATTAAAGCAATTATCATCATCTTATAATTATCCAAATTTCTTTTATTTCTGCATGATATCTTAAAATTTTATTTCACTACTTTTTAACAGCATGGGCTATAATGCTAAAAAAAATGTATAATCAAAAACACTATCGTGAAGGGTGAGTGTTGAAAAAAATTATAAAAACATATACAAAAATAAATCTAAAAAATGTATATGTGAATATGATTAATATAATTATCAATTTTTAACAAATACAGTGAAACCTCCAAATAAGTGACACCTCTATTTAAGGGACAAAACTTCCGGTCCCAGTCCCTTGGTATAGGATGTGTAATGTATTTACCTCTGAATAAGGGACACTCGATTTAAGGGACAGTTGAAAATAAGATCAGATGGACTAGTTTTTGCATTTCAGATAATGAAATAGTCTGTGACGAAAGAAAAAAAATGCAGATTTTTGTGAATTTATCAAACAGGCAGACAGCCATGTGGATACAAAGGCATGCGACACAATCGATGATCATTTATTTACCCACGATTCTGATTCGATATCACTGCATTTATCCCCATTGAAAGAATGCTGAAAATTTTGAGGAGAATAAAATAAAATTATGAAATAAAGAACTTTTCAGATGTTTTTATTCCGTTCTCAAATCTAAAAGAGCAACTTTTATGAGATAAAAGTTGCCCTTTTATGTTTTAATTTACTTTTATTTGGAAATGCCTGAAACTATAGTCTATGCAAGAAAAAACGACTTCTCAAGGCCGAATGTTCTTCTTTCTACTTTCCCTTCGTTGCCATGGAATCGGAGGAAGCCAGTGCCTTGTCCCGTTTTTCCCACTGCACTTCCGCTAAACAAATTTACCCGTGCGCAAGAGTATGAGTTATGCGGTATTCCAAGACTCTTTTTCCCGCACACCAACTGTTTTTTCTTACGTTAAGAAAAAGCTGTAGTTTCGCTAATTTTAAAAACATTTGTTTTGTAAGTCTATTTATAGCAAGAAATATGGGTAGATTTTTTCGACGACAGATTAATGATGCTATTATTTTTTTAATTCAATTAATAATTTGTAATTGTAACTTTGTTAATTTAAATTAATTATAAATTTAAATAAATTGTGACTTTCTAGAACATACAATGCTATCTGCATTCGTATATTCAGGAAGTTTCCTACAATTTTAAGTGCAAAAAAATTGAACCTTCCCCAAGTATATATATATATATATATATATGTATGTATGTATGTATATATGTATAAAATGCATGTTATTTATTTATAAAATACATTATACTGTGTTGCTATCTGGTTATCATCTCAGTCATGACCCAATTATTGATATAAACAGAGTTGTAATCGTAAAATAAGCAGAGAGTATACGGTATAAGTAGAGGGTATGCGCTACATCATGAATGTTCATAGATAGGATATACGCAAATGCTTTGTTTGTGAAACAGAGGGTATACGGAATAGGGATGCACCGAATAGTGATTTTGGCCGAATGCCGAATATTCGGCCGACAGCTGAACCGAATACCGAATATTCGGCAAGCCGAATAGTAATTGTTGGGCCGAATACCGAATATTCGGCCAGCCGAATAGTAACTATTCGGCCGAATACCGAATATTTGACTTTCCAAATACTTTTTTTATTTCAAAGTTTAAAGTTATTAAAATGTTACTTTTAAAAACAATTTTACATAATATTTAATAAGAGAAACTTACATTTTGATAAACAAGAGCTTTTTTATAAGAACATTTAGTATTGAAAAAATTCTGCCTTTATTTATTTAAAAAGCACAATTATGAGACTTTTTTAATTAATAAAATTTTAAATTTCAAGATTTCTTCTACGAATTGAAATAAACATTTTAAAATCAAAGAGGAATAATGAAAAAATGGTTGAAGAAAAACTGTACAGTCTCATAATTGTTCTTTATAAAAAACTCAAGGCAGATTTTTTTCAATATAATATGTATACTTTCAACTTAATTATGAATAAAGGAATGTCTAGCTCATAGTTCTTTTCTTATGAATGGTGGCATTTTCAATCCTTCCCATCATATCATATTTTACAGAAATCAAAGCATGTGAGTTAACGAAAACACAAGTTTGACCTAGAATGAGATAAAATACAATGTACTTATGACTCAATAAGTTGATTATGATTATGGTTTCATGAACAAAAATTGTCTGTCCTGATAGCTATTACTAATCTCAAAAGTTTTCTCTCATGTTTAAACTTTTATTTGGGAAAAGCAAAAAACAGATTATTTACTAAATAAAATTTAGGAACTTGCATCTGCATTCACATCATTTATTCCTAAGTAGAATCCTAATAAATCCCCATTTTAAGCTTTCTCATGGTCAATTTTCTTAAATTATACTTTACAAACAGCAAATAAATAATGTAAAAATATTCTATTTTATTAAAATATGATTTTCTTTCTAATTATATTAAATATATTTATAAATTGACAGTTAAAAGTAGAAATTGTGAAAAGTTTTTAAAAATGTGTTTTAAAAGGCTATATTAAGTATTGGATTTGGCCGAATACTTTGGTATTCGGCCAAACCGAATATTCGGCAGGCCGAATAGTTTGATATTCGGCCAAGCCGAATATTCGGCTCAACCGAATAGTTTGATATTCGGCCTAACCGAATATTCGGTAACATGGCCGAATAAGCCGAATACCGAATAGATACCGAATATTCGGTGCATCCCTAATACGGAACTTTAAAAAATCCGGAAGGCATACGGCGTATGCTCCCGTATACCCTCCACTACATCCCTGGATATAAAATAGCAAATTCACAGCATTTTCTAAAAAATACTTTGCATAAAATAAAAGAATGAAATCAATTAAAATTTGAATAAGAAGCAAAATACAAGTAAATTAAAATGTCTCTTTCATTTATAGAAATCTGAGTGAGAAAAATTTTCGCGTGTTAAATTTTTAAGGATGAAAATGCTTTATGAATTTAGTGAGCAATACATTCAGATTTGAATCCAGTAATTTGAGCTCTCCTTGTCCTTGACTATCATCCTTAAAACAAAAATAAATTTAAAAAAAAAGGGGGGGGGAGAAGTGTAAACATGGTTCAACCAATTCCTGCCACTTCAAATGGTTTGATGCAAAATTATTCTTTATAATAATTTTAATACGTGTCTCAAATAACTCCTGCTCTTTGGGGTGGAAAGGGGGGGGGGTATCATTAAAATCCATGTTGCATTCAGCATTACTTACCCCGAAATATCTCGAGGGAGTGGGTAAATATGGGCTATTAACTGTTTTTTTTTCTTTTTTGATTTTCTAAAAAAAAAAAAAAAAAAAAAAAAAAAAAAAAAAAAGCAACTTGAAATAGAATAGAATTTTAATGTATGAAATCTTTCATACATTAAAATCTAAGTAAGAAAAACATTGTCTTAAATTTTAATGGATGAGAAAGTGTTCATGAATTTTGCGAGTAATACATTCAGATTTGAATCCGGGAATTTGAGCTCTCACTGATTAACATCCTTAAAACGAAAACGAAGGCAAAATAAATAAAAGACGAGGGGGAGAGGTTAATTAACTAATTCTGCTTCATTTGCCTCGAAATCTTCCGTGGGGGAGGGGTAGAGATCTGCACGGGTTGGAATTTCCAGGCCCAACTTAATCTCTCTTACGGGCCGCTAGGCCGGCTAAATGCTTTTATCGGCCCATCCCGTGCGCAGTGGCGGTATAAGGGGGGGTCACGGGGGGTCATGATCCCCCCTCTGAACGAAAATTTTTTTTAAAGGAAACTTAAAAAATGAAATATATATTGATTTTTTTCTTTTTTTTCAAATTTATCTCTTGCTTAACAATTAGAATCCTTCTAACTCTTTAAAAGCTGTGCTTAAACCCAAAGTGGGCAATTTCTGACACATCCATGAAGTATTTTTTATCTTAAATGAAAGATGCATTTATTCAGAGCAAATATGATAGATTAACGTTTTCCATTTTTCATTAAATGCAAAATCTCCCTAAACTGTAGAAATTTAAACTGAATTTCAGGCCGTGACAGCCAATTCCTTCCTCATGACGGCTTTTTGCGACTGTCAAGGCCTTATAATTTTCCTAAAATGCTCAATTTCTTGAATGTTTGTTTGAACGGTTTGTATGAAAATGTTTGTATAAAAACGGAAAAATCTTCCATTTCATGGCATCTGAATAAAATGTATATATTTATATCTTTACGAATATTTATTCAACTTTTTTGTTACGAATGAAATTAACTTCTCAAAAGTATCAGAAATTTAGCTATTTTGGACGCGGAGACAATTTTCAATATAAAAATTGCTTATTAAGAGACGTGACTCCCCCCTTCCTAAAAAAAAAAGGAGCCATGACCCCCCTCTAAAAGTAGGGCTGGATCCGCCCTTGCCCGTACGGCCCGTTTATTTTGTTTGTCGGCCCGGCCCGTTGAAAAGATTATTCTAACTCTGCCAGCCCGTCTTGTTAGAAAATTCGGAACCATACCGCCGGGCCGGTTACGCTACGCCACGCCTGGGCTCGGGCAGACCTCTAGGGAGGGGATATGTATATTTTTAATTATATGTTTTAATGTGATACTTTTTTTTTTTTTTCAGCCTCCGGGAAGGCTTAGTCTTGAAAAGGACTTTTTTCTAGCCCTTAAAAGGGCTTTTGTTTTTTTAAAAAAAGAAAGCTCTTGAATTAGAAAACAGTCGATTCTTGAAAGTAAAATATAATTCACCATTCAAATTCGCTAGAGCTACTTTCGCTGTCATCCTGCAGATTGATGATAAACTGATCTGTGACTTCATTTTCATCTGTCAGACCCAATTTGTCAAAATCTTCTTCCTGCAACTCTTCGGCATGTTTTACACAATTTTTCCAATTTTCGACTGTGACATGAGAAAGAGCCTCCACGAGAAGTTGCCTTACATCCTTTATTTTAAAGGTGTTATTTCTTTTTGCAACTTCACCTTTCACTTGAGCCCATATTAATTCAATAGGATTGTATTGGCAGTGATAAGGTGGAAGCCGTACAACTTCATGCCCCATTTCAGATGCAAGAACATCCAATTCATACATTTTATATTTTTCTTTGTGTATTTTGACAAGATTCAATAATTCAGGAATAGTAGTGTTTGGATCATGCATAATGCCTTTCCTTTCCAACCAAACTATGATATCTGCTTTTCGCGTTTTTGTGGATGGAATTTTCTCCAAATGATTGGAATGGTAACTGGCATTATCCATTACAATGACATTGGGTTCTTCAAGTCCTCTCAATAAATTTAAAAACCATTCTCTAAATACGTCGGCATTCATTTCCTGATGGTAATCTTTTGTAGAGTTCGACTGAAAAATCAAATCTGCTCCTTTGATAAAACCATGCTGAGCTGATCCGGCGTGGCAGATGATCAGCCGCGACCCTTTTCCTGTCGGTACTTTAAGGCTTCCAGAATTTTTTGAATCTTGCCAAAAATAACTCATTGAGTGATTTTGATTCACCCAAGTTTCATCCAAATATATAATTGGACGCAGTGGAGACTCTTTCCTGATATTGTGTATTTTTCGGAGAAATTTTATGCGTGCAGTTACAATATCACTTCTCTCCATCAAAATGTGTCTACCATCATTGGCTCTTTTATATTTATAGCCCATATCTGATAATATTGTCCACATAGACCTTGCACATCCAGAAAAATCTATCTTTTGCTCTAGAACTTGCTTTAAATTTTCGCAAGTTGGATAATTTCCGCTATCGTAATATTCTTTAATCGTGCGACATACGACTTCTTTGTTAAAATTATTCAATCCTGTCACAGGTTTTACGTGTGGAACTTTTTTCTTAGGTGATGAAAATGACAGATTTTCTAAGCCGGAATCTGCGACAGAAATAGCTTCAGAACAGATCCTTCCAACTGTGCGAAGAGATACGCCACATGCTTTCGATGTAGCTTCTTGTGTTCGCATAAACACATCTTTGATTTTTGCATCAGGATTGGTCGCAACGAGCTCTTTTAAATAGTTGTATATGTTACAGGCCAAACCCGATTTTAGGCCAAACTAGATTGGCCTAGTCCAAACTAGTCTATCCTAACGCCCATCGGATAAACTAGTTTTTCCTAGGCCAAACTAGTCTATCCTAACGCCCATAGGATAAACTAATTTTTCCTAGGCCAAACTAGTCTATCCGAACGCCCATCGGATAAACTAGTTTTTCCTAGGCCAAACTAGTCTGTCCGAACGCCCATCGGATAAACTAGATTTTCCTAGGCCAAACTAGTTTGGCCGAACGGTCATTAGGATGAACTAGTTTAGCCTGCTATTCATTGGTTTGAACTAGTTTATCCTAGGACGAACTAGATTGTCCTAGGCCAATTCAATTTGGCGTGATTTTATTGAATCTAAAGACCGCCACGGCGCCAACTTTCTAGTTTTGATCTAATTTAGCCTGGACCGATGCAATTTGACGCGATTTTAGCTCACAGACTATCAAAGCCTGAGAGCTAATATGCTCGCAGTTTCTGTGTGTGTGTATGTAACCATGTATGTATGTATGTACGTACGTGTGTACATACTTATGCACGTACGTATGTAGGACTAATATAACGCGACTAATATAACGGACTAATGTGTAACTAATATAACGCGACACTCTGGTGTTGGAATTTGGATGCGATTTAGTTACCAGCCGACTTCGCCCGCTATCGGGCCCCTTCCTTTATATAAAATCTTGAAACGGACGTATGTTGAAGCGGACGAACCTCGAAGAGAAAAAAAACATGAGTATAAATATTTAAGAAAAAGGATTCTGCATCGAAATACCACTATTTTCTAATAGTAATTTTTGTAAAAATGTTATATTCTTGCTGGAACTTTTTGAAACTTTGTAATAGTTTATGGCATATGATATAAATTTATAAAAAAAAAGTTACATTTCAGCGTGAAAGAGGATGTGGTTGCGAACAAAATCAGGAAATATAACGGAAATTCTATGTTTTAAAGCACCGCGACCTCAAGTAAAACATATCTACTAATAGGTTGTTTAACGGAGTTTCATTCAGATACAGTTTTGTTAATAATAGAGTATTCTCCCTGGTGTTGAAATTAGGAACTAATATAACGTGGCTTAGTTAAAACTTGCTGGCTTCGCCCGCTATCGGACTATCTTTCGAAAAGGAGGGTTACATTCGGCGGTGCGTGCTCAGCACGCTTGCTACGATTTAAATTTTGTTCGCTTCGAAGTTCGTTCGAAAAGGAAGAGGGCATTCGGCAGTAGGCGTGCAGCACACCTGCTATACGCTACCGCAGGCTGTGGGGACGCGGCTGAAGAACTAATGAACGAAATTTAATAAAAATTTATATTCAGGTAGTCTCTGATCTAAATTAAATTGATGATGATTAGTTTTTGGTGTAAATCGCTCATCAGGTGACGGTGCTGTTTTGCATTTTTTTACGATTTACGCATCAGCTTTATCTTAATAACTAATACCATCAAATTTCCATCAAACTTTAGATTCAGTTCGTCCATGACATCAGTTGGTGTTGTTTCTATTTTGAAGTAAATCACTCAACATGGCTATGATATGCTACATTTTTCACAATTTTCACAATAGCTGTATCTCAAGAACTAATGAACGGAATTTAATAAAAATTTATATTCAGGTAGTCCCTGATATAAATCGATGCTGATTACTTTTTCATGTAAATAGTTCAACAGATGGCGCTTCTAAAGTACATTTTTACTGATTTGCATCAACACTATTTCAATAACTAATTTACGAATTTTAATCAAACTTCCGGAATCAGTAAATCCGTGATATGAACTAATTCTTTTTACATTTTCCTGTTAATTGTTCAATAGGTGGCGCTGTTGTGCTCAATTTTCCCGATTCCTGAAATAGCTCTGTCGCAAGAATTAATGCACGAATTTTCATCCATCTTTAGATTCTGTAAGTCCCTGATATAAATTAGTATTCTGTAGTTTTTGGATTAAAGCTCTTGAAAGGTGGCGCCGCTATACGGTATTATTCGTGATTATTGCAATAGCTCTATCTCAGGATCCTAATGCATGAATTTTCATCAAACTCCAGATTCTGTTAGTCCTTGATATAAAAAAGTTCAAAAGTAATTTTAGTTTTTGGAGTAAATCGTGCAACAGGTGGCGCTGCTATGTGGCATTATTCATGATTATCGCAATAGATCTATCTCAAAAAGAAATGCACGGATTTTCATCAAACTTCAAATTCAGTTAGTCCCTGATATAAATTAATATCCTTTTGTTTTTAGAGTAAATGGCTCAATAGGTAGCGCTTCTATCCAGTTTTTTTTATGATTTCTGCGATAATTCTATCTCAAATAGTACTAATACACAGATTTTCATTAAATTTCAGATTGAATTAGAATTTGAAAGACGTTGTTACGGATTTTTCAAAACGTTCCGGCAAGAATTTAACATTTTTACAAAAATTGCTATTAGAAAATAGTGGTATTTCGATGCGGAATCCTTTTTCTTAAATATTTATCATCATGTTTCTTTCTCTTGGATTCAACATTCGTCCATACCTAAATCGAGTTGTATTAGTTCCAAATTCCAACACGAGGGTGCTCGCATTAGTTCCACATTCTATCACCAGGGAGCGCTCCCTATTACCAACAAAACTGTATCTTAAGAAAACTCCGTTAAAGAATCTATGTGTAGATATGTTACTCGATGTCGCGGTGCTTCAAAACAAGAATTTAAGATTTTTGCAAAAATCACTATTCGTCAATAGTGGCATTAAACGCGAAATAATTTTTTATAAATTTATATCATGTGTCATAAACTATCTTAAAGTTTCAAATAGATCAACCTAGAATTTCCATTATATTTCCTGATTTTGTTCCCCCCCCCCCCTCTCCCTTTCGTAATGGGACTTTTTTTTACAATTTTTTATCATGTGTTATAAACTATCACAAAGTTTCAAACAATTCCAACAAGAATTTAACATTTTTGCAAAAATTACTAATAGAAAATAGTGGTATTTAACGCGGCATCTTTTTTCTTAACTATTTAACATCGTGTTTTATTATGTTTCTAAAAGTTTCAAAAAATGGTAATATTTAATTAGCAGCTAAAACTTTAAAAAACGCTGAGCTTAAAAAAAAAAAAAAAAAAAAAAAAAAATCTAGCGCCCCCTTACTCTACCCCCCCCCCCTCCCATCCTGAATTTCAAGTATCGTGCTTTATTTAAGCTTTTTTCTTATTTTTAAAAGGATTCGGATATTTACTTTTTTAATATGAACAATATCGCGTGAAGTGATGTGTGTGAAAACCAATATCTGTTACGAATTAAAAATCTTTTCATAAAACCAAAAGTTTCTATCCGATTGAAAATATAATCCGGTCTATCTTTATATTTAAACTCAGAACCCCCAAAATTAATCAGGTAAACGCCTTATCAGAAGAAACCTACATCCAAAATTTGAAACAAATCGGTAAATTATCCGTGAAAAACCTATTTACATAAATTAAGAGTGTTACCCCCCCCCCATTCCTCCTTTCTTTATATGTAAACAATGAACACCCACAACTAATCATGAATGTACCTTATCAAAATGATATTATACTTAAAATTTTAATAAAATCTGATACTTTTGCATGGAAAGCTGACTTAACTAAATTAAGGAGGGGGAGGGGTGCAGATTAGTCTTTTGTTCCCCTTCCCTTATTCTTATCGAATGAACCCCTAAAACTAATCAAGAAAGTTCGTTATCAGGGTAAATCTATGTCCAAAATTTGAAACAAATTAGATATTGATATCAGGAGTTATCGCATTATGTACATACGTACGTATATACGTACGTGCATACGTACATACATACGTACATGGTTACATACACGCACACAGAATCTGCGAGCACATTAGCTCTCATACTTTGATAGTCTATGAGCTAAAATCGCGTCAAACTGCATTGGCCTAGGCTAAATTAGATCAAAACTAGAAAGTTGATGCCGTGGCGGTCTGTAGATTAAAAAAAAACACGCCAAATTGAATTGGCCTAGGAAAATCTAGTTCGGCCTAGGATAAACTAATTCAAACCAATGAATAGCAGGCTAAACTAGTTTATCCTAATAACCGTCCGGCCAAACTAGTTTGGCCTAGGAAAATCTAGTTTATCCGATGGGCGTTCGGATAGACTAGTTTGGCCTAGGAAAAACTAGTTTATCCGATGGGCATTCGGATAGACTAGTTTGGCCTAGGAAAAACTAGTTTATCCGATGAGCGTTAGGATAGACTAGTTTGGCCTAGGAAAAACTAGTTTATCCGATGGGCGTTAGGATAGACTAGTTTGGCCGAGGCCAATCTAGTTTGGCCTAAAATCGGGTTTGGCCTGTAACATATACATTATAAAAAAACTTCCTTCGACTGTTTTCTAATATCAGGACTGGTTGCCATAATTAAAAGAAAGCAAAAAGCAGAGAAAATTAAAGAAAGCAACGTAATCAAACAAAGGATGGAGTAATACTGTTCAACTATACCTCTCAAACGGTGTGGAAAAAAAGAAGAGCGGTCAATCGGTCACATGACTGTTACCATAGTTACTATCTTAAGATAAGGGCCGAGAGTGACCATCGCGAAGGGGGACATTCGACCTTGAGAGGCCGATTTTTCTTGCAAAGAGAATAGTAGGCGTTGTTCAAAAACTATTTAATCAAACTCTTTTTTTTTTTTTTTTTTTTTTTTCACGATAGATTTTATTGAAAATATTTTCAAAGTGGGCGTCTTTTTTTTTTTTTTTTTTTTTTTTTTTTTTTACACGATAGATTTTATAGAAAATATTTTCAAAGTGGGCGGGCGTCTTCAACCGACTTTCCACGCCAAAGAATAATAACTACTCAGAAAGGGTGAAAAATGTATTTGTCACACGTACACACATATACTTCAAGTAAAATTCTTTTGAATGATTTAATACTTTTTGTATTTAAAGAATTTTCATATAAAATAAAAATCAATTATTCTACAAATAATTTAATGATTTAGTAATCAATTGAAAATTTTAATTTATTATTTCTCTGTTCCTTTTGTGTCTGATTAACATAATTTATACGCTTTGGATACATTTAAAATTTACCTTTAATGATTTATTAGTTTTATATCATCCTGAATGATTAATTAAAAATAACAATCAAAACTCTGAATAAGTGACACCTCTATTTAAGGGACAAAAGTACCGGTCCCATGGGTGTCCCTTATTTGGAGGTTTCACTGTATGTACATAAAATTAAAATACCTTTATGTAGTGTCGAGATAGGGAATGCTAAAACTTTTTTTAATGCCATGTATATTTATTTAAATAAAATATGATGTTTTATGCATTTTACAGGGGTGATTCTGGGTGAAAATTTTTTTTCGGAAATTCACATCGTATTTTCGGAAATCGGCGGCGGACGGAAGAACGGACGACGATTTCCGCGAGTTACCCCCCCCCCCCCTCACACCCAAGGGGGGGGTTATCCGAAACTTCAGACGAAATCGGCGTTTTCTCGTGTTTTCTTTATAAAATCAGCGTTTTTTCGACGATCTTTAGACAAAATTTGCATTTTTACGCGATCTTTTTTCGCAAACGGCGTTTTATCCCCGCGATCTTTTGACGAAATCGGCGTTTTTTCCGCGATCTTTCAACGAAATCGACGTTTTTTCGAGGTCGTCAGACGAAATCAGCGTTTTATCTGCGATATTTGTTGAAATTGCCATTTTTTCCACGATCCGCACAGAAAATTCGCGTTTTTCAGCAATCCTAAGACAAAGTTCGTTGACAAAAATATTGACGAAATCGTTGTTTGTTCACGAAATATTGACGAAATGTGTGCTTTTTCGGCGATCCTTTCACGAAATTTGCATTTCTCCGTGCTCAAAACCGTACAAGTTGGCAACTATGCTGAAATGATAACCCAATTTTAAATTTTCGGAAATTTCGGACGAGAATTACTCTTGACATTTTACATTATATATTTTTTTATAAATATTTCACGTATTGGAACTAAATAAAAGGCTATATTATACTATTTTAAAACAATAGTAATTATTTTACAATATGATTCATTAACTCATTTTCTATTTTTTATAATCATTGTCTTAAAACATTCAATTTAATGAATACTTATATTCAGTTTTTACTCATTTATTTAAAATCTTTTCCTGTAATTTTTTGTATTCTACTTTTTAAATAAATTTTAAGTTATTTCATATTTTTCATTTCCTTTTAAATAATTATTAATTAGAATTCATTACTGCATTCTTCAACAATTTTCTCTTGATTTCACTTTTATCCGTAAATAGCGGCACCGAAATTTGATAAATAATTCTTTTACAATACTGTTTATAATTTTTTTATACCAGAGGACAGAAGTATGTTTATTTTTATAAAATATCTGCTTTTTAGTAGTTAAATTTCTGCTTCATGTTTGTTTCCTCCGCACATAACAATTGTCATAAGCGGGCGCAACCGCGCGCAGAATGTTGATGTACGGGAATCTTTCCCGCCAGTTGAATAGATGTAAGCGCAGTGTATCAACCACTGCCAGTCGTACGATAATATTATGTAAATAAACTTTTTGTGTTGTGTTAACAAGTGATCCTGTTAATTTTATGATTAGCCTATTATTCAGAAGTCCTATTTGTGAGCTATCGACATTCGACAAAGTTTTGTTCCGCGTGAGCCGCAGAGCTCGAATCTTCCGTAAGACCTATGGCTATTTAGTTTTTAATCCGATATGTGCAATTTAATTCAGTATTAAATTCATAAAAATGGCTACCCCTCCAGCTATCTCAGGAACTGTTGTCCTGAATAGGAAACGCGGCAACATAAAAGCCCAAATTACAAGAATTAATAACGCAATAAAAGGCCAGCTTAACCAAAAAGAATTGGAACTGAAATTTAACTCCGTTCAGAATTTAAAGAAAAAGGTCGATGAACTACGCAATGAAGCTTACGAAATCATCGCTGATGCTGATCTGAAAGATTACGAAACCTCGTTGTTGGAAATAGAAGACCAGTTAGAAGAATTAGAGGTAGGTTTAATTCAATTAATAAAACCTGTACCTGATATTAATGAAAGTAGAAATTCTAGTGCTGATAGAAATAGTTTTAATGAGGCAAAGATTAAATTGCCATCTATTAATTTACTCCAATTTTCGGGTCGTTACACTGAGTGGATGAATTTTAAACAGCAGTTCACCACTTTAATTGATGATAATATCGAATTAAATGGAGCACAAAAATTGTATTATTTACAATCCGCACTCACAGGTCCTGTTAAACAATTACAGAATATTGATGATTCATATACTTCTCTATTCGAAGCTTTAAAAAAAGGTTTGAAAATAAAAGACTAATTGTAAATAGTCACATTTCAGAATTATTAAGCAACAACAAAATAAAAATTGAGAACGCGAGAGAGATCCGTAGTTTAGTTGATAATTTAATGAGCCATTTAAGAGCGCTCAGACAACTAGGCCTAGAAGGCAATAAATCGTCCGAATCCATTTTAATGTATTTTGTTTTACAACGATTGGATGATGAAACCAGAAAGGCATTTGAAATGTCCCTTAATTGTAATGAACTACCCGAATGGGAAATATTTATTGTTTTTTTATTGAAACGAGCGCAAGCACTCGAGAATGTTAAAAAAAAGCTCTGTTATAAAATCGAAACCTGATATTGCCCATAAACAAAAAAGTTTTGTTTTATCGAACGAGAAACCTAACTGTCAGCTATGCAGCCAGCCCCATTATTTATATCGCTGTAAGAGTTATTTAGAATTATCACCACAAGACAAATTAACTCAAGTGAGGAAATTATGTTTTAATTGTCTACAAGTATGCACGGTGTCAGTCGGTGCAATAAATTAAATAAAAAGTGCAGAGTATGTTTTAAAACTCACCATAGTAGACTTCAAGGCGCCAATTTTTAGAAAATTACTTATGAAAACAAACAAAGTGATTATATCGTAAATCAATCAAAATCAAAAACGGGGGAAAACGTAAATTCAAATCAATTAGAATGTAGGTCAAATATTACATCATTAAACTGTCAAGGTAACAATAAACAAACTAATTCGTCTGACACAAGTTATGAATTAATTTCAACAGCTGTGATTTATTTAAAGGGAATTAATGATACATATCATTCTTTCGTTACTATTTTAGACACTGCAAGCAATGTTTCCCTAATTTCTACGTATGCAGCTGATATAGTGGGATTAAAAAAATATAATGTTGATTCCACAATTACAGGATAAAATGATTCTATCTGTAAAATAAAAAAGAAAATTCATGTAGAAATAACAAATAAGGATCGGAGTTTCAAAAATTCCAGTAAAATGTTTTTGGTTTCTAAAATCACGGGTTTAACTCGTTCAAGTGAAGTAGACATTTCTAGTCTCAACTTACCAGAGAACATTAATTATGCAAATCCACGTTTTGTCAAACCACAACGAGTACATGTTTTACTGGGATCGGAAATTTATTACCAATTACTTTTATCTGGTCAAATCAAAATTCCTAATAGTTCAATAATTTTGCAAAACTCAGCTAAGTTGGATTCTAGGAGGCCAAATTTATGACAGAAATGCATGTAAATATAAGCGTAATTGGAGAAAAACGAAGATTTAGATTTGAGAGTTTTTTGGGAATTAGAGCCAACTGGGTATAAAAGACCAACCAAATAGAGTAAATTCGGAAGAAATAATGGGAAAATTCCGGGAAACTTTGCGTTTCAAAAATGAAAGATATAAGAAGTTAGTCTCCCGTGGAAACGGGACTGGGAAAACCTTGAAAATAATTATAAGGTAGCTGAAATTAGACTTTCTAGTCTCATTAAAAGAATGAAACGCGATCTAAGTTTATATGAAAATTATCGTAAAATTTTAGATGAATATTTAGAAATGAACTTTATTGAAATTGTTCTTGAATCCGAAGAATTTTCTGACAATCCGATTTTCTACCTACCACACCATACAGTGTTTAAACAAGACATTGTATACACAAAATGTCGCATTGTTTTCGATGCGAGTTCACATGAAGCGGGACAGTTATCATTAAATAACTGTTTGGATGCCGGAATAAATCTTAACCCAAATACTTTTCATTTATTGATTTTTTTCGCTTCAACAAAATTGCTGTTTTGGCCGATTTAGAAAAAGCCTTTTTGCAGATTTGTATAAACGAAAAAGACAGAGATGTCTTAAGATTTATGTTTGTGGACGACAATCCTGTCACAGGTGATACATTTAAAATTATTATTTATAGATTTCTAAGATTAATCTTTGGTTTGAATTCAAGCCCTTTTTTATTATCAGCTACTATTAAACAACATCTTAGTAAATTTGAAAAAGAATATCCAATAGTAACTGAAATACTAAAAAATTGCATTAATGTTGACGATTTAGTGACCGGGACGGACACTGTCTCAGATGCATTGACAATTTCTCAACATTCAAGCCAATTTATGAAGAAGGCGAGTGGCGAGTATGAATTTCGGGAAATGGGTTTCGAATAACGAACTAGTAATGGAAACGTGGGAAAAGAATGGGTTTAGCACTCTATCTCAGTCCTCTGAACCCAATACATCATACAAAGCTTTAGGCCTATCGTGGCAACCTAAACAGGACATACTTTTGATGGAAACTGAAAATTTATTAGAATTTTTGAGCAAGACAAAAAATACAAAACGTTTTGTCCTACAAGTAATAGGCAAAATATTTGACCCCCTGGGCCTAATATCACCATTTACTATTAGAGTAAAATGTTTACTACAAGAAATTTGGAGTAGGAATTTGTCATGGGATGAAGAATTACCCCCCCCCCCCCCCGATATTATAAAGACGTGGGAACAATGGTGTTCCGAACTATCTCATTTAGCAAATCTAAGAATTCCAAGAAATGTTTTTCAGTTCCCCGAAAATTCTGATTACGAATTAATCCTGCACACCTTCTTTGATGCCAGTCCAAAAGCTTACGGTGCTGTCGTATATTTACAAGTAAATTCAAGAAATGAATCCTTCATTAATATGATCACATCTAAGAGTAGAGTTGCACCCTTGAAAAAGGTATCACTTCCACGACTAGAACTTTTGGGTGCGTTACTCGCAGCGCGCTTGACTTGTCGAGTCAAAGACGTATTAGATCGCAAGGGACCCTCTTCTGTGTATTTATGGACCGATTCGCAGATCACTTTGTACTGGATCAAGGGATCTGCAAATAAGTGGAAGTCGTTTGTGGCGAACCGTGTAAGAGAAATACAGTCACTGACAGATTCATCTAGGTGGTTTCACTGCGCAGGATCCGAGAATCCAGCAGACCTTTTAACAAAAGGCATAAAGTCCGAAAATCTTGTTCAGAATTCTATATGGTGGACTGGTCCAGAGTTCCTGAAAGACTTAGATATGTGAAAAAAGAAACAATCTTTAGTCATACCAGATCAAGAGAGTATTAAAGAACTAAAAAAGAACAATATTAGTGATAGTTTAGTAACTCTAAATTTGTCTGCTGAACATTCTATTATTAATAATATTTTTTCACTAACTAACAATTTTACTAAATTAATTCGTATAATTAGCTTTATTTTTAGATTCTATTTTAACTGTTCCAATCCCGAGAAGAGAAAAAGTGGACCATTAACTCTGGATGAGGTAAGATATGCTGAATCTGTTATAATTCGTTCAGCACAACGACAAGAATTTCCAGAGGAATTAAAATGTCTGGAAAAGGGTAAGACAGTTCATAGTAAAAGTAAACTTGCTTCATTAAATGTATTTTTAGGAGAAGACGGGTTGGTTAGAATTGGGGGGCGCTTAAGTCATTCAGACTTGCTACTTAATTCAAAATTTCCAATTGTGTTACCCTCTAATCATAAGTTAACGGATATTATATTGAATTATTTTCATCTGAAATATTTCCACTTAGGTCCACAAACTTTGCTTTTTCATGTTAGACAGAAATTTTGGCCGCTTAATGGTAGGAACAATTGCCGCAAAATCGTGCATAAATGTGTGAATTGTTTAAAAAACAAACCTGTAGTCAGTTCCCGAATGATGGCTGATTTGCCAAGGGAACGTATAACACCTAATTATGTGTTTAGGGTAACAAGAATAGATTATTGTGGCCCATTTTCCATTAAATTTAAAAATCAAAGGAAGGGTGTATTGAATAAAATTTATGTCGTAGTGTATGTATGTTTGTCTACCAAGGCGATACACCTAAACTTTGTTTCAGATCTCACTACTCAGGCTTTTAAAGCTAGTCTAATACGTTTCTTTGGGAGAAGAGGCAAATGTGCAAAAATATTATCGGACAATTCAAAAACTTTTATTGGATCATCGAGTTGAAAAAATTTCATAAATTAGTTAGCTTCTCAGATGAGGAATTATGTAATTTTCTAACCCATGAAGGTATCAAATGGGAATTTATTCCCCCCAAATCTCCGATTTTTGATGGTGTGATAATTTAGATTTATCACAGGCTTTTAAAGACATTTTTTCTGAAAAGACATTTCACTATGGAACTGAAAACACAAAATGGCTTTCATTCTCAAGATGAAAAGATCGGCGATATAAAGGATCGCTAAATCATCATCGATCAGCGGAAAAGACAGGCGGGCGACACTAACGTGAATAGGAGACCACACGAGTCGCACCTTTGTTAGCACGCCGACGCAAAAACGAAAGCACGGAGATGATCAGAGATCAGACACATTGGCGCCATAGGCGTGTATTTTCAGGTACGAATGATAAGACGATGTTACGAATCTCTTAATGAGAAAAGATCATTAAGGTTGATGATTGGTTCGTGACCTTTAGGGGAGGTCTTGGCTGAGAAGAAAAAGAGGAAGCCAAGATTTTGCAGAGAGGATTTTTGGTCTCGGAGTGAGAAGAGGAGAGAACAGAGCTCGGAGCTCGGATTTGTTCTCTGAGAAAAGTGGATCAGCTCGGATCGGGAGCTGTAGAGGGTGACGTCACCCAAGTGAGCCGGAAGAAGAGGACTCTCGCTAGGAGAGTGCCGGTGATAAGTCTCGTGTTCGGTGTTTAGTTAACGCCGTGTTATTGATTTGGAGAAATTTTACGTCGTTTATGAAACGGAACATTCTATGGACTAAACAGAACTTTGGACTTGGAGCTGGTGGTTTAAGATCCTACGAGTTCTAAAATGATTTATGCTGTATATAAATTTAATACAGAGAATTTTTTATTGTTACAAATAAATAATTGATTCTCCATTAAATTGCCTGGATTATTTGCCGAGCGGCACTTACGCTACCAACCACTTAGCTTTTAATTTATATGAGGCCAAGTTATTACAGCTGGTGGCAGCGGGAGCCACTAGCCCAGGACTATAGTTCGCCGTGCAGTTCCAGCCGCTAAGAGAAATCCAGCGCCCCGCTGAGAAGGCACTCAACCGTAAAGAGAGACACCGAGCCTAGCTGACGAAGGCACCCAGCCATAACCGGAGATACAACGCCTAACCGACGAAAGGCCACCTAGCCGCAACCTACCCGTAGCATCCAGACCACCCTCCGACGGAAAGATGCCCAAAGAGAGATGCAGACGACGGAAATAGGTAAGCTCATTCTAAATTTTGAGTGGCTCTGTTTCATAATTCTTGCACGAAATTAAACTCAGTGAGGAAATTTATGTGCTATGTTTCTATACTTTTATTATTTTAATCTAAAATTAAGAAATTAGTAAAGAGTATTGCAAAAAAAAAAATTCCTTCTTTTTTTTAATGATAAAAACATTAAATGTTAAATGCATTTCTTTCCGGACAAAACGGAACAAATTAGAAAGTTTTGAAAGAAAAAAAAAAAAGAGTGTACAACTCTTGTAAAATTGTAAACTCTTGTACAATTGTAAAACTTTTTTAGCAGCATAAATGTTATGAGGTTAGTCATAAATTTAAGTTTTCTTTAAAGGCTTCTAAACAGAGAGGGATATTGTTACCTGTTGATCTAAAATTATTTATGTTTACATTTTTGAAGTGTAGTTTTCGAAAAATCTGAATGCTAAAACTGGCAATATTTTTCTAGAATTAGAAATAAGTACAGGTACTTGCATTGTGGTCGGTTGAAAAAAAAAAGTGCTGAATCGGTAAATTGTGTACTTTTCATGTATATATTTTTCATTTCATTCTCATTTACTGTGTTTAAATTGTGTAGTAAAGTGTATGTATAAAATTAACATTGCATATATGCTAGGGTAATTTTATAGATTGTTAGGAAATAAATAGAAATTTCGGTTAGTGCAACTCAGTCTAAAAATAACAGTCATTACTGATTTAAGGCAATGTAGAAAAATCGATTTGCAAATGTTAGCAGACGAGTTGGGAATTGATATTGATAAGAGGGAAAAAATAGCTGTAATTATACAGAAAATTGAATCAGCTGCAGATTATGATAAAGATCTTACTTTATCGCAGGCTAATTATATTGTACAAGATAGGGAGGCTAACACAGCCGCACAAAAGGAACAGGAAAAATTAGAGGCAGAAAGAGAAAGGGCGGCTCGGGACAGCGAAGAAAAACAGAGAGAAAGGGAATTTCAATTAGAGCAATTGAGATTAACTCAAAATGCGAATAGACGTGAATCTACGTCAAGTAGCGGATCTGAGAGGAGTCAGAAACCCCCTTTAAAAGCATTAATGCATAAATTCGATCCAGAAAGGTCAGATATTACTCTTTTTTTAAACCTTTTCGAACGGCAATCCTCTCGAGCAGGCATAGAAACAGAAGAGCTTGTGACTCATCTTTTATCGCTGCTCCCGGCAGATATTGCAGAATTAATTTTGCGCGAGCCAGCAGAAAAAATCGACGATTTCACGCTCGTGAAATCAATTTTGCTAGCACGCTTTCGGCTAAGTCCTGAAGCGTATCGCCAGAAATTTACAAGGCATTCTCGGATACCAGGCACCCCTTGGAAGGATATTATTTTCGAGTTAAATAGTTATCTAGAAGGGTGGTTAACCGGACTAGAAATTTCAAATTTCGAAGACCTAAAGAAATTATTGGTAACAGACCAAATTAAGCGTCGTACGCCGATAGAATATAAAGAGCATTTTATTGACTCTTGGGCAAATTTCAAAGACCCGTTAGTTCTAGTTAAGTGTTTAGACGAGTTTGAGGCAGTCAAAGGGCCCTCGAAAAAAATCTGGAACCCGAGAAATTTTCCCATAAAATCAGAAAAACCGAGACTCGAAGATAAACTGCGTGTTGAGAAATCGGCCGAAACTAAAACGAATTGGAGAGACAAGGATCCCGATAAAGAAAGAAACCGTGTTTTTGAGCAAAAGAGAGCAAACAAATGATTTATTTGCGGAAGTTTTTCGCACTATCGTGCCCAGTGCCCGGAAAAACACAAGAGGGAAAATAACGCCACGTCAGTAGGGCATTTAAATAAAAATCAAGAATTTGAAAAAGGTTTTTCGCCGTATTTAAGTAAGGCTCGTATTAACGGGGAGGAAATTACAGTATTACGAGACTCTGGTACTTGTGTCGATGTCATTTCCAGTAAATTTATAAACCACAGTCAATTAGATGAGGAATTTATGTGGATAAAACAACCACTCTTAAATGATGTTCGCTGTTTGCCCACCGCTAATATAACGCTTGAAATTGATGAAATAGGAAGTATCTCGACGAAGGCTATAGTAACTGATAGAGACGTAAATATGTCCTATTATATACTAGGGAATGATACGCAGAAGCTCATCGACGAGAGAAAAAAACGCGAAATCAAAACATTGAACGCAGTAATGACGCGCGCGCAGGCGAAAAAAAGCGAAACTAGCTCCGGGAGTGACGGAGGCGAACAAGAAACCGAAACTAACTTAGGGGAAGGGGGAAACGATTTCACGGAACAGGCAGATCCGGAAAGGCCAGATAACGAGTTTTTACCGATAGCAGGGGAAGACTCAGGGACCGGCTTGTCGAGAATTAAAAGGGCAGAATTCATAACCGAACAAGAGACAGATTCCTCACTACGAGACATTCGCGAAAAAGCAAAACAAAAAAAATCAAATTTCGAAATTAAAGAGAATTTAGTAATGAGGAAAGTAACGGATCATCACGGATTCGAAAGAAAACAGTCAGTTGTCCCAACTAAGTACAGGGAAGCGATACTTAGTGCTTGTCACGAAGGTATAGCGGCTCACATGGGCCAATCAAAAACAAAAGATAAAATATTGAGATATTTTTTCTGGCCTAATATTATTAGGGAAATTGAGGATTTTGTCAAGTCATGCCATGCTTGCCAGGTAGTGAGAAAAGCGGGGGAAACTAAGAAAGCCCCATTAAAATTAGTTCCCATAATTTCGGAAGTATTTTCAAAATTATCGTGCGATCTAGTAGGTCCCTTGCCGACGTCAAAAAAAGGAAATAAATATTTACTCACAGCAATCTGTGTTTATTCACGTTATCCAGAAGCAATACCGATACCAGATATGCTCTCGGAAACGATCATTGAAGCGATGATCATGATTTTTAGTAGACTTGGTTACCCGTCTAGCATACAAACGGACCTTGGGAGGAGTTTTACTTCGAATTTAACGACAGCCTTCCTAAAAAGGTTTGGGGTAAAACTAAACCATTCAAGTGTATGTCACCCCTCCTCAAACGTTATCGAGAGATGGCACAGGTCAGTAAAAAGGCTTTTAAAAGCGCTATGCGTGGAAAACGGTAGTGACTGGGAAGCTAATCTGCCCCATGCGCTTTTAACCCTTAGGACGGTAACGCATGATTCTACAGGTTTTAGCCCAGCAGAGCTAGTTCATGGGAGAAATCTCCGTACTCCGGAAACCCTAGTTTTCGAACAGTGGACGGGAGAAAATGATGAGCATGAATTAGTTACTGAGTACGTCTTCAAACTTATCAACCGACTGAAACGCTGTCAGGAACTAACGGTCGAAAACATGACAATTACTAGAGATAAACGGAAAATGTGGTATGATAGAAATGCTAAAGAACGAAAATTTCAACCAGGAGACGAAGTATTAGTTTTAACAACTAACAAGAAAAACAAAATGTCTGTAGGTTGGATAGGCCCCGGTAGAGTAGAGTCTAAAATTTCTGAGACGAATTATATTGTGAGTATACCAGGGAGAAGAGAAAAATCGCAAATCTATCATGTAAATCTATTAAAACCCTATATCACCAGAGTAGGTAAAATAAATATTTTGACAAAAGAATTTAATGAGACAGATGAATCTCAGGATTTGGAGATAGCTTTCCCGTTAGCAGATTCAAATAGTTATAACTTTGACGAAGTTATCAAACAAAGTGCATTAAACGAGCGGTGCACAGCAGGTGAAATTCAAATGTTAAAACAGGTATTAGACGAATACAGGGAAGTTTTTTCGAATGACCCAGACTTAACGGACCTGACTATTCATGATATTGAGCTAACTGAGGAAAAACCGGTGAGAATTAGTCCGTATAGGGTATCTCCTAGACAGAATGAAATACTGAAAAAAGAGATAAAGCGTATGCTTGAATTAAATATAATTAAGGAAGGGGAGTCTGATTATAATTCTCCCATGCTTTTAGTCGAAACTCCGGGGAGGGAACCTCGGCCATGCATTGATTATCGCCGTTTGAATGCGATAACAAAAACAGAATTTTTTCCGCTTCCGAATATTGAACAAAGGGTCGAAAAGGTGGCGGCGGCAAAATATATTTCTGTTTTAGACCTGACCAAAGGATACTGGCAGATACCTATTACACCAAAAGCACAAAAATTAGCTGCTTTTGTCACAAGCTTTGGTAGTTTCTTACCAATGGCAATGCCTTTTGGATTGTCCAACGCTAGCTATAGGTTTTCCAAATTTATGTCTAAATTACTAAATGGGTTGGAAGAATTTTGTCTTCCATATTTAGATGACATGGCCATTTTTTCAGATAGCTGGGAAGACCATATTCAGCATCTAAACACGGTACTAAGTCGAATTAAAGAGGCGAAACTTACCGTTAAAATTTCGAAATGCAGATTCGCACAAAAAACGGTTAAATATCTGGGACACATAGTAGGGGAAGGAAAAAGGAAGCCAGCAGAAGCGAAAATCCGCGCCATAACGGAACTCCCAGACCCTAAAAATAAAACGGAAATTAGAAGATGCCTCGGCATGGCAGGGTATTACTCCCGTTATATAGAAAATTATGCGACCATCGTAAAACCGCTCACACGAGCATTAAAAGGAAAAAACAAAAAAGAAAAAATCATATGGACCGATGAAATGAAAGAGGCTTTCGAAACCTTAAAATCTAAACTCACCCAAAAACCCATCCTATATGCGCCAAATTATAATCTAGAATTTGTGGTTCAGACGGACGCGTCAGATAAAGGGATAGGGGTAGTTTTAGCACAAAGACAGGGCTCAGAAGAGCATCCCATTATATATTTGAGCAGAAAATTTTCGGAACAAGAGAAAAGTTATAGCGCCACAGAGAAAGAATGTGCAGCTATAATTTTTGCCATAAAAAAATTACGTCACTACATTGATGGACAAGAGTTCAGTATCGAAACCGATCACAATCCTTTAGTGTTCCTGAAAAACATTGCAGGTAACAATCCCAGGTTGTTAAGATGGTCCTTATCACTGCAACCGTTCCTGTATGCCATAAAACACAGAGCGGGCAAGGATATACCGCACGTTGATTGTCTGAGCAGGGCAATAAAATGAAAAAAAAAAGAGCTCAGATTTTTTTTTCTCTCTCTTATTTGTAAATAGTTTTCTTTTATTATATATATAAGGTTTTCTTAATGTGTTTATACTGGTTTCAACACCTTTAAATTATTAGAGTTCTCCAAACAAAGCAAAGTCGTTAACAGAGTTTGAAAACGTTTTTTAAAGTGTCTTTTTAGAATTGTTAAAATTTTATTTTGAGTGCAAAGAGCCACCCAAATGAATGAGCTAACCATGTTCTGCTTTTTAGATTTCACGCCTTTCAGACGTTAAATCATCTTAGAGGCGGAGGTAGTTGTGACAATTTAGATTTATCACAGGCTTTTAAAGACTTTTTTCTGAAAAGAGATTTCACTATGGAACTGAAAACACAAAATGGCTTTCATTCTCAAGATGAAAAGATCGGCGATATAAAGGATCGCTAAATCATCATCGATCAGCGGAAAAGACAGGCGGGCGACACTAACGTGAATAGGAGACCACACGAGTCGCACCTTTGTTAGCACGCCGACGCAAAAACGAAAGCACGGAGATGATCAGAGATCAGACACATTGGCGCCATAGGCGTGTATTTTCAGGTACGAATGATAAGACGATGTTACGAATCTCTTAGTGAGAAAAGATCATTAAGGTTGATGATTGGTTCGTGACCTTTAGGGGAGGTCTTGGCTGAGAAGAAAAAGAGGAAGCCAAGATTTTGCAGAGAGGATTTTTGGTCTCGGAGTGAGAAGAGGAGAGAACAGAGCTCGGAGCTCGGATTTGTTCTCTGAGAAAAGTGGATCAGCTCGGATCGGGAGCTGTAGAGGGTGACGTCACCCAAGTGAGCCGGAAGAAGAGGACTCTCGCTAGGAGAGTGCCGGTGATAAGTCTCGTGTTCGGTGTTTAGTTAACGCCGTGTTATTGATTTGGAGAAATTTTACGTCGTTTATGAAACGGAACATTCTATGGACTAAACAGAACTTTGGACTTGGAGCTGGTGGTTTAAGATCCTACGAGTTCTAAAATGATTTATGCTGTATATAAATTTAATACAGAGAATTTTTTATTGTTACAAATAAATATTTGATTCTCCATTAAATTGCCTGGATTATTTGCCGAGCGGCACTTACGCTACCAACCACTTAGCTTTTAATCTATATGAGGCCAAGTTATTACAGTGGCATCTGGAAAGCGGGGGTGAAATCATTTAAGTTTCATTTAAAACGGGTAACAGGTGATCTTTGGAAGAGTTTTTAACGATTCTAGCTGAAACTGAGGGCGTTTTAAACTCCCTCCCCCTTACCCCACTGTCCACAGATTTCGAAAATTTTGAAACTCTGACCCCTTTCCATTTTTTAATTGGCAGACCGATTACTTCGATCCCCGAACCACAATTAGACAATATTAATGAAAACAGGCTGTCAAAATGGGAAAAAAATCGTCACATTTAGCCAGAGAATTGTAAAACTTTGGAAAAGAGATTACCTAAATACTCTCCAAGAAAGAAGCAAATGGAAATTTAAAAAAGATGATGTACAGAAAGGAACTTTGTACTAATAAGACAGGAAAATTAACCTTCTACCAAATGGGTAGTTGGTAGAATAGTTGAAGTTTTTAAGGGACGGGATAATATAGTGAGAACGGTAAATTTACAGTTACCAGATCGTCGAATTCTTAAGAGAAATGTCAGAGATATCTGTATCTTACCAGTTGAGTAACAAATTTCCTTTCTTACTTTATGTAAACTCTCAAAAATATTATTTCTGTATTTAACCTAGTATTATAGTGTATTTATCCTATTGTTATTGTATATGTAACTGTTTATGTCTCATAATTTTCTTGTATGATAATTTTTGCAAAATTATGTGTTTAATTATATTGAAAGGGTCATTTCAATCGCCGGGGGAATGTTTCCTCCGCACATAACAATTGTCGTGAGAGGGCGCAACTGCGCGCAGAATGTTGATGTACGGGAATCTTCCCCGCCAGTTGAATAGATGTAAGCGCAGTGTATCAACCACTGCCAGTCGTACGATAATATTATGTAAATAAACTTTTTGTGTTATGTTAACAAGTGATACTGTAAATTTTATGATTCACCTACTATTCAGAAGTCCTATTTGTGAGCTATCGACATTCGACAATGTTTCTTAATTTGTCAAAATTTGCTTCCATCCTCACACATTCTCCATTTGTAATTCACATTTCTTCTACTTTAGATATTTATCTCTCACTAAGTGCTGTCTTCTCATCATTTATTTTTCTTTTAATAATGTAATGCCCCGGACCTCCCACGAGGCCAGGAAAGTCGGCCGCTTCAAAGGAGGTACTCCATCACTAGAGAGTGACAGGTTAAATATCTTGCTAATGGTGCGACCCTTTGAAGTAACAGAGTGCGGAAGGCACTTAATCACGCCGGGGCACTTAAGGATGACAGCCTCGGATCGACCATATAATGATGGCAACCCCCTAGGCAGACGTTTTGGTGGTCCCGAAAAGTGGACCCCCAGCCAGCGTTCCCACAGAATATCAGCGAGCAGCACCGGGTGCAAAAATGTGGGACGGGCACACAAAACCCAATAACATTGCAAGTTTTGAAGGGACATAAAAAGATCGTTTTTGAGTGGCGAGAGAGAAATGAAGGATCTCGGGAGGAAATATAGAGGATGGAAAAAGGAGAGCGAGGAGGATTCTGAGAAGAGAGGGCTCGATAGAGCAGGGAAAAGGTTTCTCTCCTGGATAGTTCGTCGAGATAGAAGTTTCTCGGAGGCCGAGAACGAGTGTGACTGTTCGTGACACGTCGAGTGTGATCCGTGGAAGCTGAGCCCTGGACTTTAGATAACTTAGCTGCCACCTCGCAACCTGAACTTTTGCCCAAATGAACATTCAATAATTATATTGCACTTTAGAATCATCATTCTTATTTCGTAGTCATGATTATATCAGACTTATTTGATATTTAAATAAAATTTTAATTTTATAATTACACCAAAAAACGGAATAGAATTTTGTTCAGTAATGCCAATTTAATTAGAATTAAACTTTTAGTCTTAGTTATTCTTTTTGATAATAGATGGCAGCACAATGAATTCTGTGCTATGTTCTAAAGTCAGAATCAATGATGTCATAGTTTAGTTGGAAATGGGATTTAGAGGTGTCAAGAGGTGTCTCGTTTCACCTTTTATTATTTTTAATTAACTTCGCCCAAAGTTGGCTGAGGTTATTAATTTGTTATTTAAATTCCTCCTTTCATAGATGAAAGAATTTGTTAGAAGATATTTATAATTGGTTTAAAACTGAAACCAGAAGTTATAATTAATTGCTTTGCAAAGTTTATGTAAAGATCTATGTTTGTGAAGTGTTGTGATGTGTGCTGTGTTAAAGAAAATAAAAAAATTACAAAAATCTCAAGCATTTTTACTGGAATATTCCCAACAAATTTCATGATCTTGCCTCCGAAGTATCACCACTGCTCACGCTACCACTTCATAACCACAGGCCGTACAATATCTTATGTGCAATTTTTGTTTCATTTTATTTTGATATCAGGGATGGGAACTGCAAAAAAGACTGAAAATACGCATGAACGAAAAATTGCACCATATTGTATTCACACGCGCAAATGAAAAATTGCACCACAAGTAAAGGTGTACTTTTTGTTTAATGAATAGATGTTATCAGAAGTTACATTCACTGAGAAAGATTTGGAACAATTAAAAAAAAAAAGATTGTGAAGCAGGAAAATCTGTTTTTGGAGCAGCAAAAAGAATAATTTGGGAAGCAGGAAAGTTAGTTTTTGGAACCGAAAAATTCTATCCACCAGTCATTAACTTTCTTTTCTTGCCCATTTGACGAAAATTGCGTTTTAAAGCGATTTTTCGACAAAATTTGCCGTTTTTTCGCGATCTTTTGGCGAAATTTGTCGTTTTTTCGCGATCTTTTGACGAAATGTGCCAGTTTTTCGCGATATTTTGTCGAAATGTGCCGGTTTTTCGCGATATTTTGACGAAAGTTACCGTTTTATCACGATTTTTTGATGAAAATTGCCGTTTTATCGCGATTTTTGGACGAAATTTGTCGTTTTTTCGCGATTTTTAGAGGAAATCTGCCTTTTTTTCGGGATTTTGTAACAAAATTAGCCATTTTTCTTGAATCTTTTGACGAAATTTGCGGGAAATTATTCGTTATTTCACGATTTTTTAGTGAAATTTTATTTTTAGCGATTCGTTGACGAAATGTACCGTTTTCTCGCGATCTTTTGACGAAATGTTCTGTTTTTTTGCAATCTTTTATAGAAAATTACCGTTTTTTGATAAAATTTACCGTTTTCCGCGAATGTTTCGACAAAATTTTCCGTTTTATCACGATTTTTGGACAAAACTCGTCATTTTTTCGAGGAAAGCCGACTTTTTTTCGGGATTTTGTAACAAAATGAGCCATTTTTTCGCGAATTTTTTGACTAAATTTGCCAGAAATTATTCGTTATTTCGCGATTTTTTTAACGAAATTTGCCTTTTTTTGCGATTTTTTGACGAAAATTACGCGTCCCGTCGCCGATTTTTTGTATATTTTACGCGCTATAGCGCGTCCGCGCTATCCCTGTTACATATTTCTGAAATCCGCGGAAAAAAGCGGAATTTTTGGGGTGAAAAATTCAGACTTATCAAAATTACAAAAAAGCGGAATTCCGCCAAATAGCGGAAAATTCCCATCCCTGTGATATGTTATAAGGAGCTAAATTTTGTCATTTAAAATCTAATCCTGACAAAATTGGATGAAATAACATATCTTCACTATGAATTAACCTGCAAGCTCCTCTAACTATTCTGTAGGTTATTCATAGTTTTTTAATATACATTTCTGTTTTCCACTGTTAAAATTTTGTTCTTCTTTAGGTTTTTACCAGCTTGTTCACACATTTGAGATTTTATTTTAATTATATATGTGTATGTGTATTAATCACTTTAAATTTATTTTTAAGACACTTTTGTTTTAGCTGAAACACTAGGAGGAGAACCAAAATTCAATTTTGGTTCAATCTTAAAAACTTGTTTTGGTGAAAACTAGTTTTTAAGCGAATTAAATTTTGCCTTGATTTGTAGTATGTATGAAAAAAAAAAAAAAAAAAAAACTTCAAATATGTTTCTGACAAGTGGCAGAAAATGTTGAAAGTAAATTTTCACTTATTAAACTAAATTTTAGAGTGCTACATAAAATACATACAAATCTGTAGATTATATGTACAGTTTAACACAAAAGAGTTGCAGTACATTTCTAGCTACAGATGGTAACTGCTGAAATCTGGTTTTCAAATGTGTAATACGTTTTCAATTACGTTTTAGTTATTTTATTTACCTTATTAAACATCTAAGATAGGGGTGTAGTTGTAAAAATAGCAGAAGATATACGCTCTAAGCAGAGGGTATATGCTCAAGTCAGAGGGTATACCCTAGAGTGTGTAAACTAAAACTTTCTTGAGAAACAGAGTGTATACGGTGTTCGTGTTCCTTTAAAAAAATCCAGAAAGTATACAGCGTATACCCTCCACTACATCCCTGATCTAAGATATGTTAAAGTATTCTTGAAGTGTTTTCTAATCTATGCTTGATGCATGATTTTTATGTTCATTTTTCATATTACTTTTTTTTTTTTTTTTTTTTTTTTGTATATATTCCTATTGGGTGTCTCCTCAAACTTCATACAACCCTATTGGTTATTAAACCTGTCTCTTCATCTGCTCTTTTTTATTATAATTTTTTTTTTTTTTTAATATAGGTATGCTAAACATTTCAAAGCTACTTCAAAATTCTTTTGGAGTTTAAACTTTTTTTTACTATACTACAAATTTAAAGAGGGAGAAAAAAATGTAAAGAAGTGCATAAATGTAGCAGCTACAATCGTTTATTATTTACAAGGGTTAAAAAGACTGATACAGTTGGTGTTCATTAATTCAAAATTGGATAAATCACTTAATTTTAACTAAACAAAAAGTCACAAAATTTTCAATGGCAAAATAATGTTAAAAATTTTCATTTATTCAAACTCATTTTCTCTTGACTATGTTCAATTCGAACTAAAGGGAATTCCGATTTTTTTGTTTTTCTATATTTTCTCATCAGATCCTTGAAATAACTTTGTTTCATTTTTGTCAGAATTGTTCTGAACTAAAATACATATAATCCCATGCATTTGATATTTGCTTTCTTAGTGTCGTGTCTGTCCATCAATGGCACCTTGACCCCTTCTTACTACATATTATGCTTATTTCTAATTACTTAGTTAGTTTATGTATTTATATCTTTTAATCTTATTCTAATGATAACAATTGAAATAAATTGAAAAAATACTATAACATTAATTGCTTTGTAATACTATCCCTTTAAACAAGTTTTCCTCTCATACTTTCCATAATTTGAACATTTTTTGTGGTCCCAACAAGTTTGAATAAATGAGAGCTGACTGTATGTCATTTATGAAAGAAAAAAAAAAAAAAAAAGAAGAATTCCTGATTTTCCATGTTTACTAGATGATTTTTCAGCCACTGTAAATCTACAAAAAAGTTTTATTGATTTTTAAATTATAAAAACACATAGGTTAACTGTTGCAGGAGTAGGCGAAAGTAGATCCAGTTAATGAAAATAACACACATAAAAACAAAACACAGTTTTATGGAATATTCTTTTATTATAGTACCAAATAATATAAAAAAAGGTTACTTTCCAATAAATAACTAATGAAATAATGCTTCGCGAATCCAAACAAAGCATGGCTTTTGCTAGTTGTAATGCAAATACATAAGTATATAAATATCAAGCATAATGCAAGACAGGTTTCAAGTTCATTTCATGCTATGTATTTTTATTCCAGTTACAAAAGTGAGACGTTTTTAGGGAAAAACATTCAACAATGATAAATTATCACAAAAATAATTCATTTATAAATTTGTACTTAGAAATAAGAGAGATGCATATCTTGACTCAACTTCAAAAGTATCTGGATTATTACATAAATGGTTTTGTTACTTAATGACTGCAGTATTTTGACATGTTGTTTATTAAAAATAGGTTAAAAATTATGGCACTCTTTCATTATCCTATAAAACCCTTTCCACTAAAAAAAGAAAAGCAATTACAGTAAAACCTCTAAATAACGTACACTTTGGGAGCGCAGAAATTGTCCGCTATTCGGAGGTGTCCGCTATTGGGAAAACCTCGGCGATAGTAAAATTGCTAATGAATGCTTAATGTTTCATTAGTAGATTTAAAAATGTCCTAAAACCTCTATTGTATGATTAAACCAGAAATTAAAATAATTTTCAAAGCAATAAAACTGAAATAAAATTTTGCATACCTTTATCCTTTGCTTATTATTACATTCTTACACAAAAAAAAAAAAAAAAAATCTTACAATAGTATGCTTTTATTTGCGATTAGATGTAATTTGTTTTTCAATGTGAAGTTTTAACTCTGTGAGTAGTTTTAATTCTTTTAAATCATCTTTTTCTTTAAAAAAACATGTATAACTGTTCATTGTATTTTTCTGCTTCTTAAAAGCATCCAATCATCCGAGGGTGAGGGTGTGTGTGTGGGGGGGGGGGGGGGGAGGATGTAGGGGAGAGAGGGGATTTTCTCCAGCTGATTCCCACATTTATCTGTGATCACAAAATTTGTGATACATTGCCCTGATAAATTTAGAGGATTTTTATTTTTTTTTTCCTCGTTAAAAAAATAATTTTTTGTTCTTTTTTGCCAAAATTACTGTCCGCTATTCGGAATGTCCGTTATTCAGAGGTTAAACATACAAAAAATAAAGTTTTGGGAGTGGGGATTTGAAAACTGTCCTTTAAATAGAGGTGTCCGCTATTCGGGAGTGTCCGTTATGGAGGTTTTACTGTATTAAAATTGCAGGATTTACAGTCAAAATGCGTGATGATGGCATCACAATTTACTTGATGTTGAATGCATTACAACAGGGCTGTCCAACACGGCGCCATGGCGCCTTTTGATGATTTTGTTGGCGCCCTTTTGAAGGTCTGCTTTTTAGTAGTAAAAATCAACTATAAAGGATTCTTTCTTTAAAATAATTGATATTTGCATCAGAGATAGTTTCAAAATCTGCGAAAGTGCAATAATCCTTTCAGAAGCAAAGTATTTCTATTCGTAAAAAGCTGCAATGAAGAAATGATAGTAGAATTTAAAAATAATATTAACAGAAAACTTTTGTTTACGTACTTAATACAAGGGAAATTTTCATTCCAATATTTTTGAGCCAATGTGGCATTTAGGAATTTAAAGGAAGTGGTCGCAAAATAAACCATCGACCTTGAAAGGTTTTAAAACCAAAATCATACTTTGGAAAATTAATCATGTATATTTCCATAATTTGTAGTTAATATTTATAAAGTTTAATTAAGGTAGTTAAATTTGGAAATAGCCCTTTTTTTATATTTAAGAAGTAACAGAAAAATAAATATTTCTCCCTTTTTCCTGCCTTTTTGAAAACACAAGTTCATAAAAGTTCATTTTTTTTTACTTTTTACTATTGCTACACAGACTTATTTGGCTGTTTTATAAGAGGAATAAATGGGCTTAATTTTTCCTTCTTGCTGTTTGAAACTTAATGATACATTTCTCATACTAAAATGTTAAATTTAAAAATTATTTCATGTAACCCCCGAGAATTGTAAGGACTTTTTGTCTACCACTGTAAGACGCATTTGCATTATGTTAAGAGGAGTGTGTATACTAATATTGTGCGATAATAATGCTGCATATTTTTAATCAAGTGAAAAATGGCGCCCTTCATTGGCTGTTGAGAGTTGAAATGCGCCCCCGCTTATTGAAAGGTTGGACAGCCCTGCATTACAATATTATTTATCTTAACCATGTGATTTTTCATTAGACTGTTATCTGCATTTTTTCTTTACAGTTTCAACTGATGTCACAAACATTTATACACTAGCCAAGAGGAAAAATTAGAAAAAATAATGTAAATAAATATCCAAGATCTTTTTTTTCTGCCTTCCTAACCCTTTATCTACTGAATTATGAATCCATGAAAATTTTACATTCTAAAGTATTTTACGTAAATAGTTTAAACTAATTAAAAGATTTACATAATACAGTAGACTCCCTCAAATCCGCACAGCTTGGGACCAGAGATTTTGCGGATTTTAGAATTTTGCGGATTTCTGGTCATTGTTTTGTTTACATTTTTTAAACAGTAATTTGAATGCAATTAATAATCCAATTGAAATTATAATGTATGCTTACAATATAATAAAATATTAAAGTAAGTAATAAACTAAAATAATAAAAAATTAGATCATTTTTAAAATGATTAAAATATTAAAAACAAAGGTCTAATTAATAATGTATGATTAAGTGTTCATTATAAAGATGAAATGTATTTTGAATAAATTATTCAATGAAACTTGCCTCATAAATAATGTACAATACTAATTCAGATCAAAATAATAAAGTAAGGAGGTTTTATTCCAGGTTTAGCCACACTTAGTGACAAAAAAAAAAAAAAAAGCTTGATTAAGACATATATATTTGGTAAGATTATGATTATCATTGATAACAGGAATATCTTGAATTTTTTCAGAAATAAATTTATTTTTCCTTCAAGAGAAAACATTAAGACAGTAATAGTAACAAAAATTACAAATTAAAATATATTTGGAATTGATATAAAACAAAAAAAGTAAAATTTTGTCCTTATATCTGAACTGAATGCTTCATTGTTTACATCCGTAAATTATGTGCGGATTTTAGAGAGTTGTGGATTTTAGGTTTGCGGATTTGAGGGAGTCTACTGTAATTTAATAAATTTTTTGAAGGATTTGGAAGGATTAATTAAATTTGAATTTACAGGGATTTTGTGCAATATTTATAACCCCATTCAAATCTTTTCTTTTAAATTGTTTTCTTGGTATTTTGTAGAATTATAAAATGTACAAATATGATGTTCTTACAATATAAATATAGAAATATTTCGAATTGAAAAATTCCTATCCTCCCCCCTCAGCACCAAGAAAGCTGAAAAGATACAAAGGCAAAAGAAATCATCCTTTTAAAAAATATTTTTGTTTTGTGTTACCAATAATGCTTTTGGAACAAAATAAAGTAATGTATCTGTAACTCATTCTAAACAGTATTACAACTAACAGATGCATTAAATGAATTTTATAATAATTAATTTTAATGGTACTTATAAGTACTGTCGGTAGATAAAGGGTTAATATATTAGAAATTTTATTCTTTAAATTTACTGATAGTTGCTACTTTAAGTGAATGATGTTTTTCCGAACCTCTTTTATTTTTTTGAGATTACAACAGTGAAATTTTTCCATTTCTTTATTGGACCATTTAGTGATTTTTGACCAATTGGAAAGGTGGATTATGAGATAATGGAGAAGTACCAAAACATCGATAAACAACATTACAAATAGTAAATAGATTTAAGGGAACACAGTATCTTGAAATCGGTCTTGAAAACCAGTTAGATTTTCTTTAAGTATTATTAACTGTAAACTTCTTTAATTGTGAACATTTTGACACCTCATTCTTAGCTACACAAAAGTTATATTGTAAGATATTGTAAATTTTGTTAATATACACTTAACGTAAGTACCCATATAAATGAAGAGTTTAAACTGATTTTTCTCTCAATTCATATTTTTATATCTTGCTTGTTCGATAAAAAGGCCTTTTTCCTGATTAACATAGAGGTTGTATTTTTTTAAACTATTTGGAAAATAGTTGTTGTCCTCAGTAGAGAATTGGGAAAATCTGAAGTATATCTGAATGTTTTTATTGGTTGAATTCTGCATCTTATTCATTTTCTGATTGGTCCATGCTTAATGTCTAGAAATGGGATACTTCTGTTGCCACAATGACAAAAAAAGTATTAAAAATTACAAAAAAATTAATAACTCAAAAACAAATTTAGATACAGGTTTCAAACAAGTTGCATTTAAAAGTATTTTTTTTTTAATACATTGGTGTAAAAACTGAAAATATGTGATGTTTAGAAGTTTAAAAATTTATAATACCGAAAATTGTTAAACTGAAATTTCATTTAATATTTGTTTATAATTGGTCCAGGAATATTAATGTGACCCTAAATATCCAGGCATATTAATATGTTTCTGTTATTATGTGAGCTACGTTTTGATCGTCCTAAAAATGATATTGATTTTTTAAATATAGAAATCATTTCCAAGTTTAAAATTATAGTCTAAAATTAAAGTATAAAATTATAGTCTTTGAAAATATTATTTTCCAAATAGTTGTTGTAATTTGTTAAATTACATTTTTTCCCCTACTTGTTCTCCATGGTGTATTTAATATTTTTGTGCATGGATTTAACATTCAAGTTTATAGTTATTAGTATTTTTTTAAATATTTAAATAATGAGCTTGTTGAATTTTCTTCATTTTTTAATGTACAGGAGAGAGAAAAAAATTTTATTATATGTAAAATTTCATACATCTAAAAAAATCCATGCATAATTTTATGTAGTATATTCTAATGAATGTGGAAAAAAAATTGAAACAAAAATATTCATATTTATAAAAATAATAAAGGTTTTTAAAAAGTTTTTTTTTTTAATAATTAAATTTTAATAAAATAGGCTGCTCTACAAGTTTTTTTTTTTTTTTTTAATTTTATGGCTGAAAGATTGTGTTTTCAAAGCTGGTAGACTGGAGGTGCTGGGTTCGAACCCAATCATGCCTTTGCATTAATACAGGTTAAATCCTTTAGACCCCCCCCCCCCCACACACACAGAGGGCACTCCCCATAGAGCCTATATCTCTTGTGCAGATAATCAACCATCATAAATAACACCAAAATTGAAGAGATGATTTCAAAGGTACTGTGTCCCCTTACACAAATGAAAAGCTTTACAAAATTATTTTGATAAGGTGTGAACTGTGAATGAGCAAAGCATGTCAGCACTTTCTTTTTAAAAATGATTTATGTGACAAAATTTATGCATTAAAAACACGATATAAAACTGCTTCGCATGTAGTTAAAAATTTAAACCAAAATTTTATGATTAT
This sequence comes from Maratus speculifer, assembly GCA_964019185.1. Classification (NCBI taxonomy): domain Eukaryota; kingdom Metazoa; phylum Arthropoda; class Arachnida; order Araneae; family Salticidae; genus Maratus; species Maratus speculifer. The sequence goes on from OZ025289.1 coordinate 310,168,344, forward strand.
CTTTTTAAAATTTTGGAATATATGTAAAAATCCATTAAAAAACTTCTAATGCCATTTAGTCGACTGACAGTAAAAATAATTCACAAATTAATTTTTTACTCACTCAGCCATATGTAAGAGGATATTACTTTATTTATATATTTTACAGGTAAACGCTGAAATCATATATTAAAATATTTTAATAATAACAGCACACGAACAAAAAAGTTTATTCTATGGATAAAATTACAAATTCAGAGATGTAATACAGCATATTATGCATAAATAAAATCCTCTGTATAATATTTCTCATGGTGCTATTTAGAATGATTAAAACCATTCTAAGTCTAAATGATCAGCTAAAGCATATTTGACACAATATCCATTCTTCTCAGAATTTTAGTGTTTATATTATGAGTCAATGCCATCGGTGACAAATACTTAATGAAATAGTTTGACATACACAGATGCAAAAAAAGAAAAATAATAATTTTTACTATGAATTATAAAGAGAAATTTGTTTTAATTTAAATTTTCAGGCAATTCATATAATCTCGCACTATTAGAAATCAATTATTTATTTAATAATATTTTTAATTTTAAAAATTATGAAAATCTGACATTCAAAAGTTAGTAGGAATATTAAATTCTATTTAACTTTATTTATTATTTTATTTCTGAAGCAATAATAATAAATTATGATCAACAGCTATTACAATAAAATAAACTATAAAAAATGGTGCAAAATATGATAAATTACGAATGTCTGAAATAAATAATGAAAGCACAGAATACATACTTGTCAACCTCTGGCTTTTTTAAAATCAAACAATTATACTTCAAACCAGAAATTTATTTAATTAATGAATTTGAATAAGTAAATTACAAACAACTATCTTATTTAACAGACACATTTATGTAAACAAATTTTCTAGTTCAAAAAATGTTTTCTTATTTAAAAGAAAAAAAAAAAAAAAAAAAAAAAGCTGGAGGATGGCAACTATGCGAATAAAAAATACTTTTGAGGAATAAATTATTTTTCAAAATGAAAAGAATGTACAACAAGAGCTGAAACTTTTGCTGAAGATGCATATGTTTTCACTCTTTTTTAAAAAATATTTAGCAACTATTTCTTGTTGACAAAACAACACCTAAAGATTTTAATTTAGTTGCAAGATTAAATGCTGAAAGAAATCACCAAAATTTAATTTTGCTATTTTGTTATTGATGTGTTCATTTTTACATGTGACAAATGCTTATTTATCTATTAATATTTCCATTAATAATTTTCTGATAATACTTTTTATTTGAAGAAAAAATTATTGCTGATATAGAAATGTTTATTTTTCTATTAATATTTTTTTAGTAACAAAGGTTTATGAAAATTACATTTACAATTTATTTTGCTATTTTTTATTTTATATGATATGATGCAGTTTTTTTTAAAAGTTAAAATCCTTTCGCCTTTTATTGTGCATTACACAGATTCCCCCACACAATTTCAGGAGGATGCTACACCTTGCCTGCACTTTACAAAATAGCACACTTCTTATCTCCCATCGAAAAAAAAATAGCTCCCTTCTTGCCCCCAGATGAAAATAAAATGTTTCTTCACTCCTTTGTGTATTAAAAAATTTTCTTACATAGGTAAAAATTGACTCATTGCTGTCCTAAAAAAACTAATTTTTAAATATTAAAAGAGTTTTAGAAATCAAAAGGAAGTTTTAAAAAGTGATCTTAAGAATCCCAAATGTCCTCTTGGAATTAAAAAATCCCCCTTTTTAAGCTAGGGGGAAACTGTTTACATATGCAGTTGTTTGATGATGATGCAAATAACTTATATAAACTATTCAGCATGTTTTGTAAAATTAACATTGTAAATAATAATTTTAGTAAAGCTCAATGAGGAATTTAATTGTTTTGAATATGCTGTTTGTGATGCCAAAAACAGCCGATGAGGGAACGAGAGCCACAATATTTAACAAAGATTCTCTTTATGTTATTTCAAAATATTTTCCTTCTTTGCTAAATTTGTGATGCAATTAAGAAGTCTGCAATTTATTCATTTAATAGTTATTTAACAAAAAGATAATCATTACAAGTTATATTTAAGGAAATTCATAAACTTTAGCATTTAAATATTTAACGAACAGTGAAGAAAAAAAAAATGCAGAATTATGTAAAACTTCACAATAAATCAGAATGTATCTGATGATGAAGCAGTCTCATACATATAAGTACTTTAATGCCATTAAACATGCTGATTGTTGCCAATCTGTAATCAACTAAATACACAGATAATGCATTTTTCTATAAACACATTTATCGTAAAACCTACAATATATTACATTCAAAATGGAACAATGACAAACAATAGAAAGAAAAAAATATATATATGCAGCATAAATAAAAAATGCTTGATTATAGGAGACAAAAATATATAAACACATTTTTGCAATTTATATATATATTTAGAGATGCGTTTAATAAATACTTCACATCATTCACTCATTTAACTCTAAATGCTTTGTAAAAATAAAACATCTTGAAGTTTTTGCCAAGGTACTTAGTAAAGGTACATGTCTTTCTCACATCACTCATTTCACAACTGTCACTGGTATATCTGAAAAATAAAATATATATGTAATAAAACTGATTAAAACATCAAAAATTTTTTAATCAGGAAACAAATCATGACTTAACCCTTTATCTCCAACGATACTTATATAAGTACCATTAAAACTACTTATTATAAAATTCTTTTGATACATCAATTAGTTATACAGGGTTCATACTTATTTTGCAAGAAAAAATCCCCTGAGAATCCCCTGATGTATTTTCGGGGATGTACAATTTTTCTATATCAACAATTAATGACATTTTGATATTACATATGATAATAAAGCACACGAACAGCAACAACTGCCTCCAATTTCCCAGGGTAGACTGTCATTTTGGCAGGTTTTCCCAGGTTTGGAAAATTTTTTGCATTATCCCCTGATTTTTACAACCTAAAATTTATCCTTTGATTTTCCCAGGAATCCATATTCCTCTGATGAGTACGAACTCTGCTATAATATTGTTTAGAATGAGTTACAGATACATTATTTTGTTCCAAAAGCATTATTGGTAACACAAAACAAAAATACTTTTAAAAGGATGATTTCTTTTGCCTTTGTATCTTTTCAGCTTTCTTGGTGCTGAGGGAGGGGGATGGGGATTTCTCAATTCGGAAATATTTCTATATTTATATTGTAAGAACATCCTATTTGTACATTTTATAATTCTACAAAATACTAAAAAAGCAATTTAAAATAAAGGATTTGAATGGAGTTATAAATATTGCACAAAATCCCTATAAATTAAAATTTAATTAATGCTTCTAAAATCCTGCAAAAATTTATTAAATTATTATGTAAATCTTTTAATTTAGTTTAAACAATTTACATAAAATGCTTTAGAATGTAAAATTTTCATGAATTCATAATTCGGTAGGTAAAGGGTTAAAGCATACCCAAAAGAACCACACACCCAAAATAAATAAATACAATACAGAACCATTTATCCAAAAAAAAGCGGTACAAATATAACGTTATCAACTATTTGGTAAATTTGGAACCCCCCCACTCCCCAGTAATAATATCGTTATCAAAGTGTAATTTTTTTTAAAAGAAATTTATTTTTATTTACTTTATACCGGCGTTTTCCAGCTTTTTTTTCTTCTTTTTTTAATGGAAACGTCGGTTTTTTTTTCGACGTTCTTTAGACAAAATTTGCATTTTTACGCTATCTTTTCTCGAAAACGGCGTTTTATGCCCGCGATCTTTTGACGAAATCGGTGTTTTTTCCGATATTTTGATGAAATCGGCGTTTTTTTTCAATGATCTTTTGACAAAATATTTTTACGCTATCTTTTATCGAAAACGGCGTTTTTTTTCCGCGATCTTTTAACGAAATCGGCGTTATATCTGCAATCTTCAGACGAAATCGACATTTTTCCGCAGTCTTCAGACGAAATCAGCGTTTTATAAGCGATATTTGGTAAAACTGCCGTTTTTTCAGCGATCCACACAGGAAATTCGCGTTTTCAGCGATCTTTTGACAAAGTTCGTTGACAAAAACATTGACGAAATCGTCGTTTTTCCACGAAAAATTGACGAAATGTGTGCTTTTTTTTTTTTTCTCCCGAGCGCAAAACCGTACAAGTTAGCAACTATGCGGTACTGATAACTCAATTTCAAATTTTCGGAAGAGGTTGCCTTAAATTTTCGGATGAGAATCACTCCTGCAAGTGTCTTCAGTATCCAATCAAAATGATCATGTGGTCAGAGATCATTTACATGTACCTAACATTTGGAGCGATTGTGTTTTTCCTTCACTTAAATCTTCTGGTAAACAAATAAAAATCAGGGCTGCCAGCAACTTTGGTACAAAGTAGTAGGGACTTAGGGACCTAATGATTAAAAATTAGGGACTTTTTAGGGACAGAAAGTCTTAAATAGGGACCTTTTAGGGACCTGAAAAATAAACATAATATTTATACCAAAAAAAAAAAAAAAAAAAAATAATAATAATAATAATAATAATAACATTTATTTTTTTTTTTTTAAACCGAATATAACATTTACAGATTTCTAAAATTAACTTTTTTTATGTTTCTTATTCATAAAATTTGTAATTAAATTACAAATTTACGAACTTTTGATGAAATGTGTGCATTTTCTGTGGCGTTCTGATGCAAACATATTTTTTCAGGATCCTTAGATGAATTTTGCGGATTTTGTATGATCCTTTGATAAAATTTGAGTTTTTTCCCACAATTTTTTGTCAAAATTCACATATTTTCCGTGATCATATGACAAAATTTGTACTTTTTTTCACGATCCTTCGATGAATTTCGAAAATTTTCTACAATTTTTTTTTAATGAAATTAGTCATTTTTGACACTTATTTGATAAAATTCACATTTAAGACATTTGTGTATTTTCCACAATCTTTAGTCAAAATTCGCATATTTTCCATGATTTTCGTTAAAATTCACGTACTTTTTTTTTTTTTTTGGAAAAATTTACATAATTTACTCAAATTTTTGATAAAATTAGAGTCATTTTCCAGATTATTTAAGAAAGATTGCATTTTTTCGCGACTTTTTGACAAGAGAATATTTTAGAAGATCTTCTGATGATAGTCGTATATCTTATATGATCCTTTGATAAAAGTGAGTTTTTTCCTGCTATCCTCTGACGAAAATTGCATTTTTCCCACAATGCTTTGATGAAAATCGTATTTTCCCCACAATCCTTTGACGATGAAAATCATGCTTCTCCTGCAATCTTTTGACAAAAATCATGTTTCTCCCGCAATTCTTCAAAATTCGTGGATTCCCCCCCCCCCCCCCCCCGTGATCCTTCTACAAAATCGCATCTTTTTCTGCAATCCTTTGACGGAAATGTCATTTTGCCACGAAAATTGCATTTTTCTCCAATGATACTTTGACGAAAAACTGAAAAAAAAATTTGTGACCTTTTGATAAAAAAAAGATTTTTTTTCACGATTTTCGTGATCCCTTGATCTTTATTGACAATCCTTTACACACACACACACACACACAAAAAAAAAAAAAAAAAAAAAAAAAAAAAAAAGTGATAAGTACATTTTTTTTTCAGATGTCTGTGTGTGTTCATCTAACTTTTAAAAACTATTACTAAAAAACAAATTAATACAGAATGAGACAGATCAAATTGTTAAAATAAGAAAAGTTCCCACAGGCCACAGGATGTTGTAACCTAAGAATATCATTGTTTCCTAATTTATCTTCAAAATATGCTATTATTGGTCCTTTCTTCTTCTATGACCAGTTATGTGCTTCCATCTAGGGCATTAAATTTTTAACTAATCTAAATTTTCAAGATAAATTTTGTAAAAATCTCAGAAAAAAATTAATTTAGGCACAAAATAGATTTTAAAAAGGGACTTTTAGGAACCTCTTAGTGAAAAAAGTGAGTTTTAGGGACCAAGTTAAAAAATAGGGACCAACTGGCAGCCCTGTAAAAATTAATTGGCCAGAAACTTTTGACCGCCATTGTATATATTACAGTGTTTTCACTGTCGCTCGCCATTGCACCAAATTGCGACTAAATTCTTAATTTGGCGAGTAAACAAGCGATTAGATTCGCCAAATTGCTAGTGCTCAATTTTTGCTTTTTCTTTCTTTTCTTTTTCATATATATGCATATATATATATTAATATATACATATTTTTAACATATTTGTAGCGGATAGTTGAAATTAGATTAATAACAATCGCTGTCGCAGTTATAAAAACTTAGGTTATTTTAGAACATATTGAAAAGAAAAAGGTACATTAAATGATTACAGATTTTTTTTTTCTGTGTATGTATGTGTGTCTGTTACACGTCGAATCTATTTTGCTATTATTTTTTACATTTGGCGAATGTTTTTTATTTTTAATTAGCCAAATTACTAACGTTGATCAAATGTCAGCGAGAACACTGTATATATATATATATAGCTGTTATAAGACAACATACATACACACACATACATAAAAATCAAATTCAAATGTAATAACAAACTAAGTATTGCTTTAGAAACATACCTTCATCACAGCATTTACAAGCTAATCAAATCAAGTTTGGGTTGAGCTTCTGTCGGAAGTTTCAGACAAACTCGAACTTCCAGCCAAGGATCCAGCCTTCTTCGAGAGCATGCCGGGCTTGAACTCTGGATGCCTCCTTGCGTGCTTTGTGAGATGATCACTTCGCATGAAGCGCTTCTCGCACAAGGGACAGGCAAAATTTTTCTCCCCTGTATGAGTACGAATGTGCCTTGCAAGCTCATCGGATCGGGCAAAATTCTTACCGCACTTGGCCCAGGAACAAGCAAAAGGACGTTCTCCTGAAAAAAAAGAGGAAAATTAAACTCATTACTTTATTCTGTGAAAGAAAAATATGCACACATTGTAACAGTGGCGCAGCCAGGGGGGTGGTTTTAGGGTTAAAACCCCTCCCAGAGCTAAAAAAGATAGCTATAATTGCCGCTTATATGAATCAAAACCAAACTTAAAATTTAAATGTTTTGGTGCATTTCGGAATCCGTCGTTTTATTCAATAAAATTTCATTTAATAAAGGGATTCAATTAAATGGCGAAAATTCTACTTAAAATTGTGAAAGTGCATATTACATGGATTAGTTAAGTAAAAATTGGTTATTTGAACTATATCACTTTTCTGAGACGCATTATGTTAAAAAATGTGTAATTCCTGTCACACAGATGCTCTTTGAGTTTAAGTATTATACAGTGAATATTCCAATTTTTACTTTCTATTAACCGGCGATTCAAATAACCGGAAATCACCTTTATCAGAAATTTACCCCCCCCCCCCCCACCCTAGAACCGAATTCTGGCTGCGCCACTGCATTGTAAAGCTTTCACTGTCAGTCTTTCATTTTTGCCACCAGTTTCTATAGCCAGTTCCTATTTCTTTTGCCAGTTTCTATAGCCAGCAAAGCTCAAACTAACTACTACTACTTTCCTTTTCCTAGGAATGTATGATGTGGTTGAGCTACTTTACATGTTTAGTAACTTTCATAGTAGTCTTGCTGAGTTGCCATTATTTGAATGGACTGTATTATTTATTTATAGACTGGGAGGCGGCAGCTCAGACAATCACCCTATCGAGTTCACGGCTGAAATTTCAGAGCTATATAAAATTCGATTTGCATATTGAAAACGCAATCGGTCTGCCAAGACATACCTTGGTGGAAAACATTTGAAAACAAGATTTTAGCAGTTGATTCATAAGTTTGCTATCGTGTTTTCCTGCTTCCAGTCCTATATGTTTTCATAAATTTGGGTGCAGGAAAATACATTGGTAAATCTTTCAGTCGACACTTAAAATTAGATTTTCAGGTGTTTTCCACCAAGATATAACTTGGCAGACCGATTACTTTTCAGTATGCGAATCGAGTTTAAACTAATTTTGGAATTAACCGTGGACTCGAAAGGTATTTGTCTGTGGTGCCGCCTCCCGGTCTATTATTAATCTTTTTTTTTTCTTTCCTTTTTTTTTCAATTTTAGTTTTTTTCTGACAAACTGCATACGATTATAAAATGTTTCTTCAAATTCCTTTAGAATTTCTATCCAATCTTAAAATATTTATTTCAGAATATAAGAAAATTGTTTTATTTTACTTCACAGAAATTTAAAATTTTATCATTCAGAAAAGTTTTTAGACTGACCTCTTCTCAAATATCTCAAAATATAGATTTTGTGTGTGTGTAAAGTTTAATTTTTAAAAGGTCGTATTCATCAAAATGTGTAAATATTTAATTTTTAGCAGTCCCCCCCCCCTACGTTTTGCGGCAACATTTTGATCTACATAAAAAAAGTATTACAAGGCATTTTTTTTTTTTTGGGGGGGGGGGGGGTTACATTAGTAAAAAGAATCCGAATTCAATCTTTTAGCCCACAGCAGTAAATTCTGTCCTCTTTTCAATAAAAAAGCAGTATCTTATACCCCCTTTCCTCAACCCTAAGGCTGTGGGGAAACAGCACTACTTTCACTTACACTAAAAGATCAATAAATCTAGCTTTGTTTCCGAACGGAACAAAAGCTTGCTAGATTTGGAACATCTTTAAGGCTGCGGGCAAACAGCACTACTTGCAGTTACACTAAAATAGCAATAAATCTATCTTTGTTTCCGAACGAAACAAAGGATGCTAGTTTTGGAACCACTTTAAATGATTTTTGGGCTAAGAATCGTATCGAATTGACAAAGGAAGGGAAAGTTTATCTCCCCCATCTTCAGTCGTAAAGCTGTCAACTGATTTCGAGTTCGATTTCTCTCTTGAAGTTCAAATTCAGTGCACTGAAAAAGCAATTTATACATCAAAGCGCTGACACGAAAGATAAAAAATAGCGACCCCTGACCACAAAAGTTAGTGCTATGTGCCCGGTCCTTAAGTTTGGAAAGATTTTCGCTAAAAAATTCTTTGTTTCGAGACCTGAGCAGACCCCTGAAGAGCTCGAACGTGTATACGTTGCTGATTGGTTTATTGGATGTCGGCCGATTATCTACACGAGGAATAAAGGCCGGAAAGGGGTAGGGTGCCCTCCGTGGGGGTCTTTCTAAAGAAACCTAACCCGTATTTACGCAAGGAAATCCAAGGTTCGAAGAAAACCATGGAAAACTCCGAACGGTTAGGTCGACGGCCGCGATTGGGTTCGAACCCAGCACCTGCCGTCTACCAGTTGAGATATTAGAACCTCTCGGTCACTGTATACGTTGCCGGACAATGACGTCGCTAGTCACAGGCTCACTTGAAAAAAGAAAATCGATCATGGAACATGTCGAAGCTTCGCTAGTAATGAAATAAAAATATCCCCCCCCCCCAAAAAAAAAAAAAAAAAACTCCAGATACTGGGAAATATTTTTAAACATTGACAATCACTTAATTGTTAACCAAACCAAAATGAACTTTTTCTTCTTAGTTTGGAAATAAAAACCAGCTCCATGAAAAGTAAAATTGAAGGCAATGAATGGTTACGCAATCATAAATACTGTTACGCGCTTCGAGCTTTAGAAAAATCGCTCACGCGTGTCCAAAAACAAAAATTCTGGATGCGGAAACGTCGTCTCGAGGAAGAAGTGAAACGATTTTTCGGACAGCAAAATAACAGAAACAGGAGATTATCCCTGGATGCCCGCTTTCGCGCTCCATCGAGAAAAAAGTTCAGGTTAAAAGAGGAACACCTGAAAAAAAAAAGAAAAAAAAATCACACGACGAACGAGGTCAATTTAGACGCATGAAAAACAAACATACCGTAAACACGCTTATACACAAAATTTCAAGCTTAAGAAAAACGTTGTTTTAATTTCTCATTATTTTAAAATTTAACACCCTTTAATTTTCAACAAAAATTGTTTAAAGTTGAAGTTCGCATTTTTTTCTGCTCTGTTTCATTATTTTAATACGTAATAAGTGCATTGGTGTACGGCAGGCATGTCAAACACGATTACCATCGGCGGGCCACATTTTAAAATACAGTCGAGTCTCCCTATAACGAAACTCCATACATCGAATTTCTCTATGTAACGAATTTTTAGTAGGAACGGTCCCCTTTTCGCATGATTACATTGAAAACAGTCTCTATATAGCGAAATATCTTTCTCCATATAACTAATTTTTTTTCATAAATTGGTCTTAATTTATTCAGTTTTAAAAAAGCTTCCAAATCATATGGAATCAATTTTCCATCACTTATTTTTGATTTATCGTTCAGTGCTGAATTTTTTTTTTTTTAATATTACTTCTCTCCTTGTTCTTTAAATCAAACGAGTTCATCCCACCTCCCACACACCTTTCAACATCCATCTCAAAACAGAATCAATTAGATTGTTACACATATAAGAGAGGAATCAATGAGAGGCACATAAGAGAGGCCTTCAAATGGAGGAAAATGTTAACTACAATTTTTCATTCCTTGCTAAAAGTTGAGCTTTTTTTTTTTTTTTATTGACAGCGTAACAATTTTAAAATCAAAACAACAAAAAATTACTGATTTCTTCGTCTGAAATTAATGCAAGTCTTCCTCATTTGATTTTCATTAAGCTTTCAAATAAATGTCTGTTTTCTTTTTTGAAACTGCTTAAATAACTAAGAAATAAAATGTTAGATTAATATTTACTTTTAAACATTTCAAATTCTTAATTAAAAAGATCAAAAATAATATTTGTTCAAAATTTACACATTAAATACGATTTTCAACATCAATCTCTATACATCGAATTTCTCTATATAACGAATTTTTTACTGGAACGATGGATTTCGTTATATACAGTCGAGTCTATATAACGAAATCCATCGTTCCAGTAAAAAATTCGTTATATAGAAAAATTTGATGTATAGAGAATGATGTTAAAAATCGTATTTAATGTGCAAATTTTGAACAAATATTATTTTTGATCTTTTTAATTAAGAATTTGAAATGTTTAAAAGTAAATATTAGGCTAACATTTTATTTCTTAATTATTTAAGCTATTTCAAAAATGAGAACAGACATTTATTTGAAAGCTTAATGAAAATCAAATAATGAAGACTTGAATTAATATCAGACGAAGATATCTGTAATTTTTTGTTGTTTTGATTTTAAAATTGTTATACTATCAAAAAAAGCTCAAATTTTAGCAAAGAATGAAAAATTGTATTAACATTTTCCTCCATTTGAAGGCTTCTCTTATGTGCCTCTCATTGATTCCTCTCTTATATGTGTAACAATCCAATTCACTCTGTTTTGAGAAGGATGTGGAAAGGTGTGTGGGAGGCGAGATGAATTCGTTGAATTTAAAGAACAAGGGGAAAAAAAAAAAAATCAGCACTGAACGATAAATCAAAAATAAATGGTGGAAAATTGATTCCCTATATGATTTTGAAGCTTTTTTAAAGCTGAATAAAGTAGAGGTCTGAACGGGCCGGGCCTCGGCCCGAAGCCCGAGCCCGGCCCGGCCCGGCCGGGCGGACCGGGCTCGGGCCGATTTCCAATAATGGCATTCGGGCCGGGCCGGGCTCGGGACTTACTTCTAAAGACTCGGGCCGGGCCGGGCCTAGTCACTATTCTTTTCGGGCCGGGCTCGGCTTGGGCCTTAATATTTTTGCTGGAGTATCGGGCCGGGTCTAACTTTTTTTTTCCGTACAAAGCCGAGACTGATTCCATTCTTCCTAGTTTTCATGGACCAAAAAAAATCACTTCCTATTGAATCTTCCTATAAGAAAATCCCTTTCTCGACTTTTTATATATCAGTAATATTTGGCTTTGTCCAAAAATTTCTGCAAAAAAAGCATATACTTTTAAGCCGTCATTATTCTACAATTAAACGTTAGAATTTTATTCCTTTTAAAGAATCGTAGATTACTAGGCGTTTTAAAATAGAATTAAACACCCCCCCCCCCCAAAAAAAAAAAAAAAAAAAAAAAAAAAATTGTAATTTAAGAAATTACCCCAACCATTTGAAAAATGTTTCACTCGATACATTCATCTATCATTTTAAGCTAAATACCAGTTGTTTTATTGTGTATTATCCGTGCCACTGCTATAAATGACTTTATACATGCTGCAATTTGAAGGTACGGTTCGTTTAAGTTATATCACTCTATTGTCGCCAAGCATAAAAGTTGGCGACGAAAGAAACATTTCAAACTATTTAACATTGTTGGTGCAAAAGTAATCATTATTAAAATACAGCTTTGGCATATACTGTTATACTTGTAAGACTTTGGCATATATTGTTTGATTTTACAGAGCAGAATTTTGGTGATGGAGGTTTTAAACCAAAATCGATCGCAGCACATGCATCTGTGAATGGGTCCATCAGACATCGAATCAAAAAAGTTTTTTCCCAGTTTTTCCCAAGCCGATTGCTTTTTAGTTTTCTTTTTAGGTGGTGGAAAATCAAGAGTAATAGCTATAACATTTTCCGGCTTGTTAGAATCACTATTGGCACTCAAATTTTCCTGGTTAGAACCGACCGATAGTAAAACGCCATGGCTAGTGGATTGGTCGCCCTGGCGACATGATGTTTTACAATTAATCGGTTCGGCATTAAATTGCTTCCTTTTTCGTGATCGCCTTTCAACACGTAATTGGTTTTCAGCGGCTCAATAATCTTTTGATTTTATCATTTTCTGCATTGAAAGACGTTTTTGCGCCAAACCAAATACAGTATTACTCAGTTATCCCGTCGACCAATTTCGCCAAATGATACGAATCGCCAAACTAATAAGCAACTTATACATGTTGACTAAATTTTTATTTTAAATAGCAAAAGAAGAAATAAAAATCACTTTATGATTGTTTAAGTACGCGTATTGTGTTTAATATCATTGAATGCGATATTCACGTTCATTCATTTCTTTGGCTTCGGCTTTTTCCGTATCTGTTAATTTCCGTCTACCCATTTTTAAATTTGTTAGTTTTCTCCTTTATTACAATGATTTTAACCATTTTAATTTACTATTCAAATAAAAATTCTTCTAAAAGTAAAGAATTAAATTTAAATTCAAATAAAAACTCTTCTAAAAGTAAAGAAATTAATTTAAATTCAAAAGTGACCACATCATTCAAAAGTGGTAACATCATTCAAAAGTGGTAACATCATCGGGTCCATTCTCCCGAAAACAACAACCATTTTTCAAATGGTTAAAAAAAAACATGATTATGACGGATTTTTTTTTTAAACTGATAACTGAAAGTTCCTTTTAAAATGTTCATCCATGCAAAATGAATACAAAAATACGGGAGAAAAAAATATATTAAACATTTACATCTGTTAAGAAGGGAATGCATTTTTTTTTTTCGTTCCAAAGCGATTTCGCCTTTCGAAATTTTACCATATACCGCTTTTTTGATTTTTTGTCTCCATTACAGGGAATATGGATTAATAATACTAGTGATAACTGAAACATTTACATACAACAAACAAAGCTTCATTTAAAAGCATAAATATCGCAGCCTACGGCACTTCTGCATAAATGGAGATTATAAACATGAAAAAAAAAAGACTAATGTAATTTTTTTTGGTCAGAACTCTTCCATAAGATCAATCTTCCATAAGATTAAAGATCAATGTTCTGAAGAAATTCACTCGAGCCGGGCCGGGTTAAGGCCGAATTTTAATCTTTTTTCCGGACCGGGCCGGGTTCGGGCCGAATTTTAAACTTTTTTCCGGACCGGGCCGAGCTCGGGCCGAAATTTTAACTTTCGGGCCGGGCCGGGTCGGGCCATTATTTTTTTCGTTCGGGCCGGGCCGGGCCCGGGCCTGGAAATTTCGGCCCGTGCAGACCTCTAGAATAAAGTAAGACCAATTTATGGAAAAAATTCGTTATATGGAGATAGATATTTCGCTATATGGAGACTGTTTTTAATGTAATCATGCGAAAAGGAGACTGTTCCTACTAAAAATTCGTTATATAGAGAAATTCGATGTATGGTATGGAGTTTCGTTACAGAGAGACTCGATTGTATATGTAGTTTATTATTATTTTTTTTATCATTGCAGAAAAGAAAATCGGTACATTAAAAATGCAACCTTATTTAAAAACAACATGAACAACAAAACCCTGCCAAATTTTAAAGATACTAGTATCGATAAAAACTTAAAATTACGCACCAGGAAAAAAAAAAAAAAAAAAAAAAAACTTTAATTATTTATTATGAAAAATGATATCAATTTTATTAATTCCATTTTTTTTTATTCTATACAAATAAAATAATTCAAATATTCCGTACAAAAGAATATTTTTTACTAGTACAGTAAAACCCCGATAATTCGGATTAATTGGTACCGAAACCAATCCGGATTATCAAAAATCCGGATTATCCGGAGAATTATAAAACAAGTAAGAAAAATCATGCGTTAAGCATAGATTATAAAGCACTTTCCAACACTTAATGAAATCTTTAACAAAACTTTGTTATTTAGGGAAATAATAGTGTATAGCCAAATATACCCAAATATGTATTCCAGTACATTAGAACAGCCCTGTTTTTCATATGTCAGTTCATATAATGGGAAAATTTAGCTTAGCAAGAAAATACCCAATTCCTACTATTAGATGGAAACATACTTGAATACTTTTGTTCAGCCCTGTAGTTTACATTGTACCTTTATTACACGTCAGCATTAGGGTAAAATTTATTGTAAACTAAAACACTTTTAAAACAACTGAAATCAAATTCTCATAAATCATCATTCATAGGCGTCCATGTACCGAATTCTTTGCGTGGCCCTGTATATCCCTTTATCTATATTCTGCAAACATTTCTCAGTAAATTGAATGCAGCTCAGCGTAAAAATGCATAGCTTATTTAAGAACCACGTTTAAATAATTTACGCTCATATTCAGTAACGTTGGTGAGCTCTTTTGGGTAGCCCTGTATATCAACTATAACATTTATACACACCACATAATGTGCATATATTTAGTGAAATATAAACGCAAATATCATAATTAAAATGCATTTCATCTCTCCATCAGCCATCATCGGACACATACATTTACGGTACTTCAGAAAGAATATACTATTTGAAATCTTTTGTATGGCCCTGTAAATGCTATGTACTTCATATTATGCAAGATAGTAGAGTATAATTTATATTAAGCTTCAGTGACATATGTCAATTTTATTATACATGAAAAAGCTTAATATATTTAAAATGTCACACACAATTCCCCCTTTTACCATTATCTAATGGAATTCTTTTGTATGGTCCTGTAAATGAATAATAGCTACATTTTCACCTTATATTTTATAGAATGCATATTTTAATATGTTTGACAGGGTATAACATCTTTAAAATTCCTTTGAAACGATTTTTCCCCATAGGCCGTAAAGTAATAGGAAACTTTTGATTCGCCCTGTAGATAAACTAATCACAATAGAAACTTCATTTTCAGTAGGGTTCGTGCTAGGGTAAACGTCAATAACGTCCTAAAATTCCATGGCAATCCGAGTATATTAACGATTTTTCCCCATAGGCCGTAATGTAATGGGAAACTTTTGATTCGCCCTGTATATAAACTAATCATGGTAGAAACTTCATTTTCAATAGGGTTCGTGCTAGGGTAAACCTCAATAACGTATAAAAATTTCATAGCAATCCGAGTATATTTACGGGAGTTAGAGCGCGGACAGACGGCCATCCGGCCAGACAAACCGAATGCATAAGCACTTTTCAACTTTGTTGGAAAGTGCTAAAAATGAAATATAATACAGCTCATATTCAAAATATTAGAATAATTACCTTTTTTTTAGAAATTGAAAATATCGTTTGGTAATTTAATGTCTTTTAATGAAAATATGCAAACGATATTTTTATTAACCCGGCAGGACGCGCGCTTATTTAAGTAACAGGAGGACGCGCGCAGGGTCGAAAAGGCCCGAGAATATTTTTTCGTGAGTTAAAGCACTGACATTTCTGTAAAAACAAGAAATTGACTTTCTAAAATATATTTAAGATTTAATGTATTCAATCAAAGCAAAATATAAGGAATACTTACATTTTAATAATATGAAGTACATGTTGGAATAGTATGTTCGCTAGTAAGTAAATATAGTAAACCTATAAGTGCTTTTACTTCAATTACTGTAGTTCTTTTAGCATCGCGATCTTTCTGAAACTTTTCAGCTATTTTTTCGATATAAATATTTGTATGTTTTACTATATTTGACAACATATTTTCATCGATTAGCATTAGTAACGAATCAACTGGAGTTGACACTTTTAGCTTCCCCTTTATTTCCCGGTAAGTATAATATTACTAGCGGGAGTTCCAACATTCTGACGATATTTCTTTTTATACCACTTTGTACATTTATCTTTCCCTAAAAGGTACTCTTCGTCCGAATTATCGGGTAAATCTTCTGATTCGATATCTTCTGATTCTAAATCTTCTTCAGAAGAAGTTTCATGGGGACTGAAATCTTCATAATCGCTTAACTCTTCACTTTTCTCAATTAATGGCGATTCCCCAGTAGATACTTCAGCTAATAAAGTTTCTAAACGTTTCATTTCATCGGCATAATTCAATTGACGAAGCATTTTGACGCTGATATTTTTAAAATTTGCACTCCATAAAAATTACACCACGACGCGCGCAGGGTCTTAAAGGCCCGTCGATTGAATTTCTCCTACAGTAGAATCCACTAGACTGAAGGAATGTTTTTCCTTCGAAAGAGGGTGACCTTCAATACAGCTACACCGGACCGCGCCTATTTCAGTCGAAAAGGGGTGATAGGATTGGTAATGTTTCGAACCTGCGGGCCTTTTAGACCCTGCGCGCGCGCTGCCGGGTTAAGAACTTATTGTTGATTAAACTTACTTGTTATCTTAAATTTAATATCATTTTTGAAAAGATTAATTGCAAAAAAAATTATTTTGAAAAGTCAAAATATTAGAATATTTATTCAAGTGGTTCAAAATATTAGAATATTTCACATTAATTCTCCTTTAATTATTACCAATTCTTAACTGGTGGCATCATTGATTAAATTCAGACTATTTTATTTAAAATCAATATTCTTTTTTTGCAGTTTGTTTCTTTTTCGTCTTAAAATGGGCCGTGTGAGTGATATTCCTGAATCTACTAAACTTCGTATGGTTGATTTGTATCGGCACGGTAAAAATCAATGTTTTATAGCGAATTATTTACATTGTTCGCAATCGAGCGTTAGTAAAATACTAACACAATATTCAAAAATTGGAAAATTTCAAATTAATCGCCGAAATGGTGGCCGAAAACCAAAAACATCTGCTAGAGATGACAGGAAACTGAAGCGGATAGTTAAGAAAAACCGTTTTAAAAGTGTGCGATTCTTGCACCGAAAATGGAAAGAAGAAGGAGTTGAAGTTTCTACATCGACAACATTAAGACGTCTCCATAAATTTAAATTTGAATCTCGTGTACCGAAAACAAAACCTCTCATGACTGCAAGACAAAAGCGTATAAGATTGAATTGGTGTAAATCAAGACGTTTATGGAGCAATGAAGATTGGAAAAATATTTTATTTAGTGATGAAAGTATGTTTTGTGTTTCATATGGTAATCAAGGTATTCGAGTTTGGAGAATGAAGCAAGAAGCATTTGATAAAGAATGCCTTAAACGTTCCGTAAAATTTGCTGCTAGTGTCATGGTTTGGGGTTGTATGAGTGCAGAAGGACCTGGAAAGTTATGCATCGTCTACGAAAAGGTTAACACTCTGATATATCAAGAAATTTTAGAATATTACATGATTCCATCATCAGAAGATTTATTTGAAGATGATTTCATCTTACAACAAGATTTATAGCGTCTCCGCATACCTCGGTGTCAACTAAGAATTGGTTCCGCCAACGCAACATTAAGGTACTTCCTTGGCCACCAAATTCACCAGATCTTAATCCCCATCGAAAACTTATGGTGTATAATGAAGAAAAAACTTCAAGAAAATCCTCCTTCAAGTAAAACTGAGTTAGTGGCACGTATAAAGTCTATTTGTGCTAATATTGATAGAAATGTTTGTAAACACCTTGTATATAGCATGCAAGATCGATTGTACGCTGTTATGAAAGCTAAAGGGGATGCTACAAAATATTAACTACCATTTACTTCATATTCATAAGGTAATATTGTTGCGTAAAATAAAATATTCTAATATTTTGAACCAATCTAAATTTTATTCTAATATTCTGGTGTGTTTAAGGAAGCTGTATACCTAATTTATTGTGCTGTATTTTATATTTTATAAATGTTAAAATCTTATCTAAACATTCCAGATTTAATTTATAAGAAATTTAATTGCATTTACTTAGTATAAAAAATAAATAAATGACAAATAATTTTTTCTTATTACTTTTTCTCAATTATTCTAATATTTTGAATATGAGCTGTAAAACATACTTACAGAAAATCATCTTTATGTTAAACTTATTGAATATTTACAGACAGTAAAAATGTTTACTTTTGTTTAATTCTGCTTAAAATATATCAGAATGAGTATTTTTTATCCAGAATACGACGATGAAACAAGTTAATGTTATGGAAATTAGCCAATCGCTTCTCGAATTTGAAAAAAAAAAAAAAAAAAAAAAAGAAAAGATCAAACCGATCCGAATTAGCGGGATCCTACTGTAGTCTATTCTTTATTTAGCCATTGAATTTCTGTTACTAAATTAAAGATAATTATTCAGTTTTTTATTTATTCCAAAGATTAATATCCGGTTATAGTGGTGGATATTTTGAATACACACATTCCCCAACTGGGTGTGTTTTTAGCACTTTCCAACAAAGTTGAAAAGTGCTAATGCATTCGGTTTGTCCGGCCGTCTGTCCGCGCTCTAACTCCCGTAAATATACTCGGATTGCTATGAAATTTTTATACGTTATTGAGGTTTACCCTAGCACGAACCCTATTGAAAATGAAGTATCTACCATGATTAGTTTACCTACAGAGAGAATCAAAAGTTTCCCATTACATTACGGCCTATGGGGAAAAATCGCTAATATACTCGGATTGCCATGAAATTTTAGGACGTTATTGAGGTTTACCCTAGCACGAACCCTACTGAAAATGAAGAATCTACCATGATTAGTTTATCTACAGAGAGAATCAAATTTTCCCATTACATTACGGCCTATGGGGAAAAATCGTTAATATACTCGGATTGCCATGAAATTTTAGCACGTTATTGACGTTTACCTTAGCACGAACCCAATTGAAAATGAAGTTTCTATTATGATTAGTTTATCTACAGGGCGAATCAAAAGTTTTCCATTACATTACGGCCCATGGGGAAAAATCGTTAATATACTCGGATTGCCATGAAATTTTAGGACGTTAATGACGTTTACCCTAGCACAAGTCCTATCGAAAATGAAGTATCTACCATGATTAGTTTATCTACAGAGAGAATCAAAAGTTTCCCATTACATTACGGCCTATGGGGAAAAATCGTTAATATACTCGGATTGCCATGAAATTTTAGCACGTTATTGACGTTTACCTTAGCACGAACCCAATTGAAAATGAAGTTTCTATTATGATTAGTTTATCTACAGGGCGAATTAAAAGTTTTCCATTACATTACGGCCCATGGGGAAAAATCGTTAATATACTCGGATTGCCATGAAATTTTAGGACGTTAATGACGTTTACCCTAGCACAAGTCCTATCGAAAATGAAGTTTCTACCATGATTAGTTTATCTACAGGGCAAATCAAAAATTTCCCATTACATTACGGCCTATGGGGGAAAATCGTTAATATACTCGGATTGCCATGAAATTTTAGGACGTTATTGAGGTTTACCCTAGCACGAACCCTACTGAAAATGAAATATCTACCATGATTAGTTTATCTACAGAGAAAATCAAAAGTTTCCCATTACATTACGGCCTATGGGGAAAAATCGTTAATATACTCGGATTGCCATGAAATTTTAGCACGTTATTGACGTTTACCTTAGCACGATCCCTATTGAAAATGAAGTTTCTATTATGATTAGTTTATCTACAGGGCGAATCAAAAGTTTCCTATTACATTACGGCCTATGGGGAAAAATCGTTTCAAAGGAATTTTAAAGATGTTATACCCTGTCAAACATATTAAAATATGCATTCTATAAAATATAAGGTGAAAATGTAGCTATTATTCATTTACAGGACCATACAAAAGAATTCCATTAGATAATGGTAAAAGGGGGAATCGTGTGTGACATATTTTAAATATATTGAGCTTTTTCATGTATAATAAAATTGATATATGTCACTGAAGCTTAATATAAATTATACGCTACTCTCTTGCATAATATGAAGTACATAGCATTTACAGGGCCATACAAAAGATTTCAAATAGTATATTCTTTCCGAAGTACCGTATATGTGTCCGATGATGGGATGGAGGGATGAAATGCATTTTAATTATGATATTCGCGTTTGTATTTCGCTAAATATATGCACATTATATGGTGTGTATAAATGTTATAGTTGATATACAGGGCTACCTAAAGAGATCACCAACGTTACTGAATATGAACGTAAATTATTTAAACGTGGTTCTTAAATAAGCTATGCATTTTTACGCTGAGCTGCATTCAATTTACTGAGAAATGTTTGTAGAATATATATAAAGGGATATACAGGGCCACGCAAAGAATTCGGTACATGGACGCCTATGAATGATGATTTATGAGAATGTGATTTCAGTTGTTTTAAAAGTGTTTTAGTTTGCAATAAATTTTATCCAAATGCTGACGTGTAATAAAGGTACAATGTAAACTACAGGGCTGAACAAAAGTATTCAAGTATGTTTCCATCTAATAGTATGAATTGCTGAAAAAGAAATTTCAAGCTACTGGGTATTTTCTTGCTGAGCTAAATTTTCCCATTATATGAACTGACATATGAAATACAGGGCTGATCTAATGTGCTGGAATACATATTTGGGTATATTTGGCTATACACTATTATTTCCTTAAATAACAAAGTTTTGTTAAAGATTTCATTAAGTGTTGGAAAGTGCTTCATAATCTATGCTTAACGCATGATTTTTCTTACTTGTTGTTATTTTTGACGGTCGATTATAAGCCCTGGTTCCTTAACTTGGTAAATTTGCAACATCTGAGAGTGTATTCGTGCAAAATGTATTTTTTCTACCAAATAAGAACTGAACTAAACAAAGGGAAAATGGAAAAGGCTTAGCGGGCCACAGAGAAGTTACTGGTGGGCCAAGTTTGGCCCGCGGGCCACGTGTTTGACATGCCTGGTGTACGTAATATGCCATTAGTGTGTTTGTGTAATGTACTGTACCGTATGAAACCTTTTATCCAGAATCTTCAGTACAGTTTCATATAATGTCAGTTTCAGGGACTAATTTACAAATTTCATTTGGGGCTCTTTTCATCGATAATTACAGAGGAACTGACTAAAAAAATATTGATTATTAACTTGACCTTTGCTTTTAATATTTTAGACATTTTAAAAATTATCTAAATTTTTATTATTTTAATTTATTACTTATTTTAATATTTTTATCACATTGTGAGCACTGATTATAGTTTCGATTGCATTATTAATTACATTCAAATTACAGTTTAAAAAAATTACCAAGCATCTACTCTATTAAAATCCGACCGTATGTATGTTTGTATGTATGTATGTGACGGTATCTTTTCCGATCCCGGAAACGGAGAAACGTCGCGTTTGTTTTGAATTGAAAGTAAAAAATCCCGGGATGCCGAGTTACCCATTCGTTTGTCTGTCTGTCCGTCCGTCCGCATTCAAAAATACCCAACCGAATCGTTTGAAACTTAAAATATATAATTATTAGATAATTTTGTCGAGTCATTTCAAATTGTATGAAAATCGGATGCATAGTTCAATTACAGGGACAATCAAAAGTATTCCGATACATTACGGTCAATGGGGGAAAAAGTTTCAAGTACATTTTAATGATCTTACACTCTTTCGAACATAATAGAGTTGATATGCATCTAAGAAGTATATACTATAATATAAATTCTGTACAATCTGTGGTGCAAATAATGTTTCGTATTGATTTAGAGGGCCACACAAAAGTTTTTCATTGCATACCTATATATTTGTTGACATTGTTTGGTATGCATTTTAATAGTATTAAACTATTTAATACTAACAATTAAACGACATAATGCCCGTAATTAATAAACTATTAAATTATTTAATGTCTGTCTGTCCGTCTAAACCGACCAGCGTAGCGGTCGAAGGCCGCTAGTATGTACATAAAAGATGAAGAATTTACGGAAGTAAACATCTCCCAACGCAGACAATATAGTCTAAGAGCTAGCAACGTCAAAAATCACGTCATTTTATCAAGGCTCATTTTTTAATATGTTTTTCCCTTTTATGGTAGAATACGTTTGCAAGCGGTCTGGCAGTCGGGAGACGTTGCGTTTACCTGTGGTAGAAGGGGTTGTGCAGGTCAAAAAGCTTCAAAATCACGTCATTTTATCAAGGCCCATTTTTTAATATGTTTTTCCCTTTTATGGTAGAATACGTTTGCAAGCGGTCTGGCAGTCGGGTGACGTTGCGTTTACCTGTGGCAGAAGGGGTTATGCACATGCAGGTGAAAAAAATTAAAAAATCCGCCATTTTATAAAGGCTCATTTTCTTATATGTTTTTATGAAGCTTAAAAATTACAAGATATTACTCTTTGGATAGCAGACAACCTATAATTAATCTTCCAGACACAAATTCGGTTGCAAAGTTAATGCCAGACGTCTTTAAATATGGCAACGAAAGTGCCTGTTCCAAGAGTGGTTTATAATTTAAAAATTATAAGACCTCTTTACGTCATTTTATCAGACTTAAAAATTACAAGATGTTACTCTTTGGATAACAGACAACCTATAATTAATTTGCCAAACACAAATTCGGTTGCAAAGTTAATGCCAGACGGCTTTAAATATGTCAACGAAAGTGCCTGTTCTAAGAGTTGTTTATATTTCAAAAAATTATAAGACTTCTTTACGTCATTTTATGAAGCTTAAAAATTAAAAGATATATTATTCTTTGGATAGCAGAAAACCTATAATTAATTAGCCAGACACAAATTCGGTTGCAAAGTTAATGCCAGACGAATTTAAATATGGCAACGAAAGTGCATGTTCCAAGAGCGGTTTATAATTTAAAAATTATAAGACCTCTTTACGTCATTTTATCAAGCTTAAAAATACAAGCTATTACTCTTTGGTGCACTGTAAAAAAAAAAAGGGTCGATCTACTAAAAAAACTTTAGTGATCCTTGTAATTACTATAAAATTTTTAGTAATCTTAGTCAATTACTAGAAAATCTGTAAGAATTACTAGAAAAAAGTTAGCAATGAATAGAGTTAATAGTTTTATATTTTTAATAGCTATTACTAAAACGCACTTGGTGTGGACTTGATAGCTTAGTGGTTATAGTAACGGACTCCAGGCTAAAAGGTCCCGGGTTCGATACCGGACACCGCCAAATACGTCCCGAATGTATGTAGTGTAAGTACTCGTTAATAAAGGGATTATGAAAATCCTGTCAGAGCAGGTTGCAATGTTTGGTGCTGTCATCTATTGCGGTTTTGCCGAAAATTTATCGCTTCAGAAGTCTTGATGCAGCTCGAAGGAAGCTCCTGCCCTTCGGGCGTACGTAAATGCTATTAAAAAAAATTTTGGAGCTATTACTAAAATTTGCTTGGTGGCTCATACTAAAAATTTTTAAGTTAGTTATACAAAAAATTCTTTTGTTCAGTTTACAAAAGAAATGCTTGTTTCACTTGCAAAAAGAAGTTTGTAATGGTTACTAAAAAATTCTGTGGAATACAAATTTACTAAAAAATGTTTAGTAGCCTCTTGAATTTTTTTTTACAGTGTGGGCAGATAACCTATAATTAATTTGCCAGACACAGATTCGGTTGCAAAGTTAATGCCAGACGTCTTTAAATATGGCAACGAAAGTGCCTGTTCCAAGAGTGGTTTATAATTTAATTTTTATAAGACCTCTTTACGTCATTTTATCAAGCTTAAAAATTACAAGATATTACTTTTTGGATAGAAAACAACCAATAATTAATTTGCCAGACACAAATTCGGTTCCAAAGTTAATGCCAGACGTCTTTAAATATGGCAACGAAAGTGCCTGTTCCAAGAGTGGTTTATAATTTAAATTTTATAAGACCTCTTTACGTCATTTTATGAAGCTTAAAAATTACAAGATATTACTCTTTGGATAGAAGACAACCTATAATTAATTTTCCAGACACAAATTCGGTTGCAAAGTTAATGCCAGATGGCTTTAAAAATGGCAACGAAAGTGCCTGTTCCAAGAGTGGTTTATAATTAAAAAATTATAAGACCTCTTTACCTCATTTTATCAAGCTTAAAAATTACAAGATTTACTCTATGGATAAAAGACAACATGTAATTAATTTGCCAGACACATACTCGGTTGCAAAGTTAATGCAAGACGGCTTTAAATATGGCAACGAAAGTGCCTGTTCCAAGAGCGGTTTATAATTCAACAAATTATAAGACCTCTTTATGTCATTGAACCGAATTTGAAACCCTGGATTTTTCTGAGTCTTATTGATTAGATTCACTATTTTTCTGCACTTTGTGCTTGATTGACGAAAGTTGCATTTTTTAAAGTCTTACCGACAAGCCTTTTCATGTTATGAAAATTTGAGCACCCATAGAAAGGTTAAGGTGTAAGAATTCATTTAATTTGTTAACATCAACTCACAGCTTAAATATTGGACAAATAAATTCCAGTGTGGCCAAAACCGGGGCACCCACCCTAATATTTAAAAAAAGAAACTTATATTTTGATAAACAAGAGCTTTTTTTTAAGTAAATTTTATGTTGTTTGCTATCCAATGAGTATTACCTTGTAATTTTTAAGCTTCATAAAATGACGTAAAGAGGTCTTATAATTTTTTGAATTATAAACAACTCTTGGAACAGGCGTTTTCGTTGCCATATTTAAAGCCGTCTGGCATTAACTTTGCAACGGAATTTGTGTCTGGCTAATTAATTATAGGTTGTCTGCTATCCAATGTGTAATATCTTGCAATTTTTAAGCTTGATACAATGACGTAAAGAGGTCTTATAAAAATCTATACATATAATAAAACAGTAGGACCCGGTGTGTCTGTACATTGAAGATAATTGACAAAAATGGAGTCAGGGCGATAAAAGAAAACCAATGAAACACAAAAAAAAATTTTTTGAATTTTTTGTCTGTCTGTCTGTCTGTCTGTTTGTTCCAGGTTATCTTCGTAACTACTGAATGGATTTTTATGCGGTTTTCACTAATGAAGAATGCACACTCCCGGGCAGTGTATAGGCTTTGTTTCATCAAAATCGGACAACAGACAAAAAAGTAACAAAAAGAAACAAAAGAAACTATTAGGTGCGCTGCTCACGTTTTTTAGTACATAACGTTTTTTAGTACATATAAAATCCAATAGATGTCACTGTGCGATTTTAAAACGCGCTATCGTTATGTTTTCGCCAGTCTACTTAAGTATGAGAAAGTTTCAAGCTGGCTGTCGTTCCATGTGGTTTAGTCGGTAGAACGTCAGTGCGCCATACTGATGGCCCGGGTTCGATTCCCAGCATGGAATTTTTTTTCACTATGTTGGCATTAACGCCTATAAGCAATTAAAAGAATTTGAAATATTGTATTCAAGGCGAATTTTCTCTCTGGGAAAATTTCCTTGCATTAATATGTCAGTGTAATTTTTTTTTCGATTTAATTTTTTTTTTCGAAACTTTGTTTTTCTTAAAAAATTACAGTAAATATTTGATATTTCCCAACGTTTTTTGAATGATCGACTTGCTTTTTTTTTTTTTTTAATGTATGTCTGAACCTTATCTAACTACTTCTTCAAGATTTCTTTAGATAAACCGACCAGCGTAGCGGGCGAAGGCCGCTAGTTAAATTATAAACTACTCTTGGAACAGGCACTTTCGTTGCCATATTTAAAGACGTCTGGCATTAACTATGCAACCGAATTTGTGTCTGGCAAATTAATTATAGATTGTCTGCTATTCAAAGAGTAATATCTTGTAATTTTTAAGCTTGACAAAATGACGTAAAGAGGTCTTATAATTTTTAAATTATAAACCGCTCTTGGAACATGCACTTTCGTTGCCATATTTAAAGCCGTCTGACATTAAATTTGCAACCGAATTTGTCTCTGGCTAATTAATTATAGGTTGTCTGCTATCCAACGTGTAATATCTTGCAATTTTTAACTTTGACAAAATGACGTAAAGAGTACTTATAATTTTTTGAAATATAAACAACTCTTGAAACAGGCACTTTCGTTGCCATATTTAAATCCGTCTGGCATTAACTTTGCAACCAAATTTGTGTATGGCAAATTAATTATAGGTTGTCTGCTATCCAAAGAGTAATAACTTGTAATTTTTAAGCTTGATAAAATGACGGAAAAAGGTCATATAATTTTTAGATTATAAACTACTCCAGGAACAGGCACTTTCGTTGCCATATTTAAAGCCGTCTGGCATTAACTTTGCAATCGAATTTGTGTCTAGCAAATTAATTATGGGTTGTCTGCCCACCAAAGAGTAATATCTTGTAATTTTTAAGCTTGATAAAATGACGTAAAGAGGTCTTATAATTTTTAGATTATAAACTACTCCAGGAACAGGCACGTTCGTTGTCATATTTAAAGCCGTTTGGCATTGACTTTGCAATCGAATTTGTGTCTGGCAAATTAATTATAGGTTGTCTGCTATCCAAAGAGTAATATCCTGTAATTTTTAAGCTTGATAAAATGACAGAAAGAGGTCTTATAATTTTTTGATTATAAACTACTCCAGGAACAGGCACTTTCGTTGCCATATTTAAAGCCGTCTGGCATTAACTTTGCAACCGAATTAGTGTCTAGCAAAATTAATTATAGGTTGTCTGCCCACCAACGAGTAATATCTTGTAATTTTTAAGCTTGATAAAATGATGTAAAGAGGTCTTATAATTTTTAAATTATAAACCGCTCTTGGACCAGGCACTTTCATTGCCATATTTAAAGCCGTCTGGCATTAACTTTGCAAACGAATTTGTGTCTGGGAAATTAATTATAGATTTTCTCCTATACAAAGAGTAATATCTTGTAATTTTTAAGCTTGATAAAATGACGTAAAGAGGTCTTATAATATTTAAATTATAAACCACTCTTGGAACAGGCACTTTCGTTGCCATATTTAAAGACGTCTGGCATTAACTTTGCAACCAAATTTGTGTCTGGAAAATTAATTATATGTTGTCTGCTGTCCAAAGAGTAATATCTTGTAATTTTTAAGCTTGATAAAAACATATAAGAAAATGAGCCTTTATAAAATGGCGGATTTTTTAATTTTTTTGACCTGCATAACCCCTTCTGCCATAGGTAAACGCAACGTCACCCGACTGCCAGACCACTTGCAAACGTATTCTACCATAAAAAGGAAAAACATATTAAAAAATGGGCCTTGATAAAATGACGTGATTTTGAAGCTTTTTGACCTGCACAACCCCTTTTGCCACGGGTAAACGCAACGTTTCCCGACTGCCAGACCGCTTGCAAACGTATTCTACCATAAAAGGGAAAAACATATAAAAAAATGAGCCTTGATAAAATGACGTGATTTTGAAGCTTTTTGACATGCATAACCCCTTCTGCCACAGGTAAACGCAACGTCTCCCGACTGCCAGACCGCTAGCAAACGTATTCTATCATAAAATGGTTAAACATATTAAAAAATCAGCCTTGATAAAATCAGGTGACGAAAACGTTGCTAGCTCTTAGACTAATATGTCCACGGACGGACAACTAGGAAATCAGAAAGATGGCCGCATTTCCTCTTTTGAAAAAAAAGGGGGACAAGCCCAGTTCTACTTCCTCCGAAAAACAATCTCGATAAGAACGATCAAGCATGAAATAACAATGTATAATAGTAATAAAAAAAAGTGTACGTCGGAATTGAAAACAATCAATCAGCAACAGGATTAGAGACAACTTTTCTGGATTCGGACATTCAGCTTACGCAGATAATGCTCACTTCAGGCGCCCTGGATTACGCCACACCTGATACAACACAATCGATCCGCTCTTGTTAAGACAGTTTTAGCTCGACAGCCGATTTCATTCCTTTCAAAAGAAAGCAGATGCATTTGCCATTTGTGGGCTTCTATATGTATTTAAAATAAGAATTTAAAATGACAGACGCGCTGTTTATTATGTCACAGCAGTGCATGAAACTGATTGACAACTACGTACAAAGGGCAGGGGCGTGCGAAGAGAAAATTGCGCCCGGGGCAAAATTAGAATTTGGCAAACTCCCCCCCCCTCTTCCAAATTTTTCTGGTGACAGGCCAAAAAATGACGTTAGTAGTATAAATTTGGCGCCCCCTAAATTTCCTCGCCCGGGGCGGCCGCCCCCTTTGCACGGCGCTGACAAAGAGAGTGGGTGATTACTGACAAGAGCTACCCTCCCCCCCCAAATGTGTTTAAAAGTAACAAGTTGGAAATTGCACGTGAAGCGTATCAAATGAGGTGCGTTCGTACGATAACGAAGTTGTTAGAATGTCACTCTCATAAATCAATCTCATAAAATTGTAAATAAATTATAATTAATACGCACCAAGCAATGTTCTCACTGTACCATTATGTAATGGAATACTTTTGTGTGGCCTTGTAAATCTGTAACAAATGTTCTTTGCACTACAGATTATGGAAAATATGTATGTACTTTATACACTATATTGCCATTGATTATGGGACACTTGCGATTTTAGACATTTTACTAAATATCTAGAAAAATACATGAGGAATCATCTCGAAACTCTTAGTGTATAAATATAATAGTATAAGTCATACATCTCCGTGAAGATTTTTTCCCGAAACTCCAAAGGGGACCGTCAACAAATTAAAAAAGAATGAATATCTTTTGAATAACCCTGTCAAAACTAATGTAGTAAAAGCGCTCAAACTCTAGATTGTGATTGAATGCCTTATTGTAATAAGCCTTGTTCATTTTTATGCAAATAGCATGCATACTCGCAGAGTAATTAAGGTTTTTATAAAAATGATCCCAAAATTTTCCAAGTTTTTTCCTTATAATTTTCAGAGTTCTTAATATAAAATATTATTTTTTTCAGAAAATATGACAAACAATATTGCACACAGTACCCTGTAATCAGAATTAAAAAATAACGAAAATTGTATAAAAAATGAGTTGGTTTACTAAATAATTTTTTACTGTGCATGCGTTAACGATATCAAAATTTCATTTGCATATTATGTTAGTTAAATGTATAGAGCAACTTTTATGAAAGTCACAAAATCATAACTTGAAAATTCTGACAATAATCGTCAATTGAATAAGTTGAAAATCCGTTATTACCGAAATGAAGCAAAAACAAGAGGGGTTGTATCCATATATTTATTGATTAGTATCAATATAGAATGCACAACATGGGACGTACTATTACATTTGGATACAACCCCTCATTTTTTTGCTTCATTTTTGGAATAACGGATTTTCAACTTATTCAAATGACGATAATTTTCAAAATTTTCAAGTTAGGATTTTGAAATTTTCACAAAAGTTGTTCTATACATTTAACTAACATAATATACAAATGAAATTTTGATATCGTTGACGCATGCGCAGTGAAAAATTATTTAGTAAACCTGCTCATTTTTCATACAATTTTTATTATTTTTAATTATGATTACAGAGTATTGTGTGCAATGTTGTTTGTCATATTTTCAGAAAAAAATACTATTTCATATTAAGAACTCTGAAAATTATATGCAAAAAAACTTGGAAATTTTTTGGACCATTTTTATAAAAACCTTAATTACTCTGCGAGTGTGCATGCTATTTGCATAAAAATGAACACAGTGTATTACAATAAGGCATTCAATGATAATCTAGAGTTTGAGCGCTTTGCTACATTAGTTTTGACAGGGTTATTCAAAAGATATTCATTCTGTTTTAATTTGTTGACGGTCCCCTATGGCGTTTCGGTAAAAAATCTTCACGGAGATGTATGACGTATACTATTATAATTATACACTAAGAGTTTCGAGATGATTCCTCATGTATTTTTCTAGATATTTAGTAAAATGTCTAAAATCGCAAGTGTCCCATAATCAATGGCAATATAGTGTAGATGCATATCAATTTTATTATGTTCGAATGAGCGTAACACCATTAAAAAGCTTTTGAAACATTTTTCCCCATTGACCGCAATGTAACGGAATACTTTTGATTGTCCCTGTAATTGATCTATGCATCCGATTTTCATAAAATTTGATATGACTAGACAAAATTATGTAATAATTATGTATTTAAAATTTCAAACGATTAAAATGCATTTGAAACTTTTTTCCCCATTGACCGTAATGTATCGGAATACTTTTGATTGTCCCTGTAATTGAACTATACATCCGATTTTCATAAAATTTGAAATGACTCGACAAAAGTTTTTAATAATTATATATTTTAAATTTCAAACGATTCGGTTGGGTAGTTTTTGAGTTGTTATATGCGGACGGACAGACAGACGGACGGACTGAACGACAACTATAGGTGCTACGTATTTACATAATTACGAACGCACCTAAAAATGTTAGTAGCAGGGTTGTAGTGCAGGCATGGTGGAAAGTAGTCTTTTAAATATTGATATTTTTCGCCCTTTAATGCTTTTCGCCAGTAATAGCTCAATTATTTAAATTTTCTTTCTTAAAATTAAAAAATGTGAATATACTTTTTTAATAAAAAAATGTTAAATAAAATATTAATATTCTGGTTCTTTAAAATCTGACAACAATTGGCAAAAACAGGTTGTTTCAAATTATGAATTAAATATCTATTTAAATAATAAACTTTTGCATAAAAAAAAAAGAATGAATGTTGCAATCTAGTCAAGTATGCACCCGCGAAAGACAGTTAAATTGCTACGCATAGTTTTTTATTCTATAAAACTTTTTAAAATGAACTATTTTTATTACTTATTTTAAAATTAAACAGCTCTTAAATATTTCTTCGATTTAACAACTGCCATCTTGATCATGTTTATCACACATTTCTCTATAAAACTACCACTTTTCATGTTTTTATATGTGGAATGGTTTCTTTATTAAAAACTAAGAAAAAAAGAAGACAACAATAAATTCAATTACGGCAAAAACACAAGCACTTAAAAAAGAATAGAAATTTTATTATATTAACCCTTTCGGTTCCGAATTTTTTCCATTTTGAGAACAAAATTAATTTTATTTTAATGGTGTTAATCGTAGTTATTCAAATAACAGCTTACTGAAATTTAAAGATTATCTTATTATCTGAAATGCAACGAATGTATTTATTTTGTGTATTATTAAATTCATATTTATATGATAATAAGCAGAGGCGCGCGCGAAGAGAAAACTGCGCCCGGGCTAAAGTTCCAACTAGGCGCCCCCCGCCCAACTTTTTCTAGTAACAGGCCAAACAATGCCGTTTTCAATATAAATTTCAGTGCCAGGGGCGCTTACTCCCTTCGCCCCCCTTTTCGCACGGCGCTGACAATAACCTCAGGAACAGTTTTTGAAAACGCTTGGAAAATAAAGTATCGCAGGATGTTCGTATTATAATTTTCCAATGTCTTTTGCATTTTATCCCACATGATTGGTTTAGAAAGTAACTTATGTTTTAAATTTAAAGTGTGAAATACACGCATAAAGTAAAGGAATCGCCAATGGTGCAAAGCGAAATATAAGTAATTTTTTTTAATGTCAAAACATAAATGCCATCATAAGAAAGGTATGCCATGTACCATCATTTATTTCTGTATGTCGAAAGTAACAAAATAATTGTTAAGACAAAATAATACTCGATGGAAAGACATGTAGTATTAATAGTACATAAAACCTGAAAAGATTTTAAAACTTTTTTTTTTTTTTTTCAAACACCTCATTGTTTCTCAATACACTGCAAATCAGTGGTTTTTCCCTTAAAATATTTATTTCGTGATGATGACGACATTAATTTGAATAATTAACTATTTTAGTACTACGTATTTTGATTGCTATATAGAAATATGAAGAGACATTAAATAGAAAGGATGGCGCATCAGGTTGGTTTCGAGAGGCTGTATTATTAGGCAGACGGGAAAAAAAAAAAAAAAAAAAAAAAAAAAAAAACCCGCACGGAAAAAAACACACCTTACCCGGGTACGCTTTTTTCCCGTGCGCTTTTTCCCGTGATTCGTATTATTATTATTATTATTAATTTTGGGGCGAATCAAAAGGGTGCGAAGAAAAAAATTGCGCCCGGGGCAAAGTTAGAACTTGGCGCCCTCTTCCCCCAACTTTTTCTTGCAATAGGCCAAAAATGACGTTGGTAGTATAAATTTAGTGCTTCCTAAATTTCCGAGCTCGGGACGGTCCCCCCCCCCAACCACACACACTTTTGCACGGCGCTGGGCCGAATCTTCTTTTTTTTTTTTTTTAGCTTTGTTTTAGCGACGACAAAATTGTACCTGGACATTCGACATCCCTTGCCGTGAAAATCGGTATGCTCTAGGGTATTTTCCCCTTTATCGAACAGAGTGGGCACACAATACCATATTCCCGAGAGAGGCCGATCACCTGCCGGAGAAGGAAGCAGCTGCCGCCGCCTCACTGACCTTGGCCGCGCCCTTCTTTTTCCTTCTTCCAACACACCGAAACAGGCTTACGACGCCGAAGGTCGGAACACACACCCACTTTTTTCTCTCAGGAGGTTAGAGAAATGGGATCAGCTGTGTTAAGCACTCATTAAACAGGAGTTTTTAAGGAAATGAAACTCTGTCGAGTTCATGACCTACGCACTACAAGATGAGACGGGCTCGGGCGCAATTTTTTAAAAATAAGTCTGAAGGCTCGGGCTGATTCTTTCTGAAATTGGCAATTTAATTTATTCTTGTATAAAAACATAACTGTTTTCCCTGTTAAAAAATTAGGTATTTACTATTTCAAGTCTTTTTAAAGGCTGTGCAAATATAACATTAACAACTTCTTGGTATTTTTGAACCTCTCCTGCCACTCTGATATCACATATTATCATTCCTTGAATCCCCCCTCCCCCCGGTAAAGATTTCGTTATCAAAAGGTATTTTTTTTCTATTTCTAGAATTTATCTCTTTTGTTCGAAGTGTTATACAAAATTGGTTATAATTTTTTTTTCACATACTTTTATGACTCAAATGAAGGTAAGTCATTAAAATATCACTTTGCATATGAAAAATCTTTGTATCAAATAATATTTAAAAGAAATAGTTACTAATTAAATAAAAGTACTTTATATTTTTAGTTACATAATGCAGTCAACAATAATAAAATCTTGTTGCACTTGCCCCGAACAGAGGGAGGGAGGGGGAGGGGGATCACAAGCTTCATTTCAAGTATACTCCACATACTACCTCTGTCAATAAAGTTTGGTGAATGAATTCAGAACAACCGATCTGGCAACACTGGGGAAACAAAATGCTGCACCTGCATAGAGACAAGTGGAGACCACCTTCCCCTACCGTTGTTCAGTTGAGCGTCGTTTATGTTCTGTGTAAGACGTGCTTTACTAAGTGTTTGTTCAGTGTATTGGTTCTTAAATGAGAACAGAAAAATGAACGAATAAAAGATCAGTTTAAAGTTTGGTTTTAAGCTTTGCAAGACACCGTGAGAAATTCATGAAGGATGGTGCAAATTTAACACCTACCATACTCGCCAGATCTCGATCCTCCAGATTTCTTCCTATTTTCACGACTCAAACTTTCTTTGAAAGAGATTTGACCATATTGCTGACATCCAACGAAACGTGACGAAGATTTTGAACTGCATTCCAAAAGAAGACTTCTTGCGAATTTCCCAAGACATGTATAGCCTGTATAGCAGATCTCAGCGATGGAGATGACTGGATTGAGTTATAGGTGGATGAGTTATAGGAGATGACTATTTTGAAGAATGGTATGGTAACTTTCGTTAATATATCATCTACATTAATGCTACAGAACTATTCACCGAACTTTATTGTCAGAGGTAGTATGAAGATGAAATGGAATGTTAAATGTTGGGATATTCCACATTTTAGAATTAAATAATTTTATAATAATTTAGGGATTTTAATAATAACTTTGTATTTTCATAAAAATAGATAACAAGTTAAAAAAAAAAAGATAAAGTGCTCTTTTGTACCAAAGACCATGTTATAAATAAAAAGAGAAATTTTTTGATTGGATCTAAAATGATATCGATATCAAAAGACAATCCCTTTTACCCCTTAAGATATCTTACGATATCATATGCCAGACCCGACCCACCCCCTCCCCCATAAAATGATAACGTTATGTTTGCACAGCCCTTTAATGCTCTTTCGATCAGAATGAAAGAAAAACAAAATTTTTTCTCCATTTTTTTTTTAGGCGGCAGTAAACGCTATTTTAAAAGAAAACATGTGATTTATGTGTGGCATTGACAGCGAACGACTACCTGCAAGTGATAATGAATATGAAAATGATGTTAATGATGCTATCCTTTTTTCCTTGAACTTTGTTCATGTCTACTCTTTACATTCACGAAGTCACTTTCATTCGTAAATAGATAAAATTGGAATGCATATGCATTGTTATGGCAATAGAACGCAGTCGAGCAGTGTTTCCTCTTTTCGTATAAAGATGTACACAGGGTGATTCTGAGTATTAAAAAAATATTCCGAAATACACAGCAAATTATCTGCAAAGTTACAGTAGAGAGGGGGGAGGATCCACTTCGGGTACTAACTGTTTTTCCGCAACTCTGTTCACGATTCTTTGAAGTAATTTGCATTTTTACGCGATCCTTTGACGAAATTCTCAGTTTCTTTGCGATGGTTTGATGAAACTTGCGACTTTTTTCCCAATTTTGAGGCGAAATTTGCGGTTTCTTCGCGATCTTTTGACGAAACTTTATTTTATCGGTTTTTTGAAAAAATTCACAGCTTTTTTGAGATCTTTTGACGAATTTGCGGTTTTTTTTTCGAGGTTTTTTGACAAAATTGACCTTTTTCCCTGGATGAAATTCGCTTTTCGCGATTCTTTAATGAAATTTGCAACCCCCCCCCTCTCTTAATGAAATTTGCATTTTTTTCCCCACGATCTTTTCATGAAATTCGCGTTTTGCTCCGATAGCGATCTTTCAGCGAAATTGGCGATTTTTCTGCAAACGATTGAAGAATTTTTTTTTCCCGACCATGTCAGAATTTGAAATACTTTTTATGTCCAAATTCTCGGATCGATGACACCCCCCCCCCCCCGGAAAATCTGGAATAGAATCACCTCTGGATACATATTTTAAAGAAGAGAGAGATATAATAGGGAAAAAAAAACAGTTTTCGATTTTTATCGCATGAGTAGCGATTTTTGTAAATTCCATTCGTTTATTCATAAATTCGTTTATTCGCTTCGATAATGTGTCCACGAGATCTGATTGTTGCGGTAGAAAAATATTAGAGTCATTTTAGGGATGTATGTTTTTATTTCATACCTAACTTCTCTTTCGGTTAAGATTAAATGTGAATTAGTCGTCGAGGACCATCGTAATACTTACTAGAGGTCTGCACGGGCCGGGCCTCGGCCCGAAGCCCGAGCCCGGCCCGGCCCGCGGGCCGGGCTCGAGCCGATTTCTTATAATGGCATTCGGGCCGGCCCGGGCTCGGGCCTTACTTCTGAAGACTCGGGCTGGGCCGGACCGGGCCTAGTCACTAATCCTTTCAGGCCGGGCCGGGCCGGGCCTAGTCACTAATCTTTTCGGGCCGGGCTGGGCTCGGGCTTTAATTTTTTTGCTGGAGTATCGGGCCGGGGCCTAACTTTTTTTTTTTCGTACGAAGCCGAGACTGATTCCATTTTTTCTAGTTTTCATGGACCAAAATAATCAGTTCCTATTGAATCTTCCTATATGAAAATCCTTTTCTCGACTTTTTATAAATCAGTAATATTTGGCTTTGTCCAAAAATTTCTGCAAAAAAAGCATATACTTTTAAGCCGTCATTATTCTACAATTAAACATTAGAATTTATTCCTTTTAAAGAATCGTAGATTACTAGGCGTTTTAAAATAGAATTAAACAATTAAACACACACACACACACACAAAAAAAAACACGAATATGACGGAATTTTTTTTAAAATTGAAAACTGAAAGTTTCTTTTAAAATGTTCATCCATGTGTTGAAATACCCTATTTTAGATATGAGATTTTAGAATAAGGAATACAGAATACAGAAAAGGTTAAGGTTGTACGCTAAATTGTGAGGATTTCAGGTGTTAACGAAAAGCCAGGTGCACGAATTCGGTAAGCGGACTACGAGGAGCTGATTTATCCCTTTATTTGTGGGGAGAAATTTTCAAAGGATAGCGCCAAAGTTATACCGAAATGTATAGACGATTACACGTCGTTATATAAAAGATATTTAAGATATTTTGTAATACAAGCCTTTACAGTAAGTGATTCTGTGATATTTTATGGCCTTGTTGTGAAACTTACTTCGGACACCGGTTAGAGTAGGCACAATACTTATGGAATTTTATATAAGAATGGACAGGATATGTTTCCCTCCCATGCAGCTGGGAACTGCGATATTTCCAAAAGCACAAGAATTCGAAAACAAGTTGTAAATTTTAAGAACGAAAAAGGGGTTATTTTACCGCGCAGGTAAATAACAATAGGAATGTTTCTCTAGTATCAGGTGGCCGAAAAGGTGTTTTCCCATGCAGGAAATATTAAAAGGATATATTAAATTTGAGAGAGAACCAATCGGAATATTGTTATTATTAACAGGAGAACCACTGAGCACTTGGATATTTTTCAGGATTGATGTTGGGAGGGTAGAAAAGTTCCCGATTGGCTATAGAAAAAGGGAAAAAATTTAATTGTAAAAAAAGAAGTATATACACGGGAACACGGAGTTATTTTGGAGCAGTTAGTTGAGTTTTCGAATTCAAAGTGATAGTTTGTTATATTTTAATGTGTAGTTCCCTGTCATAATGGATTTACGTTTAAAGAGAAGAGGTAAGGAACAAATCTTTATTTTCCATTTTTACTCTGAGTAAAATTCCTAAATAATAGGCAATTCTCTAATGTTGTTTATAAATTAATTATTACACTAATACTATTACTAAATGTTTTTTTTTTAATATTGTGTTTAATTATATTAATAAACAAATGTTAAATTCAAAAGGAGTTTTCTGTTCTTTTGAGTCTGGGTTTATATTATTTTTTTAAATTAAATACAGGTTAAATTCTTAAGGTATTATAATTTCTTTACGTTCATCGGCCAGTTAACTTATTTGAATAAAAGTTAGAAATAAGGGGAGAGAAACGCAGCCCCCCAACAATGGTTTCCGTGACTTATTTTACCTTTTCAGGTAAAATTAAAAGTAAAACTCCTTTTTTTTTAAACTTAAAGTTATCAAGTTTTATGAAATAGAGAATGCCAGATTTCTTAAAAAAAAAAAAAAATTTAATAATAATCTACAATCAAAAAAATAAATAAATAAATAAATAAATAAATAAATAAAATAAAATAAAAATAAAATATATGTATATATATATCATGGAAAATTTAATCTAATATTTCTTATTTGTATTAAGAGTTTATTATTTGATTACAAAATTTCAAATATCAAATCTTGGAGTATTTTATCTATTTTTTTCTTATTTGTATTGAGAGTTTACTATTTGATTACCTAATTTCAAATTTCGAAATACGTCACTTTGTCGTTCGATTTCATTTGATCTATTTATATATATATTTCAATAAATCGTATGCTTTATATTTTACTTCCCTATACTATGAATGTTATTCTATCTGTTTATTTATATTTCTTATTTATATTAAGAATTTATTATTTGTTTACCAAATTCTGAAGTTTAAAATTGGGAACATTTTATTTTTTTGTACATTTTCATTTTATATATTTAATTATATTCATATTTCTTATTTATATTAAAAGTTTACTATTTGGTTACCTAATTTCAAATTTCGAAATACGTCACTTTGTCGTTCGATTTCATTTTATCTATTTATATATATTTCAATAAATCGTATGCTTTACACTTTACTTCCCTATACTATGAATGTATTTTATTAATTAATTTCCTTTATTTACATTTATTTATTTTATTATGAAATCTGCTTCCCTGTTTCTTTTTCCGAAAGAAAAAAAAAAAATATATATATTTAGATCTAAGATTTGTTTTTAGGTATCTGAGTGTATAAAATTTTAAAATCGTCTAAACTAAATTTTATTTCTTCTACCACTTTATATATATATAAAACAAAACAAAATAAAATAAAATAAAATAAATAAATAACCATTTCTCCTGAATTTAAATTTATAATACTGTTTGTTTTATACTTTACATTATATTAGAAATTATTTTAATCTTACATTAAATTTAAATTTAAACACTTCATTATGCCGCCAAATGGAGGGTCAAATGGAGGGTCAGTCGCCCAAGAAAATGGGCCAGGGACAAGTCCATTACAAAAATTGGCCGCGCTACAGAGCATTATTCCTCAGTTCGACAATTTAAGTGCGGTCACTCCAGAATTTTTCATCGAAAATTTTGAAGCCATAGCTACTATGGAACAGTGTTCCGACGAAGAAAAACTGATCATTTTAAAATCTAGAATTAGGGGCGAGGCCCTTTCGCATTTAATAAACAGCCCTGATTTGAACCAGGAGATTAACTATACAAATTTCAAAAAAAAATTTATAGCCTTTTTTGATAAAAAAGTTAGTTTAGCTACGAGGCAACAAATGTTCTCTAACTGTAGAATGCAACCAGGTGAATCCGTAAAATTATATGCGGCTAGGGTCTCGTTAATAACTCAAAAATTCTTCAACAACCCTGACTTAGATAACGAAGCCGTGAAAAATTTATTTGAAGCGTCAAAGCTATCCAAATTTTTAGAAGGTCTACTCCCTGAATACAAACATTCAACATTGATCAAAGATCCGCAAACCTTTAAAGAGGCGGTAGATTATGTCGAGTTGTTAGAAACTAATAAGGCTTGTTTCCCGCAAAATTCTCAGGATGTAACCTTTCCACAAGGAAACTTGGTCAACGCAATTTCCAGCGACATTTCGAATAAACAGATTAAAGAATTATTGGAAACTCATGTGCAAAAAACACATGATACTATTTATAACCTAACAAAAGAAATCGATAAATTACGACTTACAGTGAATAATAATTCTCCACGAAATGTAAAACAATTCGAATCAAATTCCAGACAATCGCATGTTAACAACAGGAACAGTGATTATAATAATAAATCCTTCCCCGCGTGTAATTTTTGTGGTAAGCGAAATCATTTATCAAAATTTTGTTTCTACAAAACAAACTCCCCAGGACAGCAATCCAATGTCAGAAATTCAACACCTTTCTGGACACGTGAAAATAACGGGAGTAGGGATACCCGGCGACCTGACCGATTTAAGGAAAGCCCAAATCAAAGTTTCTCTTTAAACTACAAGAGGGGAGGTCGAGATCAATAGACCGTAAATTTCTCCGGTCTCCCCATAGAAATATAACTGTCGACGATAAGCGTGAAGACAGCTTACAACTCCCTATACCCTTTAAATCTGACAGTGAGAATATTTACGAGACGAAACAAGTTAATACGCAAATTTTAGACTACGAAAATATAAGTTTCAATTTACCGTTAATAAAAATTTCCCTTATAGACACAGAATTAATATTTTTAATCGACACAGGGGCTCAGATTTCTTTACTAAACTACGATGCTTTTAGACGCATTAAAATGAAAAATCTGGATATACAGCGTACTAACATAATAGTAAAATCCATTTCCGGCAATACTCTGAACACCACTCATTACGTAATATTACCAATCACGATTGATAATAGAAAATTTTTACATAAATTTTATTTAATAAATAATCATTTATCTGATCATTATAATGCTATTCTCGGATATGATTTTTTACATAAATTTAAGTTTACGCTTTCTCTGTACACAAATTCCCTCACAACAGGAAATATTATGATGAAATTAGATAACACGTTCAACCATAATGTTCCAATGCCGAGTGAAGAAAAAATAATTAGAAATGTAATTTCAGAACATTTTGACAATCAAGATATAGAACAAATTAAATTACTACGACGTAAAAATTTGCGTGAATCTGATTTTGACTTATCTCATTTAGAACCAACAGTAAAATCGCGTTTACTGAAATTACTTTTCGAATTTTCCGACATATTTAGTAAAGATTTATATACAATCGGTCGTACCAATGCTGTTAAACCTAAATTACAAGTGGATTTCTCCGAATTGCCGTCTTCACGTCCATACAGGTTTGCTCAGATTGTAGAATTGGAATTAAAAAAACAATTGGAAGAAATGTTAGAGGCGAACATAATTGAAAAATCTGATAGTCATGTAAGTTTTCCCGTGCTGATTGTTAAAAAAAAGAATTTAACTTCAGATTTAAGTAAACAGAAATATCGGATTGTTGTTGATTACAGATCTTTAAACAAACACCTTAAATATCCCCGTTACAAATTACCACTGGTAAATCAACAATTAGTAAACCTCAGTGGGGGAAATTTATTTACCTCTCTAGACATGTCCTCGTCATTTCACCAAATAGCATTAGATCCTTCACTTAGAGATATGACAACCTTTACAACACCCTTTGGTCAATTCCGCTATGTCTGCCTTGCTCAAGGGTTAAGCTGCTCGCCAGAAATTTTTTGCGAGCTAGCTAGTAAAATTTTGGCACCAATATGCGATTTAAATTTCTCGAATTATGTCGATGATTTTGGGTGCTCGGCGAAAGATGATACTGAAATGTTATTTAAACTTCGAAAATTATTTGAACGATTTAGAGAATTCAATCTCACATTAAATCCTGAAAAGTGTACGTTCATGAAATCTAAAATCGAATTTTTAGGTCACGAATTATCAAAGGAAGGTATAAAACCACTCCACGATAACATAGAAAAGATAAAAGATTTTCCAGTTCCTACCACAACGAAAAAAGTGAGACGATTTCATGGCTTAGTGAGCTATTACCGTAAATATGTGAGGAATTTTTCTGAAATAGCGACCCCTTTAACTAATCTGACAAAAAAAAAATCAAACATTTATTTGGTCGTCAGAAGCACAAAGAGCATTTGATATTCTTAAACAGAAATTAATTACAGCACCTATTCTTATATCCCCAGATTTTGACAAAACTTTCATTCTTTCTTGCGACTCTAGTAAAGATGCTTTGGGAGGAATGCTTGGCCAAAAGGACGAAGACGGGATAATAAGACCGATTGCGTATTTTTCAAAAAAATTAAATCCAACACAAATTAGATATTCAATTTTCGACAAAGAATTAATGGCCATTGTTAAAAATATTGAGAGTTTTAAATATTACTTATATGGCAGAAAATTTATCATTCGCTGCGATAATTCTTCATTAACAAAGTTAAAAAATTTGGAATCTGTCAGTGATAGAGTTGCTCGGTGGATGGCTTTTCTTGGAGACTATCAGTATGAATTTGAACTAATCAAATCTCAGGAAAATACCGTGGCGGATGTTTTGTCAAGAGATTCCTATGTTAATGAGGTAACCATAATGAAAAAGGCGGAAAATTCACAAAAATCGTGTGATAATGCTAATAATGCACAAAATTCTACGATTATTAGCGAACACAACAAAAATATATATGATGATGACAATGATTCTCAATTACAATCTTCCGCTGCTACAAAGATTGTAATTAATGACTGTGAAAAATTACGCAAAAATGGCTTACCTGCGAAAACTTTTAGTGTAAATAATGAATTTAATGATTTGTGGGTTAATAAAAATTTAGTACATAAAAATTCAAATGAATACTTTAAAGAGTTATGTACGGAATATAATATTGTAAATAATAACGTGCATGATTCAAATGTAAATATGACATTAAATGAATCTTATAAATCACTAGCAGAACTGCATAGTGATGTTAAAAACTTTTGTTATGAAAATGATAGTGATTATAACTTTTGTGACCGTAGAAAATCTGATCGAAAAAAAAATGATGTTATTAAATATACTGTCGCAGGATTAGAAAATTTTGGTTCTACTTGTTATATGAATTCAGTACTACAATGTCTGACAAATTGTTCTCCTCTTCGTAAATTTTTATTAAACGATAAATTAAGAGTATGTTGTGATTATACAAAATTTTGCATGACATGTGCGTTGCGTAGACACATAATAAATGTAAAAAACAATCCTGGTGAGGTAATTAAACCTACAGAAATATATACAAATTTACATTCTATCGCACCACATTTTTTGTATGACCATCAACAGGATGCACAAGAGTTTTTACGTTACGTAATTGATAATATGTGGAAATATAATTCATTGCATTGCTTAGATTCAAAACAAGAATATAAAAATAAATTCGCAGCATCAATGAACTTAATTTTCGGTAGTTACATCAAAACTGAGATAACTTGTTTAAATTGTAAAAAGAAAAGTTTTACTTATAATCAAATGATGGATTTTATGTTAGACATCACTCAAAATATCAAAACACTTGATTCTGCCCTTTATAATTTTATACAGCCAGAAATTTTACCAAATGAATATTCGTGCCATTGCAGCAAAAAAAAAGTTAATGCAAAAATAAAAAATTCTATTTCCCAACTCCCAGAGGTGATCACATTTCAACTCAAACGTTTTTCGTTTCAGAATGACCAAAGCATAAAGATTCATAGTTCAGTTTCTTATCCGGAAATACTAAATCTCAGCCCCTTTTTGGAAACTCCTATAGAAGAACCTACACGGTATTTATTGACAGGGGTCATAGTGCACTCGGGTCCATCAACAAACACGGGACATTATTATGCGTATGTGAAGGATTCTACGGGCACGTGGTTCCTTTTAGATGACTCGAGAATAATTGAGGTTAGTTTGGGGGAAGTTTTGAATCAGAAAGCATATATACTCTTTTATATTCAGATAGAACGGCCCACTATAGATACCAATTATAATTCTTTGGAAAATATCTCAGATAGGAATATTAAAATGGATAAAGAAGAACAAAAATTTTTAGAGGAGGAATTCGGAGTAAATGCTATCC
The DNA here is from genome assembly GCA_964019185.1 of Maratus speculifer. Lineage (NCBI taxonomy): Eukaryota > Metazoa > Arthropoda > Arachnida > Araneae > Salticidae > Maratus > Maratus speculifer. Next base: position 310,211,569 of record OZ025289.1, read on the forward strand.
AAATAGACCTTCCTACTATTGACGAAATTGCCTTAGCTCAAAAATCTGATCCTAAAACAGCAAAAATTATTTCAGAAATAACCACAAACCGACATGAAGCTAAAGAAAAATACCCAAATTATCTAATTAAAGACGGGTTGCTTATGCATTCTGCATTTATTCCTAGAGTTCGAAAATCTACAAACATATTACAAATAGTCATACCATCGAAATTTAAACCACACATTCTAGCAGCTAAACATATTTCCCATTTTGGAGTATTAAAGACTTATAACTTAATTCGGGAAAAATATTTTTGGGAAAATTTATACGCTGACACTAAACATTTCGTAAAATCTTGTTTTCAATGCAATAGTTTTAAAACTCCACATATCCAGAAACCTGTCCCAATTCAAAGAAATTTTATACCAAATAGACCCATGGAATTTTTATCGACTGACCATTTAGGACCTTTTACTCAGACAAACAACGGAAATAAATACATTCTCACATTCGTAGATCACTTCACTAAATATATAAGACTATACGCAGTACCTGACGTAACAGCAAGAACTACAGCGGAAAAATTTCTAGATTTTATTAGCATTTTTGGTCTTTGTGACAAACTTTTATCTGACAAAGGAAAAGCATATACAGCTGAATTATTTCGTAATTTATGCGCAAGGTTAGGAGTTGTTAAGCTATTTACAACACCCATGAATCCTAAATGCAATGGTGGAAGCGAATGTTTAAACAAAAACATAAAAAAATCTCTATCCATTTTTGCAGATAACACAACAAATTGGGACGATTATCTAAATTATTATTCCCTGATTTATAATTGTTCAGTTCACACTTCAACAGGGGAAAAGCCTGCATTCTTACACCTAGCTTTCGATCCTATATTACCTAGTGATATATTAAATGAACAACATGGTGTAGAACATCGTTCGCTGACAAATTTTGTTGAAGAAAAAGCTGCTCAATTGCAATATACGAATAAAAAGGTCGCAGAAAATATTCATAAAGCAGCTTTAGTGCAGGAGCAATTCCAGAACAAAAATGCTAAATATAGAGATTTTCAAGTTGGTCAACTGGTATATTTGTTGGCACCTGGACACGATCGCTTTACAAAAATTCTTAAAGCTAGAAATTATACGGGTCCATTCCGAATTACTTGTAGACATAATAAAGTAGATTATTCAATAATAGATATAAGGAAACCAAACGCCCGCGAATTCAAAATTCACGCATACCGTTTAATTCCGTATGTAACTAGAAAAGAAGAACTTCAATTAATCAAGAGCGACGTTGAGAAAAATAATCAATCAAATACATCTTCATTAGAAGATATTCCTTACATACATAAACCACACGCAGACTTTGATGAAAACATCGAGAATACATTACTTTTCCCGTTAGATCAAAACACTTATCCCAGTACAAACGAGAAAGAACATCTTACAATGGGTAGCGCCCTTCCCCCGCGTGACACACCCCCAAGCAGGACAAACAGCGTTCATTCCAACGTAAGCGAAGATACTCTCATATATTCTCCAAATGATGAGGCATTAGATTTTTCTCCAGAAACGTCGACTAAGAAACCCATTTTACAGGGGGAAAATGATACTCCAAGTTCCAATAATTCCACATACCTTTTAAGGCAACGAGATCCAATAAATTACTATGCAGAAAAGGTTTTTAACATGGCATTAGAATTTACAAAATAAATATATTGTTTTCTCACATCGATATATATATATTCTTGATTTACTAAATTAGTTATTTTAGACACATACTTCATTTCCTCTATTTATTTGTATTCCATAGATCAATTATATAATACTAATATTAATTATGACTCTTGTTCATTTATTTTTTTTTACTTGATTTAATGTACTTTTAATAGATTGATCACTATGTGTCTACAATTTATTGGCTAGATTATATTGTCTTTCTTTTACAGAATTTCCTTCTCTCGTCTTATTCTTATTTCATTTCTTCTATTTATTTTATTTTATGGAACAATTATATAGTACTAATATAATTATGATTCTTGTACATTTATTTTTACTTAACTTTAATTTCATTTTAATAGATTAATTAATGTCTACAGTTTATTGGCTAAATTATATTGTTTTTTTTTTTTTTTTTTTTTTTTCCAGAATTTCCTTTTCTCGTCTTATCCTTCTAATTTAAATTATGTTTTATTTTCCTTTTTCCTTTTAAGGGCATAGTTCGATATATTGTAGTTCCTTAGTTTTTCAGTGGTGCACAACTGTTAAACGGTGTTACAATTTCTATGTCAATTATAGTCAAAAAAGTAAAATTGGGTTTTCCGTGAGCTATAAATGATTATTTGCAGGCAAATTTTCATTTCCAGACATAGATGCCCAATTATCAATATCAAAACTTTTCTCTCTCTTCCAAAATAATTTTTGTATTCTTATGTACTTTTGCTCTAGTAATCCTTCTCTGGCTGTAATGGTATTAGATTGAATTTTCCATGTTCCATTTCATATATTTTAGACATTTTTTTTTTACAAAAAAAAAAAAAAAAAAAAAAAAAAGGGCGCGTTATTTAATATTTTATTTTAACTTTTATTACGTAATAATAATTAGTGAAAAAAAAGTGTAAAAACTTATTTCATTTACGGATATTAATAATAATAATAACAACAATAATAAAATAAATAAATAGAACAAAATTTTCTTTTATTAAGATTAACATTTAATCTTTTCTCTAAATACTCAGAGTGTAATGGATTTTGTTCCTTTTCCTTTTCAGTTATTATCCTCATTTTTCTACACATTGCCTGTGCTCTGAAGCAAAAAAAGGGATCATTTTGTTCATTCAATAATGAATATAAATGTGAACACGTACCTCGACACCTTTTGGGGAAAATAAATATTCCCTCAAATGCCTGCATCATTCATGACTGTAAGTCATGCATCACAGTTAATAAAACATTTTTAGTAGATGAAAATTTCATTTTATGGGAGCCCACCACCTTCTTTCTTCGTGGGCAAACTACAGCCAATGATATCAACTCTACTACGTATGAATGCCAATCTGACAAGTTAAATTGCGAATGTGACGATGGTGATTGCACGGGTGATAAGGACTTTTGTGAAATAAGAAATTGCACTCACACAAGTAAATGTTTTTGCAAACGAACCTACACGAAATTAAACATTCTTTCATTAACACAAGACAAATTACTCACCAACCCAAACATTCTTATCTTGCTAATGTGCCATTTTGACACAAAACTATCCATTCAACATAATGGAATTCATCGTCATTTATTGGAAGGCGAAAGCGCTGTTTTTTCAGAAAATAATTTAACAATCAATTTCCAAGACCCTATTCTTCGTTTACCTGAAAGTGGAAGAATTATATTACGCTCACCGGATTTCGAACACATAATGTCTGTGCCAACGGACAAAATGATAAAATTACCTTTCGAACTCCTAGCATATAAAAACGACATTTCTATCATTTATATACATCCTAGTGGCCGTACTGTTTCTGGAACAATACATGTTACGGGAAAATCGATTTGCCAACTTAGATCGTGTATCTGGTGTTTGGAAGTATTCCAACACTACCACTGCCTTCCAAAACTTATACAATACATCGTGGGCATACTACTTTTCGCATTTGTATTATCCATATTATTTTGTGTGAAACTTATTTTAAAATCTCTCATATTGATTTCTCAATCTATCTTCACATTTTTCATGATGATCTTTAAGCTATGCAAATTTATAGCTAGATGTTCGCTCTTGCTAGGAGCTCTCATTGGTTCCAGTATACGAAAACTTTTACAAAATTTCTATATAATTCTCGAGAGAAACGCTGATCATGGAATGCCTCTTCGTTCTCTTCCACTAGTTTTGGTAGCGTGCATATCGATGCTCACAACTGTGACAGCCGAGTGTAATACTCATTCTGTTATAAAATCGGACCTACAAAATTGTGAAACTCTGCAGGACAATTCTAAATACTGCCAAATACATACTACGGCAGAAATCTCTCTAAAGAGTATCTCTTCGGAGACCTGCCTCTGGTTTGCAGACCAGAAAGACAATCACCTGTTTTCACTAACATTAAAACTAGAAGAAGTTATCTGCTCCTTCCAAACCGAAAGACAGTATTTTACTTTCCCTGTAAAAGAAAAACAACTATCCCAGATCTCCTGTATTTTTAACAAATATTGCGGGAGAGGGGTACACTGTGCCAAAAGAAATTTCGGTCACGAAGGCATCCAGTTCGAATCTTACCACCGGAAAGTAGGGAATTTCCAGGATATTCAAGTTGCCAACCTGGTTCGTTAGGTGTGGGTTGCGCTATTCTTACTAGAGCTTCATGTAATTTTTATAGGATTTGGTACGAACCAGATCTCCTCAATAGTTATGAAGTTTCGAAAATTAGAAGCCACACTTGCCAGTATAAAATTTCGGTAAAACACACCGAAAACAACACCATCACGAAGGTTCTACTTTCAGACACAGCCTTCACAAAAAATGGTATCAAAATCACTATTCTAGGAGCTTATGACCAACCACAACTCCATTTACAGGACATGTTAATACAACGTGTAGGCAAGCCTGCAGAAGCCTATCTAAGTACAGCGAGTGAGAAAAATTTTCCTAAAGCCGGCACAGTCGGTGCTGTTCAGGCAAAAACTTCTTATACCAAAGATTTTATTTTTGCTTCAGATATGAGTCAGTGTGATTTTTTTGAAGATACACTTAGGTGTATTACGGCACCAGATGCCCTCACAAACCTTAAAAAAACAAAAGAAAATGCACTACCCTTACAACGAGGAGTCCATTTGTTTCACGTAGAGGAAAACCTTTTAAAGTCCACCCTCTTAATGTCATCAGCGGTACGAATTCAATTACATTTTTCACGTTTCAAGATCGCTGTAAAGACAACCACGATATGCCCAAAATTCGACAGTGAAGAAATCACAACTTCTGGGTGTTACGACTGTCCCCTCCTCTCACGCCTGACGTTCACAGCACATAGTACATGCCAATCAGGAGTAGTGTTGATAAATTTTCAAGAGATCAACACGCATACGAAAGCCATTCATCTAATAGGAGAACCAACACTGCACATTATAAAATTTGTAGCTGAAAAGAAATGTTACGCAGAAAAACTTTGTTTGAACTCTAACAATCTTGTTCAGTGCCAAAATCTTGATTTTTGTCTAGAAGAACCAAGTGTAGAATTATTAGCATTAGATACAAACTACACTCGCTCATCGAGTTCATATACCCAATCAAATTTCATGAACTGGTTGAAATTACCAAATTTAGACTCTTCTTTCTATTTTTTAAAATTTGTTGGTGCGGCACTTTTCATCGTCTGTGTAACCATAATTATATTCTCCACTCTCATCACCTGTTGTTGTCGTGTTCGATGATTAAAATTACATGTCACAACCAGGGTTCGGTGATATATATCAATGGATATATATCATGATATATATCCGATATTTATTTTCAAAATATCAAGCTTTTTGATATTTTCGATATTTTCATATTTGATATTTATTTTCAAAATATCATGATTCTTGATATTTTCATATATTTAATTTTTATTTTCAAAATATTTTTAGCAGGGTTGGGTTTTTGACGTCAAAAAGGGTTTTTTGACATGACGACGGTTTAAACCGGATTAAACCGTCAAAAACCTGTCGAAAACCCATAGAGTTACAATCTGCTGTAATGCACTAGAATTTGTTGTTAAATTTTAAAATTAGCAACAGTTGCCATACATTATGCTGAAATTTAATTATACTGTGGGTAATTAGCAGGTCTTTAAATATTTCTAATTAATAAAAATTAAAGTAAAAATGATAGATTTCAAATCTCAGAAATTTATCTTGAAGTGGGCATGCAGAAATATTTGCACAAAAATTATGTTTAAATATTTTGTTTATTTATTATTATTTTAATATTTTAAAAAATCTAAAGTTATTTAATATGCATGCATTTTGTCATAGTTAGTATTTATAAGTGTTAACAAGTTGTGTTATAAATGCAGGATTTTCAAAAGTGTAAAACTTGATACATGTGTTTAAATTTTCTTTTTATGCTATACACATTATATACAGAAGCGTGTAAAGAGAAAATTGTGACAGGGACAAAGTTAGAATTTGGTGCTCCTCTACCCAGCTTTTTCTTGTGACAGGCCAAAAAATAACATTTGTAGTATAAATTTGGATAGTGCCCCCTAAATTTCCATGCACGGGACAGCTGCCCCCCCCCCCCACTTCTCACAGAGCTGATTATATACATAATATCTAGTAGATTAATTTGAATTTAAATATAATGCATATACAATTTATTATATGTATGATTATTACACATTATAAAGCATTTTTATCTCTACCCCCCTCCCCCACTCTGTCCCACAACACACACACTAATAGTATTAAGAATACAATTAATGCTTATTTTGAAAGCAAGGTAAAACGAGAAGTAATTATTCAACAACTGAATACTTAAGATATTTATATTTAACAAAATTTTATAGCATTCAGTTAAAAAAAAAGAAATAAGAAACTCATAAGTATTTGTGTAAGCTAATTTTTCAGCATAGTAAATAAATAGGCTGAATATTGTAAATAGATACTCAGATGTTTTTTATTATCTTTATGTTAGTTATAAATTCAAAAAATCCCGGATGATTTAGAATTCAGAATTACTGATTTTTCTGAAAAACTAACTAACAATTGTAAAAGTCACAACAGAAAAAATCTACAATGTACTTCTAAAACACAAAATATTATGTAGTTTTTTTTATTATCTTATAAAATATATAATTTTAAAAAATAAAACATTCATTAAATATTTCCAATTAATTTGATTACATAATCTAAATCAATCCAAATGAAATTATCAAAGTAGAAATTTAGTTCAATAATGCAATTCATTTGCCCCACGTAGCATACGCTAGCACATATCCAGTTTTGAACAATTTTCTGTTCTTAATCAATTACGGAACTTGTCTATCTTTTATGTTATTTTAAACTATACTCTAAGTTTGGTTATAAATAAATTTTTTCATAATATAATATCCCTGCATATTTTGAATAACACATTAAAATTTAATAAATAATATTACAAAAGATAAGTCTTCCAAAGTCTGAGATTTTGTTTACTATTCAAAATATGTTTTTCAAAAATTTAAATTTTTTTTCCCTACAACATTAGAAACATTTTCCTTATTAAAAGCAAATAAATTTTACTTATTCAATAGAAATATAGGTAGATATATATATATGTAAATAAATATTTTTATTTACATATAAATATAGGTTTTTGACAGTTTTAGACATTTTTGACAAGGAGGTTTTTGACATGACGGTTTAAACCATGGTTAAAACCGTCAAAAACTGTCGCATGTCAAAAACTTGCCAACCCTGATTTTTAGTCAACAAAAGTCTAAATGAGCTCTTCAATTGTTATTAAAAATTAACCCATCTGTAAATAACTAAAATATTAAAAACATGCTTACAAAATATCCCCCACCTCCAAAAACTATTTTTAGATTGCACCTGCTAGAATTGGAAAAAGGGGTGATGATTGGCTAATCTGAATTGCTCAATAGTCAATCAGGCAGTGTAATGTGTAGGCATAGAATAGACATGTTTTAAAAACAAAATTTTACATATGTTGCAAGTCTTTGCTGTGCTGTCATTATTTTGTTCTTGTTGATATTATATTTAAATGATATAAAGCTTAAAAATTTTATTAAAGTTTTTACTGCAATCACTATGCCAAGAATAAAAGATCCTATATGGAATCATTTCACATGTAAAATTAAAGAAGGAAATAGTGGCAAATGGGCCATATGTAAGATGTGTGATAAAGAAATGCAAGGAATTCCAAAAAGGATGGAGAAGCATTATGAATTGTGTTCTTCTGCTCAGATTGATAATACAGGTAATTACACATTTTTCTGTTTTATATTTTAATATTTTCTTTAAAATATGGTTATTCAATCTTTAAGGCTGCCAACAGTTACACATTTTAGAGTTAACTTTACATCTCTACATTAAAAATACGGATAAGATTTTATTACACATTACTCTCATTACCAATTTTAGATTATATTTTTGAATTCTTATATCACAATTTAAATGCTCTAAAAGTTAAGACTTTTTTTTTTTTTTTTTTTTTTTTAAATACATAAGATTTCTATTAAGTTTTATTATGACTTAAAATGGTTTAGTATCATGAAATATTAAAAAAAAATATATACAGTAGACTCCCTCAAATCCGCACAGCTTGGGACGGGACCAGAGGTTTTGCAGATTTTAGAATTTTGTGGATTTCTGGTCATTGCTTTGTTTACATTTTTACTTTCTTCTATCTTCAATAGAAGAAAGTATTGTAATCGAAATTTTTTTCGACTTCCGGTTTTCGACTGATTTACACGTTTTAGGGGTCAGAGATTCCAAAAAACATGTTTTTACAAAATGTCTGTCTGTCCGTGTGTCTGTGTGTGTGTGTGTGTATGTCGCCATTCTACCATCAAAAAGTGTATGAAGTTATGGATAGAATTGAACCAAATTTTTTGTAAATGTTTTTGGCTGTGGCAAGCAGGTCCTCCTTCACTTTTGAAATATTTGGCCGGAAGGGGGCACTGCAATCACGATTTTTGTGCCATTTTCAATATTGTACCGAGCAAAAGTATATGAAGTTATGCATCGAATTGAACGAGATTTTTTGTGTATGTGTATGACTATGGCTAGTTGGTCTCCCCTGAATTTGAAAATAATCCGGAAAGAAGGAGGCGCTGCAATCGCGAATTTTGTGCCATTTTCAATATTGTACCGATCAAAAGTATATGAAGTTATGCACCGAATTTAACCAACTTTTTTGTGTAAGTGTATGACTATGGCTAGTTGGTCCTCCGTGAATTTGAAAAAAATCCGTCGGAAGGGGGCGCTACAATCGCGTTTTTTGTGCCATTTTCAATATTGTACCGACCAAAAGTACATGAAGTTATGCATCGAATTGAACGAAATTTTTTGTGTAAGTGTATGTTTAGGGCTAGTTGAATCGCCCTGAATCTGAAAAAAATCCGCCGGAAGGAGGCGCTGCAATAGCGAATTTTATGCCATTTTCAATATTGCACCACATAAAAGTGTATGAAGTTAGTTCTAGAACTGAAGTAAATTTTTTGTATATAATTATTTCTTGGTAAGGCAAGTAGGTCCTCCCTGAATTTGAAAAAAAAATCTGCCTATCATTCTATTGTCCATCGGCTCGTGCAGACGTAAATTCGTTTTTACTCCGATTAATTGATTGAAGCAGAAATTTAAGATGAAAATCAAAGTTGGTATGGTATTGAATTAAAATTATTAAAGCATTAAAATGAGTAATTATTTTTTTTTAATATTAAAATGTACGTATGACATAGAAGAAAGTTTTGGGATTGGCACATCCAACTAGTTTAAAAAGTAATTTGAATGTAATTAATAATGAAATCAAAAGTATAATGAATGCTTACTATATGCTAAAATACTAAAATAAGTAATAAACTAAAATAATAAAAATTTAGATAGTTTTTGAAATGATAAAAGTACTAAAAGCAAAGGTCAAATTAATGAGGAGTAATGTACAATTAAATATTCATTATAAAGATGAAACGTGTTTTTCCTAAATTATTCAATAAAAACTTGCCTCATAAATGTACATTACTAATTTACATCAAGATCATAAAATAATGAAGTTTTATTTCAGGTTTAGCCAGACTTAACAACTAAAAAAGCTTGATTAATACATAAATATATTTGGTAATATTGTGATTAGAAATGATATCAGCAATATATTTATTTTTTCAGAAATAAATTATTCTTTCTTTATGAAAAAACATGAATTCAATAACCTTAAAAAAATTACAAATTAAAAAATATATAGAATTGATAAAAATCTAAAAAAGTCAAATTTTGCACCTACATCTGAATTGAATGTTTCATTGTTTACATCCGTAAAATATGTGCGGATTTTAGAGAGTTGCGGATTTTAGGAGTGTGGATTTAAGGGAGTCTACTGTATATCTAATTGATATTTTGACCAAACTTTTATCTTGTAATGTGATAATGTTGAATAAAAAATGCACACAATTCTTCAATTCAATTTTAAACTTCAAATGCTTTTTCATAAACAAGATAATATTAAAATAACTAAATATATTTTTATTTGTAAAATTTCTTTTTGTGCTTAGTAAAATTTTAATATTTATTCTATTTTTAAAAAGACTTTGCTGCGTTAAAAAGTTTTAATATTAACAAGAGATTTATTAATTTGTTTAGAATGTTTTCCTATGTTTTTAGTAATTACACTTACATATGCTACTTTGAAATTATAGATTAGAACTTATTGGCAGTCCTGAATTTTATATTTCTTAAATATTAAATATTTCATTCCACAGTTCATTCTGATGCATTTTTTTTTCTTATTACAGATGATGATGATCCTAAAAGAAGTGTTGATTTAGACAATTGTATCTTATCAGAACAACCATGCAAGAAACAGAAAAAAGCTTCTGCAGCAACAAGATACAAAACAACAACAGTTTCATTGTCTAAAGATTCTGATGTGGTTTGCACTTCAACAGTATATGCTCAAGCTATTGATGAACAAATTGCGCGTTACTTTTTTGCTACAAATACACCATTTAATCATGTTATTCATCCTGAATTTATAAAACTTTGTATTTTGCTTCGACCTGGCTATACGCCTCCTTCGGGAAGAAGATTAGCAGGGGAACTTTTGGATGATTTACACAAAAAAGTAGTTGAAGAATCAAAGGAAATTCTCTCTGGAGAAACTGTAACTATGAGTCTTGATGGCTGGAGTAATATCCACAACGAGTCACTTATTTGCACCTCAGTGATCACAACATCTGGTGATACTTTCCTAACTTCGACTATAGATTCATCAGAACATTCACATACTGCAGAATATTTATGTGATGTGGCAAAACAATCTATCTTGGATTGTAAAGAAAAATTTGCTGTAGATGTTCGCAGTTTTGTTACCGATAATACTGGAAATGTTAAAAAAATGAGAGAAGAGCTTGCTAAGTCTGAAGATTTTGATATTATTTACTATGGTTGTTCTGCTCACATATTAAATCTTCTTGCCAAAGACATAGAATTTCCAAATATAAGTAAAAATGTCATCAAGATAATTAAATATTTTAAATATACTCATTTGCCAACTGCTTGGTATAAGAAAAATGGTGGAAAACTGCTAGTAATACCTCAAGCTGTAAGGTGGAACACAATGTTCGATACACTGAAGTCTTTTTTAGATAACAGAGGAAAACTGGTGCAAGTCTGTCAGGATCACAAACTTGAAATTGATAAAGAAATTTTCAATTTAGTGAATGATGTCAACTTAATGGTTAATTGCAGAGATTACATAAATATTTTAACACCTATTGCAGATGCATTAGATGAAATGCAAAAAGATGACACTAAGATTGCACAATGTGTAGAAATTTGGTGCAAATTAAAGGAACAATTGGAAACATCTGGAAAGGATATCAAGAAAAAATTATTAGCAAGAGAAGAAATGGCATTGTCACCAGCACATTTAGCTGCTAATATGTTGGACCACAGATACTGTGGGAAAAAATTAACTGAAGATCAAAAGCATAGTGCTTTTAATTTCTTGCGTTCAGTAGACAAAGAACTTTTGCCCCTGGCAATGACATTTTTAGCAAAGAAATCTCCTTTTCCAAGTTTTATGTTTGAAACTGAATATATAAAGGTTGAACCAATAATTTGGTGGGACAATATTAAATTGGAGCGGCCCATAAAAGAAAAAATGTCCAACTTAACTAATCAGTTGTTTACAGCTTCTCCTTCAACAGCTGGATTAGAAAGAATCTTTTCCAGTTTCGGTTTAGTTCAGTCTAAACTCCGGAATAGGTTAGGGAATCAAAAAGCTGACAAGCTTACATTCATGTTTAAATTCTTCAATAGAAAAAAATAATTTATTTTTTATTTATTATTATTATTATTATTATTATTATTTTGTATCTTGAAACTTGTTCTTTAAAAATAAATTTTTTTAAAACTTGAAACTGAATTCTGTATTTTGTGTTTTGATGAGTGAAAAGGTAATTTGTTGAACATCACAAAAAATTGTTTGTCTTCATTTATTTAATCATCAAATTTACAAAGGAAAAAAAAAAAAGATTTAGAATATTGGTTTATGTTTTCATGTTAACTGTAATATGATTAAAATTTTAATTTATATTAAATCAAAAAATATTTGTAATCAATAAGCTGAAAATTTTGAAAATATCGGATATATATCGAAAATATCAGATATATATCAAAATATCGGATATTTTCGATATTTTCGAAAATATCATGATATTTACGAACCCTGGTCACAACGCTCAACCGGGAAACTTAGAAAAATCTTTTTTTCATTTCACAAAAAAAAAAAAAAAAAAAAAACATATATATATATGTGTGTGTGTATATATGTGTATGTACATATATAACATAATTTTCAAAAAAAAAAAAAAAAAAGTATTGTTTGGATTATAATTTACTTAATAAATTTGTGTTTTTTTTAAATTCCTGGTTGGGAGTTTTGAAATTACTTTAAAATGAATTGTTTCACCCATCTATAATTGAATGTGTATAAATTTTCTTGATATTTCTAATTTTGTGAATTGTATTATGAGAATGTCCATTATTGTTTTTTACTTGGAGTTTTATTATTTTCTTTTTTTTTTCTTTTTTTTTCTTTTTCCGAAGTTCGTCATATTATTGTTGAAATACCCTATTTTAGATATGAGATTTTAGAATAAGGAATACAGAATACAGAAAAGGTTAAGGTTGTACGCTAAATTGTGAGGATTTCAGGTGTTAACGAAAAGCCAGGTGCACGAATTCGGTAAGCGGACTACGAGGAGCTGATTTATCCCTTTACTTGTGGGGAGAAATTTTCAAAGGATAGCGCCAAAGTTATACCGAAATGTATAGACGATTACACGTCGTTATATAAAAGATATTTAAGATATTTTGTAATACAAGCCTTTACAGTAAGTGATTCTGTGATATTTTATGGCCTTGTTGTGAAACTTACTTCGGACACCGGTTAGAGTAGGCACAATACTTATGGAATTTTATATAAGAATGGACAGGATATGTTTCCCTCCCATGCAGCTGGGAACTGCGATATTTCCAAAAGCACAAGAATTCGAAAACAAGTTGTAAATTTTAAGAACGAAAAAGGGGTTATTTTACCGCGCAGGTAAATAACAATAGGAATGTTTCTCTAGTATCAGGTGGCCGAAAAGGTGTTTTCCCATGCAGGAAATATTAAAAGGATATATTAAATTTGAGAGAGAACCAATCGGAATATTGTTATTATTAACAGGAGAACCACTGAGCACTTGGATATTTTTCAGGATTGATGTTGGGAGGGTAGAAAAGTTCCCGATTGGCTATAGAAAGAGGGAAAAAATTTAATTGTAAAAAAAGAAGTATATACACGGGAACACGGAGTTATTTTGGAGCAGTTAGTTGAGTTTTCGAATTCAAAGTGATAGTTTGTTATATTTTAATGTGTAGTTCCCTGTCATAATGGATTTACGTTTAAAGAGAAGAGGTAAGGAACAAATCTTTATTTTCCATTTTTACTCTGAGTAAAATTCCTAAATAATAGGCAATTCTCTAATGTTGTTTATAAATTAATTATTACACTAATACTATTACTAAATGTTTTTTTTTAATATTGTGTTTAATTATATTAATAAACAAATGTTAAATTCAAAAGGAGTTTTCTGTTCTTTTGAGTCTGGGTTTATATTATTTTTTTTTAATTAAATACAGGTTAAATTCTTAAGGTATTATAATTTCTTTACGTTCATCGGCCAGTTAACTTATTTGAATAAAAGTTAGAAATAAGGGGAGAGAAACGCAGCCCCCCAACACATGCAAAATTAATACAACAATACGGGAGGAAAAAATATATTAAACATTTACATCTGTTAAGAAGGGAATGCATTTTTTTCGTTCCAAATTTTACCATATACCGCTTTTTCGAATTTTTGTCTCCATTACAGGGAATATGGATTAATAATACTAGTGATAACTGAAACATTTACTTACAACAAAGAAAGATTCATTTAAAAGCATAAATATCGCAGCCTATGGCACTTCTGCATAAATGGAGATTATAAACATGGAAAAAAAAGACTAATATAATTTTTTTTTTCTTCAGAACTCTTCCATAAGATTAAAGATCAATGTTCTGTAGAAATTCACTCAAGCCGGGCCGGGTTCGGACCGAATTTTAAACTTTTTTCCGGACCGGGCCGAGCTCGGGCCGAAATTTTAACTTTCGGGCCGGGCCATTATTTTTTTCGTTCGGGCCGGGCCGGGCTCGGGCCGAAATTTTAACTTTCGGGCCGGGCCAATATTTTTTTCGTTCGGGCCGTGCCGGGTCCGGGCCGAAATTTTAACTTTCGGGCCGGGCCCGGGCCTGGAAATTTCGGCCCGTGCAGACCTCTAATACTTACCCATCATGGATATGCATCATATGATACATGAAAATAAATTATGAATAATTTATAAAATGCATTGCAATCCCAAAACAAAATTTAAACGTATATTTAAATATTTTTAATATACGTAGAAATGCTCAATTAATGAATTGATTATGAACCAATTTCGACAAATTATATAAAACGCCAAACTACACAAGTAGTACCGAATTGCATAAAATAAACTTCCTTATAACTCCAATAATAATAATATTAACTAACAGTCTATTGCATTGGATTAAGCGTCTCATTTCTAATTAAATATCTTTGAATTGAAATTTGAGGTACAGGGAAATACAGGGTCATGAAAAATCGAAGAATGTGGAAAACAGGATTACAAATATCTCGGCAATTAATAATCCGATCGACTTCATTCTTTATGTTAAATTTGTGTTATTTTATTGCCTTTTACGTCCACTCCTTAAAATAAAAATAAATAATTTTTTTATATATACCTTTCATTAGAACAAATTTTTCGAGAGTCCGAAAAAAATAATTCCAAATAATTGAGGTTACTGATATTAAATAGATTTCGTCCCATTCTTAGATCGTACGTACATACAAAAATTTAAGTCTCTATCTCAATTTGTTCGGGAGATAGAGTGTTTACAGACACACAGACACAGATGAATGGTAGTTTTTTTTTTCTTTCTAAAAATGTTTTTCGGAATCACAAGTGTCTAAAACATGTAAATCCATCAAAATTAAAAAAAAAGTGATTTTTAAAACGATTACAAGACTTATCCTATACTACGTACGTATAATAAATCAGTAAAGAGAGGAAAAAAAAAAAAAAAAAATTGTAATTTAAGAAATTACCCCAACCATTTGAAAAATGTTTCACTCGATACATTCATCTATCATTTTAAGCTAAATACCAGTTGTTTTATTGTGTATTATCCGTGCCACTGCTATAAATGACTTTATACATGCTGCAATTTGAAGGTACGGTTCGTTTAAGTTATATCACTCTATTGTCGCCAAGCATAAAAGTTGGCGACGAAAGAAACATTTCAAACTATTTAACATTGTTGGTGCAAAAGTAATCATTATTAAAATACAGCTTTGGCATATACTGTTATACTTGTAAGACTTTGGCATATATTGTTTGATTTTACAGAGCAGAATTTTGGTGATGGAGGTTTTAAACCAAAATCGATCGCAGCACATGCATCTGTGAATGGGTCCATCAGACATCGAATCAAAAAAGTTTTTTCCCAGTTTTTCCCAAGCCGATTGCTTTTTAGTTTTCTTTTTAGGTGGTGGAAAATCAAGAGTAATAGCTATAACATTTTCCGGCTTGTTAGAATCACTATTGGCACTCAAATTTTCCTGGTTAGAACCGACCGATAGTAAAACGCCATGGCTAGTGGATTGGTCGCCCTGGCGACATGATGTTTTACAATTAATCGGTTCGGCATTAAATTGCTTCCTTTTTCGTGATCGCCTTTCAACACGTAATTGGTTTTCAGCGGCTCAATAATCTTTTGATTTTATCATTTTCTGCATTGAAAGACGTTTTTGCGCCAAACCAAATACAGTATTACTCAGTTATCCCGTCGACCAATTTCGCCAAATGATACGAATCGCCAAACTAATAAGCAACTTATACATGTTGACTGTGTTTAATATCATTGAATGCGATATTCACGTTCATTCATTTCTTTGGCTTCGGCTTTTTCCGTATCTGTTAATTTCCGTCTACCCATTTTTAAATTTGTTAGTTTTCTCCTTTATTACAATGATTTTAACCATTTTAATTTACTATTCAAATAAAAATTCTTCTAAAAGTAAAGAATTTAATTTAAATTCAAATAAAAATTCTTCTAAAAATAAAGAATTTAATTTAAATTCAAAAGTGGTAACATCATTCAAAAGTGGTAACATCATTCAAAAGTGGTAACATCATCGGGTCCATTCTCCCGAAAACAACAACCATTTTTCAAATGGTTAAAAAAAAAATTGTAATTTAAGAAATTACCCCAACCATTTGAAAAATGTTTCACTCGATACATTCATCTATCATTTTAAGCTAAATACCAGTTGTTTTATTGTGTATTATCCGTGCCACTGCTATAAATGACTTTATACATGCTGCAATTTGAAGGTACGGTTCGTTTAAGTTATATCACTCTATTGTCGCCAAGCATAAAAGTTGGCGACGAAAGAAACATTTCAAACTATTTAACATTGTTGGTGCAAAAGTAATCATTATTAAAATACAGCTTTGGCATATACTGTTATACTTGTAAGACTTTGGCATATATTGTTTGATTTTACAGAGCAGAATTTTGGTGATGGAGGTTTTAAACCAAAATCGATCGCAGCACATGCATCTGTGAATGGGTCCATCAGACATCGAATCAAAAAAGTTTTTTCCCAGTTTTTCCCAAGCCGATTGCTTTTTAGTTTTCTTTTTAGGTGGTGGAAAATCAAGAGTAATAGCTATAACATTTTCCGGCTTGTTAGAATCACTATTGGCACTCAAATTTTCCTGGTTAGAACCGACCGATAGTAAAACGCCATGGCTAGTGGATTGGTCGCCCTGGCGACATGATGTTTTACAATTAATCGGTTCGGCATTAAATTGCTTCCTTTTTCGTGATCGCCTTTCAACACGTAATTGGTTTTCAGCGGCTCAATAATCTTTTGATTTTATCATTTTCTGCATTGAAAGACGTTTTTGCGCCAAACCAAATACAGTATTACTCAGTTATCCCGTCGACCAATTTCGCCAAATGATACGAATCGCCAAACTAATAAGCAACTTATACATGTTGACTGTGTTTAATATCATTGAATGCGATATTCACGTTCATTCATTTCTTTGGCTTCGGCTTTTTCCGTATCTGTTAATTTCCGTCTACCCATTTTTAAATTTGTTAGTTTTCTCCTTTATTACAATGATTTTAACCATTTTAATTTACTATTCAAATAAAAATTCTTCTAAAAGTAAAGAATTAAATTTAAATTCAAATAAAAACTCTTCTAAAAATAAAGAATTTAATTTAAATTCAAAAGTGGTAACATCATTCAAAAGTGGTAACATCATTCAAAAGTGGTAACATCATCGGGTCCATTCTCCCGAAAACAACAACCATTTTTCAAATGGTTAAAAAAAAAAAAAAAGAGATTTTTATAGAAAAACATGGATTACACAGCTGCAGGTTATTCGGTCTATTTGCTCCTTAATTTATTAAAATCATGTAAATAGATCACGATTATCGTGCAGACAAGATTAACGACATTTCTCAAAGGTTAATAATTTAAAATATCTATGCAAAAGGTAAATAAACACTTCTAAAAAGAAAATGACCGTTATAAAAATAGGTCCAGTCATTTTCAAAATAAAAAACATCACATTTGAAATGTGAATCTATCATGAATTATTTTTAAGAACTTTAAATCGCAAAATTCGAACATGAGAAAAAAATATTTTGATTATAAGAGATATCATTTAGCATTGCAAAAGCAGAAAAGATGGGTGGGGGATAACACTACAGACTTAGTGATAAAAAATAAGACTATAATTACGGACCTAATAAAAATATTCCATTGTCCTACTATATCTCTGTATAAAAAACTTTATCAAATCGGCTTGTTATTATTATTTTAACGAGGTGGAACCCGTCGAATTTCGACGAAAGAAAATGTTTAGGAAGGAATTGTCTCATTGGTTTATAATAAACCCACAAAATTAGCTACAGAAAAACATGCATCTGAAATTGATCAGTCTAACTCTCAAACAAACATTAGTTTAAGCTAGAATTAACAAAATACTACAAAACAAACAAACAAACAAAAAACTATTTCTATAAAACTCAGTTGTCCAAATTATAAAAATTAAACTTTAATCGCATATGTATTCAGTAAAGTACAACAAAGGTTAGTTACTATGATGAAATTATCAATTGAGGCTCTTATGTTTGGTATAAAGCGAATGAAAAATTATTCCTAATTCTAATAATAATGGGATCAAAGAATTCCCATGTGAAATCTAAACCTGTCATAATTTTCATCGTCTCAAAATTTACATACGCACTTCTCATAGCATTTTAATTTGATCATTTTAAAATCACTTGCTTTCTTTTATATAAAAAAAACGTTATTTGCATCCGCTAAGAGCTTTCCATTTTTACGGATCCAGTCTTAAACAACATTTATAGAAATGTATGCTTATGAGATGACGTCATTAGGATGGAATATTACACAAACGCAGCAAAAACAATATTCAAGACACTCGGCAAAACTAATAAGATATCTGATGATTTACAAATATTCTCTTCTTTATTTATAATAGCTCCATGTTTTATCAGAAATCATTCATTTGTATTTTTTTTTTTTTTCAAAATTTGAAAAATATCATTTCATACACCCGGATAAATAAAATTGCTTTCGCTTAGCTTTCTGATACGAACTGAGTAAATGCATCGAAGTCACTCGAATATAATTTAAAATACATTTTTGAAATAAGAATGTGTTGTATCCTTTGTAAATTAAGTTTGCAATAAACTAAAAATGCATTTAATTGATGAATAAAAACGTAATAGAACCAAAATTCCTCGAATTTTATATCACACAATTTCTTTTGACATGATATTTTTATTTCTGTTATCAATTTTCAGAGAATATTGCGTATTTCTGTTGCCACAATTACAAAATTCGTACTAAAAACTATAAAAAAAATTAATAACTCATAAAAAATAGAGATACAGCTTTCAAACAAATTGCATTTAAAAGTAAAATTTTTTCTCAATACGACGGTGTAAAAATTGAAAATGTGCGATATTTATAAGTATAAAATTTGTAATACCGAAAATTGCAAAACTCAATTGCATGCGAAAGTGTTGCCATTCACAAAATGACGTATGCGTTACGCACAGATACGTTTGGCCTTTATAATATAGATACTATTAAAATGCGATCTATATTTTTTGATTATGTTACTATCGAACAATCCACAAAAAGAGCAAAGAATATTTAAAAAAATAAAATATTGAATATTTTTTTTTTTCAGATTTTTAATATTTTTCAACATAGATGAAAAGTATTTATGAATTCGGGTTATCCGTCCGTTCTCTAACTCGCGTAAATCTATCCAAATTGCAATGTAATGATTACATTGAGGTTTACCACGACATGCATAGTAATGAAGTGTTTTTCATTTATAGCTCGGTTACAAAGGCACTCAAGAGAATTCTGTTACATGTTGTTCTGTTACACTCATGTTGTCTATGGGGAAACCACTTCAAGATAATGATTTGGAAATTTAAAGAGAACAACATGCAAAATTATGTAACTTTCGCGATAACCCTAGTTTTGTTTTTCCTATGTCTCATTTTTAATGAAAAATTATTGAATTTATTACTTCCGTTACAAATATTTCGCTAATGCTAATATTACCCGCTATATTCTCATTTTTGTGTAGATTATACTTAGCAGTTAAAAATTGGACAATGTCCTGGGTACAAAAAAAAAAAAAAAAAAAAAAAAAAACAATTTTTGTACAAATTGATCTTAGCTATAGAATGCAAAAAACATTTAAAAGTATTGAAATGCGACCACGATTTTTTATATATAAATTTCTTCCATAGAATTAACATTAGCGAGTGGATCTTTTCGTTTGACTGAAGCAGCCTCCTAATACCCCACCAGTAACTGAGAGTTTCTGCTCTCGAAGCTGACCGGGAAGTGCTTGATTCGAGCCCAATCGCGCCCGTCGGCCTAGCCTTTCTGAGTTTTCGTGGTTTTCTTCGAACTTTAAAACTTGCATAAATACGTGTTAAGTTCCCTCAGAAGTCTCCATCGAAGGGCACCCCCCCCCCCCCCCAAGGGCCTATATCCTTCGAGTAGATAATAGGTCGTCACAAAATAAACCAAATACTGACCAACACAAAAGGGTAAAAAAAAAGAAACAATGCGTGTTAGAATTAATCTTGTTTCGTAATAGCAGCGTGTCGAGAGAGAACATGCACGTGGGAAGTGCTGGATTCGAACCCAATCGCGCCCGTCGGCCTAATTTTTCGTTGTTTCCGTGATTTTCTTCGAAACTTGGAAAAATCTTGCATAAATGCGGGTTAGGTTCCCTTAGAAGTCACCCAGGGGGGAGGTGTCCTTATATCTCTCGAGTAGATAATAGGTCGTCAAAAAATAAATCAAATACTGATCAGAGCCGTCCTTATGGATGACGGCTTAAAGCGAGGCCCTTTCTTTTCAGGCTCTTAATATAATCTAATCTATACTATCAATAAAAAGATGGTTTTCGCCTATACACTGTGACGCGGGGAGCCAGGATTTGATCTCTTAGTTATTATAAAGGAGTAGCGTTTGTTTGCGTGTTTGTAGACGTAATTTCTGGAACTACTGAACGAATTTCAAAAGTAACGGTGGCAAATCGACGGTGAAAGTCCCCTTTCCAACATAGGCTATATTTTATTTCAAGACCGCTATCTTTTTTCAACTAAAATCATAAATCTATATTAACGATTTTCTATTATACATTTTTCTTTTTATTAAAAAAAAAATATATTTTTTATGTCCAGGTGCGAGGCCTCTCTAGGCGCGAAACCCTGAGCGGCCGCATTTGTCGCACACCCCTATCCTAAGGACGGCTCTGATACTGACCAGCACAAAAATGTAAGAGGGAACGAAACAATGTGTGTTAGAAATAATCTTGTTTCGTAATAGCAGCGTGTCGAGAGAGAGCATGCACATGGGAAGAGTTCTTTTTTAGAAAAATCGCAAGGTTAAGATGAGGAAAAAAAAATAATAAGCGAACCCCTCCCACGAAGCGACCTTCGAACAAGAAGAGCAACGGATGGGTGGAGATAATCTAAAAGGATGTAGGCTTGTGCTTTTTATTCTTCATCTTCAAGACCAGTGACCAACGTTACAGAAGCAACACAAAAGAAAAAAACAAATCTTTTGTTAGATCTCCATACGCAAAGAATGAAAATGTATAAGAACTTTTGTCACAATTCATTTTTTACACTGTAAACTGATCGTAGAAATTTTGATAGCGAGTATCAATTTGTATCTTGAAGGGAATAATTTGTTTTCGCAGTCACACTTTTTCTCCAAACAGTTCAGAAAGGTGCTGCACCCTACCTGCTCTTTGATTTCATAAAATAGCACATTTCTTGCCTCTGATAAAAAAAAGAAAATAAAAAAGCGATAAACTCTGTACCTTCCTTACACTTCACCCCCCCCCCTCCCCCAAAAAAAACCAAGCCTTTACTACCCTTTGTATTTTAAACATTTTTCTTACACATTAAAAACTGACTCATCACTGGCTTTTGAAAAGAGTGTCCTGGCATTTAAATATTAAAATTGTCATTTAAAATGGCCATAAGAATCTAAAACGCACCCTTAAGTTGCCATCAGATTCACCAACAGTTCGTAAGACTTTTGAGCCAATACTTTATTTCCTCCAACTTTTCGCGAAATATCCTCCCAACATCCCGTGTGATAGCAAACAGCAATGTCTCCTTAACTTTTTTCCATAGTTCCAAAAAAGTCTGGGCTAGCCTAGATTTTTCATCCAACATCCTCGGACATTTCAACGAATCAGAGATAAGAGATTGATACGAATAGGCGATAAATATTAACGGCTGGTACTAGTAGGACTGGTTTTCCTCCAACTTTTTCAAAGACGCAGACTTTTTTTTTTCTCTTTGAACGGGAAAATGTTGGGGTTAAAAGTTAAAATCGGCTGAAAAGTTTGTCGCGTCTAAAGTCCGTGAATCTGATAACAGATTTATGCATCTAAAAAATGCCCTTTTCCGAACAACAGCACTTTTTTTTTTTTTTTTTTTTTTTTTTTTAGGTGCGTTTGTAATTATGTAAATACGTAGCACTTATAGTCGTCGTTTAGTCCGTCCGTCTGTCCGCATATAACAAAGCAAAAACTACCCAACCGAATCATTTAAGATTCATTATTGTTGCATAATTTTGTCGATTCATTTCAAATTTTATGAAAATCGGATATGTAGTTCAATTACAGGGACAATCAAAATTATTCCGTTACATGACGGCCAATGGCGAAAAATAGTTTCAAGTACATTTTAATGCTGTTGCACTCTTTCGGACATAGTGAATTTTTGCGATCTCGATATGCAATTTACAAAATTAATGAGTTAATATATTCTTTTAGAAACAAGAATAACAATTTTTGGAAGTATTTTAGGTAGGGAAGAGGGGGGCACCTCTGAACACTAAATATTCTCCTTCAAATAAATTATTTTTAAAAAATGTATATGGCAATACATTACTGCTGCTTCAAGGAAATAATTATACAAAACTGTACCATTTTGTATGAACCGTACTGTTTAAACAAAATATGTATTTTTCTCCCTCTTGAATCTAAACTTAAGAAAATAAAGTTATAAGATTTTTGTTTACAAACTCCTATCCCTAAAATTTTAATTTATTGTTCAATGCTTAAACAAAAACGTAAGCTTTAGTTTATAAGCTTTGTTTTATTCAAATTCTTCAGTCGAATTGAGTAAACCGTTGTAATGTTCAACTCCATGTGATGGGGCACCATTGAACAGCGAAAAAACACCGAATAAACTGGTGGTAAATAATAATTGAAAAAAATTAAAGCGAACACTTAAAATTACGAAGTAAAGAGTTGTTAATGTATCTAAATATTATTATTTCTGATTTTTTTTTTTTTTTTTTTTTAATGTGAAAAGAGGTTAATTAAGAATGTCAAAGAACATGGACTTATACTGCTAACAATTCCCTTACTGCACACATAGGTACCAACCTCTGTATGTATCAGTGACGGGAAGTTTCAAATCTAAATTGAATCAAACATAAATTCATATACTGGATAATTACAAATCCTGGTTACAAAATAACGATTCATTATTTAACAGGTTTCAAACATTATTTCTGATTTCCGTAACGGATAAAAAGGAATTTTATATCAGGTCCCTTATTAAGAAAAAAAAAAAAAAAAAAAAAAAAAAACAAGCAAATGGAAAAATTTTAATTTATTAGAAGCATCAGATATCACATTGATGTATTTCAAGGATATTGTAAAAAAGTTTTCTAACCAAACACAACTGGAGGGACATTTTGTGTTTTATCAACAATGAGTTCTGACATCAACTTTGATGGATTTAAGTTTGGTTAAATAACAAAATAATTAGCAATTTCAACAAAATGTAGTTATTTAATTTTATTCATATTACTTTATATTTCTGTAACATATGCAACTTTTTATAAAAACTCTCAATATTTTCATATTTTATTCATCTGTTCAAAGGTGCCCCTTGCTAGTTCAAAGGTACTCCTACATGGGGCAGGTTTGAACAAAAATCTTTCAACTTTTTAAATACTCACAACTTATTTAATTTCTTTGGAAAATGTTTAATTTATGCGTTGTTTTCATTATGTAATATTTAAAACTCAATAAATATAATTCAAGTAAGAAATATATTAATTTTCTGAAAAAAATGTTCAAAGGTGTTCCCCTCTCCCCTATTTTAGGGGGTAAAAGAATAATTAGGAATTTTAGGGAAAATGTGAGTCCTGAACAATATCAATTCATATATTTAAAATAACATAAAAAAAATTAAATGTTCGTTAAATTTAATAATTTTTGAATTTTCTTACAGTGGAATATATGAAAAATAATCTTATTTAAAACTTCGAAAATAAATTTATTAATTTGAATTTTATTAAAATTGATTTTTTCGGGTTGCCGAGAAATATAGTGTGAAAGATTATATAATGTGAAATAATTGAACAACAACAAAAAGTAAGGACATGGGATGTTTCTAAAATGAAAATGAACATTTGTGTCCGCCCCCCCCCCCCTTCGACTAATATATCGCTAGGCAGGTTAAATAACGGAGTTTCGTTTAGTTAGAAGTTTATTTAGCAGAGTGTGTCCTTCCTTTAGTTATCAAAAGTGGAAATAACAGATTTCGCAGCGCATCCCAGCTAACCGGTCTAAGAGTACACCATACAAAAGGTCTGAAATACGTACAACTTACGGAAAAAGCATACAATGTGGCAACACTAAACATACAGCAGTGTTGTTTGTAAGCCGTTTTAGCAGGACTCAATGCCCCCCCCCCCTTTTTACATTTCCAATGCACCCCATTTTAATTCGATTAATCCCGGGAAAATATCGCAAATTCTAGTGGACTCTAAACAAATCAGTTCAAAAATTTTTTGGAGAACAAGGTACACAGAAACACTTTTTGAAAAGAAAAAAAAAAAAGAAAAAACTTTTTTAGAAGTGTTCGTTTTTTGAAAAAATGCACCCTCTTTTTTGAAAAATTCTCAGCTGGCGGCACTTTTTTTCTAGAGTCAACTCTAATCAGGGGTCTGTCCAGACTTTTCTCACAGGGCCCTACTTTTGTAAAATTGTGCAGTTTTTCTAATATTTGTGAAAATTCTACTCATAATTTTATGAATTTTAAAAGATCGATGTATTCAGGTTTTATTCTTCATATATAAAAAAAATAAGTAATATGTTCCTTGGTGAGTTCAACTGTTAGTTTACTGGACAAATTATGTTTTTAAAATGATTAAATTTGTGAAAAGTTCTATTTGAAAGTGGAAAAATTCTGTGAAAGGTCTATTTAAGAGAGAAATAATTTTGTGAAGGGATCTGTTTTGGGATAGAATGTTTTGTGAAGGGTCCTGTTTGAATATAAAAATTTTTCCTAAACATATCCCTGCTAATCAGGGCCTGATTAATGCACGGGCCTCCGGGGCCTTGGCCCAGGGCCCACAAATTATGTGGCTGATTTTTTTTTCCTTAATCAAGTACTTTTCAAATAATATTGTTTTATAAAATATGAAACGTAAAATTTAAATATTCTGCATGACTCAATAAAATTTTTAGAGCTTTTAACCTGGGCACATTTCTGTAAAAGTCCTTTTCATTTTGAGAGTACCTATAATTTTCAAAATTTGCCGTATCCTCCAGAAAATCAAATTTCGGGAAAATGCCAAAAAGTGCATTCTGTGTTTAATGGATTCAATAGAAACAGGGATTTTGCAATGTCAGAATTATAGTCTAAAATGATTACTAGACTATTAGAGAAAACACAATATTTACGATTTTGGATAAGGCAAGTTTTGAAAAAGATGTCCTCATTTATTCTACAACATAAACTATGGATCATAGATGTTTGTGAATTATACAAATGCATTTTTGAGAAAGTGGCGGTAATTCATTTTCTTATTTTTTTAATTTGAAAATTTTACCCAAATAACTTTGCCAGTCATCAAATAAACCTACATTTTTTCTGAAAATGTCGCCGGGAATGGGGATGTAGGGGGGGATTCCTGCAGTTAGCGCGGGTTAATTGGTAGGGTCTTTGGACAATGGAAGCCCCATTCTAAATTTTCTCTCGCTTTGGGGTTACTGCTTCTGTGAGTACACATACAGTGATTGATTTAGGCTTTTTATCGCTCGATTGGCTAAATGAATTTATTATTAATAAAGAATATTTGTACGCATATTTCTAAACACCAAAGGAGAAATCGTGTAAATTTTTTTGTTTAAATCTTGTAATTGCATGATATACAAATATATGCAAAAATATATACAAAAATATTTATTAATTATTTATTGATTATACATATGTTTATTTGCAATTGATAAGAGTGTAAAAATGAGACAAATAATTTTAAAAAACTTTTTAAAAATTATTTACACTTTTGAGAAAAATACGTCAGCATCTGATTTACATAACGCATATTTATTTCGCTATACTGCAAGGGGATTGGTATAATGGATTTTACCAGTTTAAATAACATGTGAGGCAAGATTAAAGAGAGATAGTTTGTATTATGCTTGTTACCATTTTGATGCCTAATTACATTGTTTTTTAAAAAATCAAAGTGCAACGATAAAAAACACTTAAAATGTGGAAAACAAATGAGAGTTTATCTTATAATGACATATTCTTTATTAGTGTAAGAATTTAATAAGAAATGAATAGAAATCCTGATTTTCTAAATAAAAATTGGACACACCCTTTAATAAAGTTAGATTTTGCTTTACAAATAATATTAAACTTTGATTGAATCTTGCTTTAAAATAAAGACGAAAATTTAGTTAATTTCAATCAGATATTAAAGAAGTAATATTAAATAAGTAAACTATCTTTCCACTAAATTTATCCAGACTTGTGCAAAAAATAAATACTTCTGAAAAACAATTTTTCAAGAAAAAAAAAAAAAAAAAAAAAAGAAAGGATGTTTTTTTTTTAAAGTAATTTTTGTGTGTTTAAATCTTTTTGTGTCTTTTTAGCTTTATCAGGGATATGTTTAGGAAATTTTTAGGTCCTTTAAGGGACCCTTTACCAAATAACATTTAATTTAACCAAATAACAACATTTTAACAGGCCTTGGGGCCCAGGGGGGGGCAACATTTTAACAGGCCTTGGGGCCCAACTTCAGCTTGAACGGGTTCTGTTGCTAATACATGATACAGACAGTCCTCGATACTTACTACAAATAAAGTAGACAAAGAAGTTAATAAGCGTAACTTTTTTCAAGTGATTATGCTTGGTAAGCCATCGCACAAAATATCAAATTACCACCAATAAATGGCATATCAACAGGCAAGGGTAACAACTTCCGGGAATCGCTCCAGCAGAAGGAGAGCGCAAGGAGCAGTGAATCATCTTACGGAAGGAGGCAGGAGGAGTCGAGGACGTTGACACTATTAATAAGAAGTCGCAGTATGATTCGGCGAAATGAAGCGCTTTATAAATAGACCAGCTTTTGTTTACATCCACCAGGATCGGAAGAAATTTGTCCCATTCTCAGATTCAACACCTTAAGGGTGTATTCGAAAAAACGCTTTTCCACTTTCAACAGCTCGAAATTTTCTAATACAATTTCAGATACATTTTTAAAAGTAGAGACATGAAACTTTCTGAGGGGATTTTTGAAAAGACGTATAAACGTGCCGTGTGATGTCATTTTACGTTCTATTCATTAGAATTTGATTTATAAACAATTATCTTTTCAGTAGGACTCTTTTTTTTCGTTTCCGAAGCGGGAGATTCGGAAAAATCGGTTCAAAACGCAGTTTTAGACAGCCTTTTTTTGCAATATTTTCTACTTTTATCAAAAAATCGACCAGCGCGGCATCTTGAGTAGTTTCTAAATAAGAGATTTTGAAAGTTTGGTGCGTTTGAGAGCCAAAATGAATTAAAAAATAAATCAGAAAATAAGCAGTTTGAATCGAAATACACCCCTAAATAACAGTCCATAAACAAAATCGAAATCCAGTCATTTTCGGGAAGGAGCGGTACCCTGACTATTTTTCGTTAAAATTAATAAATAAAAAAAGCACATTTTTTTGCCTTTCATCCAAAAAATAGAACTTTTTTTGCAAATGTGTTCGCGTTATAAGCAGGGGTGGGGAATTTTTCAAAAATCTTACTAGCCAAGGATTTATTTCACCAGCCCGCAAGATGCAACACACAGGCAGTCGAAAATAGTTATGACAAAATTGTACGCAATTACAGAAGAAATTATTATTACTACAACAATGCATTTTCGTAATTCTTTTTTTTTTCTATAATACTAAGAAACATATAAACAGAGATAATTAATATAAGACAATGATGAGATAATTAATATAAGATTAATATAAGATGAAAACTCACTCGCCTTATCAGAAAATCCACTTGTCACTGGGGAGCAAAATCTTGTATTTCCCCACCCCTGGTTATTAGCGTAGCCTCTAAACACACACATATATATATATATATATATATATATTTTTTTTGTACACGAAGAGCTCATAGTTCTCCCATAGTTTTTACATATATTTTTTTAAGGGTGTATTTTAATCCAAACTGCTAATTTTCCTATTTATTTTTAAATTCACTTTTGTTCTCAAATGCATCGAATTTTCAAATTCTCATGTTTAGAAACTACATAATGTGCTTGTCAATTTTTTGATAAATGCAGAAAATATCGTAAACTGATATGGGCGTTCTGACCTGAATTTTCCGAAGCGGGGATCTGGGAACGAAAAAAATGGTCATACTGATAAAATAATTGTTTATAAATCAAATTCTAATGAATTGGGCGAAAAAGGAAATCACACAGCCTCTTATAAATCTTTTCAAAAATTACCTCAGTAAGTTTCATACTTTTACTTTTAAGACTGAAAATGTCTCAGAAAATTTCAAGCTGTTGAAGGTGAAAAAATATTTTTTCGAATACATCCTTATATGACTTTATCATATACTATAAATCAAATTCTAATGAATTGGGCGAAAAAGGAAATCACACAGCCTCTTATAAATCTTTTCAAAAATTACCTCAGTAAGTTTCATACTTTTACTTTTAAGACTGAAAATGTCTCAGAAAATTTCAAGCTGTTGAAGGTGAAAAAATATTTTTTCGAATACATCCTTATATGACTTTATCATATACTTAAAAACAAAAAAGATGATGTTGTGAGCTTTTTACATCGAACAGGGAAAGAGGAGGAGGTGGGGGGCGGATCAAAATTCATCTAATTAAAATTTGCTAATCAGTTCAGGTATTGTGTAATACGATACACATATTGATTTAAACAATATTCAATGAACCAGAAGAGCGGTAAATATAGCTCTAAATTAAAGTAAAACAATCAAAGTGTTTTAGAAAAAGGAAAAAAAAATCTTATCGGGGGCCAAAAGATCAATTCTTATCTGCATTAACTTATTGAATTCCTAATAAATAAATGCATTAGTGGAAATATATTATTAAAATCGTTTCAATAAATAAGCAAGTAGCATTTCTTAAGCAAGAAGTAAAACGGAAAGAAAGGCAACAAAAAAGTACTATCACTGAGAAAAGAGGAAAAAGGGAAAACTTTCACACGGCCTTCCCTCTGAACGTTATATAAAAGGTTAGGAAACAACCATCCTCACACTTCCGGCATATGTAGGTAGGTATGTATAAACTTCATGGGTACTTGCACAGACACTGAAATGAAGCTACGAGATAAAAACCGCAAGCTAACCTACGAATTAAAATGCTCAATATTTTTGGAAAATGATTCGAAGTAGAGTCCTGCGATGGAAATTTCGAGCTCGGGTCAGGTTGTACACTGGGTTGCTATTCGTGTAGAAGAATGAAATTCCATGATTTTTTACTTACCCATCATACGTACTATAGGGTAGAGGTCTGCAAGGGCCGAAATTTCCAGGCCCGAAAGTTAAAATTTCGGCCCGAGCCCGAACGAAAAGAATATTGGTCCGGTCCGGCCCGAAAATTAAAATTTCGGCCCAAGCCCGGCCCGGTCCGAACGAAAAAAGTATTCGCCCGACTCGGCCCGGCCTGAAAGTTTAAACTTCGACCCGGAAAAAAGTTAACAATTCAGCCCGAATCTGGCCCGGTTCGAGTGAATTTCTACAGAACATTGATCTTTACTCTTACGGAAGAGTTCAGACCAAAAAAACTTATTATTATTATTTTTTAAATGTTTATAATCTCCATGTATGCAGAAGTGCCGTGGGCTGCGATATTTACGCTTTTAACCAACCTTTGTCTGTTGTATGTAAATGTTTCAGTTATCATTAGTTTTATTAATCCTCTCCATTAATCCATGTAATAGAGAGGAAAAAAAATCTAAAAAATGGTATATGATAAAAGTAAGATCTTATAAGACGGAATCGCATTGGAAAGAAAAAAGTACGTTCCTTTCTTAGCAGATGTAAAGTGTTTAAAATATTATTTTTCTCGCGTATTGTTGTATTCATTTTGCATGGATGAACAGTTTAAAAGAAATTTACAGTTTTCAGTTTAAAAGAAAATTCCTCCATAATGTTTTTTTTATGTGTTTAATTATATTTTAAAACGCCTAGTAATCTACGATTCTTTAAAAAGAACAAATCCTAATGTTTAATTGTAGGATAATGACGACTTAAAAGTATATGCCTTTTTTGCAAAATTTTTTGGGCAAAGCCAAATTTCACTGATTTATGAACAGATTTGGCCGCGTCGAGAAAAGGATTTTCATACGGGATGATTCAACAGGAACTGATTATTTTGGTCCGTGAAGATTAGGAAGTATGAAATCAGTCTCGGCTTCGGACGGAAAAAAAAAAAAAAAAAAAAAAAAAAAAAAATACGTTAGGCCCGGCCCGATACTCCAGGGAAAAAAAATGTCCGAGCCCGGCCCGAACAGATTAATGACTAGGACCGGGCCAGCCCGAGTCTTCAGAAATAAGGCCCGAGCCCGGCCCGAATGCCATTAATGGAAATTGGTCCGAACGCGGCCCGTGCAGATCTCTAGTATAGGGTAAATCTTGCAATCGTTTTGAAAATCGATAAAAAATTTTTTAATGGATTTAGATGTTTCAGATACTGGAGATTCCGAAAAACCTATTTATAGGAAAAAAAATTTGCTGTTCGTCCGCCTGTTTGTGTATCTCTAAACGCTCTATCTCCCGAACAAATTGAGATAGACTTGAAATTTTGTATGAACTTAGTATGTAAGAATGGGACGAAGCTTATTTAATAACAGTAGCCTCGATTATCCGGAACTATTTTTTTCGGACTCTCAAATAATTCGTTCTGCTGAAAATAATATAAAAATTTTCGATTTTTTTATTTTTATTTTAAGGAAAGGACGTAAAAGACAGGGGTAGAAGCGACAAATTCATAAAATCAGGCATGAAAGTGGGAAATCAAAAAAGGAGAATTTTTTTTTTCCATCTGTACAGTGGCGCCGAACTCTTATAATTCAAGTGTCATTTTAGCAGCTACCTATACAACCCCTTACCTCAGCAGCAGAATTTTTTTCTGCACTCTGCAACACAAGTAAAAACTTAAAAAACAGTCTGCAGACCAATCCCTCGCATTAAATTATATACACTCAAACCTCCCAAGTATTTGTGATAGACATAAAAGAAAAGTATACTTTTAAAAAGAAGGTGTCTTTGTTCTCAGAATTTTTAACACCTCATACATTGTCCCAAAGATGGGGTTGGAGGGGGGGGGGGGGGGGGAGGTGCTCCTATTTGACAAAATTTGCGGGATTTTCACTATCTTTTGACGAGGTGTCATTTTTGCGGGTTTTTTTTTTTTTTTTAGAAATTTGCATTTTTTTCGTGCTTTTTGACCAAATTTGACGGGTTTTTTTCCGATCTTTTGACGAAAAGTGCTGTTTTTTCGCGATCTTTTGAATAATCTTGCCGTTTTTTCGCTATTTTCTGAAGAAATTTGCCGATTTATCTGGATTTTTTGACGAAAGCTGCCGTTTTGTCGCGATCTCTTGAAGAAATGTGTCGTTTTTTCGCGATCTCTTCAAGAAATTGGCCGTTTTTTCGTGATTTTTTGAAGAAATTTGCCGTTTTTACGTGATTTTTTGGAGATATTTGCCTTTTTTTCGTGAATTTTTTAAACAAAAACTGCCATTTTTTCGCGATTTTTTGAAGAGATTTGCCGTTTTTTCGCGATTTTTTGAAGAAATTCGCCGTTGTTTCGTGATCTTTTTACGAAAACTACCGTTTTCTTGCGATCTTTTGGAGACATTTGGCGTTTATTCGTGATTCTTTGACGAATTTTGTCGTTTTTTCACAATTTATTGAGAAAATTTGTCGTTTTTTCGTGATCTTTTGAAGAAATTTGCCGTTTTTCACGATCTTTTTAAGAAATTTGTCTTTTTTCCCGTTTTTTTGGACGAAATTGATTTTTTTTTTCGAAGACTATTTGTCGAAATTCGCGATACATTTTATGTCCGAATTTTTGGATTCAGGACCGAATTTTTTTAATTTTTGCTAAATTTTTAACAGTTAAAAAGTAGTCTGCAAAACTTCCCAAGAGCCTGCGACGTGCGTCGCAGCGTTGCGCCGATTCTGTTCCCGGGTATAAAACAAAATTAAATGTAACTGCATATACTAATTGCTATTTTTTTAATACATAGAAAGCATTAATAATGCTAATGATGTAAAACCAAACATATCTGATTAACTTATGTTAAGTACAGACATTAATTTTCCAAAACAAATGTTATTTTGAATCAATGGTTTAGCTGTTAACGCCTACCACCTGTTTTCTTTTCAAAAAATCTCCATATTAAACTGATCTTTTTTTTTTTAGAAATACGTTTCGAAAAAGGATAACAGAAATACTTAATTTATATCTACATCCCAAAGTGTGTACAATTAGTACAAAATATTATTTTCTAATTTTGCTACATAATATTTTTTTAGCGCATAACCCATAATAGTTTATATATTTTCACTAATAAACGATAATAAATCAAGTTACAATATTCAACATCAATTTGAAGGTGAAAAAATTCTGTGAAAGGTCTATTTAAGAGACAAATAATTTTATGAAGGGTCCTTTTTGGGATAAAATATTTTGTCAAGGATCCTGTTTTAAAATAAATTATTTTGTGAAAGGTCTTTTAAAGGACCCAACATTTTCCTAAACATATCCCTGTTAGTCATTTATCACTGCTTCTTCAAAACAGAAATTTTTGTCTAATTTAATCAGGAAAAATGTCCTTATTAAATAAGACAAAGTTTATGCTAAAAAAGAATGGTCAAAGAGGGTTATTTGGACAATGCATGCTGAAGGTAATCTCAGGTTACACAGCGAGAGGGTTAAGATTCAGCTTTCTCAAAAGAAATTATACAAACAAAAAATTCTAAATATATAATATGAACTTTAAAATGTGCAGGTTTACTTAAAAGGCGATTAAAATAATCAACTATAGATGTTGATAGTTAATTTTATTTAAAAACATCTTAGTACTTTCAAGTCTTTATTTGGCTCTCCCTCAGAGAATATTTTTTTAATTTATACAAATACATGAAAGTATTAAGATGTTTTTAAGTAAAATTAACTATTAACATCTATAGTTGATTATTTTAAATCACATTTTAACGAAATAAGTGGGTTTTTTTTCGCGATCCTTTGACGAAAAGGGTGTCTTTATCGCAATCCGTTTCCTTCCCGAGAGATTTTTCCATCCTCGGGAATTATAACAGACGGAATTTCATTTGTGGACGGAAAACTTGCACCCATGTATCCAGTTATCAACTAGGGTTGGCAAGTTTCTTCTACAGTGGAAAAAACCAGCCGAAGGAAATAGGTTTCTTCTAAGTGGAAGAAACTGTTTTTCTTTGAGAATTTGTTATATATGAAAGGATAAAACCTATAGCCTTTTTAAAATTTAAAATTTAAATGCCCCTTCTTGTAACCTTAATTCTAATACTTAAAGCTAGTTTGCCCCTGTTAATGTTCTTTCCCAACCTAACATTTATTACTCTCAGAGATGATTTTTGGATGTTCTTTAAGATTAAAAAAGCTGACGTAAACGCAATTCTTAATTTGTAAGATCAGCAATAAAACCCTGGAAAACCGCGCCTAACAACGTCATAGTGCCCAGATATTTCTTAACCAATTAAATTTGGAGTAACACCCATTAGTTAGTATCGCGACCTGGTAGAAATAATGTGAATTAACGGCCTTTATATAGCGGGAGCGCCTAAAACAAGCGGCTTTTTTTGACCTAACACTTGCCTAATAAAATGCTGCCCAAATAAACGAACTTTTAAAAAGAAAGCGTCAAGTTCCAGGGACCTGGTTTCTCCCAAAGATCTGCCAAAAAGGATTAATAAACCAGGCCCCCAGTGAAAATACTGTGTCGTTATTTGTCTCTCAATCACACCTCATGATTCAACAACAATAACGGCTTATCGATGGTAAAACACCAAAATCTTTCCCGGCCATTCGGACGATTGACTCGGCGCGATCTCCAAAGTCTTTCCCCGGCACCTACAAAGCTTGACGCGACGGATCTATGAGTTGTATCGCCCGAAGTCCCGCAGCTCTCCACGACTACAGTACATGAATTCCCTCTCCTCGGATCGGATGGTGACGGAACTCCCACGAACGTAAGGCCAAGACTCGGGTTCCTTACAAAGAGTCGGCAGGATAAAAACCTGACAAGCGAAACGAAACCTGGATGAAAAAGCGCTCTGCTTCCAGGAACGTGACGGCGGATACAAGCGGTACCAGATGTCCTCTCAGTCCGAAGACTAGCCGGAATACGGCATGATCTTTCGCCAAGACGCGATAAATACGGCTGTGTGGTGTAACGTGACTGTCGTTCTACAACCCCTGTGACTGCGCCGCGCTCCGCGATCAGCTGTGCAAGGATTTTGTTTCAAAGGGAAAGGAGAAGTATCGCGGATCGAACTCCGATAGTTTGAACATTTAAAGAGAAAAAAGAAAGGACAGAATGTGCGCGTTTATTTTTATTTATTTTTTTTCCCGCTCCATTTGTTTTCTATCAATCGCGGATTATTGTTCCAGGTAAGATGTTTTATTTAATATGAAAAGTTAGAAGGAGCAAATTCAGGCATTTTATTGGAAAAAAAAAAAAAAAAAAGTAAAGTTGATTTTTTTTTGTTTGTACTTTGTGTTTTTATAAAAGTTATTTTTAGTATGTAGTTAAGATTTTAATCATAGAAAAAGAACTGTGAACTAAGAATGAACATGATAAAATATTTTTATTTTATTTTAAATTTTTGCTGTAAAGTTCGTTTTGCATTTGTTTAGTTCTGCTCCTTTCAAGTTGAAAAAGATAAATAAAAATTATCTTTTAAATTAAGATTCATAATTTGAGTTATAAAAAATGATTTAAATATCAGGTTATTATTATTTTACTATTATATTTGGAATTATTTAATGTTATTTTTATGTGTTACTATGTTGGAATATATTATGATTTTGTGAGATTTTATTTGTAAACATCATGAGTACTACCCCACAATCAGAGAAAGTAGGCGACCCCCCAAAAAATGATGATGTGGTTCCCGAGACTCCGGAAAAGGAAATTAATGCAGCAAATTCTCAGTCCTCAGGTAATAGTGAAGGCACATGTCGAAAAGATCCCGAAATTGTGCCATTTTCTCCGGACTCGAAGATGTTATGGATTCCGTGGCTGAGATACTTTGAGTCAGTTTGTGTCGAGGAACACAAGGATGATTTGTGGAAAATCCGCAACATCCAAAAGTATCTAAAAGATACCGCGCTTACCTTATATATCAACTGTCTTCATGTCCTCCATTGGTCCGAGTTAGTGTTATTGTTCACTGAACATTACACTACTCCTGATACACTATCATTGACAGATTTCTCCCAGATCAAATTTAAATTTGGAGGTGACTTAAATGAATATTACCACCAAAAAACTAAAGTAGGACGCACTTTAGGTTTAGATCAGCGTTTCATTTTGGACGGTCTTACTGATGGACTGCCAGTAGAGATGAAACAGTTGGTAGTGACAAATGCGCCTGCTGATGTCAATGAATGGAGAGAATTAGTATTTAAATTAAGTAAATTGCAGTTAGAGCAGAAAGATAAAACAGACAGGAAGACTGAGCCCAACCCTCAGCATCCCCCTCAATATCGACAATGGAAACCTTTTAAATCCCACATTGACCATGGACAAAATTCCTACAGACCATGGAATTATCGTGTCCCAAACCAATCACCTCAATTTCGACATTTTAACCCAAACCCACAAAGAAATACATTCAGACCGATGCAACCAACTCCCACAAGATCTATGCAGACCGATCAACAACGCCCAAACCTACATTATCAGGCCACGTTGCCACCAACGCCGTGCCGAGTTTGTTTAAATGTGGGCATTTCGAATGCTTATCATTGGGTGCGAGATTGCCCTTTTCGTAAACAAACGCTGAATGTTACTGCCCTAGCACCAAATCCAAGTGTTTCAACCCATAATCTAGATCAGACTAATAATGAGTTTCCACAAAATACAGAAGAGAGCCAATGACAATTAATAATACCCGGGTATATCAAAACACATAATGGATCCAAACAAAAAATGAACAATTGTCAAACAGCTACTCATGTGAAAAGTGAAGACTCATTACCATGTTTGATAGATACAGGTAGTTCTATCAGTGTAATGCCATACCATTTAGCCCATAAATTTAATCTAAAAATATCTAAAGTTCAAAAGAGTATTTCAGTCGCACAAACTCAAGGTGTTCTAGCTTTGAAAGAAAAATGCCTTGTCAGTTTGCAATTAGGACAAATAACTCAAACCATTGAACTGTTTATAATTCATAACTCTTTACCATATGTTTTAATTGGGCTACCCCATTGTGAATTGTTTAGATTAAATATTGATTGCTCTAAAATGCAAATCCATCAAAATAACAAAAAAATATCACTTATGCGTAATATTTCAAAAAAATCATCCCACCATACTTTGCATTTGTCAAAACCATATATCCACCCGCTAAAAGCAGAGATCCAAAATGCAGAGATATTTGAAGAAAATTTTAACCGGAGTTGTTTGAAACTTCTGACCATGGGCCCAAAGTTCAGTTGGCTAAAGAACAACTACCTGCTCTTCTCGCCAAATATGTCTGTATTTTTGCAAAAGATAAGTACGATGTAGGCTGTGTGAATATAGAACCCCAAAGAATCCATTTAACCTCTGACCTTCCCGTTTCACTTAGGGCTTACCGTACATCACCCAAAGAAGAGGAAGAAATCCGAAACCAAGTCCAAAATTTGTTACAGGCAGGAATCATTAAAGAGAGTTGTTCCCCTTATTCGTCGCCTGTCACTTTAGTTTACAAGCGCGAAGAAGGGAAGAAAACTCGTTTATGTGTAGATTTCAGAAAATTAAACGCTATTACCAAGACAGACGCAGAACCCCTACCCCGAATTGATACCCTTTTGGATAAATTAGCACAAGCTAAGGTCTTTTCCACTCTCGATTTGGCCAGTGGATATTGGCATATACCTATCCACCCTCGAGACACCGAAAAATTGGCATTTGCGACCACTTTCGGTTTATTTGAATGGTTGCGATTACCTTTCGGATTAAAAAACGCACCTGGGATATTCAACCGCACACTCCGAAGAATCTTTAATAAGTACAAAATTAATTTTGCCTGTAGTTATTTTGATGATGTTATTGTATTTTCTCAAAATGAGGAAGAACATTTGATGCATTTAGAGACATTATTTAATATTTGTGTCCAAGAAAATCTCAAATTAAAGTTATCAAAGTGTAATTTTGTTAAATCAACAATTAATTTCCTTGGTTATGAAGTTTCTAATGGATGTATTACCCCTGACAATCCAAATGTAGAAGTTATTAAGAAATTAAAACCACCAACCAATGTAAAAGAGTTGCAACGCTTTTTGGGATCTATTAATGTCTATAATAAATTTATTCCTAAGTATGCCGAAATTAGATATCCTCTCAACCAATTGTTAAAGAAAAATGTCCCCTATGTATGGGACCAAAATTGTCAATATTCTTTTGAGAAACTAAAACAGGCTTTGATTGAAAAACCTATCTTAAGATTGTTTGATACCAAAGTGCCTTGTGAACTGTTTGTAGATGCCTCAAGGCTTGGAGTAGGGTGTGTTGTGAAACAGGTAGATGAAAAGGGAAAATTACACCCAATAGCATATCACTCTAGAAATCTTCGAGATTATGAAAAAAATTATGCAATAACGGAATTAGAATGTTTGGCAATTGTGGATGCCTTGGATAAATTCTATCATTATTTACATGGTCAAAAATTTGTCATTCATACGGACCATGCGGCACTTACCTGGCTCAAAAATGTTAAAAATTTAAGAGGTCGTCTTTTCCGCTGGTCTCTCAAACTTAGTATGTTTGACTATGAAATCAAATACCAAAAGGGCTCCACTAATGTTGAAGCTGATATGCTATCAAGACAACCTGTTTCTGAAAATGTACACCATGTTATACATCTCCTTGACTTGAATGAAGTAAGAGACAGCCAGAAAAAGGAAAATGTAACAGCAGATGGTAAAAAATACACTGAAGTAAATGATGTTGTTGTAATTAAAAAGAAAAGTTTGTATAAGATTGTTGTCCCCATGTGTTTACGGTTACCCCTCTTAGAAAAAACCCACACCCAATTTGGCCACCCTGGTATTTATAAAATGATAAATTTAATTTCCCCACAGTATTATTGGCCTAATATCAATCAGGACATTGAAAATTTTGTAAAACATTGTCATACATGTCAAATAAACAAAAAATGTAAACAAAAAAGATTTGGCATGTTACAATTGATGCCCCCAACAGATATACCTTTTGAATGCTTGGCATTGGACTCTGTTGGCGGATTTAATTACTACAATTCTACGAAAAAATATTTGCATTTGGTGGTTGACCATGCAACTCGCTATGTGTGGGGTTTTCCTTCAAAAAGTGTAATTACTGAAACTTATACAAACATTTTGAAACAATTATTTCAACTACAAGTACCAGAAAAATTGTTAACTGACAGAAATGGAGCATTTACCGCTTCCAGATTTAAGAGATTTCTTCGTACTTACAATGTTAAACACAGATTGACAAGTAGTCACCACCCCGAAACGAATGGAAAAATTGAACGCCTAAATCAGACTATTGTAACCAGATTAAAGTGTAAAGTTAATTCTTCTTTTAAGAAAGTACCCTGGACTAAACTGTTAGATGAAGTCTTAGTTGAATATAACAATACTCCTCATTCTGTAACTCAATTTACCCCTAGTTATTTATTGTTAGGAAAATTGCCATATGATCCTCCTTTGCCAAATAATAGTTATTATCCTCCAGTTGATGAAGCTAGAAAATTGGCTAAAGAAAGAACAATTGCTTACCATAAGAAAAATAAAGTCCGCTATGATGCTCGTTTCCTTCCTGTAAAGTTTAAAGTTGGTGACCTTGTAATGTATGAAGAATTTCATTATCCTAATACCCGTAAATTAACTTCCCCATATTCTGGACCATACACCATTCTAAAACAACTTTCTGAAGTCACTTTTGAAATTGATAAACCCAGCCCACATTTTAAGAGAAATTCTGAAATTGTCCATTCATCCAAGTTAAGATATTACCATTCTCCTCAAAATCTCAAACTCAACCATGAATAAAACCCCATCTATCTCCTTCATCTTTCAATTTTTTATTTTTGCTATTCTATCGTCCCTCTATCATTAGTATTTGGAAGAGGACCCAGCTGGATGTTTAACCCTCAACCCCCAGCGGTAAAGGATGAAAGTTACAGTTTAAAAGCACTGTTAATTTTTTTTAATGTTATTAGTATATGATGAAATGTGTTACGTCAATAAGGGTCCTCCGCTCCTTGACCACCCGTCTTTAGCCGTACTGTTTTCCCAGATTCTCTTTCCAGGTTGAACGGAGAATCTGGCAAAACTGCTTCGCTTGCCCTTTGTAGGTGAATGTCAGTTTCCCACTTTCCTTTTCTATAGTGCAAGGGGCATGTTTTTTTGGGATGACCTTTCACCACAAAGTATTGAAACCCATCTCCCACTAACACTGGGCATGGTGAAAATTATAGCAAATTTATATTTTTACTTAGTAGCTATAGTTTTCAGAGGTCTGACATTTTTGTATTTTGGAGTTAGTCTCGAATTAAGCCTAAAACTGGATACTGTACATAGTTAGAAAAGATGCAACCTAAGAATTAAGTAGAAAAAGAAAAAAAAAAGTTTTTATAGTATTATAATTAGTATTATGTTATATGTGTTTTATTATATAGTGATTATATTATATAGTGTTAAAATTGTGTTGTGTTGTAATTACTTTTGGTGATATTTCAGTGTCAGCATACAGTATTTTCAGAAAAAATGTGCATTTATTATACAATTGTATTTTGCTGATAATATTGAAGATCATATTTTTTGAGTATTTTGCTATTTGTACCCATGTTTAATGTCAATAACTTGTGTGTGTTTTAGTATCTTATTTTTGAATATTTGATTATATTATATAGTATTCCAATTTTGCATAAAGAATGTTTCCAAAGGACTTTCCTTCATAAAAACTTTCAACCAAAGGAAACATCACAGACATTTAGAAAACTGTTTAGTGGAAAAAAAAAAAAAAAAAAAAAAAGTTTATTTTTTAAATGTTATGTATTTTAGTCAATATGTGTTTCATTATTTTAAGTGTTGATATTTTGATTAATGTTTCTTTTTGTTGTCCTTCTCGAGAATGTCCCTTAAATGCTGCAGCATTTCCATAGCATTATTCATCACACATTATCAGTACCATTATTCATAACATTATCTGTAGCATTATCCGTCACAATGTCAGTACCATTATTCATCACACATTATCAGTGCCATTATTCATAGCATTTCCATAGCATTATCAGTAACCTTATCCGTAATATTATCAGTTACATTATCTGTAGTATTAGCATTAGTGTTCATGTTATTCAATGCCAAAATATTGACAAATCTTTTGTTGTAATATAGTGTTTTTTATGTAAAGAATAATGTTTTCATATAACCTTTTTCATGTAACCTGTAAATAATGTAGAAACTAGGTCCACCTGGCTTGACGTTCTAAAACTGAGGAAAAAAAAAAAAAAAAAAAAAAACCCACTTAATAATAAAGAAGAAACCCAGGTAAAATATTTAGGGGAGCTGAGACCCACAGACCTTGCAAGCAAGATCTGTGGCTCTTGTTTTAGTGGGGGGGGGGGATATGAAAGGATAAAACCTATAGCCTTTTTAAAATTTAAAATTTAAATGCCCCTTCTTGTAACCTTAATTCTAATACTTAAAGCTAGTTTGCCCCTGTTAATGTTCTTTCCCAACCTAACATTTATTACTCTCAGAGATGATTTTTGGATGTTCTTTAAGATTAAAAAAGCTGACGTAAACGCAATTCTTAATTTGTAAGATCAGCAATAAAACCCTGGAAAACCGCGCCTAACAACGTCATAGTGCCCAGATATTTCTTAACCAATTAAATTTGGAGTAACACCCATTAGTTAGTATCGCGACCTGGTAGAAATAATGTGAATTAACGGCCTTTATATAGCGGGAGCGCCTAAAACAAGCGGCTTTTTTTGACCTAACACTTGCCTAATAAAATGCTGCCCAAATAAACGAACTTTTAAAAAGAAAGCGTCAAGTTCCAGGGACCTGGTTTCTCCCAAAGATCTGCCAAAAAGGATTAATAAACCAGGCCCCCAGTGAAAATACTGTGTCGTTATTTGTCTCTCAATCACACCTCATGATTCAACAACAATAACGGCTTATCGATGGTAAAACACCAAAATCTTTCCCGGCCATTCGGACGATTGACTCGGCGCGATCTCCAAAGCCTTTCCCCGGCACCTACAAAGCTTGACGCGACGGATCTATGAGTTGTATCGCCCGAAGTCCCGCAGCTCTCCACGACTACAGTACATGAATTCCCTCTCCTCGGATCGGATGGTGACGGAACTCCCACGAACGTAAGGCCAAGACTCGGGTTCCTTACATATATACATTCAATTTTGTAAGATATCTTCTTCCTATAATCTTATATAAATTAATTCTGTTAGACCAAAACAAATTTAATTAAGTATATACGGGGGTCCATGGGGGTCAATGGGTACCGACAAGCTTGCAGCTACCTCGCGTGAAATTGACTATCGATAAAGGTTAAAATTCAATACTTGTGTTAGTAGCCAGTGGCCAGTAGAGGCTGAATGTTTAGTAGCCACTATTGTCAAGTTAGTGGCCACTAATTACTATCAGGGATGCCACTGAGAAGTAATTATCGTGTAAAGGAAAAATTTACGACATTTTTCACAACATTTATGCTCAGATTTTGTGAATTACATTGTATTGGATATTGCATTGACATATTTCTTATGTTAAGGGATCACAGTGCCTAGAAATTGGTCAAAATATAGATTTTCTTTTTTTTTTTTTTAATATTAACTGAAAGCTTCTCTAATTGTGAAAGTTTCGACACCTCATTTTTATCAACACGACAATTATATTATCATTGTAAGTTATGTAAATAGATCCAGCACAATGACCCATATAAATAAAAGCCTTAAATTGATTTTTATATTTTGCTTATTTGAAAAATACTAAGGCTTTTTTTCTTCCTAATTAAGATAGAGGTTTGATTTTTTTTTTTTTTTTTTTTTTTTTTTTTTTTTTTTTTTTTTTTTTTTTACTTGTTTTCCGTGGTGTATTTAATATTTTTGTATATGGATTTAACATTCAAATTTATAGTTATTAAAAAAAAAAAAAAAAAAAAAAAAAAAAATTGAGAGTTTGTTGAATTGTTTCAAAGGACTGGTGTCCCTTTAAAATATTTTATAGCATTTTCTATAATAAATACACTGCATTTTTCGTTTTTTTTTTTGATGGAATTTGCAGTTTTTTCGCCATTTTTTGAAGAGATCTGCAGTTTTTTCGCGAACTTT
Organism: Maratus speculifer; assembly: GCA_964019185.1. Lineage (NCBI taxonomy): Eukaryota > Metazoa > Arthropoda > Arachnida > Araneae > Salticidae > Maratus > Maratus speculifer. The sequence continues at coordinate 310,254,412 of OZ025289.1, forward strand.
TGACGGGATCAGCCCCCCCCTTTTTTTTGGTGGTCTTTTGAAGAAGTTTTGCAGTTTTTTCGCGATCTTCCGGGGAAGTTTTGCCTCTTTCCGCGATCTCTTAGAGAGTTTGCCGTTTTTTTGCGATCCTGATCCGAAATTCTTTTTGAGAAGTTTGTCATTTTTTCGCGATTTTTGAACAAAATTTGCTGTTTATTAGCGATTTTTTGACGAAATTGCCATTTTTCGCATTTTCTGACAGAATTTGCCATTTTTCGCAATTTTTTTTGAAGAAAACTGCCTTTTTTCGCGATCTTTCGACGAAATCTGCCGTTTTTTCGTGATCTTTTGGAGAAGTTTTGCCATTTTTTTGCCATCTTTTGGAGAAGTTTTGCCGTTCTTTTGCGATCTATCGGAGAAGTTTGCTTTTTTTTCCGTGATCTTTTGGAGAGTTTGCCGTTTTTTCGCGATCTTTTGGAGAAATTTATCGTTTTTTCGTGATTTTTGAATGAAATTTGCTGTTTATTAGCGATTTTTTGACAAAACTACCATTTTTCCGCATTTTTTGACAGAATTTGCCGTTTTTCGCAATTTTTTTTGAGGAGAACTGTCTTATTTCACGATCTTTCGACGAAATCTGCCTTTTTTTTTCGACATCTTTTGGAGAAGTTTTGCCGTTTTTTCACGATCTTTTGCCGGTTTTTCAGGATATCATATTTCGGGACATTTTCATCATTTCTTGCCGAAATTTACTTTTTTTTTCGCAATTTTTTACCAAAATTTGTCGAAATCCTTTGATTAAATTTGCGTTTTCCCGCGATCCTTTGACGAAATTAGCGATTGTTCTTCGAACGATTGGCGAAATCGGTTATTTTCGGCGACCATTTGTCGAAAGTTGCAATGTATTTTATGTCTTAATTTTCAGATTTATGACCGATTTTTTTTTTTTTTTTTTCGGAAATGATTGATCGCCATTTTGTTGATCAGATGCATAACATAAAGTCGCCAATTTTTTACATTTAGTCGCCCTGTGGCCGGTGGCGACCGTGAATTTTAACCTTTAACTATCGACTTGATATTCTCCGTGCGCCGAAGGGGACACACGTGGAAGTTCATTGACAAGGGTCATGAAACTTTTTAGGGTCATTGAAACTAAAATATATTTAGGATATGAAAGTTAAGGGGGGAAAAGGCATTAGTTAATTTCAAATAAAATTTTTAGTATACATGATGAATATAAATTGTGAAATAAAAAAGTTTTACTGTATAAATCTAAATATATAAACATTTTTTACAGTATTATTCGGCCAAGGCCGAATAATAGACTTAATATTCGGCCAAAGCCGAATATTCGGCAGATAGGCCAAAAGGGCCAAATATTTGGCTTCGGCCGATTAATCGTTGCATCTCTACAACGAACGCAAAAAAAAAAAAAATATCACGATTATCGTCAAAATATTATGATAACACGATTTTCGTTAAAAAGCGAATGCAAAAAACGTGAATTTATCAAAGAAACGCATTAAAAAAACGAATATCGTCAAAAAATCACAATAATGAACTCAAAACACTCGAATTTTGTCAAAGAAACATGCGAAAACGAATACCATAAAAAAAATCACAATAATAAACGCAAATACCGTGAAAAAATCGCGATAATGAACGCTAATACCATAAAAAAAATCATGATAACGAACACAAATTTTGTCCAAAAATCGCAAAAGAGGAAAAAAATGCACATTATGTCAAAGGATTTTGGAGAAAATGTATAATATTAGTTTCAGGAGAGTCCCCCACCCCCTTTTTTTTTTTTTTTTTGAAAATCTGTTGTGAATTTCAGTTTTTATATTTTGAATCAAGTGTGCTAGTCCTTGAATAAGCATTTTTTTTTTTTTTTTTTATATCTTAATTCTACACAAATAATGTTTTTTTATTAAAGTTTATTTATGTCGTTAGTTACAAAAGTGCTTAAACATAGTTGGACTTATATAGCTAACTACAAACTACATACGCACATTACATATAACTTTGCTGTTAACTTAATTTAAAAAATATTGGAAATTAGTATCTCAAGTTTATTCCAAACAATATAAATTAAAATATTTTTATTTAGTTCATATATTACTTATTTATTCTTTTTATTAAATATTCAGTGACATAAATGTCCTTACTGGCTGCTAAAGAAATTATTCTCGCTAGTCAATAACTGGCTACTAAAAATCAACCTACTGGCCAGTGGCCACTAAGCAAAATTCTTTATTTTCACCTTTATTGAGCAGTAAGCAATTGCTTTAATGCTGAATTACAACTAGAAATTTGGAAAAATTGCATTTTTAAATAAGAAAACACAATTTTTTAAACATTTTTTCTCAAAGCTATAAAAGTAAAACTTAATTAAACTTTAGGTGAGATATAATAATCCCACATTTACTCGCTTATACTGCACACGCGTGCATAATGCGCACCCTGTACTTTAAAAAATGGTGAATTTTCTTAATCTCGTATATAACGTGCACCGTAAATTTGATATGCAAATTAATAAATAACTGGGTGAATCGCAGTTTACTCTCCTTTGCCAATCTCCTGTGATAACTGTGCCAATCCCGTTGTATCGGGCCGCTCCTCGTACGTCACAAAATATGGCAATTCTAAGATTTCTCTTGAGAGAGCAGTTGATGGTTTATTATATGTTTGGAGGTGCTGGTTTAAACTCCTTGTTTTGTAAATTGCTTTTTTATTAGATGAAGAGGAGAATCAGGGAGCAATTTGAATTTTTTGGAAATACGTTATTAATGTTGCAATTGCAATGGATTTCACGTATAAAAGTTGTCTAGTGCAGTCGCGTTGCATGATTTCTATTATTTGTTTTCTCATCTCGTATATTTTGAAACAAGTACCGATCTGGATAAATGCGTGACAGGTGAGAATAAATATTCGATTGTTTATTTTTCTCTTTTTTTTACCTGTATTTTTGAGCTTTGATTGAATTATATATGAAAGAGAGGCTGATTGTTTCAAGATATGAATGACTAAAAATGATAGATTGAGTGATGCTTTTGAATGACATCCTAGAGTAGAAGATAAAATTATGAATAAAAAAAAAACGGGGGGTTCAGGGGGGCGGTAGGCAGGGTTGCCGGCTTTTAGCCGGGCCAAAAAAAGCCGGCCGGCTTTTTTTGGTTTTATCCACTTAAAAAAAGCCGGCTAAAATTGAAAAAAGCCGGCTTTTATTTTTAAAGTGTTAATTTGTATCTAATCCATATTAAACGTGGACTGATTTATTTTTAATACATTTTTAATTATTTACTACTAAAAAAGTGATAAATTTCTATTTATTTTTTCAAATAAATATGTCTTTATAACTGCCAGAAGTCAACTATGAATGCATTATGTCTGAAAAATATAAATCTTGGAAAAAAGAAAATATACTCAAAAAATGTTTTTTAAACTTCTATATTCCATTAGTTCTTATATTACACATTCTTAAGAATTGTATTTAATTCAATTATGACAAAATTAAACACATCAAATCATTCATGGAAACGTTCTTACAGGTCATTATGTAAAGATTAAGTCATAAAATGAACAATGTTAAAAGAGAAATTAGGAAGGATTCAGTATTTGAGGAGAGTTTAATACATAATAACATAAAATTAAAACAACAAAAAATGTTCTAATAAAATTTGTTGAATTAAAATTTTGAATAGCTCTTTGTTATTTAATAGTGCATATATGCCCACTTGCATGAATTAATATATTCATGCATATGCTAATTGTGAATATATTATGAAATAATGCATATGTTGGATTCTAATCGCCCATGACATCATACCGATTTTATATTACATCACTATGTGCATGATTGGCTATCTTATCAAAGATTTCTATTGGTTCTCTTATTAAGAGTCACTATTGGTTAATCTAGAATCCTAACTAAAACCTATAAATATATGTGTTTTCCATTATGTTCTGTTCTGCTCTCTCTTGCTTGTACTCTGTCATGACCTACTGTAAATAAACTCCTTCGATCCCATATCAACGCAGGGTCTTTTTCGTTCTGAAACCACAGCAGAGTGTGGTTCGTACTTACTTAGTGTTTTTCTGCGTTGAACGGAAAAGTGGGTCAGGCAAAATTTATTGCCATAGAGTACTTATGCTACTTTCGTCTGCGGTGTTTTAAACGATGACTGAAAACAAGGATTATTCGGTCGCTCCGTTTGATGGAAATAATTTCCAAATATGGAGCAGAAGAGTAACTGCGATTTTTGCGGCGAAAGAACTTGATGTTTTCTTGGAAAAGGAAGCAGATCCAGCAAAAGCTCCAGAAGTGATTAAAGCGAAAAAGGCTTACGCTTTATTATTATCGCTTTTAGAGGATAGGATTTTATCTTCTCTTCAAAAGGAAGATACCGCATGTAAAATCTGGAAATCCCTGCAGGCAACGTATGAACTTAAAGGAGCCATCAATCAAATACTGACACGGAAAAGACTGTCCACAATGAAAAAGAATAAAGATATTACAATGAGACAGCATATTGACGATGTTTTGAAATTAATTACTGACTTAAGGATATCTGGTGCTCAGGTGAGTGACATTGATACAATTGTTTACATTTTAATGTCTTTGCCGAAGGAATTTGAATCCGTCAAAGTTGCGTTAGAAAATCAACCTGATACTAACCTGACTCTGGAATTTGTTATGCAAAGACTAATTGATGCTGAAGCATTAATGAGTGAATCCAGAAATACTACTAAATCATTTAATGATAATATTGCTTTTATGTCGGCACAGAAAAAACTCTTTTGCAATTTTTGCAAAAAGAAAGGCCACACCTCAAAATTTTGTAGAATGAAAACGGTCAAATGTTACAATTGTTCAAAAATAGGTCACTATAAAAAATTTTGTAAAAATAAACCAGAAACGCAGATGGATGAAAAACAGTCAGCTTTTGAAATATCTTTTATGACTGGAAACACAAATAATTGGAAATTTATCATAGACTCAGGTGCGACATCACATATGTGTTCTATCAAAGAATGGTTCACTTCTCTTAAACCTGCAACTGGGACAATTAAATGTGCTTCAAAGGCAGCAGTGTTAAATGTGGAAGGTACTGGAAGTATAAAGGGTACAATATCTGAGAATATATGCATAACTTTAAAAGATGTATTATATGTACCGAATCTAAACGGACAATTAATTTCTGTCAAGAACATAGAAAAAGCAGAATTTTCTGTGATATTCAAGAATGAAGAAGTATTTATCGAAAAAGATAATAAGAAAATGCGCTTCGGTCATCGGGATATTCATGGACAGTATATAAGTTATTTCACTCCATCTAATGAAAGTGCTTTGACGTCAACGTACGATAAGGACTTATGGCACAGAAGACTTGTACACCCCTGTAACCAGCCACTGATTCATTTGGGATTACCTACCCCTTCATCATTTTGTGAAATTTGTGCTCGTGCAAAACTCAGTGCAACACCAGCTGGCAAAGGTCCGAGAAACAGAGAAAAAGAACCAATGTTGATGATTCACACGGATACTTGTGGACCCATATTTCCTGAAACTATTGGAGGTGAGAAATATTTTCTAACTATTACTGATGATTTTTCGCGATTTACTGAAGTTCGATTACTTAAAAAGAAAAGTGATGCAGCTCGTGAACTAATATCGTTTTGTAAATTAAATCCTTCCGTTAAGAAAATTAGATGTGATAATGCAAAAGAATTTATAGAGGGAGAACTTTTAAATTTTACAAATGAAGTGGGTATAAAAATTGATCCAGCTCCCCCATATACTTCATATTTGAATGGAATATCTGAGCGCGTTAATAGAACTCTCTTGGAAAAAGGGAGGGCAATGCTATATGAATCCAATTTGCCTAAGAGCTATTGGGGTTTAGCAGTACTAACTGCAGCTTATCTTAAAAATAGATTGCCAAGTAATTCTATTGATAATGATACTCCATATTATTTGAAATATAATAGCAAACCAGATTTGAAAAATCTCAGAGTATTTGGCTGTGACGCCTATGCACTTGTACCTACTAACTTAAGAAAGAAATTAGATGAAAAATGCAAGAAAATGATATTTGTAGGCTATACTTCAATGGGATATCGACTACTGGATCCCACAACAAATCGGATAACTGTTTCTAAAAACGTTAAATTCAATGAAGAAAAGAAAAATTCAGTTAATTTTAAACATACAACTGAAAATATTGAGGAAAATTATCCGGAATCTAAAAATCAAAATGATGAAAGTAAAACAGACTCTGAAACTTTAGTGCAAACAAAACTTGAAAACGATAAAAATTCAATTAATGAAAATATTATAAGATCCTCTTCTAGAGAAAAGAAACAACCCATAAGATATCCAGAGCCAGAAATATATGAAGCAATGCTCGCTCAAGAAGAAACTTTAACTTTTGATGACATTTCCTCTTTGCCGTACAGTGAAAAACAAAAATGGGAACTAGCCATGGACGATGAAATGAAATCCATTAAAGAAAACGATGTCTGGGACTTAGAGGAATTACCATTAGACAGAAAAGCCATCTCTTGCAAGTGGGTGTTACGTAGGAAAAGAGACGGTAAGTATAAGGCAAGGCTGGTAGCTCGCGGGTTCATGCAGGAAAAAGGAATAGACTATACTCAGACATTTTCACCGGTTATAAACATGCCTGCCTTGCGTTTCATATTAGTTATTATGTTGAATGAAAATTTAAATGTTTATGTTTTGGATGTTAAAACTGCTTTTTTAAATGGTGAATTAAATGAAGTTATTTATATGGATCAACCCAAGGGGTATGATGATAATAGTGGTAGGAAATGCAAACTTAAAAAGAGTTTGTATGGCCTAAAGCAAGCCCCACGACAATGGTATGAAAAATTTCAAAATTTTGTAATTAAACTGGGATTTAAACAACTTAATTCTGAACCTTGTATTTTTGTAAGAGATGAAAACTCTAAGAAAATTATAATGGCTTTGTACGTTGATGATCTTTTAATTTCCGGTTCAAATGTTAGAGAAATTAATGTTATTATTGATATGTTATCTAAAGAATTTCAAATGTCAAAATCAGAAAAAGTGTCAGAATTTCTAGGTATTCGAATGGAATTTACTCCAGAAGGACTGTTTTTAGATCAGGAACATTACATTTTAAGATTGTTGAAAAAGTACAATATGCTTGATTGTAATCCTTGTTCTGTTCCTATTGAACCTAAATCAACCCCTGCTATGTTTGAAAAAGGTAATGCTTTTAATGGGCCTTATCACGAACTAATAGGGTCTTTATTGTATTTAGCTTATGTATCCAGACCAGACATTTCATTTGCAGTCAATTGCTTAAGTCAACTCCAGGAACATCCTACTGATGTTGCCTGGAATGCCTTAAAGAAAATATTGAGATACTTGAAAGGTACTGTAAAATTAAAAATAAACTACAAAAAGGGTAATTTAGATGATTCGGATTTGTCTATATATGTAGATGCAGATTGGGGGTCAAACTCAATTGATAGGAAGTCTGTGTCTGGTTACAAAATAATGTTTTGTAACTGTCCTGTATTATGGTGTGTAAATAAACAAAAGACTGTTGCTCTTTCAACCACAGAAGCTGAAATAATTGCTCTGTGCAAAGGTATTCAAGACATTTTATGGATGAAAAATATTGCCTGTGAAATTGTAAGTATTAAAAATGTTTTTGTGTATGAAGATAACCAATCATGCATCAAATGCATAACTAATGAAAATAACTATGGGAGAATGAAACATATTGATATAAAACTGAAATTTATCCGTAATGTTATCAGAGAGAATCAAATTAAAATAGAGTATATTTCGACTGATAATCAAATTGCTGATATGATGACAAAATCTTTGCCTAAAGCTAAACTCCAAGCACTTTTACTCCAATGTAATATGAAAATATAATGTAAGATGCGATTAAGGGAGGGTGTTGGATTCTAATCGCCCATGACATCATACCGATTTTATATTACATCACTATGTGCATGATTGGCTATCTTATCAAAGATTTCTATTGGTTCTCTTATTAAGAGTCACTATTGGTTAATCTAGAATCCTAACTAAAACCTATAAATATATGTGTTTTCCATTATGTTCTGTTCTGCTCTCTCTTGCTTGTACTCTGTCATGACCTACTGTAAATAAACTCCTTCGATCCCATATCAACGCAGGGTCTTTTTCGTTCTGAAACCACATAACTTGAAATACTATTTTCAATAGTGAGAAATGGTGTTTTTTTATATGTATGATTTTAAATGTTTATAGGGAATAAAACATGACATTTTAATAACTCTTAAAATTAGTTAAGTAATAAAACAAGTAACCATACTCCTCTTTAATTTTATAAAGCAGTAAAAATAAAAAAACAAGGGTAGGATTAATGGTCAATGTAAATCAGAAAAAGCACTTGGTATGGCCATTTTATAATTTAGCTGACATATTTTCAATTCTGACTATAAACCACTGGCAACTCCATCAATGTGTTATTCTAGTATTAATATCTTCATTATTGAAAAATTAGGTTATAACATAATCCAATTTCTCATAATGAATCATAATTAAAATCCCAAATTTTCATTTTAATAAATAAATTTATTAAAGTCAAAGTGAATTAAACATCATTAAAATTATTTAAAAGACACTTAAAAATGTATAGATTTTAATTAAAAGGCTTCACTTTATAAAAGCCAATTATGGCCAAAAAAGGCCAATTTTGGCCAAAAAAAGCCGGCTAAAATCAATAAAAGCCAACCGGCCTGGCTTTTTTTTAATTTTAGCCGGCTTTTTTTGCAACCCTGGCGGTAGGCCCCCTAATTAAGAAAAAAAAAAAAGGCCATCTGATTAAAAAAAACTACAACATTGTTTTGCTACTCTTACTGTTAACAAACATTCTTTTTTAATAATTTGGGTAAGTAAAAAATTTGTTTTTTGGTATGTTTGATAAAATGTATTTTAAAATATATTAAATGTATCTTTAAAAAATGTATTTCGAAAATTTTTTTAACTTTTACTCAAAAATACAGGTTAAAATAAGAGAAAAATAACTGACCAAATACTTATTCTCACATTTTAACATTTGTCTAGATAGGTACTTGTTTAAAAATGTATGAGAAGATAAAACGAATAATAATTTTGTGTACTCTCTCTTGGAGATGTTGCAGCTCCGGGAGTTAGTACGAAAAAATGTGCCATCTGGCGATTTTTGAAAATCGCGCCAAGAAGAAGAGACAACTGCGATCCAAATAACTAAATTAATTTCAGTAAAGAAAATCGAAACAAATATTACATTCAGGCAGAAAATAAGGCGAATGCACTTTTAGATTTCCAGTAGGGACTGAATGATGGCAGTGAGAATTGCTAATTAGCGTTTAAGTAATGTTACTAACTCTGTTGTATAAAAAAGTGCAAGGAGTGAAAAAAAGATGCAGTATTACTTCAATTAAGTAAGATTTTCCGAGTGATTATGTGTTCTGTGAATACATTTCAAGATTCATATGTATATCATGTGATTACATCCAGCAGAAAAAAATTATTCCATGTATAACACGCACATAAGAGTTTAAACTTAATTTTTTGAAAAAAAAAAAAGTGTGCGTTATACACAAGTAAATACGGTAATACTTATAAAATTTTTACTGTTTAGTATTTTTAAACAAAAAAGTGGCCACAAGTTTAAAGAAAGTGACCACTTAAAAAACTAGTCCTACCGGTTAGTGGCCACTAATTAAATTTCTCAATTTTGCCCTATATCCTGTCTCTGATTGACAATCCAGTATTCTCCTCCAGTGAGGAAGATACTGTAATTTGATGTTGTAAGAAGAACATTATCAACCTACAATTTTTTTTTAGATTGTATACATCGTTTTACAGTGCTCCTATACCTTCCTGTTAGTGGGGAAGGTATGGGTCACAATTTGATATTTACAATTTCTTTAATTATAAAATTGTTTCTGTATTGTTTAAGAAGATTAGATAATGTTTCATTTTGTATTCGATAAATCAAAATGTTTGTTTTTCTGTCAAACAAAGCTGATTTTCTTATTTTTGTAACAAATGTCTCTTCTCCCCCCACTCTTCCCTACCAAACAAAAATAGTAATAATAATAATTATTATTATAGCACATGACACGAAGATTATGCTAATTCAGCCGGTAAGAAAAAAAAAGATCAATTAAATTTTGAAACCAAAATAACTGATATGTTTTTACCTGTGTGGGTCCGTAGATGTGCTTTCAAATGGGAACTTTTCCCATAAACTTTCCCACATCCAATGAATGTACATTGATGTGATTTGAGTCTTTTAATGGAATCTTTCTGTTGATTTTCTTCAATAGGTTCTTGCTCCATACAATTTAAGTCATTTAAAATTCGATTTATCATAAACTGACTAGATCCTACATTTGAATCTGTTAGCACACGACGACTTCTGGAAGCTAAAGTCATTAAACATTCTGCAGCAACAAAATCTGCAGATGTAAGAACACAATTCTTCATCTGTAAATATTTCAAAGAAATTAAATGATTTTATAAATAAACATTCATCCACCACAACTAACAATGCATTTCACTGGACATACACAGCCACATTGAATTTGGTTTAGAAGAAAACAGCGTGCGTTTTGTTGTGTTTCCTTGAGGTAAAATGGGCGTGGCTTTCACACTGACGTCAATATTTTTTTTTGCTGTTAATGATTGCCACTAACAAATACATAATATTATATTTTTTAGCAGTAGCTGCCAAACGTATATAAGTAATAGATACTTGACGTCATAAGTGCAAAAATAACTTTTTTATTGATACATTATTAGCTATTATTAAATCTAGCTATAAAAATTAACGTTTTAAAATTATATTTGTTTACCCGTTTACCAGTCGGGAAGGAAAAATTTTACAAATAAGAAATGGCATCAAGGTTTGTTTACAAATATTAGCATTTAGCTGTAATTTCGAATTTCAAAACTTTCGGTTTCGAAATTTAAAATTATTTATTATTTATTCGATCAAAGTCACAAAGGCTTCGGTATAGTTTAACGCTATGAATGAAGAAAAATACAGATTTTTAGTCGAATGGTTTGATGAAACTGTTAAAGTCAAAAGGAAGTTTTTGCTGAGTTTCTATCCGGCTGATTGTAGTGTTGATATGTATGATGTTATAGCAAAAAAAGTATTCTTGCGTAGAATAAAGTGTGACACAGTTCAACTTTCTGACTTGTTTCTTGGAAGTATAATTAATGTTTTATCTAGACAACTCCATATTATTGACTTTGGTGATAAAAAGACGTCTGAAAAATTTTCTCGCGATGTTGAAGCAACTGTTATTATTGTCAATGAATCCGGGTTTAGATATCTGGGTAAAATTATATCAGCTTTAGAAAAAAATAATCTTATCCTAAATAAAGGTAAGATGATTGACAAAGAAAAGACTGGGTTTAATTCTAGCTCTTTTTGCGAGCAATTGGAATCAAAATTTTTAGTTTTAGAATTAAGAGGCGAAAATGCTATTAAAATCTTGCGAAAACTCTTAAATCCTGGCGCACCTATTGAACGACCTTTATGTGCAGATTTTGGTGATCTTTCTCAACATTGTGTTGGTTCTTTGGATGAAACATCTGCGAAACAAGAAATAAAAATATTTTTTCCTTCATCTAGAGAAATTCACTGTAACACTGCAAAATTTGTAAATTCTACTTTATGCATAATTAAACCTCATGCCATCCGAGAAAAAACATCAGGAAGAATTATTCAAGATATCCTTGATGCTGGATTTACTATTTCAGCTCTAGAAATAGTTACATTCAGTTTGTCAACAGCATCAGAATTTTTGGACGTGTATAAAGGGATACTTGCTGAATACAAAGATATGGTAGCACAATTAATGTCTGGGCCATGCATAGCTCTTGAAGTAACAAGAAATGAAAGCTCAAAAGTAGCAATTGAATTTCGAACTTTTGTTGGACCTGCTGATCCTGAATTAGGTAGAAAATTAAGACCAGGCACTTTAAGAGCATCATATGGATCTGATAAAATAAAAAATGCTGTGCACTGTACTGATTTACCTGATGACACATATCTTGAATTAGACTATGTTTTTAAAATTTTATTAGCTTAATGATACATAATTAAACATTTTAACAAAATATCAAGATTTGATATTTTTGTCACAGTATCTTTAAAATAGTGAATTAGCTAAAATGAATTGAAATTATTTTCTTGCCCAGTGAGATATGTATCATGTATGTAATGTTATTAAAAGATTTTATCCTATTATTTAAATATCTGTAGAGACACTTATTGAAAAATAAATTTTTTACAGGTTTTAATTTCTTTCCAATTAATCAATGTATATATATATTTATAATTATAATGTTACTGTTCCATTATAGGCAGTGTTAAATTCAGAAAATTTTCTTCAGGAAAGATTTCTGCCACTGCGGGCAGAAAGGGAAGACATTTCATTGCTCCCGGGGGATGCCACCCTCTGAATTAAATAATGATTTACAAGAGCCTTTATCTGACAGAGAAAATGGTTTTGATGAGATAAGGAAATTTTTCATGCATATTTTGTGGCAATTGTTTCACTATTTATACAATTTATTCGATGTAAAGAGGCCATTTACTTATTTTTTATATACAAATGGAAGTAATTTGTTTATAGAAAACAGCAAAAGTAATACAGTAGACTCCCTCAAATCCGCACAGCATGGGACCAGAGGTTTTGTGGATTTTAGAATTTTGTGGATTTCTGGTCATTGCTTTGTTTACATTTTTAAAAAAATAATTTTAGTGTAATTAATAATGAAATCAAAAGTATAATGAATGCCTACAATATACTAAAATATTAAAATAAGTTATAAACTGAAATAATAAAAATTTAGATGTTTTTTAAAATGATTAAATACTAAATGGAAAGGTCAAGTTAATAATCAATAATGTACAATTAAATATTATAAAAGAGGAAATGTGTTTTTCCTAAATTATTCAATGAAACTTGCCTCATAAAGGTACATTACTAATTCACGTCAGGATCATAAAATAATGAAATTTTATTTCAGGTTTAGCCAGACTTAATAACTAAAAAAGCTTAATTAATACAGTACACTCCCTCAAATCCACACAGCTTGGGACCAGAGGTTTTGCGGATTTCTGGTCATTGCTTTGTTTACATTTTTTAAAAAGTAATTTGAATGTAATTAATAATGAAATCAAAAGTATAATGAATGCTTACAGTATGCTAAAATACTAAAATAAGTAATAAACTAAAATAATAAAAAATTAAACAGTTTTTTAAATGATAAAAATACTAAAAGCAAAGGTAAAATTAATAATCAATAATGTACAATTAAATATTATAGAGATGAAATGTGTTTTTCCTAAATTAGTCAATGAAATCAATGAAGCTTCACTCATAAAGGTGCATTACCAATTCACATCAAGATCATAAAATGATGAAGCTTTATTTCAGGTTTAGCCAGACTTAATAATTAAAAAAGCTTGATTAATACATAAATATATTTGGTAAGATAGTGATTACCAATGACTAGGGCTGGGCGATATACCGTAATTTCGTTATATATCGATATTTCTTTAAAACCGCAGTAATGATATTGAGATTCCAAGCCTTCCAATATATCGTTCCAAACGGTAGTTCATCCTTCTTCCGGAATTGATTACGGAGTTACGGAATTTCGAATCTATTTCTATCAGCGCGGAAGTTGGTTACTTTTGCAAATATTCGCGCCGAAATCGGAGCTTGCGTGATAATTGTAATTTTGTGCCGGTGTCGCGCACATACCGGAATATGGGCGAACAGTCTACTGTACCGCTTTATTCATCGAAGTTCGTTGGCTGGCTATTGTTTTCCTGATAGGTTGTATACAGTTTTTGCTGATGGAATACAGAATTGACATATTTTCAAGAAAGTGAGTACAATTTATAGATATTTCTTGTATGTTGGTTTTTCATTTATTAATAGTATTAATAAATACAGTCGACTCTCGTTAATTCGAAATCGAATTGTTCGAATCTTCGCTTAATTCGAACTAAACAGGAATTCCAGAAATTTTCAATGGCAGAATAACGTTAAAAAATTTCATTAATTCGAACTCATTTTGTCTTGACTTCGTTTAATTCGAACAAACTAGAATTCCGATTTTTCATTTTTCTTTTGTTTCTCACAGATTTCAGATCATTTGAATAACTTTTTTTTTTTTTTTTTTTTTTTTTTTTTTTTGTGAAAATTGTTCCGAACGAGTATACTAATAATCAAATTCATTTGATATCCACTTTCTTAGTGTCCCGTCTGTCCATCAGTGACACTTTAAATTTTTCTTCCATTGTGCTTGTTTCTTATCTTTTAATTAATTTATGTATTTATACATTCTAACTTAATATTAAGTCATATTCTAATGATAACAGACGAAATAAATTAAAAAAACACTATAACATTGATTCCTTTGTAATAATCCCATATTAAGCATGTTTTAATTTAATATTTTCCATAATTCGAACATTTCTTGTGATCCTGACGAGTTCCAATTAACGAGAGCCAACTGTAATTATATTATAACCCATATTATTCTACATTTTTTATTAATAACATTAATAATTTACATGCATGATAATTCTATTATGTCATTTATTTTAACTAGAAATTTTACTTAAAGCGGAAGTTATTTTTTATTCATTGTGATTCACTTTCGTTTTAGAGTTTATTGAATAATAGTATTTTCATCCGTCTTTCGTACGGGTTTTTGAAAAAATCCCGGAAAAAAAAATCGAAAATCTTTCTCAAATTAGGAAGGAAAATACTTTTCATTTCGAAAGATCGCTAAAAATCTATGCATGGTTTCTTTGTGCATAGCAAAACATATCACCCATCCACAGCAGATGACAATATGATTATATAAACATTCAAGTTTTGATTTCGCTGAGTTCGATAAACAAAAACAGGCGATGGATAGTTTCCTGTTTCCTACTTTTTCGGTTCTTCTGTACTGGACATTTGTAAAAGATTCTCTAATTTTGGAATAACTTATTATATTTTAATAAAAATTTGTCACACAGCCTAGTTTACTGTTATTGCATATTGCTGAAAATTTGAAAAAAATCGGTAAATAAACTTAGGAGTTATGGAATTTTTTTTTTTTTTTTTTTTTTAAATGGTGAAGAAAAAAAAAGGTTTTGCTTTTCTTCTTCTATTTTTTTTCTTTTTTTTTCATTTGTATGTGCCGTTGAATGTGTTTTTCGTGCACTTAAACAACTCAAACTAGTTGATACTTTCACGAAACCCTTTTTATAAGGAAAAAAAAAAATAGAACAGTTTATCTCTCATAAAATAATGAGGATAGTTTTGATTTTAAATATCATGGCTCCTTTTTATTTCAGGAGTTCACTAATGCGAAAATATCCGCTCAATGTTAATCTTATTTTTTATGCCTCGTTTGCATTTCCTTATTTTTCTTTCTTACTTTCTTTATTAATTTATTATTATTATTATTATTATTTTGCATTGCACAGCTGAGGTCGATTTCTTTCAACAAAAGTCGTTTTTTATCATTTGTTTTTAAGTTTTTGTTTTCTTTATGGGATTACTTTCATTTTTGAAACCGGTTTAGAAAGTAAAAGCATCCTAAGCAAAATCGAAAAAGGAAAAAATCATTCTAGCATTAATAATAAAAAAAAAAAAAAAAAAAAAAAAAGTTAGTAAAATGCCCGTATTTGGGACTTTGTACTATATTAAAGAAATTTCCTGTTTTCTTAAAATTATTTGACTGTTTTAATGCTTTCATTTGTATTCTGACTAATAACAGCATTATTTATTTATATCAACTTATTTTACAATTATAGATAAACAAGATGGCACCTCGGAATCGTGAAGATTGTCCAAAATTCCATCATGTATTGTCAAAAAGGATACAAAAAGCCCTGTATGGCAGTTTTATGGCCTTCCTGCAGATGAAAATGGTAAAATTATTCGTTGCGATTTCTCCATTTGCAAACTATGCAAACAGGGTGTATCAGCATCAGCTAAAGGAGGTACAACTAGTAACTTAAGAAGCCACCTAAAAATCCACCATCCTGCTCAATTCAGAAATTTAATGTCTAAGTATTTTCTAGTTATTACTTACCCATCATACGATAGGGTAAATCTTGCAATCGTTTTGAAAATCGAAAATTTTTTTTTGACGGATTTAGACGTTTTAGATAGTGGAGATTCCGAAAAACATATTTTTAGAAAAAAAATGTTGCCGTCCGTCTGTCTGTCTGTCTGTCTGTCTGTAAACGCTCTATCTCCCGAACAAATTGAGATAGAGACTTGAAATTTTGTATGTAGTTAGTATGTAAGAATGGGACGAACCCTATTTAATATCAGCAACCTCCATTATCCGGAACTATTTTGTTCGGACTCTCGAAAAATTCGTTCTGATGAAAGGTATATAAAAATTTTCGAATTTTTTTGTTCTAAGGAATGGACGTAAAAGGCAATAAAATAACACATATTTTGCATCTAGAACGAAGTCGATCGAATTATTAGTTGCCGAGATATTTGTAATCTTGTTTTCCACATTCTTCAATTTTTCATGACCCTGTATTTCATTCAAATTTCAATTCAGAAGTATATTTTTATTGGAAATGAGACGCTTAATCTGACGCAGTTAATTCTTAGTTAATAGAATTATTATTTTTGGAGTTATAAGGATGTTTCTTTTACGCAGTTTGGTACTACTTGAGTAGTTTGGCGTTTTATATAATTTGACGAAATTGGTACATCAGCAGTTCTTTAATATAGCATTACTATGTATATTAACAATATTTAAATTTTGTTTATGAATTGCAATGCATTGTATAAATAGTTTCACATGTTTTATTTTTATATACATATCCATGATGGGTAAGTATTACGGTGGCCCCCAACGACTAGTTTTTCTTCCAAGTCAATTTTAATAAATAAATTTAAAAAAAAAAACTTTAAATCCCACTTAAAATAAATAATTAAAAAAAATAATATTTTCCAAAGTAATAAAATCTTAGCCCATGGCTCAAATAATTTCTATATTTCAGTTTTTTAATGTATTTTTATCATTCTTAAAACGTGGTTCATACACACGTGACTAAATAAAATTCAAGCACTATTTCAACACTATTCAAGGACTATTTAGATACATACATATGAAAGGCATAGGATAACACATAAAAAAATAGCCCCACGAGTGGCTGAAGGGTTGTGCTTTCAGAACTAGAAGATGGGAGATGCTGAGTTCGAACCCGATCGCGCCCGTCGGCCTAATCGTTTGGAGTTTAACGTGGCTTTCTTCGAACCATGGATAACCTTGCGTAAATACAGATTAGATTCCCTAAAAGTTCCCCCTCCCCCTCCTCCCTAGGGGCCATATCCTACTGCCAGATAATCGGCCGTTATAAATAACAAATAACATACGGAAAATAGCCACCTCATTGATTATCTATTTCAAAGAAATCTTATCAGATCTTTTATTGTTTTTATAAAAGACATTTTCAAGACATTACATTATTAGAGAATTTTTAAAGAATAATGTATTTTAACTCTATAAGGTACTATGGAAAGAAATTTCACATACAATAATAGTAAAAGGTAAGGAAAACAGTTCCTGGTTTCTTTTTCTTCAAGTGCAAAAAAATAAAAGGTATAGTATTATTACAAGAGTAAAAGGCAGGAGTAAACTAGTTAAATTTTAGGAATTGTGAATACTCATCAAGAGTCAAATATTAGCACTTTAAATTGTGCAATTTCTTACAAATTATACTTATAAATATTTTTAATAAATATTTTCTGAATTTTCAAACCTTTTAGCATTTGCGCTTATCATACAAAATAAATAAATAAATAAATAAATAAAGCTTAGATTGGTTACTTTTACTTTTTAACTACAAAAGACTTTATAAAAAATGAATGTATGAAAAGGAATAAAAATTTTTCTATCAGTTACTCAGCGAAAATTTTGGAATTAATATAATTCACTGAACTATTTATTGATTCACAACATTCGTGATTTTTACCGATTGACAAATTTCACTTTTATTTTTTCAATCGGGACAATCGATTACCAAATTCAACATTTTTTTTTCTATGAGCATTAGCTAAAATTGACGAAATTCGCGATATTTTTCGGCAGATTGATGAAATTTGAAGTTTTATCGCCCGAATTCTATTTTTTTCTTTTTTTTTTTTCCGGTGGATTGATAAAATTTGCATTATTTTTTCAGTGGCAGTTTCAAAAAATTCGTGTCTATTTTTATGTATAATTGACGAAATTTGCAAAAATAGTTCTAAGAGGAAAAAATAATTTCTTTGATGAACTTTGTGTTTTTCCGTATTGCGAAATTCAATTCATTGTTCCGCAATGTATGTTAAAATGTGTGTTCGTGTATTTTTGGGGATCCTTTAAAGAATCTTGTGTTATTTCCGCGATTCTTTGACGTAATTTGCCGTTTTACTACAATCCTTTGACGATTTTGGTCTTTTGGCAAGCTTTTCACGAAATTTCTCCCCCCCCCCCCCTTGTTTTGCTATTTTTTAATAAACCTCGCGTTTTTTCACGATCCTTTGTAGAAATTGGTGTTTTTGCGATCTTTTGTAAATTTTTGCAATCTTTTAATGCAATTCGTGTTTTTTCTGCAGTCCACTGATGAAATTTGCACTTTATTTGCAATCTTTTGTTAAATTTTTTTTCTCTAGTATTTGACGAAATACGCACTTTTGTTCGCGGCCTTATGCCGAAATTCCTGTTTTCTGATAAAATTTGCACTTTCCAACAATCTTTTCTTTAAATTGCCTATTTTTTCATGCGAACGATTTTTGAAATTGATACTTTTCGGCGCCTATTTGTCGAAGTTTGCGATATTTTCCGGCACTTTTCCTTCCATGAAAACGAATACTTTATTTCTGGCCCTTTTCGTTCCTTGAAAATGAATACTATTTTTCCAGCATTTTTTCTTTTTTTTTTCCAAAGCGTATGAACCATGTAAAGATATTAAATGTAATTTTGACTTCTACTCTCTATATTTCTTATATATTTACAAAAAGAATTTTGGCAAGTCATTTAAATAATTTTTTAATACTTTTTTGTATGTCCTGTTCAATTTAACTGCAATATTTTACATTTTCCTCAACATGTTTTTTGAACCCCCTACACTTTTTAAATTTAAAATAATTATATATGTGCCTATATTTTTAATGTGTTATATTTTTCTTATTTATAGTTCTGACCAGTCAAATTTAGCAGTCGTCACAAGAGCAAGTGATGGTGATGTCGACAATCCACAATCTTCAGAAAAAAATGTAATTCCCCAAGTTTCTTTAGTTCCTAATTCTCATGATATTGCATCCACATCAGGCCAAATCCACAAGACAAATAAACAAATGACCCTTACCGATTATGCTCCCTTAGATTCTAAAAGTTCAGACCATTGTACTGCTTCTGTTACAAAATTTCTTGCAATAAGCATGCAGCCTTATAGTTTGGTGGAAGAAGAATCCTTTAAAAAAATGATCAAAACATTAAATCCTCGATATACTCTACCTGGGAGAAAATATTTTTCTGGAACTGCTATTCCAAAGCTATATAATGATGCAGTTGAACAAATAAAATCGATGATACCACAGGGACAAGGATACTATTCCTCAATTACTTGTGACTGTTGGACTTCTACTGCAGGTGCAGGGCATCCATATGTGGGTATTACTTTGCACTTTATCGATGACAGCTGGGAGCTGATTTCTGTATGCTTGTGTTGCTTCCATTTTGAAAAAACCATACAGCTGAAAACTTGCAGGACATAATACATGCTAAGCTAGCTGAATGGAAATTAGATCCAGAATCAATTGTGTCATGCACAACTGACAATGGGCGGAATATTGTAAATGCAATTAAAAACTCAAAAATGCAGCATGTGCCTTGTTTTCCTCACACCATCAACATAGGCGTAAATAAAGCGTTAGAAGTTGTTCAAGTAAAAAAAGCTTTGACACGATTAAAATGCCTTCAAAGTCAAATTGCTTACAGTTGGAAGATGAAGAGGGACCTGGCTGAAGCTCAAGAATTATTACAATGTGAAAAAAGGAGCTTGCCTTCAGCCTGTCCAACAAGATGGTGGTCAACCACAAAGTTATGCCAGCAATTTTTAGCAAACCAGCTACCAATCTGCAAAATGCTGCAGAATTTTCCAGAAAAAAAGCATCTGATGCTGGAAGGACCTGAAATATCCTCTTTAGAGAGCCTAGTTGAAATAACAACAATTTTACAGAATATTACAGATATATTGGCATCAGAAAATTATGTTACATCCTCTGTCATCCTTCCAGTGATCCAACAAATAAAAAAAATTGCAAATTGAAAGCAGTGATTCCAAACTTAAAAAAGCAATAAAGGAGAGCATTTGTGATGCTTTTGTGAAATATGAAGATGAAGATGTTTCAGCTTTACTGATAAAATCCACATTTGTTGATCCCCGATTTAAAAACAGTTATATATCTGACACTGCCAAAACTAAAGTCAAGGAACGGATCCAATCTGAATTAACTGAATTGGACAATTCAGCATTAATTCAAAATAAAAATTCAGAACCTCCAAAAAAGAAGAAGAAAGGTCTTTCACTTCTGTTTGAGGAGGAAGACAATATTACTTCTAATAATCCAAATGAAATTATAAATGACGAAATAGACAGATACTTATGCATACCAAAATTAGGAATTGATGACTATCCTCTAAAATGGTGGAGAGAAAATCAAGCTTCTTTCCCAAACATTGCTAAACTTGCTAGAAAATACTTGGCAGTTCAAGGATCAAGTGTGCCATGCGAAAGAATTTTTAGTACAGGGGGAAATGTAATTACGAAAAGAAGGTGTTCTTTACTGCCCAAACATGCAGAAATGCAAATTTTTTTGCATTGTAACAAAAAAAAATTCTAAAGTTATAGGTAATTAAAGTATTTTCATTCAACATATCTATTGTCTAATTGTTGTCTTATGTTTCATTTTAATAATTTATAATGTTTAACTTCCAAAAGTTTTCAATAACACATACTTTAGATCAGATCTGCAGGTAAAAGATTTGCATATTTTGAATCAATGCATAAACATTAAAATTTCTGTTCCTTTGAATATGTTAAGGTATTATTTTTGTTGTTGTTGTTTTCTTGATAATTGAGATACACATACATGTGTGTGTATATATATATATATATATATTATGTGTTTGTAGTATTTTATACAGAGGACAGCTCATATATGACCCTATAATGAATTGAAATATATCGATATATCGAAAATTATCGATATTTGGTCAGCGATATATCACGATATTGAAATTCCGATATAGTCCAGCCCTACCAATGACATCAGCAATATCTTTATTTTTTCAGAAATAAATTATTCTTTCTTCATGAAAAAACATGAATTCAAACACCTTAACAAAAATTACAAATTAAAAAATATATGAAATTGATATAAAACAAAAAATCAAATTTTGCACCTACATCTGAATTTAATGTTTCATTGTTTACATCCCTAAAATATGTGTGGATTTTAGGAGTGCGGATTTGAAGGAGTCTACTGTATATTAAAAAAATGTTGGTACTTTTCCAGTAAAAATAGGCACCTTGATATTTTTTTTTTTTTTTTTTTTTTTTTTTTTAAATGCTTAGAATAATTTGGGCTTCAGAAAGTAAGATTTGTTACCGAAGCATACAAACAGCTATGATTACAAACTTAATGAATTTTTATTTTTGTGTATGTAAATTTAGGGAAGAATGGGGTGGAGTGGGATAGTGGGAGGATGCGACAGTAGGTCAGAGTTTCCCTTAGGTTTAAAAAGGGGCAGGGCGCTACTGAAAAGGGCACTTTTCACATTCTTGAGGGCACTTTTTTGATTTTTAAGGGCACTTTTATAGAGTTGATTCTAGAATCTAGCGGTTCAAAAAATCGTGAAAATACAGAAATTTTGTCAAAAAATCGAGAAAAAATAAAATTTTTGCCAAAAAAAATTGTTCAAAAACAAAAAATGGATAAATTTTGTTAAAAGATCGTAAAGAACTTTTGCTAAATAAAAAAAAAAAAAAAAAAAAAAAAAACACCACGAAAAAACGGTAAATTTCGTGAAAAATCGCGAAAAAACGGCAAATTTTGTTAAAACATCGCAAAAAAACGGCCGATTTTGTTAAAAGATTGTTAAGGGACAAGCCTAATTTATTGAAAAAAACATTTTAAAAAAAAAGAATACTTTTGTTGTATAAAGGGTTCTTTTTGTTTCATAAACAGGTGCTTTCAGGATTCACATTTAGAAAATTTTGGACAGTCAAAAGAGCATTGTGAACAGATGGGGGGGGGGGGGGGGGCTCAAATTCTAATTATGCTCTGGGTGCAAATTTTTCTCCACATGCCTTGATTGTGAAGCAGGAAAATCTGCTTTTTGAGCATTAAAAACACAATTTTGAAGCAGGAAAATTAATTTTTAGAACAGAAAAATTCACTTCTGGCATTAATTTTTTTTTTGTGTGTGTGTGTCTCTTTGACGAAATATGCTTTTTTTCGCGATCTTTTGACGAAATCTGCCGTCTTTTCGGGATATTTTGACAAATTTTGCGTTTTTTCACGAATGTTTGGTAAAATTAATCGTTTTCTCAAATCTTTTGACAGAATTTTCCATTTTATTGAGATTTTCGGATGAAATTTGCCATTTTCACGAAATCTGCCGTTTTATCGTGATTTTGTGACGATACTTGCCGTTTTTTGTGAATTGTTTGAAAAAATTTCCCGTTTTAATGCAATTTTTGGGCGAAGATTGTCGGGTTTTTTTATGATCTTTTAAAGAAGTCTGCCGTTTTTAAGGGATTTTATGACGAAATAAGCCATTTTTTTCGTGAATTTTGCCGGAAATTAGTCATTATTTTGCAATTTTTTTTAGTGAAATTTGACATGTGACATTTTGAAATTTGTGATTTTTTTCGCAACTTTTGACAAAATTGCACGTTTTGTGGGACGCGTAAGAGCTATTTTTTGCGTTCCGTCGCCAATTTTTTACATAATTTTTGGGTTATAGCACGTCTGCATCATCGCTGAAGGGCTGCGTTTTTTCAAATGTGGGGTAAGAAGGGCGCTATTTTTTTGAATGAGTGACAAGAAGGGCGCTATTTTTTTGAATGAGTGACAAGAGGGGCGCTAGTTTTTGGATGAGGGGCAAGAGGGGCGCAATTTTTTAAACTAAAGGGCAGGAGGGGCGGAGCGCCCCCCTGAAACCCTCTGGGGGAAACTCTGGTAGGTTTTTCTCTTTATATATCATTCTAAATATTTCATCAGTCACACACTAGATAAAGCAATAGTAATCCAAAATTCAGTTTTTTTTTTTTTTTTTTTTTTTTTTTTTTCACAAGTTTGCAATTGTATAAAGAAAGAGGTTATTTCAAGAATCAAAAGTAAATTTGCTTCTTATACTTTTTATGCTTTCTGCATATTCATGGCTTATTTATGCATAGATGTAATAGTTTCCCTATTTATTGAACTTTATGCTGCATATTGTCCTTCACTTAAATGAAGCCTAAAAGCAGCATTTTCATATGAAATATTACCTATTGTATTCTCCCCTATATTGGAATTTCAGAAAAAATTTTGCAGATCTTCAGTGATCATGACTCCTATACCCCAAAACTGGCCATCAGTAAATACTACTTTATCTATCTATCTATATCACTTTTTTTATGGACAGGATAACTTCTATAATTCTGCTCAAATCTTTTCTAAACTGATACATAGAATCTCGGTCTAGTTTGTTAACCCTTCTCAGTACAGTCTCCCTAAAAAAAGGACATCTAATTTTACTTGAACCAAGAATATTTCAATAAAAATCTCCCTTTTATAATACACCGAAAAATAAGGTAGCTCATATTTTCTAATAAATTAATTTATTAATTCTGGTGTAAGTTAATTATTTCAAACAGATTTACTCTGGACTGAAAAGGATTAGTAAGCAAAAATAGGGAGAGTTTTTATGAAAAAAAAAAAAAAAAAATCTTATCTTAATGAAAATAGATATCAAATTCGTCTAAAGTTTTTATTACTTCTAAAAGGGACCAAAAATTTATGCATGACAGATTTTTGATAAAATTAAAAATGGGCCCAAGGGACAAAAAACACAACTCTGCCAATTCTTAAGATATGAAATCTAATTAAATTGATTATAAATTGTCTAATATTATCTAAAACTTTTGTACTGACAAGTTTTCAATAGGACCAACCAGGGTTGGCATGATTTAAATCAACTGATTTCTTTAAAAAAATCATTTGATTTAAATCAATTTTTTTTTTTCATATTTGAAATTAGTTAGCAGAGAAGTAAGAAATAGGTGTACATAAGTAACAGGTGTTTTTCTGGTACTTTCAGGATTGCTATCAGAAAGAATGTGTGGCAGGTACAGATTAAGGCCCCTGTCCTCGCTCGAGGAAACACTCGCAAGCTAATGCTATTCCTATGAGGAAGCATTTTTCTAATAACTCTTTCCCATTTTGACATTTTTGAATAATTTTTTTTTTTTTTTTTTTTTTTTTTTTTTTTTGCATTGGATAGCTGAGGTGCATGCTGACAGCGCACCTTTTTTACTTTTTCGATTTTTGTTGCAGATATATTTTTTAAAAAGCACTTTCAGTTTCGAAACCGGTTTTGAAAGTGAAACTAACTTTGTAAAAAATATCTGCAACCAAAATCAAAAAGTAAAAAAGGTGCACTGTCAGCATGTACCTCAGCTATCCAGTTAAAAAAAAATTATTCAAAAATGTCAAAATGCAAAAGAGTTATTAGAAAAATGCTTCCCCATAGGAATAGCATTAGCTCGCAAACGTTTCCTCGAGCGAGGACAGGGGCCTTAAGTCCAGGTGTCCCCCTCCTAATCCTTTAATTGTTCTTTTGTAATAAACTTTAGACAATGAGGCGAAACACAGAAACACTTTATAAATTATTTTTTGTTTTCCAATCTTGGCAACTAAATTATTTGAATCTTTTTTTGTTTCACAAGTTAATAATTAAACAAGATCATTAATGTTCACCAAAAAATCGGATACTGCAAGCTAGGAACAAGTTTTAAAACTTGCCATATTGCACTGTCAACTTTCAATCAAAGCTTAAAAATTTTTACAATTTTTGGGTAAAACGCTAGAAAATGTATTAGATAAAGATAGCAGAGTTGTCAAGTCTCCTGATTTTCAGATGTTTCTCCATACTCCTTATTTTTGACATATTTCTCCTTATTTTTCACACTTTTTAAATATTCTGTTATTTAACAATCAAATGTGCTGTGATTCAGTGAGAAAAGCTCTAGTACAGGTGTAATTGTTCTTTAGAATGTTTGACCACTAGTGTTTTATGTGATGAATTACACCCTGATTCATGACAAAAAACATCCATCTTTTAATAATATTTAGTCAAACTAAAAATATTGTAAAATATACTAAATATTATATTCTTAAATGTGTTCTACTTGTAAAGAATACATACTTTCCTTATTTGAGTAAGGGTGATACCATAGGCGCCAACTTTGGTCCCAAAGCTGGGTCTGCCACAAGGGCAGTTGTTTGAGGGGATGTTGGTGAACACGCGATGTGCCGGACTAAAAAATGAGCTGAATGACTACAGGGTCTCGGTCATAATCCCGGAATCTGATGCAATTTCAGAATTTTAATGCAAATTAAGAGTATTTTAGTCTTCTTACCACTTTAAGACGTAATTCGCAATTTTCTTCACATGATTGACAAAATTCACGATCTTTTCGGGCTTGATCGACGGAATTCATGATTTTTACGAAGTCGATCGACGAAATTTGCGAATTGTTTTTCGCCTGACCGAAAAATTTGCGACTTTTACGAAGCCGATCGATGAAATTTGTGATTTTTCAGCGCTTTATCGACGAAATTCGCGATTTTTACAAAACTGATCGACAAAATTCGTGATTTCCCTTCGCATGATCGTCGAAATTCGCAATTTTTCCGTGCTTTATCGACGGAATTCGCAATTTTTCCAAGCCTGCTTAAAAATTTCAGGATCCTTCCGCTACCAATCTACAAATTTCTAAATTTTTACGAATCCTATCGACGATATTCGCAATTTTTACAAAGCTGATCGACGAAAATCGCGATTTTTACTCGCGTAATCAATAAAATTCACAATTTTTCAGCGTCTGATAGACAAAATTCACGATTTTCCTGCACTATATCACGAAATTCGCAGTTTTTCTTCGCATGGTCGACAAAATTCGCAATTTTTCCGAGCTTGATCGACGAAAATTGCGATTTTTCTGCGCTTGATCGACAGAATTTGCGATTTTTTCGCACTTGATTGAGGGAATTTGCGCTTTTTCCGCGCTTGATCGACGGAATTCGCGATTCTTACGAGGCCGATCGACGAGATTTGCGCTTTTTACAAAATGATCGACGAAATTCTCGATTTTTCTTCGCATGACCGACAAAATTTGCAACTTCCCTTCGAACGATCGTCAAAATTCGCTATTTTTCGTGCTTCATTGACAAAATTTGCGATTTTTCGGTGCTTGATCGATAAAATTAGCAATTTTCGCGTGCTGTATCGACGGAATTCTTGATTTTTCCGAGCCTGTTTGAAAAAATTCATGATCTTTCCTTTTCCAATCAACAAAATTCGAAATATTTACGAATCTGATTGACGAAATTCGCGATTTTTACAAAGCCGATCGACGAAATTTGCGTATTTTACAAAGGTTATTGAGAAAATTTACGATTTTTAACAAAGCTAATCGACGAAATTTGCAATTTTTCCGTTCCAGATCGGCGAAATTTCCGGTTTTTCCACGATGAATTGACAAAATCCACAATTCTTACGAAATGAATCGACGAAATTTGCGGTTTTTCTTTGCATGATCGACAAATTTCTCGATTTTTCAGCCGACGAATTTTCAGTCTCGATTTTTCAGCCGACTATCGAATTTTCGGTTGACGAAATTTAGAATTTTTTAGAGCCTGATTGATGTATTTAGCAATTGATTTATGTGGGATCAACAAAACTCGCAATATTCTCGTCTATGACCGACGAAATTTGCGATTTTTTGGTATCCAATCAATAAAATTCGCGCTTTTCCACCCTTATTTGACGAAATACGCAATTTCCCGCGTCCGATCAACGAAATTCACGATTTTTGTACTAAATCTGACGAAATCTCATTTTTTATGCGACAAGATGAAACTCACGATTTTTTTCGCAGCCGAACAATGGAATTTCGAATTTTTCCGAGCGACATCGTCAAATTCGCGATTTTCCGTGTCTTATCAACGAAATTTGAGATTTTTTTTGTGTTCGATCAACGAAATTCACGTTTTTTTAGTCGATAAATCAAGAAAACATGCTTTTTTTGGCAACTGATGGATTTATTTTACAATTTTTTTCGAGTATCATAAACAACTGAAATTCTTTTTCTTGCCCGATCAACAAAATATGCAATTTTTCGCGTCCGACTGACAAAATTCGCAAATTTTCCTAGCCTCATGGGCAAAATTCGCGATTTTTCCATATCTGATGAGCGAAACTTGCGATTTTCCCGTACCGATCAATGAAATTTGCGATTAAGTGACGAAATTTCATATTTTCCCCGATAAAGTAATGAAATTTACGATTTTTTCCTCCAAAATATGCACAAAAATTGCAATTATTTCCAGTTGTAAATTGATGAAATTCGCGAGCGATACATTAATCTATCGTGGGCCACAGGTTGCGCATCCCTAGTTTTACACATAAATTGCAGAAAAATGGGTATGAGATAAAAAATTTCTTTATTACAGGTGAAAATAACACAGTTTATTCAATCATCTCAGGAATAAATATTAAATCAAATCAAAGTGTCTTAAAAGAAACTTTTAAAAAAATCAAAGAATAATACAAATTACATGGAAGATAGAAGTATATAAATTACAGTAAATGAAATTATTCAAAGTTTTACCATATTTTCCTTCTATTTCTGCTTTTTCGCTGCTGTCTCTGTGCAAAATTCGAGTTTTTTGCTCCATTTGCTAAATTTCGTGATTTTTGGAAATTTTCATTTTTTACTCGCAATCTTTTGCCGAAATTCACGTTCCCCCCCCCCCCGCGATTTTTTGCCGAATTTCGCGTTTTTCCCACTATCCTCTGACAGAATTTCCTTTTTTCCTGCTATCTTTAAACGAAATTAAGGTTTTTTTTCCGCGATTTTTTGCGTTTTCATCACTATATTTTGACAAAATTCGCGTCTTTACTGCGATTTTTTTAGACTTTATGCCAAAATTAACAATTTTCTTGCGATTTTCGACAGAATAAGCGTTTTTTCTGCGATTCTTTGAAAGAATCTGCTTTTTTTCCGCTATTTCTTGCGAAAATCGTATTTTTCTACGATCTTAAGCGAAAATCCGCCTTTATCTCTCGATTCTTTGACAGAATTTGCGTTTTCCCTACTATCTTAGAACGAATTTCGCATTTTTTTGTGATTCTTTGACAGAAATGTGTGTGACACTACTTTTTGACGAAATTTTCCGCAATCTTTTGACGATTTTCGTGTTTTTTCCACGATCCTTTCACAAAATTAATGTTTTTTCGCGACCCTCTGACGAAATTGGTGTTTTTCCGCGATCGTTTGACGAAATTATTTTTTTTGCCACTTTTTTATTTTTGACATTGTTCACGTTTATTACCCGACCTCTTGACAAAATTGAGATTTTTTCGTGATCTTATCTCCGAATTTCCAGATTGATGACTAACTTTCTTAAATTTCGGAACAAATCACTCCCGCGAAAAACAGCAAAAATAGCGAAAAGCACTACGGAAAATCGCGAATTCGCGGAAAAATCTCATACCAGCATTTTTCAGGGTCTGCCAAGATACTGCAAGGTCTGCAGAAATTTTTCAGGGTCTGCGCGGCAGACCCGCAGACCCGGAAGTCGGCGCCACTGGGTGATACATTTCTTTTTAATCTTCAGAATAGACGCTTTCAGTCGTGACGTCAGTTATGACGATTTGCTTGGATACTGACTCCAAACAAACGGTTGCTATGCTGTATTTTCTATTTTATTTGCATATTACAGCGACAATTTTCAGCTATATATAACAGACACATGTTTAATGCTTTATATGCAATGATACCATTTTCTACGATTTATATTTTATAAGAAATGAAGCATAGCAACCGTTTGTTTGGAGTCAGTATCCAAGGAAAATGTCATGACTGACGTCACACTGAAAGCGTCTATAACCAAGCAATATTGAAATAAACTTTTACTAAAGATGTTTACATCAACAAATTAACAAGTTTTCATTCACAAAAATATCTCCGGATTTCTGAAATAAAATCTCCTGATTTTTAACTTTCAGAACTTGTCAGGTCCGAGATAGAATTAAAAAATTTAAAGCAAAATATGAACAAGCTATTAATGGCTTTCATTTTGCTGGAGTTTTATTAAGTCCCTCTGTTTTAAATTGAAATGAAATTTCACTTAGTGTAGAGGAAAATAATGAAGATTTGGCATTCATTAAATAAAAGTCCAAATCTTCTCACCTTTGTAGCACACTTTGAAGCAAAAAATGACCTATTCCAAAAATTACCATTGCTTGAGAAAAAAGTTTTAGATATTATGACAGATTATAATTGATGGAAGTCATTTTATATAATGGGAGGTAAAAAGATAATCAGCAAAATTGAATTTATTTACCAAATAACAACAGACGTGGCTTCATCTGCTGAAGTAGAAAGACAATTTTCTTCTTTTGGACTAGTTCATCCAAGCCTTTATATTAAATTATGAGTGGACAAAGCTTCAAAATTAGTGTTTTTGTTCAAACAATTAAATCCCTGATTTATTTCTATTTGCTTAAAAACTATTGAATTACTTGTGATTTTTATCCCTTAATAAATAGCTTTCATTAAATGAATATTTAATTTGTTCTTTAAATTTTACCATTTCCTATTCATTTACAACCTATTTAATTTTATTTCTTATTTAGTGTGCACAAATCAATTACAAAATAATAGAATGGCTTTAGATTAAAGCCTAAATGTTTAATTTTTAGTACAAATCAGTAACTAAAATATAGTATTTAGTTAGTTTTATAAAAAGCTGCTCCATGTATTGTAAAAACATAAAAACACAATAATTAAAGATAGAATTCTAAAAAAATCAAATAAATCCGATTTAAATCAAAAAAATCTGATTTAAATCAAATAAATCCGATTTTTTTGATTTTTAAAAAAAAATCATGATTTTTTCCCAACCCTGGGACCAACTCTTATCACAGAAAAAAAAAAAAAAAAAAAAAATTAAACGAAACCAAAAAGGGACCTTATTAGGTTACAATGGAGTTAAATTGAAATTTGGCGAAATATTGGAAAAAACACCAAATTGGTATCACTTTTGCCAAATCATTTTGATTGTCAAGTTGGCAACAAACTTGGTGACAGAATCAGGTTTCCCCGGTAGTAATCCCCTTGCGATTTTGTGGTATCTACACAGAAATATAAATAAACTTAAATAGAAATATAAAATATTTTCTCTTAAAACTGAGTCTGAAACCATGTTAAAAATTTTGAGTTCTTGAGCATGGCAAAATATTTTTTTTAAATATTGCCTTAACATGATTCTGATAAAAACAGCTCTTACATAAAAATAAAATTTCTCCAAAAATGGCCAAACAAAATTGTTAAACTGGGTTTATCTCTTATCATAATTTACTTTTTGTTTTTAAAATTAGCACTTAACTCTGAAGTTCCTCTGTGCTTGTAGGCCGAGCCGGCAGGATTTTTTTTTTTGTTGTTGTTGTTGTTGTTTATACAAGATAATTAGCATATAAAGAAGGTAGTGGAGAGGAATGGGACATGTCCAATTTCTTCTTTTTTATAAGATGAATGTAAATTGCTAATATGCAAATATTTTTAGAGGGTAATATATTAAATAAAACATTGATAATATAATCATTTACTTCAAAATGTAAATAAATTGGATTAATGATCTTTTAATGTCATCTGTGACAGACAGTCTGGAATTTTCTTTCCAGTGATGAAAATATACGAATTTGATAGTGGCACACAGACATTATCATCCTACAATCTTTTTTTAGACTGCATATCTTAACTGACACTAGATTCTTTGTGCTTTGTATAGATTTGTTTTATAGCTGTCCCATACCTGTCTGTTAATGGGCAGGTATAGGACACATTTTAAAAATAATTTCTTTAATTATAAAATTGTTTCTAAAAATTATGTTTCTAGGGTAAACAGTACAGTCATTGGTACTATGTATAGTTATTGGCACCTTTGTATTCAAATGAAAATATTAAGGGAACTAAGAAAGTTTTGAAACTGAAAACAATTTTAATGAATAGTTCATTCCTTTTCAAGATCATATGAGTAATATCATGACTAAAAATCAGGTACATCATATTGAAATATATATATATGTTCAGAGAAGTGTCTCACCTTTTAGAAATTATTATTTTTTTTTTCATTATTTGTTAAGTATACACTGTAGGTTTTTATTAAAAAATAGTACATTCTTTTTTATTTTTCTCCAGTTTGATTGTTTTTGATAAATATGTAATAGCCACAACTAAAATACTGCTGATTTGGTTTTAAAACTTGCTAAATACTTATTTGGCATGGGTGCCAATTACTGCTTTTGATATTTAAGACAAATCCAGTTATTGGTACCAGTACCAATAACTATAATTTTCATAAAAAAAATTCAAATGAGATATTTTGTGTGTTTTATTTTAAATGATCTACCACTCATTATAAATTGAAATACAAAATTTTAACAGTTATTGGCTCCAGTGCCAAGTTACTGATATGGGGATGCAAATAACTACGTTGTTTCAGTGATGAACATGTCAAACTTTCAGTTAATATACCAACATATTATTATTTTTTTTACATCATCCAACATATCATCCATTATTTAAATAAATTTTTCTTCTAAATATAAATAAAATCATTTATTTCTATATAAAACATTTAAACATTCGGTTAAACATTTAAATATACTTGATTATCCCGTTGACCAATTTCACTAAATTATAAAAATCGCCAAACTAATAGCCAAGTTATACATGTTGACATAATTTTTATTTTAAATAATGAAAGAACAAATAAATTAGTTAAACATAAATAAAAAGTGGAATTAAAAACCATTTGATGACATTTTAAACATGTGTACCGTGTTTAATATCTTTGAATGTGACATTCACAATCATCCATTATTGGCTATTTAATCTTATAATTTGGCCATAGTTTTTTGGTCAACGGGATAACCAAGTAGTACCAAAATATTCAATATAAATTATTGAAAACTATATTAAGCATCACTAAAGTAACTTACGCTGAAAAGAGGGTGTAATTCTTGTTTTATTATAGCCAAATTCAACTAAAATCCTATAGCCCTGCAATGTTACAATACACAAAGGTATAAAAACAGCATGGAAAGCAACTGTTTAGAATAGTATAGTAAAATTTTAGATAGCATCCTTGAAAAGGAATATTTTGCACTAGCTCTTCAAAAAGAAATTACATCAATTAAAGAAGACTGGATAAAAAATATGGGATATATCCATGGAAATACAATGCTTTTGATGGAGCTCTGTGCCTAGGGGGCGGGGGAACTCTTCTGTTATTGTTCCAGATACAGCTATTTTAAGTTTCAAAGTGTTTAAAAATCTCCTAGTAGAAAACATGTTTGCAAGAATAAGTAGCAGTATTGAAAATGAAGTTATTAATTTAAGCATTTCAAAAAGTCGAAGAAACACACTAAGTTTATTAGCTGAGCCTACATTAGATTTACCAAATCTAAGTCTTAATCAAAATAAAAGTGCCAGAAGGGAAACTACACCATCTTTACCAGATGAATTTATCTGGCTATCACTAACAAAGAATAGCATACAACTTGGTGAGGAAGATATGCAGCAAAGAATATAAAGTGAAGACCTAAGATCAACAGAATGAACAATCACTAAGTGTACAATCGCATTGTTACATATCCTTTATTGGCTTAATATTTCAAAAGAGAAAGATTTTTAAAAAATGGCTTGAGCACCATTTGTAATGACTAGAAGCAAATGGAAGGAAATGTTTGAAGCTAAACAAGAGAAGAAAGTGGAACAAGCTGCTAAAAAAAAGCAAAAATAAAAAAAGGGAGAAAAGAAAACAGAAAATTTAAAAGCTTAAAAACTGAACAAAAGTGTCAAATTAGAGTTAAAAGAGTCATCTGAATTGGACCTTTATATCAATCAATGTTATGATGATAGTTACACAGGGATGCAAGTTTGTCACTATTTTCACTTTTACCCACTTTTTAAAAAAAGTGTCCCTATTTTTGACTAAAAGAGATGAGGTCTCTAAAAGTGAATGAGCTGTGAAACTGGTTCGCTCAGTTTTAGCAAAAAAGTAACAATTTTATTTCAGATTTTATCGATATGCTAATCCTACCTGATCAACATCCATAACTGTTGTTATTCTCCAACAAAAAGTTATATGAAAAACTATAATGTTAATATGAGACTGGCTATCATGAAAATATCGTTGAAACAAGGAATTTGCACATTGAAAAAAATTCATTATTTAAGTTTTATTATGATTTTCTCACTTATGAACCTACAAGAGTATATTTTTAAGATTTTTATAATCTTTTTGGTTATTCCTTTTTGTTTCCATCATTAAAATTGTAGAAAAGGGAAAAAAATCTAAATAAAACGTTCTGAATTATAATAGACACATACATGTATAAAATTATATTTAAAATTTATTAAACTACAAAACAATGAAGTTGGTCACTACCAACAATGAAAGATCATGTCATGTCTATTTATGCATACACAAGAATTGTCCTGAACAGACCATTCTGGATTAATTGTGGTATGAAAGATGACATGACAGAAAAAGATATCAAAATGTTCATCAAAAACATGCTTTCATCTGTTACCTAACAATTCTTTCTTAACTCTACGAATGTTCTATGGCAATGCATGTTACAAACTACTTTTTTAAAAAATTGCTTAGAATGGTTTCTTGGTATTTATTTGTATGGAAAATAATTTTGGATTTAATTAATTCTACTTTTATAAGCTGAGTTTGGGCTAATCTTGCTATACAGTATGGCATGTATTTAAGATATAAAGAGGCATGAAGCAGATCTTAGATTAAATTTATCCTGTATTGCATTTGAAAAATTAGCTTAAACTCATTTTACAAAACTAAAAATTTAATCAAAAATTATTTTCTGTACGAGTAATTACCAAGAAGCCAATATAAGGTAATATTATGAAACAATTTTTTATAACAAAGTTTGTAATTATGTACTGTCATATCACATCCATGGAGTTTAGAAGGAATTGTTAGATAATAGATGAAAGCAAGTTTTTTCTGAACATTTGAACACATTTTTTTGTCACTTTATCTGCCACAGTGTTAAGTTCAGTGGATGGCCTGGAGAGGGGGGACACTCCCCCCCCCTTCTCACTTCTAGCCGCACAACAATCAAACTTTCTTAGAGATCACAAGGAACGTTTATCAAATTCCTTGACTTTTCGAGGTTTTAGAATAAAATATTGAAATTCCTAGACTTATTTGGCTAATTTCCCAATTCCCTGACTTTTCCAGGTTGTGTAGCAACCCTGAAAATATGAGTTTACACAACACGAACTGTTTGCGTAGATGATATTGGCTGTGACAGGAAACTTTCATTACAATATGATATTATCTATGATGATATACCATAAATGAGTATTGGAATAACTTGTGTATTCACCCACAGTCTGCCATTTTGGATTTTTCTTCTTTTTTATCAATAAATTTGCATATATATATATATATGTAATGGAAAAACATTTTTATAAACCTGGTTTAAACTAAATAAACCTTTTTTTTTCTTCTTTTTCCCAATCCTGACATTATCAAACAACTGAGGGTGACTATACAAGGTAGCAGATTGTGGGCAAATATGCAAGCTTAGCCTGAGTTATCTTAGTTTCTTTCAGTTGCATGATCCCTTCTCTCGATTTTAAGTTTTCCACCTCTTATTAGTCTCACCAATCTGATTTCAGTAGTATTAGCCAGTGATTTTGCTAAGCTTTTAAAATCCCTGAAATTCCAGAAATTTCCAAAAAGATTTCTTTTTATAATACAAAAGTGGCTTTTCCTTTTTTTTCTTTTTTAAGATTTTAAATATTTAACAAGTAAAACATGCCTCTTGTTAGCTTTCAAAGAAAGAATATTTCCTGGAAGACATTCTTTTATGGATTGTTTGCCCAATGTTTTGATTCAATAATCCCTATATTGCATTCCTGATAAGCCTATGAAACATTTCTCTATCAGTCTTGAGAAAAACTTAAGAGCCCTTATTTTGAAAATCAGACAAAGTGTGATAGTTGTATTTTTTGATTTGCATTCTTAGTTTTATTCGTTTTTGCTTGATTACTAGAAAAATACTGAACAAATTTAGAAGAAATGGAAGTGGTTCCAATTCAAGTAACCTCTTTAATTCAACACAAAAACCAAATTAATCAGTTGGATAATTTCAGAGTAATCAGTGAACATACATAAAAAAAAATATATATATATATATATATATACACCTACGCGTCGAATTGATAACCTCCTCCTTCTTTTTTGAAGTTAATTAATAAAAATTATAATACGGAAAAAAAACATTGTACATAGATGTAAATTATATCAGGAATGGGGTTCGAACCCACGCCCCCTTTTGAGATCCAAAGTTTACATCTGGCACTTTAGTTTTTTTGTATATATGTCGAACAATTATCTACACTGTGGGATATAGGCCCTAAGGGGTGGGATGCCCTCCATGGGGGTCTTTCTAAAAGTGCTATTACACGTGTGCTGCTGCAGGCGTCAAATTGCAGACGTCTCCATGTTATCCTATGGGCGAAGAGGAGTCCCTGGAGAAGCGTGCGCTTCTCTTGTGTCGGAGCTTCTTTGACGCCTGGAACGAAGCGACTTGCTAGTAAGAGCCAATCAAATGCTTGGAAATCCAAATGATGGTAAAGCCTCTTCTCGAACAGCCAATGAAATACTTAGAAAATGAAAAAACGTAGGTGATTTTTGCGTGTAATAGCACTTTATGGAAACCTAACCCGTATTTATGCAAGATTTGAAGAAAACCACGGAAAACTCTGAATAGTTAGGCTGACGGTCGCGATTGGGTTCGAACCCAGCACCTACCGTCTATCAGTTTGGAGGTCAGAACCTCGCGGCTGCTGGTGGGGCCTGCAACTTCAAACTGTTCGGCCTTCCTGACTGTACTCCACTCGGCGAGCTTATTCAACACCTGTGTTACTTTTAATTTGTGAGAAATCACTAATTTTATTAGTTTTTGTCTAATTACTGAAAAATTACTTTGCCAATTTTGATGAAATGGAAGTAGTACCAATTCGAGAGTAACTTCTTTCATTTAACATAAAAACCCAATTAATCGGTTGGTTAGTTTAGCATTAATCTGTGAACATACATAGAAAAAAATACATACGTGTCGAATTGATAACCTCCTCCTCCTTTCTTGAAGTCGGTTTAAAATTATAACACGGAAAAGATTGTTGTGCACACGTATGTCAGGGGTGGGGTTCGAATCCACGATTTCATTCGAGAACCAGAGTGTAAATCACGCGCCTTAGACCTCTCGGCCTTCCTTACTGCATTCCGGTCAGTGAACCTATTCAACGTCCATGTTAATTTTCATTTGCGAGAAATCACTAATTTCATTCGTTTTTGCCTAATTACTAAAAAGTACTTAACCAATTTTGATGAAATGGAAGTGGTACCAATTCGAGAGTAACCTCTTTCATTTAATGCAAATACTAGTTTAATCGGCTGGATAGTTTCGGTGTAATTGTTGAACAAGCATAACGAAAAATAAATACGCGTTGAATTGATCATAACCTTCTCTCCTTTTTTTAAGTTGGTTAAAAAAAATTATAATACGGAAAAAAAAAAAAAAAAAAAAAAACACAGTATGTCAGGAGTGAGGTTCGAACCCACGCTCTCTTCTGAGAACCAAAGCTTAAATCATCCGCCTTAGACCACTAGGCTATTCAGCCAGCTTATTCAAAGTCATGTTACTTTTCGCTAGTCTATTATTTTAGTACTCTTTCACTGATAAAGTATTGAGTTGATAAAAATTCTCTGATACTCTGTGCTAACGGTTAAATACAAAATATTCTTAATACCAAAATTAATATTTAATTTATAAAATATATATGTAAAAATTATAACACTGAAAAGGTTATCGTACACATGTCTGTCAGGAGTGGGGTTCGAACCTGCTCTCTCTTTTTCGAGAACCAGAGTTTAAATCTGGAGCCTTAGACCACTCGGCCATTTTGTCGACACTGTAATCAGAAAACTTATTCAACACTTTTATTTAGCGAAAAACCACTAATTATATTAGTTTTTGCCTAATTACTAAAAAAGTACTGAACCAATTTCTATGAAACAAAAGTGGTACCAATTCGAGAGCAAGCTCTTTCATTTAACACCAAAATCAAATTAATCGGAATCATAGTTTCGGAGTAATCGGTGAACATACATTAACAAAAAAAAAAAAAAAAAAAAAAAAAAAAAAATACATAGGTGTCGAATTGATAACCTCCTCTCCTTTTTGGAAGTCGGTTAAAAATAAAAATATTCTGAAAATCTCAGATGTTTTTTTAAATGTTTCTGTGAAAAAAATAAATCCAACTATATCCACATAAAAATATTAACAGAAAATATTGTTTTACTTTGAATTGTATTATTTTTACTATACTTTATTATAATTGTTATTTTCAATAAGGTCCAACCTAATGATAGATTGCTGCATATAAATAATGAAGCATACAATATGCCCAAGTAATACTGTCATATTGATGGTGACATCAACTGAGCAATACATTTTCACTTTTACAGCATTTTTTTAAAATATATCACACATTTAAAATTTTACCTTTTTGACAGGATGGGAGGAGAGGCAGAAAGAGGAGAGAATGTTTTTCTGAATGTAATTTATTAGAAAACTTAATTTACAGTTTTTTTTTAATGGTTTAAAAAATATCCAATCATTAAAAAAAATCTTTTGTGCAAATCCCAATTACAAAAGATTAACTCACTTGCACTTATAAATAATTCAGTGCTTTTTACTGTCTAACATTTCATAATGAAATTAAAACCATCAGTAAACATAAAATGTTTAATAAAATGTAAATTTAACAGATATGTAATCAATCTATACATTTAAACTACTAAAATTATCAGAATCAACAGATTTCTGTAATTAGTAAAATCTTTGGCAGTTTCTTCAACAATTAACTCCTGATTTGCAGCTAATACAAAAGAATCACTTAAATTTCAAAACTATTTGATTAAATAGTTGCTATCTTTCATACAAAATATGTGTTTTAGTGATCAAAAATATAAAAATAAATAATGTGATAAATTTATCAGTTTTTTTACATTAAAAGAAAAGGTTTTCTCCTGCATTTCACACATAAAATTGAAAAAGGAGAAAAAAAAAAGTGGAATTTTTTTCTGTCTAGACAGTGGTGTTAAACTCTTACAATCTGTCATTTTAACAGATACCTTGTACTATAAAATCAAATGTAACTGCAAGTGTGATTACTATTTTTAACATTCAGAAAGTATTAATGCTAAATAATGTAAATTCATATATATATGATCAACTTATGTGAAGTACAATCATTAATTTCCCATGGCAAATATTATCCTGAATGGTTTAGCTGTTACATCCTCCCTCCCTTCTTTTTCTCTCCAATAAAAACAATCTCTTAGCTAAATTGATCTCTGCTTCAGAAATACACCTAAAAAAAAAAAAAAAAAAAAAAAAAAGAAAGGCATCGCAGAAATTACCCAAAAGTGTCACATAAATAGTAAAAAATAGTCTATTCCAAAAAAATAATAATAATAATAATAAATAAACAAAATAAATAAATAAAACAAAATAAAAATAATAAAAATCTTTCATTTGAATTTTTAAAATCAAAACTTCATTTTTCAGGGTGGCTACGGAAACGGTGAAAAAGTTTGCTGATTATCTTTATCAGATTTTTATTATTAAAGAACATATGGTATTTTTTATCCAGCTTACAAATATCTCTTTTAGGAGGAAAAAGCAAAAATTGTACAGTATTTGTAAAGTATTTCACAGTTTCATAAATGCATGGTCAAATGTGGCCAAAAGATATGGAGACCAGAAAATTTCATTTTCTGAAGGATGTTCAATTCCAAGACATCCACATCTGATGAGTTGGCTAATGAGATTCAGCTAGCCACATGGTCAGGTAATGTACCATTTAAAATTTTCAAAAAGGCTAAAATGGAGAAATTTCACCTGGGAGGAATAAGTTTTCTTTTGTGTGTAACTGATAAAGTTTATCTTAAAATTCTCAAAAATCTACTCAGAATCGTTAAAATGATTTTAAATAATTTTTAATTACTGTTTTTAACAACGCAAAAACATAAACAAAACCACGTGATACAAAAACACGACGGGATTGGTTGTGATGTCATTTGCCGCGAAGTCGAAATGTTTAGGTTTTGCGCGCATATTGTTTCTCATTGCTTTTTCTATTTGCAACCTTGTTTCATCTGTTTCTACAAATTTATTTAACGTTAGCAACTTTAAATTTGTAAAAAAGTAAGACTTATCTTAATTTAAAATACATCGTTTACTTTTTATTTTCATTAAAATTTTAATTTGAAAATGTCGATTTCGGCAGGATTTGTGATAGGGCAATCAGATGACAACCTCCCAAAAATGGATTCTCTTTCCATTTTGGTTTTTCAGGAAAGAATTCTGATTTCATCGGCACAGAAATTGCCGATGTTTTTTTGTATAATATATAAAGCATTACTCAAAACTTTTATTAAAAACATACTATAAGGAAAAAAATAAGCTCAAGTTGGGACAAAAGATTGTGATATGGATCATTTTCTAAAAACTACTGCACAGCTTTTTACATTGAATACATAACATTCAATAACGAACAGGAAATAATCTAAATTTTCAGATTTATTCAGTTTTCTAATTAATAAACATAGAACCAAGTGTGACTTGTTCAAGTTTAAACAATTTAGTTATTTTAGAAAATTTATCTTGCAGTTGTGACAGGTTACTTTTGGCCGCTAAAATTTGAATAGCGAGTTTGCATGTATCTTCGAGTAATACGTGGCGTGTTCGTAGAATACCCGCCTACTGGCCAAACGGCCCGAGTTCGATTCTACCTCTTGACATTTTCTATTCCATATTTTTTTATACAATTACGCTTATTTTTTTTAATGAAAACTTCATGTTTTATTTTTTAAGTGAAATTTCTGTTGGCAGAATTACAGGTTACATTGTGTTTAATTTATGAAGATTTTTTTTTCATAAGATTGTTCACCTTTTTATATTTTAAATACTTGTCTCAAATAACACATAATATTTTACTCAAGATTAGAAAAATTTAACTCAAGATTAGAAAAAAGCGTTAACAAAATGAATACCTTTTTAATATTTAGTTTGTTTTAAATATTAATATACGTCAAATAATTGAATAGAAAAATGTTTATTATTACTGACTCTGAAGTTTACTAAATGTGCAATTAATCAGTGACATATATCAAAAATATTCAGAACAGAATATTAATTTGGAAAAAATTTTCTATACAGAGCATAACTTCTTAACTAATATTTGCCTTCAAAAGAAAATAAAAGATATAAATAAAAAAAATATTTATTTTGATTTATTTTGTAAGTGTAGCTGACAATTTCTTATAAGAATTATAATTATATAATGTATGTACAGTAGAACCTCGATCCATCGTTTTCCAATGGGTGCAGGGAAAAAAGCGATGAATGCGGGAAAACGATAAATGCGGATTATTTTAAAACACGAAAAAACACAATGTTTATGCATTGATAATGCATGCAATGTTTACAGTATACTAATTAATACTAATTTGTTGCTTCCCAAACTGTAAAAAAAAATCGAATTTATAGAAAATTGATATTTATTTTAAAAAATAAACAAATTTGTTTGATTTTTCCTTCATTATTTTTAAATAAAAAAATAAAAGCTCATATAGTTTCAAATGTCGTAATTGCATCAGACAGACTTGACACTGGAGCCTCAGCTTCATCGGCATGAACATTATTCTCTGATTCTTTATCATTCTTTTCATTTTTGTCATAATCACACATTTCTCCTATGATTAGGGCACCACATTTCGCAACATCTTGATTAATGGAAACATAATCGCATCCTCTGCTATATACAACCACTCTTCACATATATTATTATAGCCATCATCAACACAACCGAGTTATTTTTGTAATAAAAGTAATTCCAGTTTGTATGTCATATGGATTTACATGACTTTTAATTTCATTTCGGTAAAGAGAAAAATTTCACAACGACGAATGCGGGAAAACAACTTTTTGAAGAACGATGCTTGCGGGTTTCATTAACATTATTTAAGTATAATTTGTGCAGAGACCGTACAAATACAACGATCAATGCGGGAAAACGATAGATCGGGGTTTCACTGTATCATACATTATATGCCATTTGGAATCAGAAGACAATTTTTAAATTTCCATTTTTTTTTTTTTTGTTAGAGTGAAAAAAAAATTGTAATATAATTTGTCCATTTTTATTCATCTAAAGTTAAATACATTTGGACATTTGACATCAAAATTATTATTTATAATTTATAGGAAATAAATTTTCATTTGAAATTCCATAAAGTACATACATACATTAAAAATATGTAATGGTAAACAATAATTATAAATAAATTAAAATAAATAAAAAACTAGGCATAAAATAGCTTATATTTTCGATAGTAGAAATTTTATTTTACAGTTGAGATAAAATATAAATTTTCATTAAAAAAAAAGCTTAATTGTTACACACAACATAAACATAATATTGAACTTTTTATTCCCAAAATATTTCACTAGCCAAAAATATTATTTAGAGGGTTAGAATGTCCCTTAAAAATCCCCCAAACTTTGAATTCTCCTGTGTATTAAAACTTCTGTACATTTAATGTAGAACAAACCTTTTTTTGCCTCTCCCCCTCCCCCCTATTTTTTTTTTTTTTTTTTCTGGATATGCTACTAATGCCAAAATACTTATTAAAAAGTCTGAATATGCTTTTCTGAGAATGTATGATTTCAGTGAAAAATTGTATTCATAAATGATTTTTTTTTTTTTTTTATGTTTATGTTTATTTTATACATTAAAGATGGATATCAAAATTAGAGGTTTCCAAAAAATTACATTATCGTTATTGAATAATGAATGTATATATAGATTTCAAAAATAAGCTATTGGTTACTTCAAGGCACTTCTTAATATGCATAAATAAAAATGAATGACTATATGTATGATACATAATTTTTTTCTGTTCCACATGTGATTATTCCCATTCATATTTTCCAAAAAACAAAAACATTAAAATTTTATTTAGATTTAATCAATAAATACACATACAAATGAAGAATAGCAGATTATAAGTTTACAAAAACATTTCTGTCAAGTTAACATCAGAATAAATTATCATTATCATAATAGTTAGGAACACTAAAAAAAGTGCTTAGGCGAATTTACTATTTGTGCAATATGGCACTATACAACATTTTTAACACACATTACTACTCATTTTTGGTATAGAAAATTAAAAAAGATATAAGAAATATATCAAACGTTTAAGCCAGCAACGCAGTAGGACGGTGTTTACATGGCAAATGA
Source organism: Maratus speculifer (assembly GCA_964019185.1). Classification (NCBI taxonomy): domain Eukaryota; kingdom Metazoa; phylum Arthropoda; class Arachnida; order Araneae; family Salticidae; genus Maratus; species Maratus speculifer. Next base: position 310,297,227 of record OZ025289.1, read on the forward strand.
CGTCACAGCCGCTTTCATCCGCAATGCAGCGTTTTCCCGCCAAGACAAAAACTGCAGTTTTAAAATTCATTTAGTGAATTATTAAAGTTTCAAATATACATAAAAATGGTATCAATTTTCTTGATTTTTTCTGCTCTTTAATATAAAAGTGCAAATGAAAATCGTGAAATTTCTCCATTGCCTCCAATATAAGTACTATCCAGAAAAAAAAAAAAAAAAAACCTAGGAAATTTGATCACTTTAATCTGTGTTAAATGTAAAAAAAATCATATGTGTATATTTTTAAAAATGTTAGAGAAGACTAACCGGCATAAGTAAAAATATGGTATATAAAATACATTGAAAGTATTTTTTGGCAAGTAAATAAACACTCAAATGACTCGCCAAATTGAAAGTGCTTAATTTTTGCTCACTTTTTTTGTGCGAGGTTACATTTGAGATTTATCCATGTTACTGTACGATTGATGTTGCATTTCATATTCAATTGCATTATGCCATTTACATTAACATTTATAGAGATACTGACTCATCACAAATTCAGTTTAATAACAGCCAAAGACATAGAAATAATTATTTATATGATAAATATTTCTCTGTTGTCAGTTTATCACTATGTATGTACTAGTAAAATTACAATCAAAATTACTTACATCAATCTCCAAATCGAGAAAAATTTTGCTGAAATACAGCACTGAATTTGCCATTTACCATACTGTCATTGGCCAATCATTTTTTTCTACTGGTTATAGTCAAAATATCATAGCAATTTACCATTAAAAAAAAGTTGAGACATTTAGAATGTACTTATTTTTCATAGTTTTTGTAGAGTACAGTAGAATTTCTATTTTCTAAACAATGACAAAGAATTATGCTATTTTAGAACACAGAGAAAAATGATACAATAAGGGATTAAAAGGTAGATTTTTCAGCATTTCACACCAAATCTGTTTTGCTAACATTTTTTTCATTTGGCTACTGTTTTTTATTTCTTATTTGCCAAATAGTTAATGTTGTTCAAAAGCCAGCGAGAACCCTGATTAAAATTATATTAGACATAATAGTAGTAAACTAAACGACAATAGACTTGAATTTGCATGATTTTTTCCTATCGAATTTGCATGATTTTTTCCTATCTTTTCTTCTACAAAAAAGTTGCTATGAATGACAGTTTGGCACAATTTAGCTTTCATGCAGACAGATATCAGTTGGTGCTAATACAGCTGTATGTCTCTGTATACATTGCATATTAGTTGATAAATCAATCTTGTTGGAAAGGCAAAAATAAAAACTTTTCACACTTTTTTTTTTTTTTTAATAAAGTTTCCTCATATTTCCAGATTTATAAACGTCCTTTATTTCCAGAAGCTGCAACCACCCTGTTTTTACATGACTTTCAGATGCTAATAGTTCATCTTTCATTTTATTTCTCTTTTGCAGAACAATTCAAGAACAAACTCCAAGGCTTTAAGCAAACAAAATGTCAGATTATTAAACTTTCCAGGCAACTCCTCCCCACTTCCAAAATTTTCTCAGCATTTTTCCATCAATCCAGAGAATGTCCAAAATTGCTTAAAAAAAAAAGGTGAAATTCCTCCTTTAGGAGGAACCTTTTTGTACCTGATGTTTTAATACTTGGGAAGCCTAGATTAGCTTTTCTGGTTATTATTATAAACAAAACCTTGTTAAATGTAAAGTATAAATGAATAAAATTAAGAATAAAAACAACAACATGGTATTTTAAAACTTTTATTAATCTTTTTATTCCAGTCTCAACAGAGTTTCTTTTTTTAAATCATAAATATTATCCCTTTAAAAACAAACTGTAAAATTCATTAGTTAAAATTATACATATTTCTTTTTACATTTCAAAAATATTAGAATTATATCTTATATAAGTTTTAATTTGGAAATATGCATTCAACAAAATGATCAGCAATTATAAAACAATGTAGCATTAAGATTATTTTATTTCATGAGTTGACTAGTAAGAAAGAGCATGTGAACAGTGAACTGGTAATTTTCAGAATAACAATAAAATAAGACTAGTTTTTACCAAAGAGGATAAACACAAATATAAAAATAAATAAGACAAAACTTCAATGTCAAAATGACAAGATAACAATTTAAAAAAATAAAAACTGCTGGCAAGAATTATAATTAACATGCATAAAAAATAATACATGCATTTTAACTTTTTAAAAATTGTTATATTATTTGAAGATATAATTCTAAAGAAAGATGAATTAAAGAGCAATAAACTTTTCAAAAATAAAAATTTAAGTTAAATACAAACAGAAAACAAATTTGCAAGATCCTTCATGTTATGGAATCTACATTGAAATTATCAATATGCAAGAAATAACTTATTTATAAAAAGATATAAATTTGAATTTACAACAGATTTATTTTGTCTCTAATTAGAAGTATTTCATGATGTTTACTTTAATTTCAAAAACCTATTTTCATCACTGGTTTTTTGTGCACAATTTATTCACTTCAACAACAATAATTTAAAACATTACCAGGCATTTATAAAATTTTAATAAACTTTATTTATAGATTATTTTTTAATTCGCATATCAGAATAATATTTACTATAGGCAATTAAACTTTTCAAATCTTGGTCAGTTATTTGAATAATTGATAATTTTATTAAATGTGTCAAAAATCTTACTTTAGATTCAGCTCTAAAATTTTCTTACAAACTGATGCATCATAAAATTATTTAAATTTATTTTAGCTTTAATTAAAGTACTTTGTATCAGTTTTTAAGTTTTACAAAAATTGGAACTTTGAAATATACGTCCATCTATAATGTTTACTAAAAGAAAATCTAATTACAATTATTTTTTTAAAGATTTTGAAACAGAGCCAAATATTTAAAGTGCTTAATTCTGAATTCAACAAATATTACAAACTTTATGTAAAATTCATTAAATATTATTTTAGAATGTGAACTAGTAAATGTTCCATACAGAAAGATTGATTTTAATTCCAGATTCAACTTCCTGATATTTTTCTTTTATTTAAAAAATGCTTCCGAGACATTTATATACAGGTTCAAAATTATTTTTCTGAAATACAGAACAAATAAATCAAAAAAAGTAATATATTCTGTTCATGCTAAAACACATAGAAAAATTACGTAGTATTTTTTTTCTTGTAATAGAAACCTTTAAATGAAAAATAAGAAGTAATCCAATTAAAACTTCAATATCATAGTTGTACAGACTCCCAATTTTTGACCACCACTAATTCATAACAGAAATATTTTCTTTAATTGCAGGAATCCATGATTAAATTACATAAATATTCCTTCACAGTGGTAGTCAAAAATTAGAAAACTTGGCAACTATATAGCATGTTGAAGTGTTAAGGAGAAAGAAATATTTTACAGAAAAACTCAAAATAAGTTCCATATATTGAGAATGTGAAATATAAACATGAGACTAAATAAATTTGCATAGTACTTAAATTGTGCAACTGAAATCGAAAAACTTAATTACTGAAAAACAATCTATCAACAACTGAGTAAAGTAACACAATCATTTTATAAATAAATAAAAAAAAGCACCACATAATTGATTTTCATAAAACATTGAGCCTTTCAAGAAAAAACACAGATTAGATGAACAGATTTACAATTAGACAAAGAAAATACAATACAAACTCAAATCAATTTTGCTCAAAGCATAGTTTATAAAAATAAATTTTAATTATAGAGATTTAAATCTAACATTGTTTTAACAAGTCACATAGTTTCTGACAATCCAATCAATTTTGCAACAGTTAAAATCATGATTTGCTTTAAATGAAGGAACTAAAAAAAAGTAAGATTTATTCAGTGCAAAAGAAATTTTTTGGACCATTAAAAAAAAAAAAAGCTGCAATAATCAATTTTAATATTCATCTATCATCAATTTCACAATATATAAACATACATTGTACAAAGAAAAGACAAATACTAAAAATTTGAAATTTACTGAAATAATTAACTACAAAATTCACTATAATTGTATAAAATTCCCACAGCCAAATATTTTTAATTACAAAAGGCAAAGAATTTTTAAGTACATTTAAGCAAACACATATACTGAACATAGCATCCAAGACAATTTTAATATTCATTGCACAATGTACACAAACAAGTATAAACATGAACAACTATACATAATGTTCCTTAAAAACATGAAAGATGTTTTAAATAATCTAGTTCTAAAATTGTAGGGAAAAAAATTACTTATTTTTAAAAATCTTAATTTCCAAAGACTGCCCCAACACTAGCTCTACTAGTGATAAATTAAGCTCATGCTAAACTAATTTGATACAATGAGATTTGATTTTTTTTAATTAGTCCACAATGAACTAAAGATGCTAATTTTATAATGCACTGATTTTGGAACATATTTCATGGGTGAACTCTGAACACTTGGCAGAGCCTCCAAGATCAGCTGTTCGTACCTGAAAAATAAGAAACAAATTTAATAAATTGCTAAGCATTTTTTTTTGTTTTGTTTAGCATTCATTCTTAAAGGAGAGAGAGGAGAAAAAAAACTTTTTTTACAGTTTACCATCAGCCATTTCTGCTCCTAATCTTTAAATTAATATCCATTTGTTTTTTTTTTTCTAAAATAATTTTTTGTTTAATGGGAAGATTTAAAGCCTGATTCACACTAATAATAAATTCTTAAGATTTTATTCCTTAAATGATCAATTAATTGCAAGTTTTTCGATTTTTTAAGTTTTTAAATTATAATTCAATAAACTGACCACTTATTAAAAAATGAAGAAAAGTTAAGGAAATGAGCTGAAATATAAATTCTTACACTTCTGACTATTTCATATTTCCAGAAGTATTTCATCACAATGAAAAAAATTTTCAAATGAAGAAATTTAATTCTTGGGGATGTTATAATTATGTTATTATAATGATAGTATAATAGCATTATTTTATGCTATTATAAAATAGCAATTATGTAGATAGAGCCTTTTGGAACTAGCCTTCAAAAAGTGCTTATTTGTAACCTAATATTAAAATAAAACATAAGTTCTCAATATCAAAAATCTTTAAAAGTATTAACAATTATTACGCACAATTTGGACATTAAAGTAAGCTGTACTACAGTGGATTGATGAGTGTTTAAAATTTGTATCAATTGGGTATAATATAATTATTTTATAACTTTTCAAATAATGTTCTTAGAAATTTTGAACCAAACTGTACATGTGTGATTTTATTGAAGCTAAATATTTTTATACTTTTATTAAAATGCTAAGAAAATTTGAATTTAATTTGTACATCAGTAAAATACAAAAATATATTTTTCATAAAAGGTAGTATAATTAAGATGACACACAAATTATATTATAATAATTAGTTTGAAATAAATAAAACAAGAACTTACTTTTCCTTCTTTTATTGTTTCGAAACATGCTTGAGAAATTTTATCTGCATAGCTGCCTAAATTCATGTATCTCAACATCATTATGGCACTAAGTAATAAGGCAGTTGGATTAGCTTTATCTTGACCAGCAATATCAGGTGCAGTACCATGAACCTAATAATAATTTTAATATTAAAATAGATGTACATAAAAAATTAGTTTCAGTTATTGAAATTTTTTAAAACTATGTAAAAGTAATGAGATTATATTAATTCACTTAGCTAGTCTTGTTACAGATTATCTTAATATTGTTATTTGAGAGCTAACAAAATTATATCTTAGTTACCTCAGATTTATTTATTTTTTTTAAGTAAATACGGTACAAACTGTTTAATTCAAACTCTGATAATTTGAATAGAAATTTATTTTTCTTGAAAGTACAACTGAAAACAATATTAAAAAATGCTATTTAATATGAGTTTTCAATCTATTAATTTTTTTATATTTCAAAAAACTTATACAACTAAATAATTCAATCTAAAAAATAAAAAAATAATAAAAGATTACGTGTTGAAAATGACAGAATTTTTAAATGTTGAAAAAATAAATAGAAAATAATTTCATTTCTTTACAAGTAGTCATTTGATTAAAAGTGCTTTGAATTATTTAGTGAGTAAATTTTCCATAATTTTTTTAATTATGCAGGTCATCATGTCTTTGATATAGTCTAACTTCTCACAAAAAGTTTTTTAAAAAATAAGAAAGAATAAAGAAAAACCAGCAAATTCTTTATTAAATTGAAGTGAAATTCAGAATTTTATAAAATATATAAAAATAAAAACAAAATGAATTATAATATTTTTCACATAGGCAAGATAAATTATTAATTGGTGATTTATTAAATCTTTTTTTGTGCTAATAGAATGTGCAATGTCCTTATTCTAGTAGCTAAAAATGCTTCAGGAAGTATTTAATTGCAATATGAGATCTTGATTAAAATACGATTTGGTAACATTAGATCATCTGAAATTAACATAATAGACTTGTAGTATCTACATAGAATTTTTACTATTGTATATCTGTATCTTAAGTTTTAATATTTTGTTTGATTTATTTTCTCTCTTTATACTTAAATACAAATATTTATTTTTGTAGGGAAACCATTACTTGAATTTTCATGATCATCAAGGACCATAAATTGTAAGATGTTTAGATTTAATTTTATTCTTACAGTTCAATTAATTTTTAATTCATGAGGAGAAATATGCCAATAAAATTAGTTAAACAATGTTAACAGAATAATGCAATACAGATACTGTTGGAAAATAATGATTAAACCAATTAATAACTCCATTAAAACAAACTTATTACCAAAAACATCATTGGCACATTCTACATAGTCTAGTATGGGAAAAAAAAGGGGGAAAGGGGTGGGGTGATAAGGCAATAAAACCAAAACTAACTAATGTTAATCAAAATTATTATAAATCTGGCAACCCTAAATAGAATTAATTAGAAAAAAAAAATCTATCAAAAGAATTTTTTTGAAACTGGTAAAAATTAAAAAAAAAACAATTTCTCAGTCAAATTTAACGATACTTGAGTATAAAATTTCACATTTTTTAGAGCGCAAAAATGTTTTAAACTTTTTGAATAGTTTAAAATACCTTCTATTATAGAAATCTTATTAATGAACAATATAACTGATCGCCTATTTAAAAATTAATAATAAAACAGATTTCTGCAACTTGTTATTATTAAAATCATATTGACTGGTTTGAAAAATAATAAAACTCACAAAATAGATCTTGAAAAATTCTTAAATGCCCAACATAAAATTCAAATTTAAAACATCATCAACAGATAAAAATATTATTTAAAAAGAAATTAATTTTATATTAATTTAAAAATATTTACATTTTTAATATGAATACTTTAGAAGATTCTGGTGTTTGAACTGGTTTGTTTTCTGGTGTGTGTAATAAATGCAAATTTGAAGATTGTAATTAACTTAAATACACAGCATCAGGGAGATATCAGATTGTTGATTGCTCTACTCATGATAGCCTGTATGGTGTCATTTCTTTCTGTGTAAGATTTTATTATTTTGATAAATCAGTAAGATTACAAAATAAAAAAATACAATTTTCCAGAAATCAAATTTATTTTATCAAATGACTTAGGTATCAATAAGCCATTTTATGCTTTACTAAGGAACTATGTTATAAAAAAGTAGATTTATAGTATGTATAAAGTTCAAAGAATGAATGATTAAATATCTGATTTTGGAAAATTTTCTAAAGCAAGGACTGAAAAAGTTCACAAAATGACAACTGTCCTAAAACTGTTATACTTTATGTTCACACAAATTTATACCAAACTAACAATAACTCTTAAAAAGACACACCGTCCCCTCCTATTGAAATTAAATGTTCAAAATGTTATTAAAAACATAACTTTTAAATAAAAATATGAATTTAAAGTGTCAATAAAAATGCAAAAGTCCTAACCTAATATCCAATAAAACAATGTGTACCAGTGTCAGTGGTGAAGAACTGAGGGTTTCAAAATGACTGATAAATGCCAATATCAACAATCATCTTTATTTTGAATGCACAATTCTTCTCAGTAAATAAGGCAGTTGTAATATATGCAGATAATCATTAAATAAATTTCAAGTGAAAAATATAAAAATTAAACTCTTAAATATTATAATACACAAATAAGTGTTTTCAACAATGTAACAGTATAAGAAAGCATATGTAGAAAAATTGCTACAAAACAATTTATTTGGAAAGTTTTTCCTTAATTTAGGATGATGCTTATATCAGAGTACATCTAGAACAGGAATTGCCTGAAATCTACAGAAATTTTATTCCTAAAAAGAAACAAAGCCATGAAGTAGATATGCAATAGATCATAAATGTAAAAAAATCAGCAAATGTAAAAAATATTAGACTTTAAACAATATTCCCAGTTTCAAGTTACATATACTTTCTGTAATTGATACTTACTAATTGGCATCAACATGACATACTTACTGATTCAAATACAGCACCACCTTTCCCAATGTTACCACTGGGAGTGACACCTAAACCACCAATAAGACCAGCACAGAGATCACTAAAAGAAAGAAAAAAACAAGACTGAGAAAAGAAAATTCGTTTAGTATTTCATTAATCTAGTACTTCTAATTGATTTAATATTTAAATTATACATAACAATTCTAGCACATTAATTTAATAAAAAAAAAATAATATTGGTATTCAACATTTATATCTGCTTATTTTTTTAGAATACTTCTTTTAGAATTTTATTAGAATACTTACATTTTAATTTTATGTTTAAAATCTGGATTAAGAGTTAGCTATTGAATAATTGTAAAGCATCTGTTTCATTTTACAAAAATTTAATAGCAGAAACATGACTGTACTGAACCAGGATACTAAGTGGTTTAGTTTGTGAATGGTAACCATTTGAATAGAACAACTTTGGTGATATTTCAACAATGAAAAAATTGAATATTGAGAGTGATAATAGACCAGTTTTTGAAAAAGAAAACAAATGGTGAGATTAAAATGGAACTCAAAAAAGTTTATGGGGACTCTTTCCCTTGGATAGCTGAATTCAAATGCGGCTGTACAAGCAATTTAGAGTAAGAATGTCCAGGTCATCAGACTGAGGTTATGACATCAAAAATGAAAGAAATCCATTATATTGCAATAAACAATCAGGGACTGGAAGTACAGATTGTTAAAACTTTAGGCATCTAAATTAAATGGGTGTAAAATATTTTAACAACTCATTTGGATATGAAAAAACTTTCCGCAAAATAGATGCTGAAACTGTCCACTATTGACATTAAACACACTCATATGTCAATTTGAAAAGAATGTTTGGCAAAGTTAAAGTGAAATCCAAATGATTTTTCTGCCAATCCATGACTGTTAACGAAACATGGATTCATCACAGTACACCAGAAACCAAAGAACAGTCCCAACAGTAGATTTTTTGTGGCCAATCTGCACCAAAGATAATTTTATTTGCAAAGTGTTTGGTTACAGTGTTTTGGGATGCATAATTTTTGTTGATTATATTGAAAAAGGCAAAGGGATCAATGGAGAATATTGTGTTAACTTATTAGATCATTTCAATCATGTTCTAAAAGAAAAACATCCACTATATTTATAAAAAAAAAAACCATCCACATTTAGCAAAAAAAGAATATATTTTTTTTTTTTTAAATCAGGACAATGCATGCATGTATACCTGTGTTATTGCCATAGCAAGATTCTTTGAATTAGGATACGAACTGATTTCACATCCACCATACTTGACAAATTTAGTCTTTGGTGATTATTTTCCATTTTCATAAAAAAAAAAAAAAAAAAAAAAAAAACCCTATGGAGAAGTGGGGGGGGGGGGGGGGGGGGGAAGAGGCTTTAATGATGAGCTTATTGCTGAAACAAATGCCTGTTTTTAAGGGTTGGAGAAATCTTATTTTTTAGAGGGGATAGAAAAAATAGAAAAAACGCTGGGCTTAGTAAATCAAATTAAAAAAATATTATGTTGAGAAATAAAGTGAATTTTTAACATAAAAAATGTGTTTTTCTTGTTAAGGCCAGGTACATATCATACAACCTTCTACAGTCGAACCCCGTTATAACGAACCCGGTTTATAACGAACTACCGGATATAATGAACAAAAATTTTGGTTTCGCCGTTTTCCTATTGTATTTAATGTTATTTTATCCTTTTATAGCGAACCTCCGGAATCTTAAGAATCAGTTATAACGAACTTTTTTTCTAGTCGACTATGATTTTTTTTTTCCTCTTTTTACTTTTCCGCTGATCTGAAAAATAGTTTTCGACTCTAATTTTGTAAGGAAATGCATGCCGGCCAGTAAAACATGGTGCAAATTAATGATAAGTCTTTTTATTAAAGAGTAGTAAGGCCTGCATTCTTTCTCTTTTATGGTAGCCATTTTGCAGGTGTGATCATGCCCACCCTTCAATTATTTTCCATTACTCCTGTCATAGCAATTCAGAACGCATTTAAGTTAACTTATTTAACTAATGTATTTCTTAAATTGTTTTGCACATTTATCCTAACATTTATCCGAAATAGGGTTGGTCTCTAATGTTTAGATAATTGGTGCTTTACTGTATTTCTATTTGTCTTCCTTTTTAGTTAATTTATTTAGTATTGTGCCAGTTTAATATAATCAATTTTAATCAATTTAAATGATTAATGTTCATATCTAAAAGAATTTAAGATTTTTTTCTTAATACATCATTATTAAACATACAGGTATCAGGTAATTATATACATATTTTGTAAACTAACATTTTTTAATGGTTCGGATATAACAAACCACTGGATATAGCAAACAAAATATTCGGTCCCTTGAAGTTCGTTATAACGGGGTTCGACTGTACACCAAAAAAGATAATTCCCATTTTACTCTTGATATCTATGTAGGCTAAGATTACACTCATGGAAAATTTTCCTGTTAACTCAATTTGTATTTTTCCTACATATATATTTTTAATTCTAGTAAAAAAATACTAAGAAATAAACAAGGAAAAGAAAAAAATCATGTATCAAATATAGATTGAGTTACAGGTAATATGAAAATATTCATTTACTTAAATCTTTGCTGTAATTGTTTTAACACTATGTTTATAGTAAATACTATGGGCTCGAGAATTGTTTACTGATGAGTCCAGATATAATCTGAACACTCATTCTAGATGTGTTTTGATCTGGAGAGAGGAAGAAACATGCAACCTAATTCCCCTTGTACCTGAAGTATCTCATTCAAGCAGCCTTTTTGGCTTCATTGTACATGAACAATGTCAACAGCTTCAATGGTCCCTTTTTTTCAGCTGGAATGAGTGGGATACAAATTTATGTTTTTTTCGCATACATTCCCCTTTGGTAAGCCTTCTTACAGTAGTAGAATGGCTAATTAGAGTTCCTACGGCAACCTGAAGATCTGAAACTAAATCTCTTGTAAGCACTTTCCGGTTTCTTCAAGATGAAAATGACAAAAAACTGTCTTCAAATGCAGTTGTATATTTTGATCACCCTTGATTAAGCTGTCTATCAACATATCCAGTAGTTAAAAAGTGTCTTGAAGCTTTTAGTATGACACTTTGAGGAATATTAAATTCTTGGGTGATCTCCATTTGTGTTTGACCTTCCTCAATTCGACCTATTATTTCCAATCTTGACCGTCCTTAAACAATGCCTATGAGCCATAACTAACGAACATTGGTCATTCTCAGACCCTGCATTCATTTTAAGGAACACTACAATCCAGAATTCTAACACGCTTACATTGCGCATCACATAGACAATAACCTAATTTGCATAAATACACTAATACATGCATGGAAGAGCAATTTTGTATTAAAATAGTATAATCAACATAAATAATTGATGCATTAGACATTGTTTGCAACATTAACTGAATGAGCATAATTTTACTCATTATCCTTTAATTTTGATGATCAGCATATCTTTATATATAAAAATCTTCTGTGCGTGTGTATGTAATTGAATTCTTCCTAAACGACTGGGCCAATTTTGATGAAATTTTGTGTGTGCGTTCCAGTAGATTCGAGAATGGTTTAGATTCACATTGCGTCGAAATTGATTCAGTACTTTTTTAGTAATTAGGCAAAAACTAATAGTTAGTGATTTTTCGCTAATTAAAAGTGCCATATATATTAAAGAAAGTCAGGATTTCATATTAATCATAGCACAAAAAAATCTACCAAACCAAAAATCTTGAAAAATTCGGTAAAAATACTTCTTATAACATTGATTGTCGCTAAGAAAGGATTTTCGAAAATTCCACCCCAAAGATGAATAGAAAAAAGAACGAACTTTTAAAAAATTCCATAAAAATCGGCTTTTGTAGTTATTTTTCAACTGATAACATATTTTAGTGCATTTTTTCATTCTGAATCGAATGGTACTAAGCAAATTCGTTTAAATCCAGTAGTTCGTGAGATAATTCACATTTTCCTAATTTGGTGATGTCTTCGGCGCAAAAACCTGAAAATTTCAGTGCTTATCTTTATATAAAAAAATCTTCTGTGCGTGTGTATGTCACTAAACTCCTCCTAAACGACTGGACCGATTTTAATGAAATTTTGTGTGTGTGTTCCAGTGGATACGAGAATGGTTTAGATTAACATTTCATCGAGATTGATTCAGTACTTTTTTATTAATTAGGCAAAAACTAATAGTTAGTTTTTTTCGCTAATTAAAAGTGTTGAATAAGTTCGATGAATAGTGTGCGCACAGAATGTCCAAGCGGTCTAAGGTCCCAGATTTAAGCTCTGCTTCTTGAAGAAAGAGATCGTGAGTTCGAACCCCACTCTTGACAAACGTGTATGCTTTACAATAATGTTTCCTGTATTAAAATTCTGATTAACCGACTTCAGACAATCGTTAACTTTTAACTAAAAAGAGAAAAATAAACTTTTCTATCAAAAATTGAACCGACTTCAAAAACTAATGAAGAGTAAAAAATAATTTCCTTACATAATTGTAATAAGAAATTAAATTAAGAGCGTAGTGCTTATTCTGTGTATTACCATATTTACGTACATTTATTTGATTTTCTGGAGTCGGTGCCAAGAAGGACGTCTGTCGGGTGCGCTAGTTTTAATATAATTATATGAATTATTTTGTCCAGTATCTTTCATGATGGGGAAATTAAAGAGATTACCAGTAGGAGGAATTTTGAATGGCATGTCAATTTTATATCACCTATGGTTGAAGATTCAAATTCACAATGGATGAAATTCATATAAACTTGGATATAAAATTATAATTAATTACTGTGGATTAAGATAACTTTTGCTCTCAGAAAAACTGATGTTGAAATACAAAAAACATGCATACAATTTACTTTAAAAAACTTAAAGAATTCTACATTTATAACATTCATAAATTTTCAAAAGCAATATAAATTTAATGGTTTCTAAAATGTATATGCATAGATAACAAAATGTGTTATGTAAAAATGTCTAGTTATAAAATTACTTTTTCAAAATTTTTTCTGCCCAGGAGACTTAACATTCATTTTGACGGAATTTAGATTTTATAATCTGGTAAATATTACTATTTTAATGATTCTTTCTTAGAGGAGTTGTAAAAGAAAATATTTTCTATTGCAAAAAGCTTTATTAGATATAAAAACAAAACCAAAATGTAATACCTTAATATATCACCATATAAATTAGGCATCACAAGGACATCAAATATTGAAGGATCTTGAACCATCTATTAAAAATATAAAAAGCTCAGAATATAATGTGACAAGACATTTAAATTTTACTACATAAGATTCAGTAATAAATTCATATCTAAGGAAAAAAAGTAAAAGTCTACTACAAAATACTACATACATTTAATCATAAAATCAATTTTTTTTTTTTTTTTTTTTACAGAAGATAGCTAATGCAGTCAATCACATAAATAATGCAAGCACTTGCACACAAAAAAAAGTAAAAAGAAGAATTCAGAAAAAATAGTTATTCATTTAAATATAAAATCAAAACTGTACACAAAAGACAGATATTAATAAATTGTATACTGTGTTTAATAGTTATTTAAAGAGGAAAAGGTGAAATCTACCGCTTGTACGAGGCTCAATTTTTTTCTGAATATAGTCCAAGACCTCTTCTGATATACACGAAACTCAGAATTTAATTTTTTTTTATTAGTTTCCGACATATTAATTATGAAGCACAATTCACTCTCATCAAAAAGTCATTTATTTGATCTCTGATCGAAGAAGCATGATCATTTATGCAATCATTTAAGAACTTATTTATGCATCAGAAACAAGCAAAGAAACAATTTCAACTGTATTTCTTTCTTTCTTTTTTTCCTTTTATTAATAGTTTTGTTTTAATCTAAATTGACCAAACCGTTCAATACAGTTAAAATTGAAAGACAAAGTACGAAAGATCGGATTTTCACATTTCAAATCGTGCAATTAGTTTTTTTAAAATGTCACAGTTAACTCATTGACAGAAAATTTTCAAGAAAGGTCATTTTTCTGAAATACTTTTCCCCCATTATTGCAATGCGTCTCAATGATGCAAATTTAAAGATATTGACAAACCAATAATATGCTTATAAAGAAATGTTCAAAATGACGGTGCAATTGCTTTTTGAAAATATGAATTTTAACTCTTTAAAATTTACCATCAAATGCAGGTTACTTTACGGCTCATCAATAGTATATTTTTTACATGTTAAAAGTAACCTAATGTCCTTATTTATACGATCTTTTTAGAAAATCTCAGTAGACCATATTTACATCACCTACAAAGATTTAAAAATATTTGGAGGGGTAGAAACATTTTTTACAAAATAAATATTTGAAAACTTTGACAAATAAATTAAGAATTGAGGGATTTTTCGATTTCAACTAAATATTTTCCTTTTTAAATATGCATGTTTTTTTTTCATGAAATCAAAAAAAAAAAAGGCTTGGTTTTAATTATATTTATAATCTTTTAAAATATTAGAAAATTCAGAAAATAACCATTTTTTTTGCGATTCTAATGGAACTAACTCCAAAATAAAAGGAAATGAAACTATTTAATGCTTGGATAGGGAGTCTTAATTTACAGACTGAAAAATCTGTTTGCAACTTAATTGTCTAAACATCTCAATTTTCTATACAAAAGGTCGTTTTACAATTTTATGGGTTTTTAATTATTCTTAACTTTAAAACTAATTATTTGTGAACAAATTGCAAATAAATAAATCGAATAATTTAAGAAAAAACTACATTTTACATTATGCAATTGATTTAAATAAAAAACTTCTCTGTATATTTTTCATAATTTTAAGTTTTTTTTTTTTTTTTTTTTTTTTTTTACATTTACCCATAAAAGGAATTCTTTCACTTATAAAAACACTCCCTAAAAGCACGAAAATCTGTCTAAATACATAAAATGATACTAACTAGGCCATACAAAGAATCTGTGCATTACAGCAATAATTCATATGCAGGGTCCCCCACAAAAGTAAGATACAATACCAGCTTAGATGGAAATACAAACGACCAGTGATAAGTTCCTTTATATGCAAGCTCTTTAAATTGTAGAAAGCTTAAATACAGTGTTTGAGGAGTGAGGGGGGGGGAAGCTGAAACCTGTATTTCCCCCCCCCCCAATTTATAGCATGATTCTGTTATAAACAGGCTTATGATGGGCTTGGGCAATGCCGGGCAGGACAGCTGGTATATAATATTAATCTTAGACCCTGCCCCCATACCAAATTACTTTAAAATATAGATTTTTTTAATAAAGAAAATGAACCTTTAAAAATAATTAAAAAATGGGAATTTTGTTTTTCACCTTAAGACAAACAGTATCTAGGTACATTTCTTCATATTTAATGGAAGGATGTTTCTCAGCAACTTGTCTACAACACTGCAAAAATAAGCCATCTGACATCCGCCTATACAAAAAATAAAAAAGTAACAATATAAAGAATTCCATTAAAAGAACATGCAGGTTTATTTGACAAGTGCTTTAACATTTCTGAGAAAAGATTTGATAGTTGCTAATATTAACTCTTCCCACAAATTATCCAAAAACTATTTTTGACATAACAAGTTTTTATGACAAATGATTTTAATGTGTCAAGTTTCATAATTAAGAAAATGAAATTTATAAACGATATTTTGCATGCTTTTTTACTATACTGAATTTTAACGTAAGTGGCAGTACAATGTAGCTTCGCATATACCGATTCTTTACAGTAAAGATATAAGTGATTAGCAGTGAATTATAGGCTCAAAGACAGAATCTGTGCTAGAATTCTACACAAGAGCGAGACTGCAAACAAAAGCATAAAAGTACCCAGTTAAACACAGACCTTATAGTATATGCAAATCCCTTAAAAATATTGAAATACAAATGAGAAATTTATAAAGAACATTGTTATTGATTTAATATTAGCTTGCAAATTTACATGTTACTAGTGTTGTCATTTAATAGAGCATAAATCAAAATTTGTATTTTTTTAAAATCAAGAAACTTCCTTGTTTTGTTTGACTAATGTGCAAAATTAAATATTTTTGACATTTTATGGTATAAGACAAATTTGCAAAAACACAACTTTTTTAAATTTATGGAGAAGAATATATCTCTCTCTTGAGCGAGACTTTCACAATGCTTATCTTTGGTCATTCAGTATTAAGATTCTCTTTTACAAAATTTAAACAAAATAATTAAGAACAATGAAGAAATGATCAAGATCATAAATAATAAAAAGGAATGCTTTTTCTGTATAAAATAGTTATTTGGTCAGTAATGGAAACAAAAATGCTGTTTACATTAATTTAATGAAAAAGTAGCGACACACATTTTATTCTTAAACATGCAAATTGGGGTCAATCCATGTGAAATCATCCAGACCATGTTGCTCAATATTTTTGATTTTTTTTAATTCTTTACCAGTTAATTTATTATACTTTTAGGAGTCTATAACAAGGATTAAAAAATTTTAAAACCTTTTGAATTTTTTTTGGCATCCACTTTTTTGTCATGTCACAAGCGGTTTTTCATGAAAATAGTACTTTACAGAATCCTTTATAACTTTATTTTTAAATGTATCAAAATGATTTAAAAACCATTATATTTATTAATGAATGAACTAAATTTTCATAATAGGTATTTTTATGATAATGATTAAAAAAATTGCATAAGATAAGATTAAATGTATCATTTTTACAGTGAAAAATTGTCTTTTTGGATACAAAAATTTTAATAGAAGAAAGTAAAATTCACCTTTACATTTATTTTTCTGAATATATACCCTAATGAACTATTCTCAAAAGAAATATGAAACATTTAGAGGCGCTCCTTCTTTTTCTATAATTAGTCAAAGTTGGCATCTCTGCATCAAAATGCTAAATTTGAAGTTCCATATCTAAAAAAGGACTGGCTAAATAATTATGAAAATTTAGCAGGATAACGTTCTTATGGATGTAAACATGTACCAAAAATATTATGAGTGATATGTACGCGGTTTTAAAAATATAGAACTTTGGAATTGACTTGAAAATCACATTTGTTTACACATTTTTTAAAGAAAAACTACTTCTAAATGCATAATTTATTATTATTATTATTATTATTATTTCAAATGCTACTGTTAAAGGTATAATACATGTTTTTTCTTACATAGAATACATAATAATTAAATCTACTTTACACTCATAGAAATAAATATCTGGATCTCATTGCAAAGTGTCTCAGAAATATTTTAGCTGTGTCCAATTAGTTCCAATGGTGTTAGTTTCCAAAGCATGTTACTTACTGGAACCCAAACCATATCATTTTTTGGACAATTGAAAAGAAATCGTTGGTCCATACAGTACAGATGAAAAAAAGTGAATAAACAGGTCATTGTTTTCTTCACTCAACTCAAGAATTTTTCCAATCCACCACTTTTTATCATAAACGCACACTATATAATCATTTACTTTGAATGATAGCAAGCTTTTCCAAATTTTTGAGATATTGTGATCATTATACTGTTCACGTGTAGATGTTACAAAGCACCTGATAACACTTTCACTTAATGGTATAAATTGGTGATATGCTTGTGTACCAGGAATTTGTTGGCAGAACAAGCTTTAAGACAGATCACAACTGAGTTCTCCTAATGAGAAGCTAAATGAATTCTAGTAATGAACAATGTTAAAATATGATACAGTTATTCACTATTCACTGAATGATCATAACTAAATAGGATAGAACAAGAAAAATTGTTTTCAATCACAAAATCAAGCATGCAACATTTTAAGTTACAGTTTAAGACATGATATATTTATACACTGAATAAATAAACAGCAAAGATTTAAATTTTTTCTAAATTATAAAATGAAGTACGCAGTATTTACAGTTTAAACAATAATATATTTATGCTCTGGCACATTAAAAATAAACAGGACAGGATAAGAAAACTTGTTCTCAGTCATAGAATTTAACAGAAGAGAATTTGTAAATTTGTTCTAATCATAAAATTAATACTCACATTCGCTTAATCCTGGCTTAAAAAAAAAATGAAATATTAAGTTTTAATATAATTATATTTATGTAAAAAAATTATTTATACTTTAAAAAGAGGCATCTGAAGAAATGAGTAGAATATATTATGCATTATGAGTTCTTCATGGTGTGGAAATATATGTAAACAAATGGATTTTCAAGCCAATTTCAAAGTTCCATATTTTTAAAACAGCGTACATATCACTCATAATATTTTTGGTACATGTTTACATCTATAAGAAGGTTATCCTGCTAAATTTTCATAATTTTTTAGCCAGTTCTTTTTTAGATATTGAACTTCAAATTTAGTGTTTTGATGCCGATATGCCAACTTTGACTAATTATAGAAAAAGAAGGAGCACCTCTAAATGTTTCATATTTCTTTTGAGAATAGTTCATTAGGGTATATATTCAGAAAAATAAATGTAAAGGTAAATTTTACTTTCTTCTATTAAAATTTTTGTGTCCAAAAAGACAATTTTTCACTGTAAAAATGATACATTTAATCTTATTTTATGCAATTTTTTAAATCATTATCATAAAAATACCTATTATGAAAATTTAGTTCATTCTTTAATAAATATAATGGTATTAAATCATTTTGATACGTTTAAAAATAAAAAAGTTATAAAGGATTCTGTAAAGTACTATTTTCATGAAAAACCGCATGTGACATGACAAAAAAGTGGATGTGAAAAAAAATTCAAAAAGATTAAAAAAAATTTTTAATCCTTGTTTTAGACTCCTAAAAGTACAATAAACTAACTGGTAAAGAATTAAAAAAAAATCAAAAATATTGAGCAACATTTTTTTCGTTTTCTGGATGATTTCACATGGATTGACCTATTGCTGAAAAAATGAATGAATGAGAAAAATCAAATCAGAACAAGATAGATGTATTATTATGTTAAAATTATCATTCCATGGATTAAAAAAAGTAAAATCTTTTACTATTAATAACTTTACCTACATGATAAACAACTAGAATTATTTTGCTTATGCAAACACTTTAATCATAATATTGATGATTTTTAACTAACGAAAAAAGGATAGTACAAAAATAAAAGATTTGAATAGCTTCTAAGTTATATTGGAAATCTAAATCAAACTTTTTTTTTAATAGTAGTTAAAACACTGACCCGACATATCAAATTATAAAGCAGATTAATTTTTACAATGAAGCACTAATAAAAATGCAATGCAAGGGTGATTCTGAGGGGGAAAAAAAATCTGAAATTTACAACAAATTTTCTGAATAGTTAAAGTGAGGAAGGGCGACTAGCACAAACTATGAAATTTTGCTGTGATCCTTTCACAAAATGTGTGATCCTGTGATGAAATTTGTATTTTTTCCTGTGATCCTTTGACAAAATTTGCCGCTCTCTTCCATTTGTTTGATGAATTTTGTGTTTGTGTGTGTGTGTGGGGGGGGGGGATTTGTGATCTTTCAACAAAATTTTCTAGTTTTTTAATACTTTGGATGAAATTCTATTTCTTCACCTATTCTTTTGATGAAATTTGCACTCTCAACAAAATTTTGTCCCATGCATTTTTTGTGACAATCCTTGAACAAAATTTCTGTTTTTATACATGATTCTTTGATGAAATTTGTCTTTTTAAGCAATTTTTTGGAAACCATTTGTTGAAATTTGCGATAATTTTCAGCCTTTTGGACTGATGAAAACTTCTAATGTTACATGTGAAAAATAACTAACTAAATAAAATACATTTTAAGTTGATATAGGGAATTTTAAATTTGATCATAAAGAAATTTACTTTTAGAATTAAATATTTTAAGCACATTTATAAAAGATACCAAAAAGAAAAAACTTTTTAATGTACAAAAAATAACATACATAATGTTTGCTTTATGCACAGCAGTAACAGTTTTTCTGTTGTTCTGTGTTGCATATTCAAATGCATATTCAGCTACACGATGAGATGCATTTTCAGTAATCAATTTGATACTCTGAACAACACCAGGAACAATCTAAAAGAAAGGAAAACTGTATATTTAAAGAATATACAAAACAAAAAATGAAGACTGAATAATAATCAGTATGTATTAGTTTAAAATGTTTTATAGTTTAATAAACTAATAAAATACTCTGAAGAATAACATAGTTACACCATAAACAATTACTTGAAATTACAGTTCACAATAATTATACCCCCCCCCCCCTGCTCATGGTTTCTAATTTTTTTTCTGACGGAATTCAAAAAAACATTCAAAAATTGACACGGAAAAAGTTTTCCTCCATTGTCAACAAGCTGAATTATAAGAAATATGATTTATTATAAATGATCTATAAAAATGTTTTTTAAAAATAAAATATGTAGCTGGAAAGAAAAGGAAAAGTCGAGCTTGTAGATACATTAACATTTTATTATTTTTTCATTGTTATCATTGAACAAAGCAGCAATTTTTGCAGCAGCATAACTTAAACATTCAAATCATAAGTTTTATTCATATTCTACATGATATTGTTTTGATTTTGTTATTTTTATGTTTTTGAAAAATTCCAGATTACGGAGAAGAGGGGGAGTTCAGAATTTCAGAAGGACCTAAACATGGAATATTCCAAATTTCAAAAAGCTGTGTGTCCTGAGACTTCTGGATTAATAGGTCCTCTACTTTACATCTAGTCTATTACTCATCACACCCAATTCTGAATTTAAAAATTAATGAATATTAGCATATAAATGCAGTTAAAGCAATTAAACGTATATGTTTAAATTGGTTAGCAGATTAAATGTAGTTACAATATCTTAATGAAAGAATCCAGAAAAATACATTTAAAAGGATTAATTTATATTTGCTCTAGCATGCTCAAAGACAACACTTTCCAGAGAGGTGAACCTCTGCATAGGGATTAAATCACGGACAGGAGGAGCGAGCGTAGGATGACATAATACATGTGTCGCAAAGGAGAGAACATCTTTGAATCTATGTGAAGTATGAAAGGAAATGGAGATAAAGGAATGAGACAAAACCACTTCAGTAAAATTAAATATGGAATTAAATATAAAGAATATTGATATGAAAGGTTAAAAGGAACAAAAAAGGTAATTTAAGCACGGGAAGATTTTACAGTTGAAAGTAAAATCAACACTGTAATATAAAATTTGAAATCTGTGATCATTCTAAAATATTAATGTAAAATATACAGCTTGTACAAAACATAAGACAAGAGGGAAAAAATAACAGATTTTTTGTTAAATGAGAAAAGAAACAGCCTCAATTTTTCACTATGCTACATATCACTAACCTGCAAGACTTGCATTGCATCATGCGTTTTAGCTTTTAACAGCTAATTTTTATGTATTTTGTAGTAGAAATGATCTTAATTTTTACCATCATGTAAGGATTTTTTTTTTCTCTCCAAATCATAAATTAAAAGGTGAAAAAAAATAGTAAAAATCTGATACTATATAATAGATGTGATAATATTTTTAACTTTTGATAATTAACTTTTATGTTAACCACTGATATAATAAAAATGGCCATAATTTTTTATCATCACATTGAGATACGAGATTGTCAAAGTTTTAAAGTAAAAATTACCCCCCCCCCCCCCTAAAACTCATCAGATTCTTCATCTGTCAGATTCCCTCAGGCCAAGCCTATACAAATTTCTACACAGAACACAAGCTTATATTCTGCATAACGAAGCAACAATACATTTTAATAAAGTAAGAAAACTAGTGTATAATGATACAAAAGAAGCCTTTTAGCAGTAATGATCTACCCACACTCTTATTCTTAATTTTATTTATTTATTTATTTTTTTGTTTCCTTCTTAAAAAAGACTGAAATTTTCAAGTTTGCAGCTGAGATTAGAAATTTTTGTGTTGAGAAATTAAAATTGTAGCAATTTGCAGCAATTGGAGCAGATTTTTCATTCCTGCACTTTTGCCAGCATGATAGCTTTCAAAATATTACTAATATTGACAGCAAAATTAGATTAGATGTCGAGGATCTTACCAAAGATTGAAAATCAAAAACATTTATCAACCAATATAGCCCATGGGAGTTTAGCTTTTACATTATTTTCATCTTTCATTCAAAATAATTTTATTTCATGCATTCATATCATGTCAATACAATAGTTGTGTTAGATCAGAATGTGACTTCATTTAGTGAAAACATTTTGTCTAAATATAAATGGTGTATGAAAACTAAGGTATTATGACAAAAAGTAAATTTTAAACATTTTGGTACATCTTTATATTTTGAGGTTTCAAATATCTGTTAAAATGATTTTTGTGCACACACATGTATATTGGAATTTCCTTGCTTTTAAGACCCCCCCCCCCCCCAAGCTTATTTTTGATGTTTTTACAATGCTGAGATACTGAAATAAAGAGGTTAGATTAAATATATATATACATATACACACACAAAATTTTAACTGTTGTCATCTTTAATCCTTCAAAAAGAAAAAAAAACTTATTTGTAAGGGATGAAAAAAAAGAAACACTCTTACGAAAATATACCTTTTTTATCCAAATAAAATGAAAAGGCAAAAATAAATTAAGGAACTGTTGTAAAAGGGTGCAGATTACTGAATAAAAGCTAATGATATTAACTTTACAAATAGAAGTTTTTTACTCTTTTGAAATTGGTTCATAACTTTTCATTTTAAAACATGTAGAATGCTATTTAAATATTTTTCTTTCTATTATCACTTGATCTACCTAGAATGACCTAATTCTGCCAATTTAATTTAACAATGAAGGGAGTCTCCCAATAGAATAAAAAACAAATTTAATATTCTAAAAATATAGTAATTACAATAATAGATCTATGTTGTACTCATGTCAAAAAATCTAAAACAGCAATCACAAAATTTACTTTCACACAATCATAGTAAATTTTCTCAGCTTTGTGAATAATAATCTGTTTTTTCTTTCAGAAAAACAGAGTAAGTAACAGAAAAATGCAAATTTTTCTTTGCAATAGCAGAAAATAAATTAAAGGGACAACAATTGTATTTCATATGGCTAGAAAATAATATTTAATTTAGATGCAAACAATAATTTCTGAAGAGCAAGGTTTTTTTTTTTTTTACTAAAAATACATTTTTAAATCCACTTTCATTTGAAAACTGATTTTCATTCATAAAAATTAATTTACAAACTTTTTTTCTTTTATTTTTTTAAGTTTGTGCAAAGCCTAATTTGAAAGAGCATAAAATATTTTGTACCATTTTAAGTGATATTTATATTTCAATGTTTGCACAGAGTAGACAATTTCACTCTAACTACTATTAAATGAAAGTGCTAAGTTATTTAGAAGCTTTTATTTATATATATATATATATATTATATATACAAAAAATGTGAATTAATTGCTCAAAATGACAATTTTAAATGCAAAAAATACAGCATGTGGGCTTGAATTCTTATTGATTTTTTTTCTTTTTTTAGGGTATGGTAAACAAAAGAAAAAAGTTGTATAAGATAATTGAAAAAAAAAATTATATTAACTCTAGCAGGTAATGAAAATGTTTTTAAAAAATTTAAAAAAGTAGTCGGTAATTTTTGTCTGGTTCTAAAACATATGAATTAAAAGTTTTGTGTAAATTAATCAAAAACTGCAGATTAGTATAAAGAATACACAATTAGACTTATTTACAGATTGCATTTTTATTTTCATAACATTTCTTTTTTGAAATACAAATTAAGCACATTGTTATTATTATTTTCCTCATTCAAACTCAGACATTAGTGCAAATGAACTTTTTGTTTTCACATCAGCTGAAATCAGTATTCTCGCTGACATTTGGCCAATGTTAGTAATTTGGCTAATTAAAAACATTCGCCAAATGAAAAAAAGTATTAGCAAAATAAATTTGCCGTGTAGCACAAAAAAAAAAAAAAAAAATCCTTTAATGTACCCTTTTTTTAAATCTAAAACAACCTAAGTTTTTACAATTGCGACAACTATTGTTATTAATACTAAATTCCACTTTCCACTATAAATATATTAAAAATATGTATACATGCATACGTATGAAAAACTGAAAAGAAATGAAAGAAAAGGCAAAAATTGAGCACTAGCAATTTGGCAAATCTAGTCGCTTGTTTACTCGCCAAATAAAGAATTTAGTCGCAATTTGGCGCAATGGCGAGCGACAACGAGAACTCTGGCTGAAATCTTTCTTTTCAAGTTTATTGCAAATACATTTGTGGATGTGAATTTCAGAAACCGCTTTATTCAGGAAATCGAATTTTGGTAAATTATAAAAAACCTAATTGAATTCACCATTTTAATTATAAATCAAGATTTTACAATGTCAGAAATTATAATACATAACTTTTTTTTTTTTTTTTTTTTTTTTTTTTTTTTTTCAGATTGTAGAGTTTTTTTGGAACAGATTTACAAATAAAATAGATTGACAGAGAAAACAATGTTTTAAATTCTAGATAAGGAGAGTTTTGAAACTAATGCACAAATTTTGATTCTTTTTATTTGTTTTTAAAACCAAACAATCCAATATATAAAAAAAATACTTAAAAAATATATACAACTTTAAATCAAATATTAAGAATTTTTGCATTATTCTCATAAAGATACTACATACTTCATGTTCTATGCCACTGTATTCACCTTCAGTATTTTCTCTAATGGTTACAACATCAACATCTTTATACAAAGTCTCAACGCCATCAATGGATTTACAAGGGCGTACATTAGCATAAAGATGAAATGCTCTAAAAAAGAAAAAAAAAATGTATGAAGACAAACATGTGTGTCTTATATTAAATTAAATATAGGTTTAATAAATATAGAGAATTAATACTTTAATTGATAGTTTATTTTTAAAACTATTTTAGATGGAATTATCCGACTAATTATTTTGAACATGATTATAATTACCTTTTCTACCTTAACTATATTGAAAGATATTTTCAATTTTTAAATGATTTTTGGTAGTAAACTGATAAAAGTGTTAAGTTTTGTATACTTTATTTAGAAATATTGTACTTTTATGTTAGCTGGGCACAGGAGATAAGCCATCAATTATCCTCGCTCAATTGTTCAAATTTCATGGATTTCCTTTAAAAATATATAAAACTTTCAC
Source organism: Maratus speculifer (assembly GCA_964019185.1). Classification (NCBI taxonomy): domain Eukaryota; kingdom Metazoa; phylum Arthropoda; class Arachnida; order Araneae; family Salticidae; genus Maratus; species Maratus speculifer. Next base: position 310,322,797 of record OZ025289.1, read on the forward strand.
TCATTTAAAATACATATACAATGGACTCTCGATTTATCAACCTTCACAGAACCTAAGGAAATAGGATGTTAAATCAAATGTTGCTAATATTGGTTAATCTTCATGCACTCCAAAAATAACTACCATTCTACTGTAGTAAAAACTAAGATTCAAAAAATGGTTAAAAATTATGGAATAATTTAACAAGAATTTAAAATTTTTGCAAAATAAAAAATGACACAGACTAGTTAACTTTTTATTGAATAATCATTTTATGGAATTTTTCTTTAAATGGTAGTTGGAAACATCTAAAAGTGATTGTTAGAATTCCCTTTCCTTTTAACACAACTTGATGTAAATGTTCCATACAACTTTATGACATCCTTTTTTTTTTTTTTTTTTTTTTTTAAATGCAGGAGGTATCTATAGAACATCGTCAATTGAAAGAATTAGTTGGAATGCCCAATCAGGATTGAAAAGGCTGCAGATTAATTCATATTTTGAAAATGTTTTTTCAGTTTTAAACTTATTTTCCAAGTCAACATAATCAGTGGCGTAGCTAGGTCTTTTGGCGTCCGGGGCATAAAGATATTTTGCGCCCATCTATCTCTATTTGACAAAAAAGAAAAAAAAATCAATATTCTTACTGAAGACTTATTTTTTATTTATTTTTTTTTTTTGGGGGGGGGGGGGGGAATTCGACAGGGAAGAAAAGGCAGTTTCATTTGTCTTTGATTTTAAGGATTCAGCTTATTTTAATCTTACACACGAAACTATAATGGGTAAAATTCTATTATAGCAGATTTCTCTCTCTCTCTCTCTCTCTCTCTATTTTTTTTTTTTTTTTTTTTGGGGGGGGGGGGGAGGACTGGGAGAGAGGTCAATATAGAATTTGAACTTGAATTTAGAAAATTTAATGGTAGGTTAACATATATTACTTGATTTAAGCATATAATAGCAACAATATATCCTTCTATAGTAAAAAAAAACTAGCCTTAAAAGGAATGACTCCTGGAATGATGCTGATGTGGAAGATTTCCGAAACTAACGAATCCGGGTTGTCCACTCCTTCCATGAGTCGAATAGACCAATCAGGAAAGGGCTCCGTCTATGCATCGCCATATGGGTTACCATAAAGAGAGGAAAGGTTACCATCGCCAACAATCGCCAAGTTTGTCGCCAACTTGGCGATATATCGCCAAATTTGGCGACCAAAATTAGTTGTCAAAAGTGACGCCAACTTGGCGATAACTGTAATATTTCGCCAAATTTTTAATTTCTTTACAACATCAGTCGTTTGATACATCATTTGAGAGGTTTGCAACTGCTTATTCATATAATGGATGTCTTGTGTGTTATCCCCCATTCTGCTCCCCAGGGGGTCCCATTTTTATTTTCTTTACAACACCAGTCGTGTTACACAAGATTTGAAAGGTCTGCAACTGCTTATTCATATTATGGATGTCTTGTGTGTCACCCTCACACTCTGCTCTCCCTAGGGGGGGGGTCACATTTTTAATTTCTTTACAACACCAGTTGAGTGACACATCATTTGAAAGGTCTGCAACTGCTTATTCATATTATGGATGTGTTGTGTGTCATCCCCCACTCTGCCCCCAGGGGGGCACATTTTGTATTTTCTTTACAACACCAATTGTGTGACACATTATTTGAAAGGTCTGCAACTGCTTATTCATACCATGGGTTATTGGCGAGCGCAGCAAGCAGGGGTAGACAATAATTTGGAATCGCGAAGCGATTACGCGGGGGGTTGGCGAGCATAGCGAGAAGGGGGGGCGGGGCCCCCCCTAGTATATATATACAAAAACTTTTAAATAACACCCGATTTTGAAATAAAAATCTCCTGTTTAAAAACTCATTTTCATAAGATAGAGGGGTAATCAAAAAGAATTTTTTTTGTGAAATTTTCTATCAAGTCCTCATGATTATGCAAGAAACAAATTTGCATTTACATTTTTTTGTATTTTTCTTTAAGCTTGAAAATTTTAAGCGTCAGCCAATCATAATGTGGATTCAGATGTCCAACGAATTTGGTTAAAATTTTAAAATACCCTTAACATATACTCAATCACATCCAAATAGGTTTATAAATACGAGAAGACTCACATGACAATGATCTGATATTTATAGAGAGATCAGAAGCGTCACAATGGGGAATTTCTGTGCCTCCCTCCCCCCCCCCCCCTCCTAATTTTGTAAACTTGGGAAATTCGAGCTTAGAGTTGTGAAATTCTAAAATTTTGAAACACTGAAAAAAATAAAGAATAAGTAAAAAGAAATAAGAATTTTATTGTTTTGCTGATTGTCTTTCTGAGTTCTGTAACAGTAAAATTGTTAAATGTTCAAATAAATACAAAAAGCAGCCAGACTCAATTTTTCAATGTTTCTCTGTGCTACGAAAATATCATGCATCTTCCAGACCTGAATTTTTCTATTGTGTTGTCCATCAACAGTTTCTTCTAATCCATTTCTTTCACAAAATTGTTCCTTTCTCAAAAATCTCAAAATATCATGAGGCTGTTTTTATATCAAGTACGATTAAGACTCGTATGCAATAGAAGACAAAAATTTCATAAATGAACCAATAGTTATGACTTGTATGTTTTTAGTTTCAGTATTTTTCTTTTGAAAGATTTAACGTATAAAATCATTATCATTAAACACACATTGCACATATTATTACTAGGACTTCCCTCAGAGGGATTAGTCTGAGCGATATTGCTGAGAATGCACATTTAATAACTTGCGATAAGTAAAGAAAATGAGATGTTACCTTTAATTGGTCATTCATTGTGATAAAATATGATGAAAATAAGCATTTTGAATTATAGAATTGCAAAATCTTATATATAAAGTTGCATATACTATTTTTATAAAAGAAAAGCAAACCATGCATGGATATAAAATTGGAAATATGTAAAATGTTAAAAGTAATACAGAAAATAAAACACCAAATTTTCCTATATTGGAAATACAACGCTTTGAAATGATGTCATGAGCATAAACAAAAGCTTCGCACCGATTTGAGAAACTATAAATGATAGAAACTATTATTTTTGAAGAGAATGGGGTGTATTTTATACGGTGCGAAACCCGTCTGAATAGTTTATAATGTTGAATATCTGTTTTTCACGAATGCAATGAGGTTGTCGATAAGAGTTAAGGAATATCCTTTTTTAAAAAATTATCCTAAACGAGCACTTACATCTTATAAGTTATGGTGATGCCAAAGTTATAGTTTCTGACCCCAACAGTATCCTAGAAATTGCAATATTCTCAATAAATTGGGTTTAAAACTTTTTATAGAAAAAAAAATTAATTTGTGGAATTAAATTGTCGAATATTTTAGAAATCGTTCATAACGAGAATATTACATCTTAAAAGTTGCCACAAAAAAAAAAAAAAAAAAAAAAAAAAAAAGATTTAAAATTTTTAGTCATATCAACATCAAAGAATTCTCAATTTTAGAACTTTTTTTGCTCGTGCATTGGTGGTGATTATTGTTCCTACGCAAAATATAGTATATTTTGCAGCAAAGATGGTTACTAACATTTTTTGCCCACATTATTTTTAAAATCGGCTACGTACTCCCAATGATAACGAAAAACACACAAACGTTAATGCTTTATAGCATAGAAATGCAGAATCAAAAGCTAATTTATCTCCTATTATATACACATAAATTATCTAATTAGTGCAAGCAGATGCATTTTTAAATATACATAGATCAATATAATGCTTCATTTTTCTTTTATTAGTATTTCTTAGTATTCATTTTTCAATTATTTGATTTATTCAGTAAAAAATTCACTTTCTTAAGTCCGAATTACGTCAAACTTTTTATAAAAGTGCCTAGGTCCATATAACAGCGAAGTATTGTGAAGAGCATTAAATACAAGGTACAGTATAGGATCCGTTATCCAGAATGCTTGGGACCCAGAGTATTCTGGATAAGGGGTTTTTCCGTAATTCGGAACACTTTACCGTAAGTATAAAAAATGCACGAAATAATTTCATAAATAAATAAATATGAATACTAATACATGTAAATACCTTAATTTATAGATTAATTTACACAAAATAAAAAAAATAATTATAATAAAGGAAAAAAATATACATATGAAATATAATTTTGAGATTCTGAAACAGAATCTTTTGATTGGGATTTAGCAAACATTTCTATGATAGTCTTTTACTTACAGTGTGTCTCTTGCACTAATTATTCTTGTATTTTGTACTGAGACATGATTTGCTGCTCATGGAAGTAGCTTCTATGTTGCATGCCTGAAATTAATTGTTTGTTATAAAATATTAATTTTTCATTTGATACCTTTTCAACTGATTCATTCTACTGGTTGTCCTTCTCATTATCACTTTCATCAGATATATTGTTTGTCATAATTTCACAAATCTCACTGTCAGTCAGGTGATTAGTGGCAGGAATGTTTTCATCGGTATCTGAACAATCTTCCACTGCTTCTTGATTAAGCAATTTAGCTTCTGGATCTGGATTCCTTTGGCATATCAGACAGATCAGCAATAATTTGCTTCTCTTTCGAAATCTTGAAGCTTTAAAAGGCTCATTTTCATCATCGAAAAATAATGCAGATGGCCACAGATTGTACCATCCATGAATAAGTGTATCCTTATCCACAGCCTGCCATACTTTAGCAGCACTCCACAAAGCATCTTTGATTGTGAAGCTTTTCAGGAAATTTTTTTTCCCAATTCCTTTGTTGCAATCTGTGAGCAGACTTTTTTAGATGTCATTTTTATAGTGAGTTTTTAAAGATCTGTTATGTACAATTTGGAGGCAAACACATCCATTTCTAAGAATTCTGCTTCAGGATGGGCTGTTTTTGTGATCTTTTGAAGAAATTAGCCTTTTGTCGCGATTTTTTGACGAAATTTGCCGTTTTTCGTGATCTTTTGTTGAAATTTGCCGTTTTTCGCGAATATTTTGCCAAAATTTCCCGTTTTATCGCTATTTTTTGGACCATATTTGTTATTTTTTTTGCTATCTTTTGGGGGAAATCTGTCTTTTTGGGGGATTTTGCGACGGAATTACCCATTTTTTCGCAAATCTTTTGACATAATTTGCCGAAAAATAGTCGGTATTTCGTGATTTTTAATGAAATTTGTTGTTTTTTCGCGATTCTTTGACGAGATTAGGCGTCCCAAGGGACGTGTAAGAGCTATTTTTTTTCGCGTCCCGTCGCCGATCTTTTGTGTAATTTATGCGCTAGCGCGTCCGCGGCATCGCTGGAAAAAAAAAAAAAAAACTAATCACTCTTAATCTAATCACCCTAAAACTAATCAATCTAATATCGTGATTATCGCTCACAATTAGCTGATTTTTAACAAATTTTGCCGTTTTTCCTTGACAGGGTTGCCACGCCACCTGGAGAACCTGGAAAACCGGGAAAACACAGGGAATTTTAAATCTCCTCCCAAAACAGGGAAAACCCAGGGAATTTTTTAAAAAATCCTAAAAAATCTGGAAAACACAGGGAATTTGGTAATGGCAAATTATAACATTTCTAATTAGCCTTAATACACACATATATTTTTTCGCATTCAACATGGAATAAATGAGTTGCAGTACAGGGAAAATACAGGGAATTTTTTTTCAAGATTAGAGTGGCAACCCTGCTTGATCTTTTGACGAAATCTGCCGTTTTTCAGGAATTTATTTATTTATTTATTTTTTTTTTTTGACAAATTTGCTGTTTTTTTTCCGTGATCTTTTGAAGAAATTTGTCTTTAATCGCGATTTTTTGACGAAAGTTGCCGTTTTTCACGATTGAAGATCTTACGAGATACGCGTCCCGTCGCCAATCTTTTGCGTAATTTATGCGCTATAGCGCGTCCGCAGCATCGCTGAAAAAAAAAACTAATCAATCTAATATCGTGATTAACGCTGAAAATTTGCTGATTTTTAACGAATTTTACCGTTTTCCCATGATTTTTGACGAAATCTGCCGTTTTCCGGGATTTTTTTGACAAATTTGCTGTTTTTTTTTCGTGATCTTTTGACGAAACTTGTCGTTTTTCGCGAATCGTTTGTCAAAATTTACCGTTTTATCACGATTTTTTGGACCATATTTGTAATTTTTTCGCGATCTTTTGGGGGAAATCTGTCTTTTGGGAGGATTTTGTGACGGAATTACACATTTTCCCGCAAATCTTTTGACATAATTTACCGAAAAATAGTCGGTATTTCGCGATTTTTAACGAAATTTGTCGTTTTTCGCAATTTTTTGACGAGATTACGCGTCCTGTTGCCGATCTTTTGCGTAATGCACGTCCACGGCATAACTGGGAAAAAAAAAAAGGCATCGATTTGCATTCCGGTTTTCGGAGCGTTCTGGATACCGGGACGCCGGATAACGGATCCTATACTGTAGTAAGACACTTAGCCAAACGCAGGTAATAAATCGCCAAATATTTTTCTTTTCACCCTCTCTCGAAATGAATTTTTTCCGTACATTTAAAAAACACGATTTTGAGTAATCTTATTTAAAATTCAAATAAATAAATAAGAGGAAGCAATAATAGCATAAGTCAAAACATTTATTTCAGCATCAAGGAATTGTATCGTAGTTACACATGTGGAAAAAAGCTCCTTTTGGCCAAAAAATGTTGTCTTCACTAAATTTGAATCCGATAAAAAAAAAAGTACCGTGATTGATTAAAATGTTATAGGCAGAGCTGCCAAGTCTCCAGCATTTTGGATATCGGTATTTTAATACAGAAAATGTTTTATTAAATTGGAACATTCTGCGGATTTAAAAAATAACTTTTCCTATCAGAAAATTCTGCTGTGCAATAAGCGGGGGCTTGGCATCCCTGTATAGGAATATTTCGTAATCTACTTTTTAACCTTAAAAAAAGCAACGACCATTTTTCGGGTACAAAAAGTATTGCTAATTGTTTCATTTTGCATACAAAGTACTGATTGTAATATTGATACATCTATGGTGATAAATTTCCAATAATTTTTCAAATCCCATTTATTTCATTAAAAATATAAATCTTTTATTCATTTAGATTAAAATAAAAGGTTTTTAACTAATTTCATAATACTTTTGAAATATCACTTTTCATTGGCCATTTTTTTAAAGCATTTAGAAAATGGTTGTTGTTTTCAGTCAAATATAGACTTTGGTCTGTCCGCATTTTATTTTATTATTATTTATAAATGGTGGAGAAATATTCATACTTAATCCATAACGTACATAATACATGACTCTGTTATTACATAAGTCATCTTTTTATTATCATAAAAATTATGTTTTCACTGATTTTTATTAACTCAATAGGAAAAATTTTGTGCTTTGAGCAATAGATGTCCGCATTTCATTTATTTATTTATTTTAACAAAATTCTTTTTATTTAGAAGAATTTTTATTTAAATAGGAAATCCAAATGTCGCTGTTAATAAAGAAGAAAGTTACAAAAAAAGGTTACAAAACGAGTAGACGCATACTATGAAATATTGAAAAACGACGAATCCAAAAAAGACGTCGTATGAAATATCATCTTTTAAAGCAAAAAAAAAAAAAAAAAAAAAAAAAGAGGTCTGATTATCGAGTTTACTGATTACAAAATGTGCATTACATTAAAAAAAATTGCAAATATTGATTTTTTTTTCTTTTGTGCAAAGTTTTGGCTTCGAAAGGTGCGATATGTTGCAAAAAGATATAAGCGACTATGAAAACACACTTGGTAAACGTTCATGCTCAGTTTTACAAATAAATTTGGCACATATATGCCCTATACACACCGAGGTACCTAATTGGTGCCAAAATGGCATTCAGTTGCCTAACATGCTGGTTATCATATAAATGTTATAATAAATTGTTTGTTCTAAAAATATTATCATTTATTGATTGTTGTTTTTTTTTTAATAACATAAAATGTTTCATTTATTCCTTTTTTTTTTTCATTTTGAAATAAATAAATAACGTGTTATTATAGCATGCTATATGTATCTGGTAATCAAAACGATGTTTTCGCCTAGTTGGCATAAAAAATCTCGCCAATCTCGGTGCTTATATCTCTAGTATATTATCTCAAGTATTTTATTTGTGTATACTATAATTGTTTTTACATACCACTTACTTCTTCTTGTATATAGAAATAGGTAAGTAGCTCCTTTATGCAGTATAAATTGTATAAATCTTTAAAAAATACCCCCGTTGCCTTTTTTTGGATCGAATAAAAAAAAATCAATGTCTAATTCCAGTATTGCTCCCAGGTATGCATACATATTCCAAATTTCAAAATTGTATGCCAACAGGAAATGGATGAAAAATGGGAAAAGATGTCACATATGCACCAGGGTACATAATTGACGTCAAAATGGCATTATTTTACCTATGATAGTAACCTGGCTTTATTTATTTATTATTTGTTTATTTACTCATAAAATATTTATTTACTTTCATTTCCTTTTTTTAATTATATAAAATATTTCTTTTTATAGTTATTAATTATTATTATTATTTTATTTACTGTAAGTTCTTTTTGAAAATAGAAAATAATTTAAAAATGTGTATTTAAGCGTTATTTCAAAATTGAGTTTTCGCCAAATGGGCTTTGAAAAAAATTGCGCCAAATCTGATGCGCTTGTGGTATCTGTGCCGAAAAATTAGTGACCAGAATTGACTTCCACACAAAAACAAAATATAAGTTAGAAGAAAACATGCAATAAAAATAAATATAAAGGGAAAATGATGTCATAAAAGAAATTTTTTATTTAAAAACGTAATTGTTTCTAATTTTCACGCGCGAAATATATAAAATATTCTTTTAGCGATCAAAAAATGCTAAGAGATTATCACAAATTCTCAAAATCAAAGTTTTTACGACATTTTTTTTAATATAAAAAATAACAGTTTTATTTTCCTGCATGATTAAATTTTAAAATGTTTTATTGCATTCAATATTTCTGAGTACGTAAATGATTACTATTTGCTTCATGTACTGATTCGGTTATCTACGAAAATATCCAGCCGGTGGAAATCACGCGCACCAAATTTCTGTGACGTATGCAAATAAATTGTGCTTTTTTATCAGTTTTTTTAATATAACTTTTAAACTATTTGGAATTAATTTTTAAAAGTAGGTGCATTCACCAGATTACCTTCATAGGTACCTTCTGGTACAAACAGAATCGAAATCCGACAAGTATTTTTTTGAGATTTGCTTGACGAAAGAATTTTTTTGATTTTTAATATCGTTACGTACTCTGAGTATAAAGACTTCGCTACGCTCAGACAATAATTTGAAAATAGAGCAGTTTGTTTCATGTTAGGAAATTTTTTTATCCCCTCTCCGCCGAAAAAATACTTGTAGCTCAGCCCCTGAGAATGATATCCATACAATATAGATATACAGATAGATGAAAGCGATAAGAATTAAAATTCAAAAGTTTAAATTAAAATTCTTGAGTTATTTTTACTAACTTTAAATCTTGTATTCTGAAATCCATTTTACTGTGTAATTTTTTTTTAGCTTGACACTTATTACTCACCTTATAAAACATAGAGTAAGTTAAGATAGAATATGCTGACTTTTGGATAATTCTCCTTCATTTGTGATTAAAGCCTTGTCCATCACTGATCCTGGAAATTAAGCGGGTCTTGACTGCATATCAATCAATAGTCAGTTAACCAATTGAATTAAATGTTCCTCTCAAATGTATACCATCACCTCCTGCGGGAAAATATTACAAGTCCCAACGTATTTAACAAGAACACCTACGAAAAAGATTAGATTTTGCTCATTTGATATGCCTGCGCAACTTAAAACCATGTAAGTCATGAAATTGATGTAAATGACTCGTGGGACATCCGATCGAATTCACAGAGATAACTGTAAGATGCAGCGACCAAATAAACGAGTCCAGTCTACAAGAGGTTCCCGAATCAAATTCTTTTCTTTCATTAATCCCTCCCAGTTATTCATTACGTATATAGATATACAGTTTCCTCTAATGCATACACGCTGAATTTACGTATATACAGTCGAGTCTCTATATAACGAAATCCACCGTTCCAGTAAAAAATTCGTTATATAGAGAAATTCGATGTATAGAGAATGATGTTAAAAATCTTATTTATTGTGTGAAATTTGAACAAATGTTATTTTTGATCTTTTGAATTAAGAATTTGAAATGTTTAAAAGTAAATATTAACGTAACATTTTATTTCTTAATTATTTAAGCTGTTTCAAAAAAGAGAACAGACATTTATTTGAAAGCTTAATGAAAATCAAATAAGGACGACTTGCATTAATTTCAGATGAAGAAATCTGTAATTTTTTGTGGTTTTGATTTTAAAATTGTTACGCTATCAAAAAAAGCTCAAATTTTAGCAAGGAATGAAAAATTGTAGTTAACACTTTCCTCCATTTGAAGACCTCTCTTATGTGCCCCTCATTGATTCCTCTCTTACATGTGTATCAATCCAATTGACACTGTTTTGAGAAGGATGTGGAAAGGTGTGAGGGAGGTGGGATGAATTCGTTGGATTTAAAAAACAAGGAGAGATGTAAAAAACTCAGCACTGACGATAAATCAAAAATAAGTGATGGAAAATTGATTCCATATGATATCGAAGCTTTTTAAAACTGAATAAATTAAGTCCAATTTATGAAAAAATTCGTTATATGGAGATAGATATTTCACTATATAGAGACTGTTTTTAATGTAATCATGAGAAAAGGGGACCGTTCCTACTAAAAATTCGTTATATAGAGAAATTTGATGTATGGAGTTTCGTTATAGAGAGACTCGACTGTATTAAATATATATAACTTTTAAAACAATGAAAATAGCCATTTGTACTAGTCGTACTAAAATAAAGTCCTACTAAATAAAATAAAGTTCTAGTTTGATCTTTATAAGATTTAAGAAAAGAAAATTTTGGGATGGTCGCTCACATTTTATTAATCAGTTTTTCTCTATGCCAGTTCAGCAGAAAAGGAAATTTGCAATAAAAAAATAATCTTTACTTTGTTGTTCTTCCACTTAAACCTGCTTTTCATTGGTACACATATGTCCTCCCCCACCCCTTTACACGAAAGTATTCATATGGAATATTAAAAACATAAAAATCAGCGTGAAAACAAATCTTTGAATGTGTGTGTGACAGAGATGGCTATAAATATCTATCACACATAAAAGTCTGTAAATTTGGGCGAGGATAGTCCAAGGTATAACCTGATGTACAAGTACATGAGACACAGATTTTTTATTTTTTATTTTTTTATAATTAGCCATGAATATTCATTAAAAACCCATAAACACAATTTTTTTTCATAAAATGGCAAAACTGCACTCATATCTGAAGAAATTAAAAATTTTCACCAATCAGCGAAAATTAAGGAAACTAATAAAGTTATCAATTTAAAAATTTCAGAGCATGCATCGAAAAATATTTTACACCTGTGTATAAAATTTTTGAAAATCAGTCGGTAATTTTTTAAAAAATTTCCCAAAACACTGACGGCGACAGTGGAATAGTTAGCAAAGAGGGATCATAGAGGGACGGATACTTATTAAACACCAAACTAAAAAAAGATCTTTTTCGGACGATCCCTACATTTAATTTCCGAAAATCTATTAATAAGAGACTATATAACCTGTAGACATCAGACTTAAATTTTAAACGTTAACAAATGCTAAAGCAAACGCTAACAATTGTTAAATTTTTTCAATAGTCAGGTCTGCCAATCTTATGCCTTTTCTGTTAAAAATTAGTCAGAAAATGTGCCTAAGTTTCACATTATTAAGCAGTGAATTTGGGAGCCATTTTAAGGTAAATTTCCAAAGATTCTGTTAATAGAAGTTAATTAACGCTATTAATATTTTGATGAAACATACATTGGCAATCCTACACATCCTAAAAAAAAAAAAAAAAAAAATTAAGTCCAGTTTCAGCCTGTTTTGACTACATAGAAAAAAATGCAAACCTGATCTCGCCTCACCAGTTGTTTGATGAAAATTAAGACTGAACTTAAACACCATATTACAGTCCGATGCCGATCTTATCTCACTGGACTTGTTACATTTCTGTATGAATGTTGTCAAATTGGTATCAACTCGAGATGCGCATTTATATTTATTCTCTGAAAGTCAAATTCTTTGAAAATGTTTCAGATTTTATCGGCTTCGTGAAAATTTTTATATTGGACCGCTAGGCCGATAGGTAAATGAACAAAATATGTTGCACACTTCCTTTTCAGTACCGAACATACTGTAGTAAACCCCAAAAACATATATCCATTTCATGGCAACCAGACTTCATTTATGCCATTTGGAGCAGGGAAAACAGAAAGACTGACAGATAAATCGATTTCATAAACACTTTCTTATTATGTTAAAAGGTGTTAAAGTATATATTCCAAAATATAGACTTATTTTACACAATTATCGAAATTAATGGCACATTCTTTTCTCTGATTCTATGAGCCAGATTTCAACGAGTATTGATTTATTCAACTTATCGTCTAAACTTGTGATTTTTTTTAAGGAGCTTTTAGATCTATCTTCCACTGCAGGGTTCGCATTCTTATCTTGGCTTCTATAGACCAAATTTCAACTGGGTTTTGCTCATTCAACTTGGTTTTCAATTATCTTGTAGTTTTTAATTCTATCTTCTATCGCAAGGGAATATTTTTATCTGAGGTTTTATGTGTCCAATTTCTGTGCATTTTTTTTTTTTTTATTTCCTTTAGAATTTCCAATGCGTGTGTACTACGAATTGTTATATAGAGGCAAAAACAGCGGCAACTTATGCCATCGTTTCATTTTCAAAGAGCTAAATTTGAGTGGGAGTTTTTAGAGTTTAGATATACTGCTTTACGCTGCCAAAAATAACAGAAAACGCATCCAAAAATTTCTTTTTTTCTTTATGAATAGAGATTTTAATCATTCGCAGTTCGTTTGGAAAAATTGACAAAATTCACTGAATTTCTTCAAAACATTCACACAGACACAAAGGAAAGGGTAAAAAATTCTTATTCATTATCTATGTGAAATAATTTCAGTTTAAATCTCTTCTTACTTTGGCGTCCCCTACTTACTCATTTTGCTCCTCAGCAGGTCATAATTATCTTAGGTACAAAGTATGTTGAGCCATTAAAAGAAACATTTACGAAAGCTTTATTTTCTTCATTATTTGGATGCAATAAAATATAAGAAAAAAAAAGATTCACAAACACAAAAAATAAAATAAATAATGAAAATCAACAATTTTTATTTAATGTAAAAATATGCAAGATAATTTCGGTTTAAATATCTCTCAGTTTGATGCCCCTTGGCTTCAGCGCCTGGGGCCGATGCCCCCCTTGCCCCCCCACTGATCATAATCTTCAAATGTGATATTTTCCGGCCATACAACATGTTTTCATAATGTTCGCATGTTAGATGATTAGAATCTTCAGTTGCAGTGTTCTACTTTTTTTAACCTTTGGGCAACAGCCACTAAGAATTTGTTTTATGAATCTTCTTACTTCTAAATTGATTAGAATACCATTGACTAGTTTCTTCAGTGTCTTTTTTTTTTTTAACATTGAATAAGATTTGACACTAAAATGCATGTAACATTTGTTGGAAAGAAAAAATTATTTTCTCCATCTCACCGAAATATAACAAATAAGTACCTTAAATTTTTTTTTACAGTTTAACTAATTTTGATCTAATTTTCTAGTACAGAATTTAATGCTGCTTAAAAAGAATGTAAGAATTATCAAGATTATAATTTTTATTTCTGTCTCTTATTTAAAAATAAGCATTAAAATAGTCTTTTGGCAAATTATTATAATTAAAAATAATGACCAAGTCATATTTTAATAATTTTCACAGTAATTTAAAACCTAGAATTTCATCATATGAAGGTCAGTCTTCTGTGCATATGAATTAGAAAAGAACAGAAACCCAAATAAAAAATAAATGAATACAATTTTTATACAATCAACTTCATAAATGAAACAAAATCACAAGTATACTTTTACATATATAATTCTGTTATTTACAAATATTTCATTAGCTTATGTCACATAGGAAAATTTGTTCCCTTTAAAAACATTATTTGATAGTCAGAAATCAAATGTTTCAATGTAACTTGTATTTTACATTAGTTTTTTTTTCTTCTTTTTATTGTTAAATAAATATCCCCCCAATTCCATATTACAGGGATGCCACTCAGAAAATAGAAAAAAGAGGAAATCATGCATAAAGTAAAATTTATGACATTTTTTACAACATTTATGCATGAATCTTGTAAACTATATTGTTTATAATAAACTAAAAAAAGAATTACAGCTTTTTTTTTCATAAACTTAATTTATACGAGTAATTTTTTTTTTTTTTTTTTTTTTTTTTTTTAGTTCACAGTATTTTACATCAATTAAGGTAACCCAGCAACAGATTCAGTGAGGAATTTTATGTATCACATCATTTTAAATCAATTAAGTAATCCAGAACTAAATTCAATGATTATTCCAGGAGTAAATAGGAAAAAATTGCAATTTTTTTTTTCGATCGTTTGACGAAAATTGCCGTTTTACATTGCGACCATTTGATGAAAATTGCTGTTTTATATTGCAACCGTTTGATGAAAATAGTTTATTTTGTGACATTATAAAAAATCACTGTTTCGTTTAGTGATCGTTTGATGAAAATTGCTGTTTTATATTGCGACCATTTGATGAAAATTGCTGTTTTATATTGCAACCGTTTGATGAAAATAGTTTATTTTGTGACTTTTGACAAAAATCACCATTATATTTCTCAGTCTTTTAACGAAAATCGCTGTTATATTTCGCGATCACTTGACGAAAAAAGTGTTGCATTTCCCAATTATTTCACGAAAATTGCTGTGTAATTTCCCAATCATCTGATGAAAATTGCTGTGTAATTTCGCGATCGTTCAACAAAAATCGTTATTTTATTTCATGATCGCTTAACAAAAATTGCCAATTCTTAAAAATTAAAAAAAGAAGAAATCTGCCATTTGGCAGAAAAGTGGCATCCCTGAAATCAGCAAAGACAATATACGGAACTCTTATCTTTACCAACTTTGAAAATTCCACATTTTATAAAAGTTTGATTTCTTTCAGAAGAAAAATTATGCATCGCTTAGGAAACATTACTTGTGTTTAGCATATGCTGTATTTTTTAGATAAATTATCTACTATGACATCTAACAAAAAATCAGATTTTCATATAAATACAGTGCTAACTATCATAGTTAAACAGCAACTTAACATCAAGAAAAGAAAAAAATACATAAAAAGTGAAAAATTTATGATATTTAAAACAAAAGCAATGTTAAACAAAAACAATTACATAGCTTCTCATAAATACTTCATAGTTTTTTTTTTTTTTTTTTTTTTTTTTTTTTTTTTTATAAACAAAAACTATAAAACAGCTTAAAAATTACAAAAAAAAAAAGAAAAAAAAAAAAAACCATTTTGCAATGAATTATTAAGTAAACTAATATAAAAACTTACTGCCTAATAGCCAAATTAAGAGATCTGTGTCCTTTACCAATAGGAGTTGCTAAAGGGCCTTTTAAGCCAATTGTATTTTTGTTAATGGAATCTATAGCTTTTTGAGGTATTCCCATTTTACCATCAGGACCTTTTACTGGAGTAACATCCTCTACTTCCCATTCAATAGGAACCTAAAATAACAATTTATGGTATCAATTTATTGATATACATTTTGTTTCAAGCTGAACTTTTTTTTTTTTTTTTTTTTTTTTTTTTTTTTTTTTTTTTTTTTTAGGTACATAAAAGGAAATCAATTTCAATGATTTAGCTCAATATAGTATATTTTAAATCCACTGTGATTTTTAAAGAATTTAATGTGACCATTTCACTGAGATTTTCAGCATATTTTAGCACAATAAAGTAACATTTGTTTTCTTTTTTTTTTTATGACATTGACAAGTATAAATAACAAGTAAATTTTTGCTACTTCCATGATTAAATTCAAGGAGGAAGAATGGCAAATCAGCTCCTATGCAATGTGAGTAATGATGCTGAAAATTAAAATCTGTGTTTGAACTCAAAAATCATTGTAATTTAAAGTTTAATTTGAGACAGAGGGAAGAGTCTATGCTGCTGAAGGCCTTAGGATGTCCAATTTCAGTTTAATATCAGGAAAAACTAATCCGTAAAGATTCACTAGTTTAAAATAATAAAGATCTATTTTTTAAATTATACATAAATGTAACAAGATTTTACTTCAAGAATAGAAATGTATGAGAACTTTTAAACTTATGTTTTCAGGTATTCAATATATTAAGGCATGGAAAAAGGGGAAAAACTTTAAAAAGAATCAGATTATGTTTTAATCATGAAATTTTCCTACCTAACATCTTTACAATTAACTAATTTGAACTTCAATACTCAGGTTAATACATAAAAAACAGAAGTATTCAAACAACTGTGGCTAGAATAACCAACTTTTGAAAATTAATAAACATTGCTTTGAAAATTTAAGTTATGTGCACACAAACTACTTCCACCAAAATTGTAAGACATTTAAAAAACCCTTCAATTAACAACTTAAAAATGAAAAGAGTTAAAGGACAACAAAATACTTCATTTCAGTCCCATATCTTTGTATAATAATGATCCCCTAAGCACTGCACAGCTAGTCAGAACTGATTTTCTTTCTTTCAGATTGTCATGGGATAAACCAAATCCCATGACATTCATTTATTATGATTTCTTAATTGATACAAAAAGAAATTACAAGAAAAGTTTCAAAGTAGCGCATTTATTGTATAATATTAAATTTGCATTTTCACTTGAAAATAAAAACTAACCACCATCATGGTTGAGTTTTTGACATGACATGTCAAAAACCTTACATTTTTTTAAGCATTTATTAGTGCTATTAAATCAAATTAGAAACTGATTAAATGACAATTTATATGTTACATAACTTTTTTTTTTAAATTATTTAGTTGCAATAAAGTTATAAGTTGTAGTAAAATTGCATCATAATTCATATCATTTGTCAATTTTCATGCCCCAAAAAATAATTGGCACTTATGTATTAATGCCACTGTAGCAGAAGTTGCCCGTCAGTGCCATGAAAGAGCAATTTAGTTGTTCACACACGCATGCAGTTATTCCTTGTTGTTTGCTGATTTTTCACACCATTTTTAGTGCTTTTTTATGACCTTTTTTTTGTACACGTGCAAAAAAGATTGTTCATTTTTAGGGCATTAGCACAACTTCTACCACAGTGGTGTTAATACGTAAGTACCAAATAATTAAATATTCAAACTACTATTTCATACGTTTTCAAAATACTTTTTATATTACAGTTATATGTTTTACAATATTTACACAAATGTCTTCATTTTATTATGTTAGTTTCAGTTTAATTATTTAGAATAATTTATGTTCAAATTTTATTTTTATTCATAAAATAGTTTTAAAAAAAATCTTATTTGAGCATATTATTTCAGGTTTTTAGCTGTAAGATATTCTTAACCATTTTTTTCTGTAAGAGTCTTAGAATGGGACTAACATTAAAACATAGAAATATGTATATTATTTATATGTTATTTTATACATTAAATTACCCAAGTATTTTCACTGCATTCATTAAAAAAAAAAATATTAAAGAATTTCATTTGATTAGTTTATATTTTTAACACAAAAATATTTATTATTATTTTTTTATTTTATGCTGGAAGTTACAAAATTTTCTAAACAACTTATTGAACCAAAGACATGTTTTGAGTTTTTTACAGGATATATAATTTATAATGTCAAACTGTCAAAAAGTTTATAAAAGTGTCTATAACTAAAATATATGAAACATTGTAAATTTAATGTTGTAAAAATAATTTTTAAAAAGTTTGACAGTTATTGTCAAAAACTGGATAAAATTGGCACACTGTCAAAAACTAGTCAACCCTAACTACAGTTCTGAAAAATTGTTTTATATATCTACTAGCTGACCCGCCCGGCGTTGCCCGGGTCCGTATTAACAATATTAAACGAACTTGAAATTTGTATGATTTTATCATTAACTCGAAACATGCAACCTGAAATACGTGGCCACTGACTGTGTGAAAAATTGGTTTAAAAAACAGCTAATGTTAAGCTCTAAAAATACTCGAAATGAGCGATGAGAAATGTGGGAGGGAATATGTATCCAACGGCTGCGTGATTTTCGTGTTAAAGTGTTGATATTTATCAAAAATCACTGTTAAGTCACATAACTAATTATTTTTTTTTCACATAGAAATCCCAAGTGAAATATTTTGAATTTCAAACTAATTATATCACTCTTAAATCCGACTATACTATTAATGAAATCGATACTCGCTCATAGCTAAAGTGTTGGTATGTAGTATTATAATTTCAGAGCCATTTAACAAAAGTAAGTGTTATTTTAAATCAAATCATGCATAATGTCCACTCTATGGATAAATTCCTAACCGTAAACTTTTTTACCGTAACCATAACCTGCCTGTAACCTAACTTTGACTTAACAGTACCTTACCGTAAATTAAATATAACATAAATGTAACCTTTATTGTAACATACTTTATTGTAACATATCCTTATTCTAACCATAAAACAAATGCGATTTAACTTTAACCTAACTTTAACTTAACCGTGACCTAACTGTAACCTAACGGGATATTAAATATAATCAAAGACTTACCGTAATGTAATTGCAACCTAAATGTTACCAAACCATATATTGGTTTCATGTCCATGGAAATTATTTTGTCTTGTTCGGATCTGGTTGTGATTCATTAGAACATTTTTGTCGGGTTCAGATTTTAGGTATTTTTTGATATTGAGTTATAATGTTCGGGTCGTATTCATGTCCATGGAAATTATTTTGCCTTGCTCGGATACAATTATGGTTCTTTGGAATATATTTCGGGAACAGATGTGTTTCAATTCAGATTTCGGCTTTTTCTTCAAATGGAATTTTTGGGCTCGGGTTTTCTTGCGTGTTCACGGAAATTATGCTGCCTTGTTCGAATAAGAACATGCTTCACTGGAATATTTTTTTTCAAGTTCAGATTTGGTTCATTTCAGATTTCGTGATTTTTTTCAAAGAATTTTTTTAGGTTCAGATTCGGTTCAGGTGAATGGAAATTTTTTGTCTTATTCAGATCCGGTTACGATTCTTTGGAATATTTTTTATCAGGTTCCGATTTGGTTCGATTCAAATTTCAGGTATTTTTTCAAACAGAATTTTTAGGTTCGGATCTCGTTCATGTCCACGGAAATTATTTTGTCATACTTGAATCCAGTTATGATTCTTTCGAATATTTTGGTCGAATTTAGATGTGTTTGGGTCAAATTTCAGTTTTTTTCAAATCGAATTTTTTAGGTTCGAGTTGGGTTTATGTCCATAGAAATTACTTCGTCTTGCTTGGATTGAGTTTTAATTCTTTGGAATATTTTTGTCAGGTCCAGATTTGGTTCAATTCAGATTTCGAGTTTTTTCTTCAAATATAACTGTTGAGTTCGGGTCTTCTTGCATGTTCACGGAAATAATTCTGTCTTGTTCGAATAAGGACATGCTTCACTGGAATATTTCTGCCAAGTTCAGATTTCGTTCAGTTTGCGA
Organism: Maratus speculifer; assembly: GCA_964019185.1. Classification (NCBI taxonomy): domain Eukaryota; kingdom Metazoa; phylum Arthropoda; class Arachnida; order Araneae; family Salticidae; genus Maratus; species Maratus speculifer. The sequence goes on from OZ025289.1 coordinate 310,342,430, forward strand.
TTTTTTCAAAGAAATTTTTTGGGTTCGGATTGTGTTCATGTCCATGGAAATATTTTGTCTTGTTTGGATCCGGTTGCGTTTGTTTGAAATAGTTTTGTCAGATTCAGATTTGGTACAATTCAAATTTCAGGTATTTTTTTGAATGGGAGTTTTAGGTTCGTATCGTGTTCATGACCACGGAAATTATTTTGTCTTACTCGAATCCAGTTATGGTTCTTTCGAATACTTTGGTCAGATTTAGACGTGGTTTGGGTCAAAGTTCAGGATTTTTCAAACGAAGTTTTTTAGGTTTGAGTCGGGTTTATGACCATGGAAAGTATTTTGTCTTGCTGGGATCGGGTTATAGTTCTCTGTAATATTTTTATCGGTTTCAGATTTCGTTCGAGTCATATTTCGGGTTTTTTTAAAGAAAATATTTAGGTTCGGGTCCGATTTCATGCCCACGAAAATTATTTTTCCTTGTTTGAATCGGGTTATGCTTCACTTGAACATTTTTGCGGGATTCAGATTTGGTTCAGGTCAGTTATCAAATCCATAGTTTTTCCCAAACAGAATTTTTAGGTCAGGATCGGGTTTATACTCACGGAAATTTTGTGTATCACGGATCGGAGTGTGGTCTGTTTTTTTTTTTTTTTCTGGTTGGAATCGGGTTATGTTTAAATTAGTCTAAACATTAAGGTTATAATCAGTTTTGCTACTATTCTTTTTATGGCTATTTCTGATAGATAATTTACTTAGCTATTATTACAATTTTAAATTGAATAGAACACATTTAAATTTAGTCAATGATTAAAAAAAATAAACTCATAGAAAAGTGTTGTGTAATGTTTTTTACTGCAACACAGCTAATGACTCATACATTCTAATGTTCGAACTGCCAAAAATATGCATACAACCATATAGTAAAAAGAAATTAATAGAGTGGCAGTATAATGTCTTGGGGTGACGCAAAAAATGTAACTCTAAAATTCGAGACATTAAGTCCAAATAAGCACCAACAAAACCATGTGCTTTGAAACTCCGATCAATTCAAACTGGTTTAAACCAGTATTTCTTTGTTTTTGTTTTTTACCTTTTAAACTGTTATTGAATAGATGACTAAAATTGCATTTAAAAAATAACATTTTGTGGCATTATTGCCTGTAATACACAATCAGAATGCATGAAAGATACAATTAGATCAATCATAGGCAAGAATTATTTGATTATTTTTATCGTATGACTTTAAAATATCAGTATAGAAGCATTATTTAAGACTTCGCTTGAAAAATCAACATTCTTTCGTTAATGTCTTAAAATCGTCTGCACTCTGAAATCTAGATTTTAGATTAATATTATTATTTAAGTGTTCATGCATGATTTTAAAAGAATCTTTTCATCACTATATTTTATATATTGACATGGAATTATAAATATGTTGTTAAATCAAACATTTTTCATCTACGTTATAAAGTATTAAAAATTTCTGAAAAAAAAAAAAGAGAAAACTTTTAGTAATACAATTTTTTACTTCAAATCATATGTTTTCAATATTTTATTTAATTTTGTTTTGACATTTAATTATTTTTAATTTTCCAATTTCAATTATTTTAAAAGCAAACATTTATTTTAATAAATATAAAAAAAAAAAACATTTAAAAAAAATACGATTTCTTCGTAAAATATGCTTCAGCTGTAATTCATTTCTTCCAATCCGTCTTATTAATACAAAATTCCTTCCTCGTGCTTTATTTTGAGACATTAAAATTTCAGCGATAAATGGTTTCTTCTTGCAAACTTTTCTTTTTTTCGGTTTACTTCGCCACCACCTATCTTTTTCCTCCAGGGCGTACAGCAGCTGTGATTAAAAAAAAAAAAATCCTCATTTAAACTGACAGTTTGCCAGTCTATGAATTTTAAAGGTCAGTCTCAGTTTTTAAAATTATTTCTGCGAAAATTTTATGCAACCAACCAACCATAAGAGAATGAAAAGGAAAAAAGCTAAAAAAAAAAAAAATATTTTATGAGAGTGAGGTTTGGAATTTAATTAATTACTCAATTAATAAATAGAATTTTGAAATTCTGAGCGTCAGGTGCATCAGGAGAGATATTGGGCTACTCTCAGAAAAATTTTGAGCTTCGTACGTACCGTAGTTTTCGTTAACTATCGCAGACACACACACACACACACAGAGCGATTTGTTATTTTATTAATATAGATTACAGCTGTGAGACAATATTGCATACACCAAAAATAATTACTCCTATATTTGGAATACTTCTTTTAAGCATACAGCATTTTGACTTATAATAAATAAAATGGAAATTTTTTCTTCGTTAAAACGAGTATACATAAACTTACTTTAGCTTCAGCAAAAATTTTCTGAACAGCAACAGATATTTCAGGTCCAATGCCATCCCCAGGAATAAGGGTTACAGTTCTGACATCAGACTTGTTGCGGACAGACTGTATCAGGAACTTTTTCAAATACTGCTTTTGCTGTTAAAAATTTGAGAAATGTTTGAATTTGGCTTAAAATATTTTACTGTAAATAATATTATGCAATAATTCAAATATAACACATCCAAATTAAACAATAATTAAAAATATCTAAATGAACAACTAAACTTTAAACATACAATAAGCAATTTTGTATTTATTTAGATATCAGAATATGGATAGTTAAATTCTGCATTTCTTCCAGGCAGTTTTAAGAGGGTGTTGCAAAGTGCCCACCCTTTACCTAGAGCAATAACTAGAATTTTCAGAAGCCTTAAAAAAAAAAAAAAAAGAATTGTTGATTGTGGAAAAAAGACACTTTTTGACTCCAAAAGTAACTTTTTTTAAGCATTCTTTTGATTTTTAAAACTACTTTTAACATTTAATAGTCAGAAAACTCTTTTGAAAGCAAAAATGAGTCAACTTTTATTATTCAAGTAAATTTTTTAATGCCAAAGGAATAAAGACACTTTTTCCAACTGGGGGCAAAAAAGAAGTAATTTATTGGATAAGGGGTAAGAAAGGTGCTATTTTGTAAATCTAAGGGCGCAAGGCACAGCACTCTCATAAAACTCTATAGGAAAAATCTGCAACAACATCCTTCTGATAAAAAAAAAATGTTTCTTGCCCCATAATCAAGAAAAGATGCTCTTTACAGCCGTTTATATTAAGCTTGCATAGTAAAAACATTTTTTTGAATAAATGCCCTTGACTTTAATATCTAAAATGTCTAAAAATCAAAAACAGCTAAATCCAACCAGCAGCACACTATTTACTTTTAAATCAGGAAAACATTTATATTATTAATGAAATTATGTTAAAAATGAATGGCACAGATTTCATATATGCAACACATTTGTACATGTTTTCTTTCCCGCCAATTTTCCGAAAATTTTGTTTTTGAATATGCTACATAATTGCATCCAATAACAGTACGTAATTTTTTTTATTGCAATGTAAAAATAAAATAACGTGAAAAAATGACAGAGATTCTAATATTTTAAAAAGGAAGTAAAAGTAAATAAATGATAGATTCATATAAATTATTGATGATGTAGTATATATAATAAAAGTCATTTAAAGAATTAAAATATGACAAAAAATAAACAAGATTGATATAAATTATTGATATAGTATATATAATAAAAGAAATTTAAAGAATTAAAATAAAACAGAACAAAAAATAAACATGAATTTAATAAAAAAGGAAGCAATAAAAAACAGTTATAATTAAATACACTTAATAAATAACAAAACAGTAAATATAATTTTCACTATAAATCATAAATATTAATAACTATAGCCATATTCAATGCATGCAGTTGTATCATTTAATTAGCTGAAATCTTTCATTTTTCCCATTTTATTTCTCTAACAAATGTTATAAACTTATTAAACTGATCTTCTCCTTGGCACAGATATCCAATGCCAAATTGGCAGGGGAAGAAAACATGTGCAAATGTGGTGCCTATATGACATCTGTGCCTTAAAAATAATCAATTCCACTATTGCAATTTAAAATAAGAAATAGTGCATATGTAAGTCAATAAGAGCATATACACATTGTTTTAAAAGATTTTTCCAGAGCTTTTATTAAAAAATTTTTGGGTCAATCCAAGTCAAATCAACCACAAAAAAAAAAAAAAAAAAAAAAAAAAAAAAAAAAAAAAATTAAAAAAAAAAAAATTATTTCAATATTTAACTTGACCATTTCAGATTTCAATAGAATTGCCAGGGATCATTCACTATGATGACATGAATTAGAGGATATTTTTATTTTCTATTTATCACTTTAAATTTTCATACGTTTATTTCAATTTTGAAAAATCACCATTTTTTGACTTGCATAAATATTTTCAATTTTGAATTTCTCAAGTTGTATCAATATAGAAAATTTTATGACCAAAGGTGTTCATAAGGTTTAATTTGATATGCAAGTTGACTATGCATAGTCTTTTTTAAAAAAGAAATTAAAAACTCTTTTTAGATAGTGTTTTTAAAATTTCTTGAAAAAAAAAAAAAAAATAGTACGTTTGTTGCAATATTATAAGCTTAAAATTCTGAAGTTTTTAGAGTGGGATCTCAATGGGACCAGGAGATATAAAATAAAAGCTGAAAATTATCATACAAATTATGAATAAAGAACAAAATAGATATAATTGAATAATTGAATTGTTATTTTAAATGGTAATTTAAAAAATTAACATTAATTCTAAAAATTACCATTCACGTAACAATTTAATTCTAATCTATTTTGTTACAGTCAAGGATTGATAATCCGTGTACTCATTATTCATGTTGCTTATTACCAGTAACTATTCGAAAATTTGCCAATCTACGCTAACAAATATTACGATCTTTGACAAATAATCACAAATTTAGTCAATCTATTATTGCAGAAAAAAAACAATTTTTGGCAGGCAATTGTGAAAAAAAATCTGCAATAAAAAAAAAATCACGAATTTTGTCAATTTGTTGTTGAAAAATATCACAAATTTTGACAAGTAGTGGCAGAAAAAACATGTATTTAGGTAAACAATCAAGGAAAAATACTGCAAAATTTGTCAAAAGATCGCAGTACCACCTAAGCATTTTATTCAATCTATCTCTGAAAAATATGACAAACTTCGACAAATAGTCGCAGTAAAAAAATTTCTAATTTCATTAGTTGATTGCTGGTAAAAACATGAATTTCATCAAACGATTGGTGAAGAAAAGAATGAAATGACTGCAGAAAAGAACACGAGTTTTCGCAATTGATAATGAAAAAATATATCTCACATTTTGTCAAATCATTTTTGAAAAAAAAAAATCATTAATTTTTGTGAAACAATAGCTGGGGAAAAAAAAAAAAAAGTGAATTTTGGTAAAGAATTGAGGGAAAATGTTTCAAATTTTATCAAAAGGTTGCAGAAATACACAGCGAATTTTTTAAGATCATATTATAACATTTTAAATTTTGCTAGTCTGTTACTGAAATTTAGGTACTACTATCCTGTCGACCAAAAATCTATCGCCAAACTACAAGATTAAGTGCCAATAACGGATGATCATAAATGTCACATATTCTTGACATTAAGCACAATGTACATGCTTATTACGTCATCAAGTGATTTTTAAATCTATTTTTTATTTCTACTTTTATTAATGTTCTATCATTTTTTTTTCCTTTATTTAAACAAAAATTTATGTTAATTTTGTATGCCGAAATTGGTCGATGGGATAATGAAGTAGTATCAAAATTTATTGCAAACTTTGACAAATGGTCACAGAAAAATACTGCGGATTTTAGCAATTAATCAGGAAAAAAAAAATATTTTCATGCCTAATTTTAGTGTATATATAATTTTTTTAAAAATAAATAAGCTTTTATGGAATAATATATTAATTTTCATATTTATATTATACTGATTATGTTGTTAAAATGTTCTCCAGAAAAAACAAAACCATACAATAACTCTGTAATCCGCAATATTCTATAATCTGCACTAGAGATGTAAATTTTCCGGAAAAATTGAAGTGGTGGAAAAAACCAGTTTTTTAAAGAAAAGAATGAAAAAGTTGGAAAAAATGATTTTTCACAATTGTTTCTCCAAAATGTTATATTTTCTTAGGGAATATTAAACTTTTTTTTTCATCTATCTATACTAAAAGAAAATTATCTTCACTTTATACAAGTATATTTAAAAGCTTTATTTAACGCTATTGTTTATTATATCATGTTTCTGTTGAAATGATTTTTCAGTTACATGTTTAATTACCAATTTATATTGAAAAAACCTCAGCCAATATTTCTGCAGTTTAAAATCAAATGTATTTATACATCCTATTTACATAGTATTGTTTTTAAGTATATAAATAATACTAGTTTAAAGAAACAAATTGTTGCAGTTTTGCCTTTATTAAGAATATCAATATTCAGTACTACTTTGTTATCCCGTCAACCAAAAAACTGTTGCCAAACTACAAGATTAAAATGCCAATAATGGATGATCATGAATGTCAAGTTAAATGACATGAAATATGATACATCTGTTTAAAGTTTAAAATGTCATAATGTGATTTTTATTTTTATTTTTTACTTGCATTTTTATAAATATTCTATTAATTGTTTTTCACTATTTAAAATAAAAATTATATCAGTATGTGTGATTTGGCTATTAGTTGGATGATTTTTATAAATTGGCGAAATTGGTCGATGGGATAAGCAAGTAGTACCCAGTATTCAAATCTTATATTGTTTAAAAAACATTTTTATAATATTACATTATTTTCTCTTACAGTAATAATTTTCATTTCGTTTAAAAAATATATTTTTGGCATAACTCTCCAATTTCAACTCAAAAAGGTTTTGATTTAGTTTTACAATCTAAACTCAAACAAAACAAAGATTTAGTTTGACTTACTCAGAGTGGACAATAATGCAATAAAATAGCTATTTTAGCTGAAATAGTTTTATATACATCATTTGTATACAATATAACACCTGAATTATCTAAAGTTGTAAAATTAAGCACATATCATGCAGCATTTATTTTCATTTTTTAAAATATAAAACTAATTTGTGTTAGCCAATGTCCACTGCGTTATGCATCGTTTTTACTTAAAATCACTTAGTGAATAGGACTTTAAGAGCTATTTCTTCAGATTAGATTAATTTTTTATTTATTATTTTTTGATTTAAGAATATAAGGGAATTTTTTTTTCTAGATTTAGTTGTCCACTATATTATGCTTCATGTGTAACAGAGCAGAGAGTATTGCAATAGAATAGGTAGTTGAACCAAGACAGTTTTGTTTGATATTTTTATATTTTGGTTAACTCTGACTTCCTTTATAAGCTATATAATTAAGTGTCACATGGAACATTTATGTTGTGTAATGTTCAGTTGCATGAACAGGAAAATCCAGTTTCATTTTGTATAATTTCTTTAAACATGGAGTATGGGCCTGCCAGGGTTGGCAAGTTTTTGACACGCGACAGTTTTTGACGGTTTTAACCATGGTTTAAACCGTCATGTCAAAAACCTCCTTGTCAAAAATGGCTAAAACTGTCAAAAACCTATATTTATATATAAATAAAAATATTTATTTACATATATACATATATCACCCTATATTTATATTTAATAAGTAAAATTTATTTGCTTTTAATAAAGAAAATGTATTAAGATATGTTGTAGAAAAAATAAATTTAAACTTTTGAAGAAACATATTTTGAATAATAAACAAAACCTTAGATTTTGGGAAACTTAACTTTTGTAATATTTATTAAATTTTAATATGTTATTCAAAATATGCAAGGATATTATATTATGAAGAAATTTATTTATAACCAAATTTAGTGTAAAGTTTAAAATAATATTAAAGATTAGACATGTTCCGTAATCGATTAGGAACAGAAAGATGTTCAAGACTGGTTAAATGCTACAGTGTGCTACGTGAATAAATGAACTGGGTGCGAATGCAGTTTACTCTCCTTCTTGGCGCGATTTTCAAAAATCGCCAAATTGGCACGTTTTTGCGTCTTGTCTCCCGGAGTATGCTGTTTTGCTCCAGATTAAATGAAAATGCAGGGTTGCCATATTGAAACATTTATCGCTAAAAAAAAAAAAGTCGCCTTGGCGAAGGAGAATAAACTGCATTTCACCCAATGAACTGTATTATTGAACTAAATTTCTACTTTGACAATTTTCTTTTGGATTGATTTCGATTATGTAATCAAATTAATTTGAAGTGTTTAAAGTAGGTTTTATTTTTTAAAATTATGTATTGAATTAGATAATAATAATAATAATAATAAAATTACATAATATTTTGTGTTTTAGCTAGGGATGCACCGAATATTCGGTATCTATTCGGTATTCGGCCTATTCGGTTGAGCCGAATATTCGGCTTGGCCGAATATGAAACTATTCGGCCGAATCCAATACTTAATAAAACCTTTTAAAAAAATTTCACTATTTCTACTTTTAACTGCCAATTTTTTAATTTATATTTAAAATAATTAGAAACAAAATCATTTTTAAATAAAATAGAATGTTTTTACATTATTTATTTGCTGTTTGTAAAGTATAACTTAAGAAAATTAACCATGAGAAGGATTAAAATGGTGATTTATTAGGATTCTCCTTAGGAATAAATTATGTGCTGGTACAAGTTTCTAAATTTTGTTTAGTAAATAATCTGTTTCTTGCTTTTCCCCAAATAAAAGTCCTTTAAAAGAAAAAAAAACTTTTGAGATTAGTAATAGCTATCAAGGCAGACAATTTTTGTTCATGAAACCATAATCAACTTATTGAGTCATAAGTACATTGTATATCATCTCACTCAAGGTCAAAACTTGTGTGTTCGTTTATTACATTAACAATAAATAAGATAACATATTTTCAACTCGCATGCTTTGATTTCTGTAAAATATGATATGATGGGAAGGGTGGAAAATACCACCATTCATAAGAAAAGAACTATGAGCCAAACATATCTTTATTCAGAATTAAGTTAAAAGTATTTGTACTTTATATTGAAAAAAATCTGCCTTGAGTTATTTAAAAAGGACAATTATCAGACTGTAAAATTTTTCTATGGCCATTTTTTCATTACTTGATTTTAAAATGTTTGTTTTGATTCATAGAAAATTTTATTAATTAAAGTTTCATAATTGTGCTTTTTAAATAACTCAAGGCAGATTTTTTTTCAATACTAAATGCTCTTATAAAAAGCTCTTGTTTATCAAAATGTAAGTTTCTTTTATTAAATATTATGTAAAACTGTTTTGAAAAGTAACATTTTAATACCTTTAAATTTTGAAAGATAAAAAGTATTTGGAAAGCCGAATATTCGGTATTCGGCCGAATACTTAACTATTCGGTATTCAGCCCAATAATTACTATTTGGCTAGCCGAATATTCGGCATTCGGTATTCGGCCAAAATCACTATTCGGTGCATCCCTAGTTTTAGAAGTATTTTATAGATCAGTCTAATATATATATATATATTTTGTTTTGACTTTTACAATTGTTATTTGGTTTTTCAGAAAAATCAGTAATTATGAATTTGAAATCGTCAGTCATTTTTAGAATTTATAACCAACATAAAGATAATTAAAAAATCAACTCTTTTCTACAAATATCTGAGTATCTATTTCAACATTTTGCCTATTTATTTACTATGCTGAAAATTTAGCTTATACAAATACTTGTGAATTTCTTTCTTTTTCTTTCTTACTGAATACTGTAAGATTTTGTTAAATATCTTAAAGTATTCAGTTGTTGAATAATTACTTATTGTCTTACTTACTTATCAAAATAAAACATTATTTGTATTTTTAATACTATTAGTGTATGTGCTGTGCTGTGGGGTGGAGTGGCGGGGGGAGGAGAAAGATAAAATAGAGATTAAAATGATATAAAGAGATAAAAATAGTTTATAATGATGTGTAATAATCATACATATAATAAATAATATGCATTATATTTAAATTCAAATTAACCTACTGGAAATTATATATATAGCATAAAGAAATTATTAAACATGTGTATCAAGTTCCACACTTTTGAAAATCCTACATTTACAACACTTAATTCATTAATTCTTATAAACATTAGCTGTGTCAAAATGCATACTAAATAACTTTAGATTTTTTTTTAAATATTAAAATAATAAGAATAAAATAACTAGATATTTAAACATAATTTTTGTGCAAATATTTCTGCATGTCCATTTCGAGATAAATTTCTGAGATTTGAAATCTAATATTTTTACCTTAATTTTTATTAATTAAAAATATTTAAAGACCTGCTAATTACCCATGATATAATTAAATTTCAACGTAATGTATGGCAACTGTTGCTAGTTTTAAAATCTAACAACAAACTCTAGTGCACGGCAGGAGATTGTGACTCTATGGGTTTTTGACAGGTTTTTGACGGTTTAATCCGGTTTAAACCTTTGTCATGTCAAAAACCCCTTTTTGACGTCAAAAACCCAACCCTGGGGCCTGCATTTATCTTTGCTCATTTAAAACTTATTCTAAAAACAATAAAAATTTAATATATACTGTTAAAATAGTTCACTTCATCTCTGATGGATCATTTACTTAGTACAAATGGAATTTTTTTTTTAATTTATTTGATAAATATGTACTGAAATACAGTAGAGGACCAGAAATCTGCACTGTTTGGGAGAGGACGTTGTGCGGATTTGGGACTTTGGGCCATTGAAATAATAAAGATTAAAAATAAATAAATAAATAAAAACATTATTAGCAATAAAATATTAGATTTTTAAGTTATTTTATTATCAATGAAAAAAAAATTGAAAATATAAACAAAATAATTTATTTTTTGAATTTTGGAAACATTTGATCAATAGTTGTCAGGGCTGGGTTTTTGCCAGCAGAAAATGGTTTCTGCCATGCCAGTGGCAGAAAGTGGTTACAACCGGTTTTAAACGGCAGAAACGAGCAACAATTGGCATAAACTCATTTCATGAAAAAATCCAAGACTTTTTTTATTAATATTAAGTTGCTTACATAAATTTTATTCAGGATAAATAACAAATAAAATACTGTGAATAGTTTTAATTAAAAAATAAATTTGTATTAGAATTTGATAGACAAATGAGCATAAAGGACAAGAAAAATGGCTCTTGATATTATTCTAAATTTTGTGCCGTATGTAACAACACTTAGTAGCAAAACTGACTCCTTTCCCGGAAACATTTCCCCAAGGAAGTCCTAGAATTTTTCAAATTTTACATCCTCAATAGTAATATTACCAGCAAAATATGCAGATCTTGAAAGAATATTTTTACTTTTCTTTCATTCAGAACAAAATAAAAAGCAGTCCAGATTAAGAATGGTTAGCAAAATTAATCCTATATTATGGAATGCTTTTAGTATATTATGTTTTCCCACAAAAAATAAATTTGTTCTTCCAATATGGTATAATAATTGTATAAGATATTTCATTAAATTTTTTTTCTGTTATTTTTGTGCCACAATTATTTACTTATATATTTTAACAAAAACCATCTCTCTTTATAAATAGTAGTAGATATTTTTTAAGTTGTTGCAGTACATTATTTATTCAAAAATACTCTGAAAAGGGATGTTAAAATATAGTTTGTCAATTTCTTTTTTTAAAACTTTTAAATCTAAAACCAAACTGTAAAAACAATAATAACAACAGTTAAATTAGTACAACTTACAACATCACATTACCATTATGAAGATTTCTGTTTTTCAAGTGACAGAAAATTATTATATAAACAAAGTATATTTATATGATCCTTTTAAAGCTTTTTGCTACTTTGAATAACATTAATAACCATTATTTTAAACTTTTAACTGAATTCTTTATATATTAAATACATGTGTGAATTATGAATCATAACAAGTTCTTATTAGTCTATTTCTTAGTTTCTGCCAGTTTTTGCCACTTATTGGCAGAAATTAGTTTCTGCCATGCCAGTTTTAACCGGTTATAACAGCTGGTTTTAACCACCCCGGCAGAAACTTGCCAGCCCTGATAGTTGTCTGTTTCAAAACATTAGAATGTTCTAAGTTTTTTTTTTTTTTTTTTTTTGCAAGTTATAGTCATTAATTCCTGTTCAGTAACACAATTTTGTTATTTTAAGAAATTGCTTTTGCTTTCAACATGCCTCTGCTTTTCAGTATTTTAGATACTTCATAGGAAAAAAAATTATTGCAAAATAGCTTAAATAATTACCATATTTTCATAAGAAAAAAACCTTCCAAAAAGCCGCTGCGGCTTATACAAAGATTATTTTTAAAAAAATTGGAAATCATGATATTTTTTTCTACAATTTTTAAACCTCAAAAAATGCGAAAAAAAAAAAAATCTAAATTTGTAATTTTTTTCCCGCTATGCAGCGAAATATAGAGAGATCTCTCGTGTTTGTAAAAGCTTTTTTTTTTTTTTTTTTTTTTTTTTTTAATGCTTAAACACAGTTACTTCTGGGTTTGGAAGAACTGTCGCAACTATCGCCAAGTATTGCACTAACCGGTAGCAAGAAATAATGACGCTCGAACGCAGTTTGCTCTTGATTTGAGAGGGTAAAAACAACAATATAACATGTGAGTTATTCTCTGCAATAGTGCAAAAAGTGGTTCCCAGCCATATAAATGCTCTAAATTTCATTGTATTTTTATTTATTTATACTTTTATTAGAAGGTCTAAAGTTTGTTTATTAGGGGCAGGGCGTAAAATTTAAAAATAAACAAATTTAATATTTAAAAAATGTAAGATATATCATGCAAATATCATTCCCTCACCTCTCCCCTACCCATACTACCATACTTTACTGCCTGATTTTTTCCATTCAGAAATAAAAATAATTAAAAACACCCTAAGCAAAATAAAGTTCTTAATTGGTACCTTACAAAAAATAATTGTCTGAGCGAAGCGAAGTCTTTATACTCAGAGATACGTAACGATATTAAAAGTCAAAAAAATTCTTTCGTCAGGCAAATCTCAAAAAGTACTTGTCGGATTTTGATTCTGTTTGTACCAATAGGTACCTATGAAAGTAATCTGGTGAATGCACTACATATGAAAAATTAGTTCCAAATAGTTTAAAGGTTATATAAAAAAAACTGATAAAAAAGCACAATTTATTTGCATACGTCACAGAAACTTGGTGTGCGTCATTTTCCACCGGCTGGATATTTTTGTAGACAACCGAATCAGAGTGCATGGAGTAAATAGTTGTCTTGACGAAGCGGAGACTAATATACATAGTACGTAACGATATTAAAAGTCAAGCACAACTCTTTCATTAAGCAAATCTGGAAAAATACATATCGGATTGCGATTCTGTTGTACCAAACGGTATCTATGAGAGTAACCTACTGAATGCACCTACTTTCAAAAATTAGTTCCAAATAGTTTTAAAACTATTTTTAAAAAACTGATAAAAAGCCCAATTCATTTGCTTACGTCACAGAAATATTGTGTGCGTCACTTTTTACCGGTTGTATATTTTCGTTAGATTCCCAAATTTAAGTACATGGAGCAAGGAAAATACGCAAACAATTTTAAGTACAATTTAATAATATTTAAACTTAAGAAACAAACTGAAGAATAATTTTGTTCTTGTTGTTAATTTAAAAGAAAGTCTTAATTCTTAGTAACTTAGTATTAGTATTTGAGATTTTGCGATAATTTTTGTAATAGCACTTAATAGCCGCCATTAGCATCTTTTATATTTCGCACCTTCGCACATGCAAATAGGAAACAATTATGTCGTGTTTAAATAAAATATGTGCTGAAATAAAATATTGGTACTTCTTCGTTACCTCGTGATCAATTTCGCCAAATTGTACATATTCACATATTTTTTATTTTAAATAACAAAAGAAGAAATAAATTGGTGAAACATTGATAAAAATACAAATAAAAAGCGGTATAAAAAATCACTTGATGACGTTTTAAACACTTGTTTACATTGTTTAATGAGACATTCACGATCATTCATGATTGGCATTTTATTTTACTGTTTGGCGATAATTTTTTGGTCTACAGGATAATCAAGTAATATCAAAAAAGGAACTATAGTTGAAGTGAAGAATAAACAGTTATAAGTAATAAACATAATAAAAAATACAATAAAAAATATGAATATCACAATAAATCGTAAAACACTTATAGCAATATTCAAAAACAGTGTTTTCATCAATTTGGCGGGGAAAAAAAATCGCGCTAACATGTAGCTTATATTTTTATTCATAAATATGACATCTGTGCCATATTTACGAGTAAAAATAAGCATAAATGATCATCAGGCTTGAAATATCAATTTTTGAAGCCCAAACTGGGCCATGATTTATAAAAACGCCAAGGTAAAGATATTATTTGAAAAGTATCATGAAATTCGAGCAGAGATATCATAAACGCGTCGGGTTTGGCGCAAATTTCGTGAAAATCATTTTTGAATGAATTTCGATTATTTTAAAAAGCAAGTAACAATTAAAAAAAGCACAATTAAATTTAGGTTATATAAATATAGAAAAAAATAAGCAATTTATTAATAAACAAACAACAATAGCCAGATCACCATGCAATGTAAATAATGATATTTTGGTGCTAATTATATGGAAAAGTTCCATTTCCTGTTCTAAATTTTTTTGGCGAGCTTTTTTTTTTTTTTTTTTTTTTTTTTTTTTTGTAATACTTGGTTATTTTGTAGACCAATTGCGCCAAACTACACAAATCGCCAAACTGTTTGTCAAATTACATAAATTGACCTAATTTGTATTTTAAATAACAGAAGAATAAATACATTTTTAAAATGCAATAAGAAATACACATTAAAAGTTGAATTAAAAATCACTTTATGACGTAACAAGCACGCGTATCATAATTAATGAAAAGTGAAAGTAACATTTACTATCATTCAGTATTGACATGTAACCTTGTAGTTTGGCGATAGTTTTTTGATCGACAAGATAACCAAGAAGTGCCTTTTTTTGCCATTAAATATATCGATGTGGTTGTGATCTTCCGCCGCAAGGTTGCTTTTTTCTGCACTTTCCAACAAAGCTGAAAAATATTTATGCATTTAGCTTGTCTATCCGTCTGTCCACACTCAAACATCCGTAAATATACACCGATTTACATGCAATTGGAAACCTTATTTAGGGTCTCCTAGGCATGTTTGATATTGTACATGAAGTATGTGGGATTAATAGTTTATTTATAGGGGCACCCAAAAGATTTTCATTACAGTATGGTCTATTGGGGAAATCCTTTGCAGAGTATTTTAATGAAATTACACTATTGCAAATTTACGAAACTTATATAAACCACTGAATTTCATTACGATTAAGTTATAACAGAATATTTATAGCAGTTTTAATTCAATTACAAGGACACACAAAAGAAATCGGTTATGATACTGTTTTTGGAGCAATAATTTCTGGAAATGCGTTTTCAATTTCGACGTGCGCTTTTAAATTTAACTGTTTTTTTAGGTGTGACCCTAGTTAATATAAAATATTTAGTAACTATAGTCGGCGTCTGATCTGCTCGTCTGTATCTCCACATATAACAGCACAAAAACCATCTTAAGGAATCGTTTAAAATTTTAAATATCTATTTGTTGCCGAATTTTGTTGAGTCGTTGCAAATTTTAAGATCATAATCATAATTTTAATCAGATAAATTCAAATACAGGGACAATCAAAATTATTCCTTTACATTATGGCAGATGGGATGAAATAGTTCCAAGCTGTTTTTAATGATGTTAAACCCATCGAAACATAATGAAATCGATATGCATTTATGAAGAGCACTAGAATACATATTTTGTAGAACATGCCACGCAAAAAATATTTATTATTCATTTACACGTCACCACGAAAGAATTCCATTATAAAATAGTATGAGGGGTGGGACATTAACTTTTCAGCTTTACTAATCTAAAAATTTTATCATAGAATCATTTTCTCAATTTAGCCCTAGCAGGCCTTTTAAATAATAACCCTTTTCCGGTAAAACGGCGTAATTGAGTTCACATTGGCGTATTTGAGCCAGCATGTTATGCTGAAAAAAATATGTTCAGATTTGTAAATCACTTGTGATGACATTTTGACGGCTCAAAGCTTAGGCAGACGAGATATTCAGATCTCGTTCATATCTTATGCTATTGGCATTGCCAACAGTGGAATAATCGTAAAAAAATAAAGAATATACGCTCTAAGCAGAGAGTATATGCTCAAGTTATAGAATATATTCTAGAATGTATGTACTGCGGCTTTTTGAGAAAGAGGGCGAGGGAGATAAGGTGATTCTTAAAAAATCCAGAAAGTATGCGGTGTATACCTCTGTAAACTCTCTACTACATTCATGATTGCCGATTCGTTTTATTTTACGTATGCTAAAGCGAAATACAGCTCAATTTCATGGGAATGGGTTTAAAACGAAAACAAATCAGCATATGTAGTGGCCAGCATGCACGACCCATTTAAATCAGATTGAGCATATCTGGAACACATTCGAAACGACAGATTGTATTCCTTTGTTGATGTTTTAGGGATTTTTATGCATCTTTTTAAGTGAGAATATCCCAATTTTTTTATGAAAAACTTCATCACATACATTGAAAACAGATGTAGATATTATATTATTATATATGTTAATTATTTTGTTCTATCCATTTAAGGGCACTACACACCATATAAAAAAATCCCTCATTCTACTCAACCATCATGATTTGCGCCAATTTTAGGTACTAAAATTGATGTGTATATTCTTTACGTCATTTCAAAGAGTTTAAATTCCGATACAAGATATTTTAGCGCTTTGTTAGCTGTATTCTTCAAATTTTATACTTATGCGTGACTATGTACAGTTTGATTTCCCATTTTTTAACCGTGTATAGGAATTTGTATGTAATATTTTGCAAATGTACCATTCACCTTGCTCTTTTTTATTTCAATTTGTGACAATGCATAATCAATTAAAGATAGAATCTCTTTTCACTTTTAGCATATTATTTTAAAAACTCTGTTCTAAGCAATATCGCTCAGACTAATCCCTCTGAGGGAAGTCCTAGTAAAAATATTATTTTTTACTATAATTATGTAGTCTACTCAATTAATTATATGTCTCCCCATGTTAGACCATCATTCCCTCACACCTTGCTATTATCGCAAATATCCTATCACTAAAGATGAGCAGCAGTCTAGCATTCTTTACAGAGAGGAAGCAAATTTGAGTACTTGTCAGTCCAGCAACATAAATTGGTGGTATAAGTTTTTGTTAATTTTCTAGAAATTTTTTTCAATCAGAAAATCGGGGAGTATTTTTATTAGCAGTCATTCCCTCACAGAGAATGCTAAATTTTTAGCAATTTTCAAAATTTTTAATTTTATCATACATTATATATTATGTGTTCTTCTTTAAGGAATCAGTTCGGTTTTTTCCATAATTTTGCATTTTTCATGACAATTTGTAAAAGCATCTTAATTTCATCATTCCCTCACTCGTCATTCCCTTACATTTATTGTTATGAGTTAATGATAAAGTGAATGGGGAATATGTACTTTTGTTTAAAATTTTATAACGATTTCTGCTGCTATTAAAATCTTCAACAATTGACCAATTACTAACAATTAATCCAATTTTTATGAAAATTTACCTATGTAACATTCAAGTCAGACTGCTTGGTCAAATTTGCAGTATTGTAGAGAATAACCCATGTTACTTAGTTTAAACTTACTTTTTGCTGAATAAGTCGTTTTAACGTTAACTGTAACCAGTTTTTTAGTAGAGATGTGTCATTTGTTGAAGAGCGATTCCGGTAGTTGAACTAGAGAAACAATTTCAGTCTGTAACGAAGAATCTGTTCGCTCCGAAAAGGAACGAAATCATGGAATCGGTCTTTTTTTGGAAAGGTTCAAATCCTCGGAATCAGTCCAAAACTCCGAAAAGGGCAAAATCCCAAGACTCGGTCCGAAATGAAACAACTCCAAAAAGGTTCGATTCCTCGGACTCGTTCCGAAAAGGAGCGATTCCTCTGACTCGTTCCGTAATGAAACGACTCTGAAAAGAAAGGATTTTTCCGAATCGTTCTGAAAAAGATAGACTCCTCTGAATCGTTCCGAAATGACATAAATCACACACTTTTTTTTGTTCTTTGCAACAGAGCAGGATAGATTATTTTTTTGAGAAATAAACTAAAAATGATCTTAAACCCAGAACTGTCAAGGTAGGAAAGGTTCCAGATTTTGGATTTTGTACTCTACAAACACAAAAGAGTGCTGCAGCACCGATTCGCTAGCAAACTATTTTTCGATATTTTATTCATAGATTCATTTTTTTAAAGGTCTTGCGTATGTCGCCCCCCCCCCATTTTGAAATTATTTTTTTATCTAAAATTTCTCGACTTATACGTGCGTATATACTTTAATGGCTTCTAACTTTGAACCCTGATCGAAATATACATTCGTAAATGGTGTATAGCCAGCGGACTATACACCGATGCATCTCCGCGGCTTATACACGAGCTTTTCTTACTGCACTGCTTGATTTAGGAGTGTGGCCTATACACGGGGTGCAGGCTATACACCCGAAAATATGGTAATAAAATACAAGATCTTGCATATGATAAAAATAGCAACAGAAAAGCATGTGCACATCTAATCTTCTTCTCTTCACTTCAGCCCCAACTTTTGCTGCGTTCTTTGCAAAAATACACCAGGATCCAGGTAGACTTTTTGCTCATTAGTCAAAGAAGATGGCTAATCAGAAGGCTGCATTTTCGCAAACAGTGAAAATTGCCCCAAAATGTAGATTTCTGATTTGTCAAACTCGTTTCGCTAATCAGCAGAAAATATGTCTGGTTTCCACATAGGTGTAGGAAGTAGGGGAGCTGGGGGAGTTTCGGCTCCCCCTGGAATATTTCAGGTGGGCTCAGCTCCCCTGGGAGAAATTCTCGCACCACATCTGTTTAAGATACATTGTTAAAAAAAAAAAAAATTTAAGGAAATTCACACTGTAAACAACAAAGAGAAGAGAGAGAAAAAGGAGGGGGGGGGGGGAAAGCACACTTAGTTGTGCTTTCAACTTTTTTTCTCATTGTTTCAAACCCTCTCGATTCCCAGAAATAAAGGAGGTCTTAAGAGCTTACAATAAAATACTCATTTATTTGATTCTACAATGCATTTATAAAGAGGATGCCTTGAAAATTGATTTGGAAGAGATTTGTAAAGAATTTGTAGTGTGATGAATTTCGTTCCCACGCTTCCAAAATTACCCCCCACGACGGGAATCCCGGAGAATTCTCAGAAGGAGAAATACATCTTTCTCCAC
Source organism: Maratus speculifer (assembly GCA_964019185.1). Classification (NCBI taxonomy): domain Eukaryota; kingdom Metazoa; phylum Arthropoda; class Arachnida; order Araneae; family Salticidae; genus Maratus; species Maratus speculifer. Next base: position 310,361,744 of record OZ025289.1, read on the forward strand.
TCTCAAAGTAGACATAAGAAAGTCAGCCGATTTCAATAAAGCACTTAAAGTGAACTCTTCGATTAATGCATATGGTCGTTCCGCCGATTTTAGACCCCACGGAAGATGAGCCTTTGAAGTGTTGAGAGAGACCGCTATGGCGATGATTTCCACAAGTAAGAGAAAGATATTTCTCCAAGGCGACCGCTGTGCAAGAATGAAAGAGGCGGGTCATCCCAAGGAATGATGGATGAGGGAAAAGGGGATAAATAGAGCGAGGAGATGCTCTAAGGGACTTCTTTTGCTGTTCGGATGCGGAGCGTTAGAGACGGGGGAGTTGGCCCTCGTACTCAGAGAGAGTAGTGACCAGTGTTTTACTCTTGGAGAAGAATTAATAGGCGGTTAATGCCAATGTGGAAGAACTTGTGGAGAACAACTCCTGATAAACTTTTATCATATTAACGAGTGGCGGTAAAGCCATTTCAAATTCAGTACGAACAATCTTTTCAATCTGTTGTGGAGAACCCATCTTTTATTTTGTTATAAGTGGAATGGATTTCCTTGTAATGAACTAAATAAATTCTAGTGAAATCTGATCCAGCCTCTTGCCGCTATTTTTCGACCCGCTACCACACAACGCCGACTGGAGGTCTTATAACTGGTGGCAGCTTAGCGGATTCTTACACCAGAAAAGTTGTTTGGATATTTTAGTCTGCCCCAGAGTGTGATAATAGCGCCCGCCCAGAAAGACGACGCTAATAGAAGAGCATCAAGCCTGACCGTGCCTCAGCAACCAGAGAAAAGATATAGGAGTGCCTCAGCCGTGCCGCAGCAAATTGAGAAGGATCCCCAGAGTCCTTCAGCTATACCCAAGGAGCGCCAAGCTTCAAGTGCCTCGAAATCAAGGACCACTGACCGCTGACAAGTGGAGCCCGAGAAAAGAAACCCTCCGAGCCAGACCCAGGAGCAACCGGGACCGACCTCTTCAGAAAGACGTGCCAAGCAGAAAAAGGTAGGCTCATTTTTCTTTGAGTGGCCTCAGATTGAAAATTTAGTGTATTTATAGTAAAATATTGTCATGATGCTAAACTTAAACTGAAGTTGAGAAAATAAAATTATTTCAGTGAATTTCGATTTAGGTCAAATTAATTAAAGTTAATCATAAAATAATTTAATAAATAAGTAATATCTAGCTGTAAAAAAATTCTTGAGGTTAGAATTATTTTGTTTTTCTCTAAAAACATTGTGATAAACCAGTGGGTGAAAAAAAAAAAAAAGAAAGGCCTTTATAAAATTTAATAACTTAGTTACTAAATTTAAAATTTTATTAACGGTTAGTGCTGTAACATATTTCTGTTGACTATTGTATGTTAGGACAGGTATTGGTAAAAAAATTGTGTATTTAAATTAGTAAATGTTTCTGTTAATAATCTGTGTGAGTGCCCAATCCAAAAAATCCAAATTGTTTTTCTGTGACATTTCAGAAAGTTAGTTATTATTTGTGTTTTTGTGTGCATAGGGATCTTTAAGTTTAGGAAAAATTTATTTTATTAAGACTAAATTACAGAATTGAAGAAATGGTCTGAATTAGAAATCCTTATATATCTATTGAATTGTGTTTAGAAATTTTTATTTTCTTATACATGCATAAAATTTGGATTGGGAAATTGTTAACGATTTAGTTAAATGCATTTGATTTTTTGGGTTCTTGTTAACTGAATTAAACTTAACGGAATCATGGCGAAAATTACATCACTCAAATATTGTAGGAAGGAAGACTTACAAAATTTGGCAGAAGTTCTAGGGGTGGAAATCGAACCGGATGATAATATGGCAGCTATTATTAGGAAATTTGAATCCGCGAACGATTATGATCAAACTCTTGCTTTAGCTCAAGCTGAATATATAGTTAGGGACCGCGAAGAGGAAAAACAGAGAGAAAAAGAGGAAAAACAAAGGTTAGAACAAGAAAAACAATGGGAAAGGGAAGAGAGAGAAAGGGAAAGACAAGATAAAGAGAAGGAAAGGGAATTTACACTGGAACAGCTGAGATTATCTCAAACCTCAGAGAGACTTAATTCTACTGCGAGTAGTAATGCTGAACGTCAACCTAAGCTTGCACTTAAGACTGTAATGCACCGCTTTGACCCCGATAAATCCGACATAACTCTTTTCTTAAACTTATTCGAACGACAAGCTAATAGAGTAGGTATCGAAACTGAAGATTACGTAACTCATTTACTCTCTTTATTACCCATAGACATAGCGGAATTGATCTTGCGCGAACCGGCTGACCAAATTGAAAATTTCGCACATGTGAAAGCATTATTACTGGCCAGGTATAGGCTGAGTCCTGAAGCTTATAGGGTAAAATTAAATAGGCATGCTAAAAATCCTGGAAAGATTTAATCTTTGAACTTGACAGTTTTCTCGAAGGATGGTTACACGGTTTAGGAATTTCAGATTTTTCGGCTCTGAAAAAGTTATTGATAACGGACCAGATCAAACGTCGTGCCCCCACGGAACTAAGAGAGCACTTCATAGACTCTTGGGCTAATTATACGGATCCCCTAACTCTAGCAACAAAATTAGATGAATACGAAGCTGTTAAGGTATCACAAAAAAAATCGTGGAACACCGGAAACGCAATAGACAGGAGAGGCGATAAACCAAAAATTGATGACAAATCGCGAGAAAGGAAAAACAAAACTGAAACCAATTGGAGGAAGAGAAATGATAACACAGAACGGCAACGGGTTTTCGAACGACCTAGTGGAAGGAAGTGCTTTTTGTGTTCTAGTTTTTTCCATGTGAAGGCCGATTGTCCAGAGAATGAAAAAAATAAAAAACCTGTTAACAAATGTTCGACATATTAGCGACGGAACTAAATTCGAAAAAGGTTTCCAACCTTATTTGGGTCGCGCAAAAATTAATGGAGAGGAAATAGTTACACTCCGAGATTCTGGGACCTGCCAAGATGTCATCCCAGGACGATTAATTAAACCTGATCAACTAGACGGGAATTATGTTTGGATTACGCAACCTTTGATGAACGATGTACGTTGTTTACCTATGGCGATAATAGATTTAGAAATTGAGGGGGCAGGTTCCATCTGAACTAAAGCTATAGTAGCAGAAAAGGAAATTGACATGGATTACTATATCTTGGGAAATGATACTCAGAAATTAATTGAGGAAGGAAAAAAAAAATAATCCCGCAGTTTTAAATGCCGTTCTCACCCGCAATCAGACTAAATCAATTCTGAAAGAGAAAAAATTGGGCTCTCTGAAAGGGGAAGAAAGGGAAGGCATTGTATCAAACAACCCCAAAGTTCCTATTGAAGATGCTACTATTGTATTGTATGAAAGCTCTTCCGAAAAAGGGGAGGAGACATCTCAAACGGAAGAAGATGTATTGATTGTTCCGGACCTGGAGCCAGACGCGTGTTCAATTTTAGGGGAAATCAAAAAGGCAGATTTCGTGAAAGCTCAACAAGACGATGTAGAATTAAATGAAGTACGCGAGAAAGCGAAAAAAAATAAATCGCATTACGAAATTCATAACTCTATTATTGTGCGAAAGTCAACTGATCATAGAGGGAATGTAAGAAAACAATTGATTATTCCCCGGAAATTTAGACAAGGAATTTTAACGGCTTGTCATGAAGGGATTTCTTCACACACGGGAAAAAAAAAAAAACGAAAGATAGACTATTACGATATTTCTTTTGGCCAAACGCAATTAAGGAAACGGAAGAGTTTGTTAAGTCGTGCGATATTTGTCAACGCGTTGGACGAGCTGGTGAAGATAAGAAAGCACTGCTAACTTTGGTTCCTATTATATCCGAAGTTTATTCCAAAATCTCCGTAGATTTGGTGGGCCCACTTCCGTTGTCAAAAAAGGGAAATAAATACCTTTTGACGGCTTTATGTGTATACTCGCGATGGGCGGAAGCGATTGCAATTCCTAACATGCTTTCGGAGACGGTTGTGGAAGCGCTAATTACCGTATTCAGTCGAATACGATATGCAACTGAAATACAAACTGATTTAGGACGCAGTTTTATCTCCAGTCTAACGAGTACGTTTTTAGATAAATTCGGAGTAAGACTAAGACATTCTAGTGTGTGTAGGCCTAGCTCAAACATGGTAGAAAGATTTCACCGGTCCGTTAAAAAATTATTAAAGTCTTTGTGCTTAGAAAATGGAGTGGATTGGGAGTCAAATTTGCCTCACGCCCTATTTGCACTTAGGACGGTGGTCCATGAATCTACCGGGTTCAGTCCGGCAGAACTTGTTTTCGGCCGAAATCTCAGAACGCCTGAAACATTGTTGTTCGAGCAGTGGACGGGGGAAGGTCCCGAACATGAATTAGTTACGGAGCATGTATTCAATCTGGTAAATAGATTAAAAAGATGCCGGGAACTTGCCGTCGAAAACATGACGAACAGCCGGGAGAAAAGGAAATTCTATTACGATAAAAAAGCAACTGAAAGAAGTTTCGAGCCGGGCGATGAAGTTTTCGTACTAGCCACGAACAAACCAAATAAAAGGTCTATTAAATGGATTGGGCCGGGAAAAATCTACGCTAAAATTTCAGATACAAATTATTTAGTGAGTGTCCCAGGGCGACGCGAGAAATCACAAATCTACCACGTTAATTTGTTGAAACCATACGTAAGACGCGTAGTAAAAGTAAATATTTTGCCTAGCAAAGTTTTCGACTCTGAAGAATCCCCGGATCTTGAAATAGATTTTCCATCCGTTGATTCAAACAGTTACAATTTCGAGGAAATAGTGGAAGACGGGAATTTAAAGGACCAATGTAACCCAAACCAATTAATAGGGGCTTCGTATAGATTCTCTAAATTCATGTCCAAATTATTACACGGACTAGAAGAATATTGTCTTCCTTATCTGGACGATACAGCAGTATTTTCCAACACTTGGGAGGAACATCTCATACATTTAAGGACAGTCTTAATTAGGATTAAGGAGGCTAGGTTGAAAATTAAAATTGCAAAATGTAAATTCGCACAAAGGACAGTAAAATATCTCGGACATATTGTCGGGGAGGGGCAACGAAAACCTTCAGATGTCAAAATCAGGACTATCGTAGATCTGCCAACACCGAGAAACAAAACTGAAATAAGGAGATTCTTGGGAATGACAGGTTATTATGCCCGGTACATAAAAAATTATGCCGACATCGTTGAACCTCTTACGAGTGCTTTAAAAGGAAAAAACAAAAGGGGGAAAATAGCTTGGAACAGCGAAATGGGGGAAGCGTCCGAGAAATTAAACAAGAAATTAACTGAAGATCCCGTGCTATACGCCCTCAATTATGAATCCGAATTTATAATACAAATGGATGCTTCAGAAAAGGCTATGGGTATAATACTGGCCCAGAGACAAGGCTCAGAAGAGCATCCGATACTTTTTCTAAGTAGGAAATTCACAGACGTAGAAAAGAATTTTAGCGCTTCAGAACGCGAATGCGCCGCTATAATTTTTGCAATAAAGAAGCTAAGACATTATATTGACGGTCAGAAGTTTTCTATACAAACCGACCATAATCCTTTAATATTCTTAAAGAATAACGCAGGCTATAACCCTCGCCTTTTACGTTGGGCACTCACCCTGCAACCCTATCATTACGCTATAAAACATCGTCCAGGAAAGGACATGCCCCATGTGGATTATTTAAGTAGGATAGAGTAAAATCTATCAGAAAATCCAATTGTATATATGTTTTCATGCTAAATATCTGTATTTTGTAATTTATAATTGTGTACTTTATTGTGTAGATAAATTAAACGGATACCGAAGGAAAAGATCCTGTTAAATGAAAAAAAAAAAAAAACAAACAAACTAAAGGGATTTTAGAGATTTAAAAATATATCGGGGCCACCCAAGTTTAATGAGCTAACCTTTCCCTTACAGATATTGTGTCTTGCAGCCCAATATCAGATTGACGGAAGGGGTGTTGTGATGAATTTCGTTCCCACGCTTCCAAAATTACCCCCCACGACGGGAATTCCGGAGAATTCTCAGAAGGAGAAATACATCTTTCTCCACTCTCAAAGTAGACATAAGAAAGTCAGCCGATTTCAATAAAGCACTTAAAGTGAACTCTTCGATTAATGCATATGGTCGTTCTGCCGATTTTAGACCCCACGGAAGATGAGCCTTTGAAGTGTTGAGAGAGACCGCTATGGCGATGATTTCCACAAGTAAGAGAAAGATATTTCTCCAAGGCGACCGCTGTGCAAGAATGAAAGAGGCGGGTCATCCCAAGGAATGATGGATGAGGGAAAATGGGATAAATAGAGCGAGGAGATGCTCTAAGGGACTTCTTTTGCTGTTCGGATGCGGAGCGTTAGAGACGGGGGAGTTGACCCTCGTACTCAGAGAGAGTAGTGACCAGTGTTTTACTCTTGGAGAAGAATTAATAGGCGGTTAATGCCTATGTGGAAGAACTTGTGGAGAACAACTCCTGATAAACTTTTATCATATTAACGAGTGGCGGTAAAGCCATTTCAAATTCAGTACAAACAATCTTTTCAATCTGTTGTGGAGAACCCATCTTATTTTGTTATAAGTGGAATGGATTTCCTTGTAATGAACTAAATAAATTCTAGTGAAATCTGATCCAGCCTCTTGCCGCTATTTTTCGACCCGCTACCACACAACGCCGACTGGAGGTCTTATAGTAGGCAAACCGACAGAAAGAACTTTCACCTTTTGGCAAATGGGAATGGTAGAATCCTTAAATTTGACTATTGTATTCGGGATCGTCCATAAACTAAGTTTCTATGCATCAAGTATATCTAATAAAAATTATTTTAACTGGACTAAAGAATTGATGATCTTTTGATATGTTTCTGTGGTATACTCTTGATTGTAATTAAAATGCAACACTATGAAGGAAACCTCCTAAATGAATGAAATGATCCCCACCACTAACTTTCCATGATGTGTCCCGGCCATGACCATAGCTAACGGGGTGCTATAGGCGGCTCAGCGCCTCCCTAAAATATTTCGAGCCCTTCATGAAAAAAATTCCAAAGTCACTAAATGGATTTCTGTTCCGAAAAGTAAAATGAAATTCTGTTTACAAATTTAATTTAGTTTTAAGCAGGGTTGGCACGGTTTAAACCAATTGGTTTTAACCACGGTTTAAATCAAAATGGTTTTTTTCTCTCAAAAAAACCAATTGGTTTTTTTAGAAGAAATCTAATAACATTTTCTTTTTTCTACATATTTTAAGAGTTTGAAATTATTGGATATAAATAATTTCTACTTTTAACACTTTATTTCAGCAATAAACTTTAAATATAGTGGGTCTAAGTCATGTTCATATTCATTGGATGGAAATTAGAAGTGTTGATGAACATATCCACTGCTCTAAAGATAATTTTTAAAATATGTGAATTTTTCAAAGAAAAAATAGGTTTAAAATAATCAATTATTTAGTATAAAATATTTTAATTTTAGAAAAATGCAGATTATTTAAAACAATCTATCATAACATACATGGTAATTTTGAATATGGAGCTACAGAACTGCATACAACATTATCTTTAAGATTTTGGTTAAGCTGTAAAAAAAAAATTTCTTGACTGAAGAAATCAAAATATGAAGTTGAATAAGAGAGAGTTAAAAAATTGAGTGCTAGTTGTAGCATTTTAATAGTACTTGTGTATTTGTGTCCCTATTATCTGCTGAATCTAATGACTAAAAATGTTTACTTTAAATTGTCATTCAAAAACAAAGCCTCGAGAAGTATTTGAAATTTATTTTTTTAATAATTCTGGAAAAAATATTATATTCATCAAACTACATCAAATGTGTATTATTAGTAAATAAAAAATTGTTTATTAAGATTTTCAGGTTATCACTGTTTCACTATGTATAGCAATTTGTTCTTTGAACATAAGACTATTTACTAGTACTGTTTAAATTAAAATATGATTTTTTTTTCAACTTTCTACATAAATTAACTGTAATAATTTAAATTATTTTCAAATGAAGTTATACTACTTATGTATCCAACAATGTCTATTTTGATCAATAATTTATATGCATATGTAATAAAAAAGATGCTTAAAAAAACCCGTTTTAAACCAAAAAAAACCTGGTTTTTTTCCAACCCTGGTTTTAAGACCCTTTCAGAGTTTTTCAAATTTACTAAATTGTACCTAAAATAAATGTTTCAACACTCCCCCATCCTATTTGTACAGATAAAACTAACATGTTTAATTTTGCACCAGTTATACACTAAAAATTTTCATCATTATATATTTTTCTTTGTATAAAATGAAGTTATTACAACAGTTTAATAAGAAACATAGTACTTATAATGTACTGTATTTTCGGGTGTATAGTCCACGGATTATACAAGAAAAAAACCTCCCAAAAAGCCGCTGCGGCTTATACAAAGATTTTTTTTTTTTTAAATTGGAAATCGTGATATTTTTTCTCCAATTTTTAAACCTTAAAAATTTTTTTAAAAAACATCGAAATTTGTACATTTTTTTCGCTATGCCTTGAAATTTAGAGAGTTCTCCCATGTTTGTAAAGGCTTTTTTTTACTGCTTAAATACAGTTATTTCTGGATTTGGAAGAACTGTCGCAACTATCGCCAAGTATTGCACAGATAGATGTATAATAGCCATTGTGTTTGTAGAGTACAAAATCCAAAATCCGGAACCCTTCCAATCTCGACAATTCTGAAGTTAAGATCATTTTTAGTTTATTTTTCAAAATAATAATCTACCGACCCTGTTGCAAAGAACAAAAAAAGTGCGTGATTTTTATCATTTCGGAACGATTCAGAGCAGTCGTTCTTTATCGAAACAATTCCGAGAAATCCTTCCTTTACACAGTCGTTTCATTTCAGAAGGAGTTCAAGGAATCTAACTTTTCCGGAGTCGTTTATTTTCAGATAGAGTCCGAGGAATCGTTCCTTTTCAGAGTTGGTACCTTACCCTGTTGCAAAGAAGAAAAAAAAAAAGTGTGTGATTTATGTCATTTCTGAACAATTCAGTTTTCGAAATGATTCCGAGGAATCGTTCCTTTAAAGAGTCGTTTCATTTCGGAACGAGTTCTAGGAATCGAACTTTTCCGGAGTCGTTTCATTTCAGATAGAGTCCGAATAATCATTCCTTTTCGGAGTTGGTGCATTTCGGATTGATTCTGAGGATTCAATCCTTTTGAGAACCATTGACCTAAGATACGTAGACATTTTATGTTCAAAATTTTGAATTTTTCACCGATTTTTTTTTAATTTTTGGAAATTTTTTTTTTAAATATCACACTTCTTTGGAAAAAAAAAAAAAAAAAAAAAAATCGCATAAACATTGCATTGCTTGAAATTTTATCTTAAAACATGTAAACGCCATGCCGTTTCTTCTGAAAATTACGGTGCTGATAATCTTAATTTTTTAGCCCAATCACTGTAGATATTATGCATCACGAAAAAATTTGGTAAATTCTTGTTAAAAATTATGACTAATGGCTTCTAATTTCGAACCCTGGTTGAAATATACCTTCGTAAATAGTGTATAGCCCACGGACATACACCGATGCATCTCCGCGGCTTATACACTAACTTTTTTTACTGCACTGCTCGATTTAGGGGTGCGGGCTATACACCCGAAAATACGGTAAATATGCATTGATTTATCTTTCTGCATCAGAGAGAGAGAAAAAAAAATTATTAGCCCCCCTACATTCTCCTGAGCCCCCCCCCCCCCCTACTGTTTTTTCTAGCTACAGCCCGGGCCCCAGCTCTCCCTATTTATACAAAGTTCCTACGCCACTGAGTTTCCATCATGAATGAAAATATTCTGAATCAATCATTCACTTTGGAATAACATCATAATTTTTTCAACTTCGTTCTTTTAGTGCCATGGAAGAAAGATGTTTACATCTGCAAGCCTGTGTGGATTTCAGACTCTGGCGGATTTGTGACGCTCTACTGTATCTCATGTGGAAAACATAGAATTTTCTTTAAGCATACCATGGGAAAGAAGAAATTTTATCTATAGGTCTACTGTTGTTCACAATGATATCAAAGAATGGAAAATTAAAGAGATAACTTTTAGAACAATAAATTATACAATAAAATTAATTATAACAGTTGATGAGTAAATTTTGCAATAATTTTAAATCAGATTTTTAAAATTTATCAGAATCATAGTTCAAAATGAAAGGTGGTCGTTTGTATTGAAAATTCTCATAAGCTAAAAAAAAGATATATTGGAAAAATTTTAATTTAATTTTGTAAACAGTTATAAGAAAATTTATAAAAGTAAAATACTGTTTATTTTTCTTGAATAACTGTTATAGATTTATTCTGTTTAATAACTGTATCAGCCTGTTACAAAAGGGTTTTTTCTCGATTTCAAAGAAAAACATTTCCAATTGAAATTTTAGTTAATTTAGTGTAATACAGTGTGTACCAGATTATGATTCTGCTTTTAAATAGTTTTGATTGATGTGAAAATCTACTTTTTGCATACAGTATTTTAAAAAATTTTATTAAAGAATATGAGAAATAGCAATATAAAATAAAGTTTTACTAAAAAAATCCTTATGTTTACATGAGATGTTCATTTGACTATTTATTTTGCACAGAAAATTTTGAAAAATCGAAGTTAACTTACATAATTTAATGCAATGTTTACTTATGTAACAGAGCAGAGTGGACAAAATCTCCCACTAGCAATAAAAATTGTGCATTAAGTTAAGATAGTTAATTTTTAGAATACAGATTAATTCAATCCATTTACAGACATTTGAGATCAATTATATGATTTTGGAAAAAAGAAAAAAAAAATGTTGAAACATCAAACATATACCCATTTTTTTTAGAATAGCCCTATGGATGTAGGAAAAGAGGGGAGAAAAACTATTTAAATGCAATCAGCATTCAACACATTATCATATGATAGAAGTAAATAACAAATGTCTACAGCAAAACAATTAGCTTTGCTGTATATTTTCAAGTAATACCTTTAAATGTGTATCAGTGCCTCACTGAAATGTTTGTAATAAAAATGATTTTATACATTGAATGACGATATTTACATCATGATCAAGTGGCTTGCATACAGGGCCATAGCTAGAAGTGAACAATATGGGGGTGGGGGGCGCATATTTTTTTTCTCTCTGTCTCTGTGGCAGAAAGATAAATTAGTGCATATTCACATTATAGGTACTATGTTTCTTATTAAACAGTTGTAATAACTTTAACTTCATTTTATGCTAAGAAAAATATATGATGATGAAATTTTTGAGTGTATAACTGGTGTAAAATTAAACATGTTAGCTTCATATGTGAAAAAAAGATGAACTATTATTTTAGATACTTAGTAATTCTGCAAAACTGTGAAAGGATCTCAAAACTAAATTTGCTGAGCCACCCCTTAGATACGGCCCTGCTAGCATATCAGTAGTGTATATGCATATATATACTTCACGTCTGGTACTTTCCAGTATAAAGGCTTTTTTAACAATAAACAATATCGTTAGTTATTGTGTAACTAACAATATAAAAGTAATTAATGAAGAGTATGTTTATATGGAAGGAGTCTGTTTTATTAAAGGAAATTTTGTGAAGGGGCCTGTTTAATAAATGAATTTTTGTGAAGATGCCTTAAATAGGTTCCAAATTCTATCTGGATCACCTGGAAATGTACTCAATTTCTTTTTATGTATAAGAAAGAATTTTTTTTCTAAAAGATTTTAACAGATTTGTACTATTATTACTGCTTCTTTATTTATTATAAGTTGTCTTGCGCAGCATAATTCAAATAGTAATTAATAATAAAAATTAATAAATTATTTTTGCACAGAAAAGAAAGATGCAGTTTTAAAACAGAAGGAAGCTATTATGGATAAATATGAAGTTCTATTAAACTTTCTGATCTATTTTACATTCACTTCTAGAAACGAACAACTTATAGACTAACTTTAAATAAGGTAGAGCATGAAGGCTATCATGCAAAGAGGGAATAAAATGTATTTTACATGCACTAACTGATTTTATGAATTTATAATAATATATATATATACATATATAAAATAATGACACCGATAATAAACTGGTTTTATCTAACTTAAAATTACAGTCTTTTTTTTTTTTTTGGAAGAGATATAACAATATTTTACATTATTTATCAGTGTCCAAATACTTTTACAAACTAGACAACAGATTTTATAAAAAGTTGAAGGCTTTCAGTTTTTAAAAATAATTTCTTACCAGACATTTGCGAATAATGCTGGCCATTTTGAAATTTTAAAATTAATATTTTTTTTTTTTTCAGAAATTGACCTTGCCGGATCAAACTTTTAACTTATGGATGGTTAAGGTAAATTACAGCTGGAATAGCGCAATTGCCAAATCAGAGTTAAAAGATCAATGAAAAAAAAAACCATAAATGATTGAAAAAAACACTTACTTTCTGTTTGTATTATTATATATATATATTAAACGTCATTGTTTGATTTAATAGAGCTTTTAATTCAACGTACAATTGCAAGAAAGCCACTGTGGTTAGATGCAGTCGCACTCGCAGCCAATTCACCATGGTTTTATGACAAAAATAAGTTTTTGCCCTTTGGCAACAAGGTTCCTGTTTGTACGTAAATTGCTTCGATCCATCTCAAGAAGCAAGAAATAACAAGAAAATATGTCCAAGAGAGGTATGTAATCTTATTAAATCAGAGTTATTTTTTTAAAAACAAGCAAACGTATTTAATTTTCTGTCTCTTAATTATCTTTCACAATAGCTTTTTGTTTTATTTTCGTCATACTCTATTTTGTAGTGTTAGGAGATCGTGTTCATAACATGCTGTCATTTGTAAATTCCGATTAACTTTAAAATTTTTAAGAAGCATTATTATTTAAATTAAAAACTTATCTATCATTAGTTTATTTTAATTCGTAGTGTATATATAACTTGCTTACAATTCTCAATCAGTAGTTATATTTAATTTAGTAGTCTAATTAACGTCGATTAATATGTAAAAAAAATAATTTATAAGTAAGTTTCGTGAAGATTATTAGTATTCGAATATTAAATTGAAGATTATTTGTTGCATTAAACTTGTTTGATAAAAATGTAAGTATTTTTTCAGCAGTTTTAATTTTTTACAGGTCGTGGTGGTACCGCTGGGGCGAAATTTCGCATTTCATTGGGTTTACCAGTGGGTGCTGTAATCAATTGTGCAGATAACACTGGTATGTAGTGGCAAGTTAATATTTTTTGTATTATGAATATGTAAGTTTATATCTCTTGTCTGTTTCATAGTTTTTTACTTTTATTTTGTGCGTATATGTCGTCATTTGTTATCCCATTAGCTGTCTCTTTCTGTGTAATTTGTATTGTCTATAACCCCGTTTTAAAAACAAAACATATTTATGTTTGCATTTAATCTTAACTCATTTTGTGTTTGCAAAAAAATAGAATAAGGTAGATGTGCCTGTTGTGGACACCCCTTGATGGTTTTAGTTCATGAAACAACTAATGAATATTAAGCTTATTTTTTTGTTGTACTCCTTTTTATCTTTGCATGTTTTAATAAATCTAGGTAGTTTTTTGTTGACGCCTTTTTTTTTCCAGTGAAAATCCTAATGAAGAGATCGCTTCATTTAATAAATTTATATTCTTTATTTTGCTGCAAAATTTGAATGTTTTGTTAGAAAGCAATAGAAAACTTTGAATTTTATATACTAATGGCCATTTACAAAATTTATTTTTGAGGTTTTCTTTTAACCCTTAAATGTTCAATTTTTTTCTTCTAGGTACTACTCTCTTATCCTGTCGACTAATATCGCCAAATTATACAAATCGCCAAACTAATAGTCAAATTATACATATGATTAAATTTTTATTTTAAATATTAAAAAAACAAATAGTAGAATATTAATAAAAATACGGATAAAAAGCAGGGTTCGCACGGACCTTAAAAGTCCTTATAAACTTCTTATATTTCGATAGTCCTTAATAAGGATCCTTAAAGTCCTTATTTTTAATGTGAGTTTAATATTAACGCGATCCGTAAAATGTTTTTAAAAAATCGCCAAACATTCCAGGGGTGATTCTCATCCGAAATTTCTGAAAATTTAAGGTATCATCTTCCGAAAATTTTAAATTGGGTTGTCAGTTCCGCATAGTTGCCAACTTGTATGGTTTAGTGTGCGGAAAAAACAATCGCGGAGGAATGGAAATTTTGTGAAATGTTCGCCGAAAAAGCACACGTTTCGTCAAAATTTGGTGGGAAAACGACGATTTCGTCGATGTTTTTATCAACGAACTTTGTCAAAAGATCGCTAGAAAATGCAAATTTCCTGTGCATATCACGGAAAAAACGGCAATTTCACCAAATATCGCATATAAAACGCTGATTTCGTCTGTAGACTGCGTTAAAACGTTGATTTCGTCTAAAGATTGCTGATATAATGCCGATTTCATTAAAAGATCGCAGAAAAAAACGCCGTTTTCGATAAAAGATCGCTCAAAAATATTTTGTCAAAAGATCATTGAAAAAAAAGCCGATTTCATCAAAAGATCACGGAAAAACGGTGATTTCGTCAAAAGATCGCGGGGATAAAACACCGTTTTTGAGAAAAAATCGCGTAAAAATGTAAATTTTGTCTAAAGATCGTCGAAAAAATGCCGATTTCGTCAAAGATCGCAGAAAAACCACCGATTTCGACAAAAGATCGCAATAAATCGCCGATTTTGCTAAATATCGAGATAAACCCTTCTTCCACGCAGGGGGGGGGGGTGTAACTCGTGGAATCCCCTTCCCCCCACGCCGCAGATTTCCGAAAATGTGATGTGAATTTCCGAAAAATTTTTTTCACTTAGAATCACCCCTGAAACATTCACAATCTGCCAAATATGGCAGCTGAAAAAAAATCAAGTTTCTTTGGTATAATTCTTATTTCTGATTGGACATTAAAGCTGCCTCTTTCGTTTCTCGATTGCAACATAGAAACCTCGTATCCACAAACACCAATTGTAATCAGTATTCACCTTCTAAAATTTCCTTTTCTTTGAAATAGAGAAATGAATAACAAAGAAAAGATATTTCCAGGGTTGCCACTAGAGATGAGTTCGGGCTCATTTTTCGGGGCCCGGGCCCGCCCAAGCCCGACGATTTTAAGTCTGAGCCCGCCCGAGCCCGAAACATTTTTTTGTCACCAGAGCCCGAGCCGAGCCCGATACCAAAAATATACAAAACAAAATTGTATTGTATTTAAAAATTGTTTCAAAAGTAATATCTCATTTTTAAAAACTTCTTACATAGATATGATTTTTAAATGAAAATTTAAATCCATTCTTATCAAAATTCGTATAAAATAAAAATATACTTCATATGTAAAAGTATTCTCATATTCTTTCCTCCTTTAACAAGCAAATTTGATAAAAACGCTTTTGTTTAATGAATAAATGCATGAAATTTGCAGAAATTTTTATTTGTAAGCTAGCGAATCGAACAACGGTTTTCGATTTTCTGTAAAAAGTGTACATATTTCATTAAAATGGATTCTTTTCTCATAACAATCTTCCATGATTGACAGATACCTGGAAATAAACGTAAATTTAAAAAAATGGCATTGTTATTTTAAAGGTCCTATGTCTTTATAGAAAAAGAGGAAACACTGATCGATTGCTTTCTGTTGGAATAACATGGTAATAAAATTTACTTGCGGAGAAAAGTGACTTCGAGAAGGAACAGCGTCCTCAGCATTTGCAGGATTCATATTCATGATGACAAATGCATATAATAATCTCTAAAGTTATTTTCATAAGAAAAACGACTATGTTTCATGCACAATCGAGTATTAAATAAATTTGAAAACCTCCAGCTAATTCTTGTCTACCAAAAACAGAAGAAAATATTATCTTCATGTTATGTAACTAAATAATAAATAAATAAACGATCCCATTAAAAAATATGTTCTGCAAACGAAAAGCCAGCAAAGATTAAATTTATTGTTGTGTTTGTTATGATTGGCGCCATATAAATAGATCGTTGGAGGAAGTTCTGCAGACATAAATCTGTAATTATCACAAATTTTCATTTGAAACTGCAATGAAATACTAAAATAAATAAACAAGCATTCAGTTCTCCCGTCATTTTGATAAGAAAGAAATAAAATGACTTGAAAAGGAATAAGTAAGCAATTTTATGTGGAAAAAGTTATTTCAATCTTTTCAGCACATGAGTAAATAAAATTTTCCGGCTTTAGAAAAAATGAGCCCGGGCCCGCCCGAGCCCGAAGTCTAAAATAAAAATAGAGCCCGTGTCGGGCTCGGGCTGAGCCCGTCTCATCTCTAGTTGCCACGCAACCTGGAGAACCGGGAAAACACAGGGAATTTTAAATCTCCTCTCAAAACAGGGAAATTCCAGGGAATTTTTTAAAAAATCTGGAAAACACAGGGAATTTGGTAATGACAAATTATATCATTTCTAATTAGCCTTCATACACGCATATATTTTTTCGTACTCGACATGGAATAAACGTGTTGCAGTACAGGGAAAATACAGGGAATTTTTTTTCAAGATTAGAGTGGCAACCCTGATTTCGCCAAATAATTGCGCCAATCTGTTCTATAATTCACTGATCTGTGTTCGATCATAGTCTTATACAGGGATGGAAAATTTCCGCTTTTTTGTTTAGAGATGCCGCGAACGTGCGTAAAATACGTAAAAAATCGGCAACGTGACACAAAAAAATGGAGCTTTTGCGTCCCGCGGAACGAGTAATTTTCGTCAAAAAAAAGAAATTTCGTTACAAAATCGCAAAATAACAAGTAATTTTCGACAAATTCCGTCAAAAAATTCACGAAAAAATGGCTAATTTTGCTACAAAATCCCGAAAAAAGGGCAGATTTCCTCGAAAAATTGCAAAAAAAACCTGACAAAAATCGTGATAAAATGGCAAATTTCATCAACAAACTGTGATAAAACTAACTTTCGTCAAAAGATTGCGATAAAACGGCACATTTTGACAAAAGATTCGCGAAAAACGGCTATTTTCATCAAAAAATCGTGATAAAACGGTAACTTTCGCCAAAAGATCGCGAAAAAACGTCACATTTCGCCGAAAGATCGCTAAAAAAGGCACATTTAGTCAAAAGATCGCGAAAAAACGGCAGATTTCGTCAAAAAATCTCTTTAAAACTCGATTTTCGTCAAAGAAGCACAAAAAAAAAAGTTAATGCCAGGTTAAAATTTTTCTGTTTAAAAAACTTTTTTGCTTCCAAATTATTATTATTTATATATTTATTTATTTTTGCTGCTCCAAAAACAAAATTTTCTGCTTCACAATCTGTTTTTCATTGTTCCAAATCTTTCTGAGTGAATGTAACTTCTGAAAACACCCATTCATTAAACAAAAAATACCCCTTTACTCAAGAAAAGCATTCTTTTTTTTTTTTTTTTTTTTTTTCAAGAAAAATGTCTTTTTCAATAAATCAGTTTTGCCCCTTTTTAACCTTTTACACGCCAATGTTCCAAAAATGGAACATCAACTTCAAAATTCTGCAAAAAACATATTTTTATTCGTATTGCTTTGTAAAAATTAGTATTTATATGTAAAGTATGGATTAATTTTTTTGCATTGATAATATTAATCATGTCTAAGGGAAAAAATCGTAATTTAGGCCTCTTTTAGACTTTTCGTTGGGCAAAATTCACAAATTCATAAAAAATTCAAAATTTAACAAATATTTTTATAACTAAGTTTGATCATGTGAAAATAATCATTTTATTAGTAGAATACAATTTTTTTTAAAAAAAGTGGATTTATATTGTTTCTTTTAGATCAGAAATTAACATGTTCCACAAATGGAACATTGGCGTGTAAATGTATATTTTTTAACATGATAAAGTGCTTTAGTTGCTGTACACATAACTATTGATAAACAGATTCCGAATACGAAGTGGTTTAGTAAGTGTCAACAAAAGATGTTTATGGTTTTGATACTTTCTTTTACCCCCACTCCACACCCTGCCCCTTACCCTCCCTGTCTCTCTCACACGCTCGTTCTCCTGAAGTGGATTACTCACAACTGACGGGGTAAACATTCCTGTTTTTTGGTAATTAGACATTGTTTATGACTCAAGCTAGAATGTAAGAGGTGACTATAGAAAAAAGTGTGATAAGGAATTTTTATTATTTCACTTTACTCTGATTTTCTTCAATTAGTTAGGATACATCAGACAAATGTTGTCTCTTTCAAATCCGATTTGAACAGTAGAAGAAGCACAAGAATTTTTTTATGAGTAACAGATGATTCTGAAGAGGAATGTATTGGCATTTGTCAATTAAATTATATTATGCCATCAACACAAGGTCAATGAAAACATGCCAAAAGAACACTACAAAAAATTTTTGAGTGTGAAAAAAAACTACATGCGAAATGCTTTCCTAACTACCATCAATAATAGATCAAATGTAGGACACAAAAATTAAAGACAGTATATATTTTAAAAGTTTTTGGTAAATTTTTTTCTTTTATATTTTTAAAATTTTGATTATTTTGCTGTGAATTGTAGTATAGAGATTTTTATTATTGTTATTTATTATTATTTTCTTGTATTATTTTGTACATATTTCTTTTTTAATTTTGATAAATAATTATAAAACTGCTTTCATACAGTAATTACTATCAGTGTTAGAAATTAGCAGTAGTTAGTTGTCAAATGCAACTAAAAAATTGAATTTGACGACTAGAAAATTATTCTTGGTCGTCAAATTTGATGCCCAGCTTTTAAAAAAAATTATTAGACATTCAGCTCCGAAAATTTAAAAAAAAAATGGTCTAGTCTGAAAAATCAGAACTAAAAAAACATCGTGAATTTCGAGAAATAGTCGCGAAAAAAAAAACAACAAATTTCATCAATTGCTCGTATAAGAAATCGCCACTTTCGGCAAAAGATGGGAGGAAAAAAAAAACAATTTTTTTTTTTTCAAAAAATAACAAAAAGGCAAAAGTTTTTTATACGACAGCGTAAAAAATGGCAAATTTCGTCAAAGAATCGCAAGAAAAACGTGAATTCCATGAAATAATCGCAAAAAAATAAAAAATCTTGGGAAAAAGACGAACTTTGTTATAGAGTCGCAAAAAAATGCAATTTTCTATGAAGGATCGTGAAAACAAATCTTAATTTCATCACAGAATCTTTAGAAAAAAGCTAATTTTGTCAAAGAATTACAGAAAAAATAAGAATCTTGTCATAGGATCGCAATAAAATCTGTTAATTCCATCAAAGGCTCGCAAAAAAACGCAAATTTCTTCAAGGAATCCCAACTAATCAGTAATTTTCGCCAAAGGGTTACGAAAAAAACACATAATTAACGGGGGGGGGGGGGAGTTCCCAGCCCTGCAGAAAAAGACAAATTTTGTCAAAAGATTGCGAAAAAATTACTGCCAATTTCGTCAACAAATCGCAAAAAAAAACATGGCAAGGCTTGTCAAAAGATCGAAAAAGCGGCAAGTTTCGCCAAATGATTGCGAAAAAACACAACAAGGTTTGGCAAAAGATCGCGTAAAAGGCAAAATATTTTTAAAAAAATCGTGAAAAAACTAGCAAGTTTCATCAAAAGATTGCGAAAAAAACAGTAAGTTTCGTCAAAAGATCATGAAAAAAATGGCCAGTTGCGTCGAAAGATCGCAAAAAGAGATGCAAATTTCGTCGAAAGATTGCGAGAAAACTGCAAATTTTGCCGAAAGATAGCAAAAAACGCAAAATTCGTAAAAGTGGTGTGACCCCCCCCCCCCCCCAAAAAAAAAAAATAAATAAATATTGGGAGTGGATTTTTTTCTTGTCTCTGTAGTAACCTTAAAGAAAATTTGATGCGAATTTCAAAATTATTCTTTTACTCCAAATCACTCCAAAATTATATGCAGTATTACAGTAATATTAATATGAATTTTAGAAACTGCAACTAAAAATCTTAATTTGACGCCTAAGGTTTTTACGGTAGTCGTCATTTGACGCCTGCCTTTTATCTTCCAATTTCTATCACTGATTACTATTCATCATATATGTAATATTTTTTAAAGTAAGTGGGAAAGCTTTTTTGTATAAGCTTTATTTTATTATTTTTGCTGGAATACTTGTTTGAATCCCGAGTCAAACGAAAGCTAGGTGGGCGAAGCCCGGCTATTTACTTTCTTAACATGTGTTATTGACAAATGTTTATAAATTACCTATAATCGTGAAGAAAATGTGCATAGAAATAAAGATTTTAATTTAAATGTCGTTAATCATATTTTATGAAAACATGTGAAAAAAAACTGCTTCCCGCCAATGTTCCATTTTTGGAACATGTTAGAAATCATACACAAAATTTTTTTTGGGGGGAAAAAATTACTCATAGTGCTTATGTTTGAGTTTTAATAGGATTTTTATCAATAAATAATTTGTGCTACCTTTCGATCATAGTGCGGCGTTTAAAAGGTTAAAAGAAATGCGAACAATAGTGATACTTGTTATATTCTACAATCAAATAAGCGTTTTATAATTTAATTTGTATCTTGCTCTTTTTTTTTTTTTTTTTAAACTAAAGAAAATTTCTCTTAATAGTTTAAAAAGAATAATATTGCCTTTAATTATTTATACATTATTACTAAAACAATAATTATTGCATTTAATTTTTCTTTTGCAAATGAACAAGTTCAATTTTTGCATCTAAAAAGAGAGTTGGAGAGGGCAGCGATTATGGCATGCATGAAAGAGTCCCTCCTAAAGGAGGAATTCCACCTTTTTTAGAGCAATTTTGGGCATTTTCTGGATTGGTGTAAAAATGCAAAGAAAATTTTGGAAGGGTAATGGAGGGGGGGGGGTGGCTATAGTAATAGGACATTTTGTCTAATCAAACCTGAGTTAGGTCTTGAATTATTGTTCAAAAGAGACATAAAATGAAAGCTGAGCTTATATCATAAGTATTTGAAAATCGTGTAAATGAAGTTATTTAAAGTGTTTTTCAAGAAAATTTTTTTTTTTTTTTTTAAATTTTAGAAATTCAAAGTGAAAGGAAGTTTCTTTTTGGAATGGAATATTTTACACTGTTTATACAACACTTTTGAATTATTCTTGTGATATTTTTTTAAAGCAAGGAGATTTTTTTGAAAAGAAAACAAAAAGGTAGAGGGAGGAATTTAAAGCTAAACCTTTAATAATAACATTTGTTTTTGAAAATTAATGACTATGCTTCACATAAATTGATCAGATATATTTGGATTTACACCTTTTTAGTATTGTTCCTGCTTTTTATGTTTAAAAAATAAATTAAATAATCATACATACAGTTACATTTAATTTTATTGTATAAGTATCTGTTAAAATGACATTTAAATTATAAGAGTTAGCGCTACTGTATGGATGGAAAAGATTTTCCACCTTTTTTCTCATTTACCACTTTCATGCCTGTTATGGTATTGGGAATACATATAAAATTTTTGTGATAAGGGAGGGGGGGGGGGGAGAAAATGAGAATTTGTAATTTACTCCTGTAATGTAATATACAGGCTGGTGTGCTTGTCTTCATTTGCTTGGAAATCAAGACCTGCTTTTGTTACTTAAATTATCTTTCACAAACAAAATGTTGTGCAATTTTTCATTTGCACATGTGATCATATTGTGGTGCAATTTTTCATTCACGCATGTGAATACAGTATGGTTCAATTTTCCATTCACCTATGTTTTCAGTCTTGTTGCTTTTTTGCAGTTCCCATCCCTGCTTATTATTTCACTGGATATGTGTAGCATGGTTAACAGCAACAGTCTTCCTCTGCAGGAAATAAAAGGAAATTAATTGATGATGACTTAGGTTTTATAAAGAAAAAATATATATGGCTTCTTGAAAAAGAAGTATCGGAGTTAGAAAATAAGGCCAATGAATTAGCTGATAAAGCTGAATCAACTAAAGATATTCAGTTAATTATAAAATCGAACGATTGTAGAAAATCTGCAAAAGAAAAAAATTTCCTCCCTGGCCAGAGAAATAGATGCTAAAAAACAGCTCCTAGCCAACTAATGTTACATATTTTGTTTATGTTTTACGTAAAGTTTCAATCTATCACGATTAAAATTTAATGTAAGTAATTATATGTACTGTTCTTTTTTAACTTTAGAAAGTCCTTATTTTTCTTTTAACAAAGTCTTTAGAGTCCTTATTTTTCATTTAGCAAACTCTGTATGAACCCTGAAAAGTCAAAATAAAAATCACTTAATGACGTTTTAAACACGTGTATCATATTTAATGTCATTGAATTGACATTCACAATCATCCATTATTGGCAATTAATCTTATAATTTGGCGATAGTATTTTGGTCGACGGGATAGCAGAGTAGTGCCTTTTTCTATTTTTATCAAAAATATATACCGATCCAATAAAAGGAAAAATAATTTAAGAAAAAGTTCAAATTTTCAGCTAAAACTTGATATTTTATGGTGTGTACACGATATACACAAAAGTTTACTTTTTATTCAATTTCTGAAAATCTTTTGTTTTACAATTTCGCTAAAATTGACTACTTGATACTGCCAGAGTTTCATGTTTGAAAAGGGGCAGGGCGTTACTGTTATGGAAAGGGCACCTTTTTTAAGGGCTTTTTTATAGATATGTCTAGAATCTTACTGCCTTTTTTGATGCAATCGTTCAATTCTAGTAGCAAGAGGAAAAAATATCACAAAATTATAGGTGTAAATTAATGGTCGCCACTCGCCGATTTAAAAATCTAATTTGCTTTGTGAAATACAGCTTTTTTATGTATATATACATCTCTACTTTGTTTATATCTAACTAGCTTTTCGCCCGCATGGAATTCGGTTATATTGTGGTATAAAGCACAACTATAAGAAAACTTCTCATTTCCACGGGAAAATGTTAGAAGCGCGATGTAACGCTGGATACGATTAGTTGTTAAACCAAAGCTGAATAGTACACTATATTGTGTTTTACCTTGTGGAGCAAAAACATGCAGATTTTAAGCACTGGAAACCCGGGAACGCGCTACATAGAGCTGACCATGCTGGCGTTGAGCCTGTTGCGATAAATGGACTTGAGTACGAATATCATTCTCAGAAGCCCTCAAAGAAGCTTGGCGAGCGGCTTGCTCCTCAAGTCTTTGCTGGCGCTGAGATGGTAGCTCAGCAACTCTCGAAGCAGCCTGACACTCTGCTTGTTCGCGCCTTCGTAATTCAGCTGGAGAGGCGATTCTTGAGATCGGGCAATAAAAATTGCCCGAGCTTTAGATGAAGTGCTTGACAAATTAGATTTACGCTTGTGAGGCATTGTGAAAATATGAGTTAACTATAAACGTAAACTAAAATCTCAAACTAAACTATAACAATCTAAACGACGAACAAAGCGACGTAATTACCTATCAAAAAAACAACTACAGTCGAGCCTCTATATAACGAAATCCATCGTTCCAGTAAAAAATTCGTTATATAGAGAAATTCGATGTATAGAGTATGATGTTAAAAATAGTATTTAATGTGTAAATTTTGAACATATTATTTTTGATCTTTTTAATTAAGAATTTGAAATGTTTAAAAGTATATATTAACCTAACATTTTATTTCTTACTTATTTAAGCAGTTTCAAAAAAGAGAAAAGACATTTATTTGAAAGCTTAATGAAAATCAAATGAGGAAGACTTACATAAATTTCAGAGGAAGAAATCTGTAATTTTTTGTTGTTTTGATTTTAAAATTACAATTGTTATGCTCTCAAAAAAAAAATTCTCAAATTTTAGCAAGGAATGAAAAATTGTAATTGATATTTTCCTCCATTTGAAGGTCTCTCTTATGTGCTCTCATTGATTCCTCTCTTATATGTGTAACAATTCAATTGATTGTGTTTTGAGAAGGATGTTGAAAGGTGTGTGGGAGGTGGGATGAACTTGTTAGATTTAAAGAATAAGGAGAGAAATAATATTTATATAAAAAAAAAACCTCTCCACTGAACGATAAATCAAAAATAAGTGATGGAAAATTGATTCCATATGATTTCGAAGCTTTTTTAAAACTGAATAAATTAAGATCAATTTATGAAAAAATTCGTTATATGGAGATAGCTATTTCGCTATATAGAGTCTGCTTTTAATGTAATCATGCGAAAAGGGGGCCGTTCTTACTAAAAATTCGTTATATGGAGAAATTCGATGTATGGAGTTTCGCTATATAGAGGTTCGACTGTACTTTAGATATCTACCTAGAAAAAAAGCACTAAATTAACCTAACCTAACTATTATACAGCTACTGCACATCGTTACCACGTTTTAAAAACACCCAGCGCCATCTATTACATACCTCAAGAACTAAATAACGTAACTAATACTTATACCAATTAGTAATTCGTTGAATTATAGTTATTTCAGGATAAGTAGATGTAAAAAAAACATTTTAGACGATAAAACAAATAGTACGTCATCCCCTCGGGAATTCTTCATTTTCGAAAATTCATTATCGTATCATTTAGCTTCTAAATTTACATGTTCATATTCGTTTGCAATATATAAGTAGATATAAAAAAACAGTTTAGACGATAGAACAAATTGTACGTCATCCTTCAGGATTTCCTCATTTTCGAGGATTCATTATCGTATCATTTAGCTTCTAAATTTACGTGTTCATATTCGTTTGCAATATATAAGTAGATGTAAAAAAACAGTTTAGACGATAAAACAAATTGTACATCATCCCTCGGGAATTCCTCATTTTCGGGGATTCATCATATCATTTAGCTTCTAAATCTACATGTTTATATTCGTTTGCAATATTTTATCTTGTTTTAAACGACACACAGCACCATCTCCAATCCATCCATTAAGCAAACTATATTTCTGTTTTCCCTCGGGAATATCAATTTTTTCCAGGATAAAAAGTACCCTATTATTTAATCCGGACTTCTAACTTTACATCTGCAAAATTTCAAAGCAATCGGTTCAGTAGTTACGGCGTGAAAGCGGAACAAACAAACTCACTTTCTGATTTATAATATTAGTAAGGATTTGTCTCGTATATTCTTGGCATTTTTCATTAGCATTCGTAAACTGCAAGAAGCAAGCAACACTACAAGCACTCAAAATAAAGAAAGTCTTCATCATGATGAAATTGATCATGATGATGAATAAACAAACTCACATTCCTATTTATAATATTAGTACGGATTAGTGAATTTGTTAAATCTTTCTATCAGATGTAAGCAGATTTAGCAACTTTGTTGTATTTTATATATTTTGTTTTTTTACCATGAACTCTTTATTTGGATTATGTTTTCAAGAAATATTTTTCCATACAAAATATAGTCATCAATTTTAATTCTACATGCATTTCATATAGATTATACCATTTTAACCTCTAGATGCAAGGAGATTTTAAGGACATTGCTGTATCTTATATCTTTCACTTTTGCTATATGCTCACTAATTGTATCAGTAATACAGTAGAGGATCTATATAACGCAAACCTAAAAACGCAAGGTTGTGCGTTACATAGAATTTTGCATTATATGGATCACATATAATGCAAATTATCAAATTTACCTCATAAATATAGACAAATATGTCTGAAACACATCGAAATACATTAGAATTACCTTTATACTGCATTCCTTATCCAGATTATAAATTTTTCTATTATTGCGATCATTCAACATTTTGTTAAATATACGTTTTAAAAATGGTCCAGATACACCTGGACCCAATTTATTCATTATGTTGCTCATTTTCAAAAATATTTATTGTAATAGTAATTTTTTTTATTTAAAAGTTCTAAATTAAGGAGGTAAAATTGTACTAATGCATTAAATTTAGTTTTCAGACAGTAGCAGTTTTTTACAGTCTTGAAATTCAGATGCAAAATTCATCGTTTACATATGAAAGGTTGTGCGTTATATGGAGAATTGTGTTATATGGAATTGCGTTATAAAGATCTTCTACTGTAGTTGACTGGAACAATTTATTTTATTTTATTTTTTTTATATTTATGATTAAAGTTTATGTAGGTGTCGAGAAAGATCAAAACATAAAGATCAAAACAAAGAACGTGTAAATGAAGTTATTTAAAGTGTTTTTCAAGAAAATTTTTTTTTTTTTTTTTTAAATTTTAGAAATTCAAAGTGAAAGGAAGTTTCTTTTTGGAATGGAATATTTTACACTGTTTATACAACACTTTTGAATTATTCTTGTGATATTTTTTTAAAGCAAGGAGATTTTTTTGAAAAGAAAACAAAAAGGTAGAGGGAGGAATTTAAAGCTAAACCTTTAATAATAACATTTGTTTTTGAAAATTAATGACTATGCTTCACATAAATTGATCAGATATATTTGGATTTACACCTTTTTAGTATTGTTCCTGCTTTTTATGTTTAAAAAATAAATTAAATAATCATACATACAGTTACATTTAATTTTATTGTATAAGTATCTGTTAAAATGACATTTAAATTATAAGAGTTAGCGCTACTGTATGGATGGAAAAGATTTTCCACCTTTTTTCTCATTTACCACTTTCATGCCTGTTATGGTATTGGGAATACATATAAAATTTTTGTGATAAGGGAGGGGGGGGGGGGAGAAAATGAGAATTTGTAATTTACTCCTGTAATGTAATATACAGGCTGGTGTGCTTGTCTTCATTTGCTTGGAAATCAAGACCTGCTTTTGTTACTTAAATTATCTTTCACAAACAAAATGTTGTGCAATTTTTCATTTGCACATGTGATCATATTGTGGTGCAATTTTTCATTCACGCATGTGAATACAGTATGGTTCAATTTTCCATTCACCTATGTTTTCAGTCTTGTTGCTTTTTTGCAGTTCCCATCCCTGCTTATTATTTCACTGGATATGTGTAGCATGGTTAACAGCAACAGTCTTCCTCTGCAGGAAATAAAAGGAAATTAATTGATGATGACTTAGGTTTTATAAAGAAAAAATATATATGGCTTCTTGAAAAAGAAGTATCGGAGTTAGAAAATAAGGCCAATGAATTAGCTGATAAAGCTGAATCAACTAAAGATATTCAGTTAATTATAAAATCGAACGATTGTAGAAAATCTGCAAAAGAAAAAAATTTCCTCCCTGGCCAGAGAAATAGATGCTAAAAAACAGCTCCTAGCCAACTAATGTTACATATTTTGTTTATGTTTTACGTAAAGTTTCAATCTATCACGATTAAAATTTAATGTAAGTAATTATATGTACTGTTCTTTTTTAACTTTAGAAAGTCCTTATTTTTCTTTTAACAAAGTCTTTAGAGTCCTTATTTTTCATTTAGCAAACTCTGTATGAACCCTGAAAAGTCAAAATAAAAATCACTTAATGACGTTTTAAACACGTGTATCATATTTAATGTCATTGAATTGACATTCACAATCATCCATTATTGGCAATTAATCTTATAATTTGGCGATAGTATTTTGGTCGACGGGATAGCAGAGTAGTGCCTTTTTCTATTTTTATCAAAAATATATACCGATCCAATAAAAGGAAAAATAATTTAAGAAAAAGTTCAAATTTTCAGCTAAAACTTGATATTTTATGGTGTGTACACGATATACACAAAAGTTTACTTTTTATTCAATTTCTGAAAATCTTTTGTTTTACAATTTCGCTAAAATTGACTACTTGATACTGCCAGAGTTTCATGTTTGAAAAGGGGCAGGGCGTTACTGTTATGGAAAGGGCACCTTTTTTAAGGGCTTTTTTATAGATATGTCTAGAATCTTACTGCCTTTTTTGATGCAATCGTTCAATTCTAGTAGCAAGAGGAAAAAATATCACAAAATTATAGGTGTAAATTAATGGTCGCCACTCGCCGATTTAAAAATCTAATTTGCTTTGTGAAATACAGCTTTTTTATGTATATATACATCTCTACTTTGTTTATATCTAACTAGCTTTTCGCCCGCATGGAATTCGGTTATATTGTGGTATAAAGCACAACTATAAGAAAACTTCTCATTTCCACGGGAAAATGTTAGAAGCGCGATGTAACGCTGGATACGATTAGTTGTTAAACCAAAGCTGAATAGTACACTATATTGTGTTTTACCTTGTGGAGCAAAAACATGCAGATTTTAAGCACTGGAAACCCGGGAACGCGCTACATAGAGCTGACCATGCTGGCGTTGAGCCTGTTGCGATAAATGGACTTGAGTACGAATATCATTCTCAGAAGCCCTCAAAGAAGCTTGGCGAGCGGCTTGCTCCTCAAGTCTTTGCTGGCGCTGAGATGGTAGCTCAGCAACTCTCGAAGCAGCCTGACACTCTGCTTGTTCGCGCCTTCGTAATTCAGCTGGAGAGGCGATTCTTGAGATCGGGCAATAAAAATTGCCCGAGCTTTAGATGAAGTGCTTGACAAATTAGATTTACGCTTGTGAGGCATTGTGAAAATATGAGTTAACTATAAACGTAAACTAAAATCTCAAACTAAACTATAACAATCTAAACGACGAACAAAGCGACGTAATTACCTATCAAAAAAACAACTACAGTCGAGCCTCTATATAACGAAATCCATCGTTCCAGTAAAAAATTCGTTATATAGAGAAATTCGATGTATAGAGTATGATGTTAAAAATAGTATTTAATGTGTAAATTTTGAACATATTATTTTTGATCTTTTTAATTAAGAATTTGAAATGTTTAAAAGTATATATTAACCTAACATTTTATTTCTTACTTATTTAAGCAGTTTCAAAAAAGAGAAAAGACATTTATTTGAAAGCTTAATGAAAATCAAATGAGGAAGACTTACATAAATTTCAGAGGAAGAAATCTGTAATTTTTTGTTGTTTTGATTTTAAAATTACAATTGTTATGCTCTCAAAAAAAAAATTCTCAAATTTTAGCAAGGAATGAAAAATTGTAATTGATATTTTCCTCCATTTGAAGGTCTCTCTTATGTGCTCTCATTGATTCCTCTCTTATATGTGTAACAATTCAATTGATTGTGTTTTGAGAAGGATGTTGAAAGGTGTGTGGGAGGTGGGATGAACTTGTTAGATTTAAAGAATAAGGAGAGAAATAATATTTATATAAAAAAAAAACCTCTCCACTGAACGATAAATCAAAAATAAGTGATGGAAAATTGATTCCATATGATTTCGAAGCTTTTTTAAAACTGAATAAATTAAGATCAATTTATGAAAAAATTCGTTATATGGAGATAGCTATTTCGCTATATAGAGTCTGCTTTTAATGTAATCATGCGAAAAGGGGGCCGTTCTTACTAAAAATTCGTTATATGGAGAAATTCGATGTATGGAGTTTCGCTATATAGAGGTTCGACTGTACTTTAGATATCTACCTAGAAAAAAAGCACTAAATTAACCTAACCTAACTATTATACAGCTACTGCACATCGTTACCACGTTTTAAAAACACCCAGCGCCATCTATTACATACCTCAAGAACTAAATAACGTAACTAATACTTATACCAATTAGTAATTCGTTGAATTATAGTTATTTCAGGATAAGTAGATGTAAAAAAAACATTTTAGACGATAAAACAAATAGTACGTCATCCCCTCGGGAATTCTTCATTTTCGAAAATTCATTATCGTATCATTTAGCTTCTAAATTTACATGTTCATATTCGTTTGCAATATATAAGTAGATATAAAAAAACAGTTTAGACGATAGAACAAATTGTACGTCATCCTTCAGGATTTCCTCATTTTCGAGGATTCATTATCGTATCATTTAGCTTCTAAATTTACGTGTTCATATTCGTTTGCAATATATAAGTAGATGTAAAAAAACAGTTTAGACGATAAAACAAATTGTACATCATCCCTCGGGAATTCCTCATTTTCGGGGATTCATTATCATATCATTTAGCTTCTAAATCTACATGTTTATATTCGTTTGCAATATTTTATCTTGTTTTAAACGACACACAGCACCATCTCCAATCCATCCATTAAGCAAACTATATTTCTGTTTTCCCTCGGGAATATCAATTTTTTCCAGGATAAAAAGTACCCTATTATTTAATCCGGACTTCTAACTTTACATCTGCAAAATTTCAAAGCAATCGGTTCAGTAGTTACGGCGTGAAAGCGGAACAAACAAACTCACTTTCTGATTTATAATATTAGTAAGGATTTGTCTCGTATATTCTTGGCATTTTTCATTAGCATTCGTAAACTGCAAGAAGCAAGCAACACTACAAGCACTCAAAATAAAGAAAGTCTTCATCATGATGAAATTGATCATGATGATGAATAAACAAACTCACATTCCTATTTATAATATTAGTACGGATTAGTGAATTTGTTAAATCTTTCTATCAGATGTAAGCAGATTTAGCAACTTTGTTGTATTTTATATATTTTGTTTTTTTACCATGAACTCTTTATTTGGATTATGTTTTCAAGAAATATTTTTCCATACAAAATATAGTCATCAATTTTAATTCTACATGCATTTCATATAGATTATACCATTTTAACCTCTAGATGCAAGGAGATTTTAAGGACATTGCTGTATCTTATATCTTTCACTTTTGCTATATGCTCACTAATTGTATCAGTAATACAGTAGAGGATCTATATAACGCAAACCTAAAAACGCAAGGTTGTGCGTTACATAGAATTTTGCATTATATGGATCACATATAATGCAAATTATCAAATTTACCTCATAAATATAGACAAATATGTCTGAAACACATCGAAATACATTAGAATTACCTTTATACTGCATTCCTTATCCAGATTATAAATTTTTCTATTATTGCGATCATTCAACATTTTGTTAAATATACGTTTTAAAAAATTGACCCAATTTATTCATTATGTTGCTCATTTTCAAAAATATTTATTGTAATAGTAATTTTTTTTATTTAAAAGTTCTAAATTAAGGAGGTAAAATTGTACTAATGCATTAAATTTAGTTTTCAGACAGTAGCAGTTTTTTACAGTCTTGAAATTCAGATGCAAAATTCATCGTTTACATATGAAAGGTTGTGCGTTATATGGAGAATTGTGTTATATGGAATTGCGTTATAAAGATCTTCTACTGTAGTTGACTGGAACAATTTATTTTATTTTATTTTTTTTATATTTATGATTAAAGTTTATGTAGGTGTCGAGAAAGATCAAAACATTATAGCAGAGTTCATTCTAGGATGAAGGGCAGGCAGGGTGCACTTTGCTATAAAAGGGCACATTGGAAAAAAAGGGGCACATTTATGTAATTATAAATAATCAACTAATAGAATTCTCTCCCCCCCCCTCCCAATCTTATCCCTCCAAAAGATTTTCTTATCAACCCTTTACCACCCCCTCACACTTTGCAGTGACAATATATAAAATAATTAATTTCCCTTTCTAGAATTTTATATTTCACCCAGTCTTACCTTCGTTCTTACAAGCCAAGCTTACACCTTTTTTTCTGCTGTATTGTTATTTATTGAGGAAAGAAAACTCTAATAGTTGTTTACCCTCTGAATAATATGAATTTTCACAAATTAGTAGAAACTGGGAGGAAAAGTAGTGTATTTTCTTGTGGGGGGGGGGGGAGTTTATTAGATGACTGATAAATTACGTTACAAAAGATTTACAAATAAGACAATAATAATTAGTGTTCATTCTAGGCCATTTTTGAAGGGTGCAGCACCCTGTCCTTTTTCAAGTTTGCAAAATGCACCCTGCCCTTTTTAAAAGTAGCAAAATGCACCACTGGTTTTACCCAGAGATTTTTAATAAATATTTATTTTATTCCGTAGTATCTCTAAATTTGTGTGACCAAAAATGATAGAATTTTTTCATTTCTTTAAGAAAAAGAACATCAAACTGTTCAATCATGGTTTAATTTAATTGTATTTTACTATTTATATCATAAAATCATTCAAAATTTATATCATTTGATTTATCTTACTTAAAAATTATGTATTTTCCCGCTTTCTTTTTTTTTTCCCTTCTAAAAGCAATAACAAATTTTTTCTTGCAAAAGTGCCCTTTTCTGCGGCAGTAGTGCCCTTTTTAGTGAATACAGGGTGCGTAGCGGTGCTTACAGGTGCTTACAAGGTACTTATTTTGAAGAACGGCTGATGATGCGTCGTTCGTACCCCAGAAATGTTCCTATTGTCCACTTTTAGCTCCTCCCTCATCTTTCAGCCTTTGATTCTCGGAACTCTGAACGTAAATTCCTCGTCTTTTGTGACTCTCGTGTGCACGTGTGATTATTCATTATTGTCATTTGAGTTTTTTATTATACTAAAGTAAGTTGAATATATCGTCGAACGATCGATCAAAATAAGTTGCGAATATCGTAAAACAATAAAGAAAATATATCTATTAAATGACAGGGCGCGCGAAGAGAAAACTGCGCGTGGGACAAATTGTAAATTTGACGACCCCTCTACCCAACTTTTTCTTGTAATAAACGAAAAATGACATTGGTTGTATAAATTTGGTACCCCCTAAACTTCTGTACCCGGGCTCCCCCCCCCCCCTTTTTTCGCACAGTGCTGTCAAAAGATCATGAAAATGCTCAGATTTTTAAAAAGAATCGCGAAGAAACCTAAAAATATCATAGAAAATTTTGAAAAAATTCGTTTAAAAACCAAAAACATTCATCAAAAGATTATGAAAAAAAAAAAAAAAAATTATGTCAAAAGAATGCGATCAAATCGCACACAAATTTTACCGAAAAATCTCGGAATAAAATCACAAATTTCCTCAGAAAATGGCGATGAAACCGCAAATTTTGATTAAAAAAACAGCAATAAAACCCCAAATTTCATCAATAAACTGCGATAAAACCACAAATTTCGCCAGAAAACCAAAAAAACTGCTGACATTTCGCTGAATAATCGCGAAAAAATTGAAAAATTTCGTCACAAATTTTTATTAAAGAACGCGAAAAAATGCAAATTTCGACGAAGAAATTTGCATCTCTAAAAAACACTAAGTTTGTTAAAAAATTTGCAATAAAATTACAATTTTCATGAAAAGATCGGGATAAAACTTATTTTTGACGAAAACTCGCGAAAAAAACCCACATTTTGTCAAAAGATCGCGATAAAATCGCAAATTTCGCAAAAAGATCTCGAATAACAACAAATTACGTCGAAAAAAACAAAAGATCGCGAAAATACAGAAATTTCTACAAAAAATCACGATAAAACCGCAAAAAATTGCGAAAAACAAAAATTTTCTGGAAAAAATTGTCAAAATATTGCCAAAGATCAAATTTCTTCAAAGGATTTTTAAAAAGACTTAAATTTCATGAACCCCAGAAAAGAAGAAAAAAAAACCCTGAAAATTAATACAAAGTAAAAACCCTGAAAATTATCAAATGCAAAATATATTAATGTCAAAGGTCATATTCACTAAAAAACAAAATTTAAAACAAACAATTTTGGAACAGAAAAACAGCTTTAGAAAAAGCAAGAAATTAAGAAGAAAAAGCCGCAATAAAATCAGTTTTTAAAGCAGCAAAAACAGTTTTTGTACAGAAAGTTCCACTCCAGCAATGAATTTTTTTTCGCAATCTTTTGATAGAATTTGCGGCTTTTTCGCGATCTTTTGAAGAAATTTCGTTTTATCGCGATCTTTTGAGGAAAACTCGTTTTTTCGCGATCTTTTCACAAAATTTGCCCTTTTTGCGGGTCTATTTGACGAAATTGGTTGTTTTTCGCGTTTTTTTTTTTTATGAAAGTTGACGTTTTTTCGTGATCGTTTCAAAAAATTTGACTTTTTTTGCGCTTAAATGGCGAAAATGATTGTTTTTTCGCGAATTTTTTGTGAAATTTGCTGTTTTTTCTTCTAGAAATTTGTCGTTTTTTTTTCGGGCTTATGTGACGAAATATGTCGTTTTTTTTTTCGTGCTTATATGACAAAATTGATCGTTTTTTGCGATTTTTTGACGAAATTGATCTTTTTTTCGCGATTTTTTTGATGAAATTGATTCTTTTTTCGTGATTTTTTGACGAAATTGATCGTTCTTTTGCGTTTTTTGACAAAATTTGCTTTTTTTAAACAAATTTGCGTTTTTACTCCTGGATTCTAGAAGGAAATTTGTTCTCTGCACGATTCCTTAAAGAAATTCATGTTTCTTTCTTTTAATTTTTGACAAAATTCGCGATATTTTTTAATGTTTGAATTTTTTACTAAGTGTAACCATATCATAAAACCGAAAGGATCGATCGAAAAACTCAGAAATCCAGGGTACACCAGGAACACACACAATCACCCCTGTAATGCATATATGTACATAAATGGGTGCTTCCAGGGGTGATTCTCGTCCGAAATTTGCGAAAATTTAAGGCATCCTCTTCCGAAAATTTGAAATTGGGTTATCAGTTCCGCATAGATGGCAACTTGTACGGTTTTGCGTGCGGAAAAAACAATTACGTAGAAATGCAAATTTCGTGATAGGATCGCCGAAATAGCATACATTTCGTCAATATTTCGTGGAAAAACGACGATTTCGTCAATGTTTTTGTAAACGAACTTTGTCAAAAGATCGATGAAAAACGCGAATTTCCAGTGAGGATCGCGGGAAAAACTGCAATTTCATCAAATATCGCAGATAAAATGCTGATTTCTTCTAAAGATGGCGGGAAAACGCCGATTTCGTCTAAAGATTGCGGATATAACGCCGATTTTGTTAAAAAATCGCGGGGAAAAATGCCGTTTTCGATAAAAGATCGCTTAAAAATATTTTGTCAAAAGAATATTTGAAAAAATACGCCGATTTCATCAAAAGATCACGGGTATAAAACGCCGTTTTCGAAAAAAATTGCATAAAAAGGCAAATTTTGTCTAAAGATCGTCGAAAAACTCCGATTTGGGCAAAAGATCGCAATAAATCACCGATTTTGTCCGAAGATCGCCGGAGGCAGGGTTGGCAAGTTTTTGACAGTGTGCGGTTTTATCCGGTTAAAACCGTGGTTTAAACCGTCATGGCTAAAACCTCGTCAGAAACCTCAAATACTACACTGATCTGTAAAATTTCACATTAAACATCTGTCACAAATATACAATATTCGATGTAATATTAAAAATTCACTTTTACTGTATTGTATATTATCATTTCCAGAAAAAAAAAAGAAAAAAAAATTGTCATAAATCTGAAAATTTGGCCTGCCCCCCAACTTGCTCAACTAGCAATGCCTCTGCTATCAAGCCCTACTAGCTCAGCACCGATTGAGAAGTATTTTGTAACTTTGGCTTCATACACTCTAAACTTATAAACCATTTGAGTGTAAATAAATGTGCTAAATTGGTTAAGTGCTATAGGATGCTGTGGGGTAAAATTTATCCAGATTATTAACTGTACAAAATCATTTTCTTCTGTTTGAACATTCTAAAAAACTGTTTTATTGCAATTAAAATAATTTAATTTTTTTTGTAATTATTAAATTACAGTATAATTAATTTTAAATAAAAAATTACTCAATTTTCTCTGGTTCTTAAAATATTTAAAGTGCATTACACGTTTTTGACAGTTTAAGCCAGTTTTTGACACTTGTCATGTCAAAAACCAGTTTCTGACGTCAGAAACCCAACCCTGGCCGGAGGGAGTTGGGGACTCACGACCCCCCCCACCACCACCACCACCACCAATTTCCGAAAATGCGATGCGAATTTCCGAAAAAAAAAATTTCATCCAGAATCGCCTCTGGGTGCTTCTTTTTCCCTAAAAGTGTGCTTACAGGTGCTTATTTTTTAAACTAAAATGTTGCTACTCACCCTGGAATAGCACCATGCCCTTTTTATTTCTAGAGTGAACACTAATAATAATAATAATAAGAGTTTTAAATTCTTCAAATTTTGTATGTTAGGTAGAGGAGGATAGGAATATTCAATCTTGGGTGGGGGGGGGGGGGAATTACATGATCAATTTTTCATTGTTATAGCAAATAATGGGGATGGAAATATATGAAAAGGGACAGATTAGGAATGGAACTAGGGGATTGCATAATATTTACAAACAGTTCAGAGTTGGTTTGAAATAAGCAATGAAATTAACTTAAAAAGGCATTTTTTTTCTCCTGGTCAATTTTCTGAGTGAAAGAGCTCGCGGGGCAGGGTTTTCGGACGATGGGGCTATCGGGGCGGTAAATTTTATAAAGAAGGGCGGGCGGGGCGGCGCACCCTGTGAAAAATGCCTAGAATGAACTCTGCATTATAGCCAAATACTTTTAAAAATATAGGACAAAACTAGCACTCGTCATTAGGCGAGTAATACTGCAAATTTAGCATCTGACTTTACTGCTACCAAGTAGATTTCCTCCACCTCACCAACGCATCTATATTCTCAGATTGCCTTAATAAGATATCAGGAGTTTTGAAATCTCAGCCAAAGCAAAGAATATTTATATTTATCTGTACATTTGCCAAACTTAATAATTACCACTTGCCAATCTTGATATTAGATCATACTAAGCTTTGAGTTAAAATAAAATATACAAGAAAGATGTAAAATTATTTTAAAATTTAAAAATATAATTTCCTTGTTTGTTTTATACAATACATTAATATATATTTAAATGTACTTTATCACTTGTAATTTTATCTGCAGTATTAATTAATAATTCATATTTTTCCATTCAGTGGAATGCCAGTTTTATTTTTAGCAAATATTTGTAATTTGTTACTCACTAGCCGCTAAATTAAAAAAAAAAAAAAAAAAAAAAATCATTTTGACCTATATTTAAAAAGTGGCTACTAACTTTTAAAAAACGGTTACTAATGAAACTGGGTCTACTGGCTACTAATCAAATTTCACATATACACAAAATACGTCCATTTATCACGGGAAAAACGGCAAATTTGGTCAAAAGATTGCAAACACGTATTTTCTGGGATCCTCTTTTTTGTGGCATTTTGAGGAAATTCGCATTGTTTGTTTGCTGTAAACAATTAAAGTCAGAAACTAGTTTCCCCCAAGTTTAAAAAGGGGCAGGGCGCTACTGTTCTGAAAAGGGCACATTTTTGATTTTTAAGGGCACTTTTATAGAGTTGAATCTAGCATTTAAAAAAATGGTGGAAATGCAGAAATTTCGTCAAAAAATTTAAAAAAAGAAAAGGGTAAATCTTGTTAAAAGATCGCAAAAAAGGCAAATATTGTTAATAAGTCGCAAGAAAAGGTCGATTTTTTTTTTTTTTTTTTTTTTTTAAGATCGCAGAAAACAGTAGGTTTTGTTAAGATTTCAAAAAACGGCAGATTTTGCTTTAAAAAATGACGGAAAAACGACAAATTTCATGAAAGAACGGCAAATTTTTTAAAAAGATGACAAAAAGAGGTAAAATTGTTCCACCCCCGGGCACCAAATTTATACTAAGTCATTAATTTACGTCATTTTGGGGCTTTCAGAAGAAAAAGTGGGGAGGGGGCTTCAAATTCTAATTATGCCCTCCCCCTGGGTACAATTTTCTCTTCGTACGAAAATGATTGTGAATCAGAAAAATTCGTTTTTGGAGAAATAGAAACACAATTTTGAAGCAGGAAAAATAGTTTTTAGAACAGAACAGAACTTCTGGCACTAATTTGTTTTTTGTGCCCTTTGACAAAATTTGCATTTTTTTGTCATCTTTTAAAGAAATCTGCCTTTTGGTTGTTTTGCATTTTTTCGCGAATTTTACTGTTTTCTGCGCATTTTTTCGCGAATTTTCCGTTTATTGCAATTTTTGGATGAAATCTGTCGTTTTTTTTTTTTCTTTTTTTTTTTTTTTTTTTTTTTTCTGTAAATCTTTTCACAAAATCTGCCGTTTTATCGCGATTTTTTGACGACAGTTGCTATTTTTTCACGATCTTTTGAGGAGATTTGCCGCTTTTCGAGATTTTTGTGACGAAGTTAGTCTTTTTTTTTCCCGCAAATCTTCTCGGAAATTAGTTATTTCATCATGTTTTAATGTAATGTGCCGTTTTCTTTTTGCGATCTTTCGATGAAATTACATGCCTCGTGGGATGTGTCTGAGCTATTTTGTGCGTAATTTACGTGCTATAGCACGTCTGCATCGTAGCTGAAGGGTTGCATTTTTTTCAAATGGTGGGGTGGGCAAGAAGGGCACTATTTTTTTTTTATGAGCGATCATAGGGGCACTAGCTTTTGGAACAGGGGCAAGAAGGATGCTATTTTTTTTTTTTTTTTTTTTTTAACTAAAGGGCAGGAGGGGTGGAGCGCCCCCCTGAAACTCTCTGGGGGAAACTGCAGAAACAAATTACTTTTCTTCTGCAGTCATTTGAGAAAATTCTTGTTTTGCCTTTCAGCAATTTGAGAAAGTTTGCATTTTGTCGGCAGTCATTTAACAAAATTTGTGTTTTTTCTACACCTTTTGACAAAATTCGTATTTTACAAGCAATACTCTGACAAATATATCTTTTTGATGGCTCCTTGATGAAAATAAGTTTTTTTCTGATTCTTATCTGCATCGATTCTGTGATTCTGACTAAATTAGTTTTTCCTCGGTGCTTTGACAAAATTTATACTTTTGTCTGCTACATTTTGATGAAATTAACGTTTTTTTTTCTATAATCCATTGTCAAAATTTTGGTTTTTGCCGCAATTTGTAACCTTTTTCCTGGGATTCTTTAACAAAATAATGCTTTTTTCCTGTGATCCTTTGATGAAATTCATATATATATATATATTTTCTGCAAACAATTTACATAAGTTTTCGGAACCATTTGTTGCAATTTTCAGTACGTTTTATGCTTAAATTTTCTGATTGATCTTTTTTAATTTTCCGAATCCAGTGTCTTGAATTTTGAAAATCTGACCACACCCAGAAAAACAAAGGGGAAAAAAAAATTTCTTATATTTTTCTTCCTCTTTAGCCACTTTTATTTTGTGCAAGTTCCATTTGGATCAGAAGTCTTGTCATTGGCCGGGAATTTGTCCATCGTGACCTTGACCTATCAAGACTTGTCTACCGTGATGCAAGCTACGAGAAAGCTTGATCCGAAGTGTGTGAATTATAAGACAACTAGCAGGTTTCTATCTCAATAAAACAGCAGGTTTTGTTAAAATACTCACACAGAAAATTTTCCAGAAACTTAACACTTTTCAGCTGGGAACCTTAAAAATTTTAGAATTTTCGAGCCCTGTTTTTTAAATGAGTGGCAAGAGGGCTAGTTTTTGGATGAAAGGCAAGAAGGGGGGGGTGCTCTAATTATTAAACTAAAGGGCAAGAGGGCAGAGTGTCTTCCTGAAACCCTCTGGAGAAAACTCTGATATTACTATTGCTATATTTAAATTCCTTGCATTAAAGGGCAAAATTAGCACTAGCTACCGGCCACAGGGCCAGTAAATGAGAAAAAGTGGCTAGTTGAAAATTAACTATCAGCGGCCACATTTTCATATAATGAGAATAAAATGTTCTGGCATTTCATCAAGGATTCTACTTTTTTTTGTTCCAATATATTTATATTAACATATTTATTTGGACTATAGAGTTTTAGATTTATGCTTATAAAATTTTTACTGTTTATTATTTTTAAATAAAAAAGTGGCCGCTAGTTTAAAGAAAGTGGCCACTTAAAAAACTAATCCTACCGGCCAGTGGCCACTAATAAAATTTCCCAATTTTGCCCTATACCTTGCATCATTCAAATCTGCTGTATTAAATATTAGTACATGTGGCCGCATTGATGCAATAGTAATTTACTTCTATGCTATTGAATATTAGATATGAGCATTTAAGTAAAACATTTTTGTCAATATTATAATTAGGGATTCTTAAATGTATTAAACTGTTAAAACTATTTACCCTTTTTTC
This sequence comes from Maratus speculifer, assembly GCA_964019185.1. Lineage (NCBI taxonomy): Eukaryota > Metazoa > Arthropoda > Arachnida > Araneae > Salticidae > Maratus > Maratus speculifer. The sequence goes on from OZ025289.1 coordinate 310,401,510, forward strand.
CAGCTATTTTTCTTTTTGAAGTCTCAGTAAGTTTAATCTTAAAAATTTTAATCCATTTTTATTAAATGTTACTTCTAAGGAACAGATATCATATCTTCCTGCAAATGACCATTTTGTTTGCTTATTTCTCACATGCGATTTTTTGGAAATATTTCTATGGTTTATGCACATTAAAAAATTTGTTTTCACTTTACTTGAATATTTTACAAAATAAATAAATAAAACTATTTTTACTATTAAAAGTTTGATTTTTCAGTCAGAGTTTCATCAGTAAATTGTCTTGCTTAATTTAATATCAATTTCATTAAATAATCATTTCAATTTCAGCTGCATTTTGTAGTTTAAGGTTAAATAATAATGCAGGGATGCCGCGGACGCGCTATAGCGCGTAAAATACGCAAAAAATCGGCGACGGGACGCAAAAAAATGGAGCTTACGCGTCCCGCGGGACGCGTAATTTTCGTAAAAAATTCGCAAAAAAGGCAAATTTCATTAAAAAATCGCGAAAAAACGAATAATTTCCGGCAAATTTCGTCAAAAATTTTGCGAAAAAATGACTAATTTTGTTACAAAATCTCGAAAAAAGGCAGATTTTCTCAAAAAATCGCGAAAAAACGACATATTTCGTCCAAAAATCGTGATAAAACGGCAAATTTTGTCTAAAGTTTCGCGAAAAACGGCAATTATCATGAAAAAAATCGGCACATTTCGTCAAAAGATTGCAAAAAATCGGCACATTTCGTGAAAAGATCGCGAAAAAACGGAACATTTCATCAAAAAATCGCAAAACAAATTTCGTTAAAAAATCGCGAAATAACGAATAATTTTTGGCGAATTTCGTCAAAAGATTCGCGAAAAAACGACAAATTTCATTCAAAAATCGTGATAAAACGACAAATTTTGTCAAAATTCAAGAAAACAGCAATTTACATCAAAAAATCGTGATAAAATAGCACATTTCGTCAAAGGATCGTGAAAAACCGGATCATTTCGTTAAAAGATCGCGAAAAAACGGCAAATTTCGTCAAAATATCGCGAAAAAAAACGGCAAATTTCGTCAAAAGATCGCGAAAAAACGGCAAATTTCGTGAAAAAAATAGCTTTAAAATGCAATTTTCGTCAAAGGGGTACGAAAAAAAGTTAATGACAGAATAGAATTTTTCTTTTCCAAAAACTAACTTCCCTGCTTCCAAAGTTTTTTTTTTTGCTGCTCCAAAAAAAGATTTTCCTGCTTCACAATCTGTTTTTGATTGTTCTGATTATTTTGAAAAGTATTCTTTTTTTAGAAAAAATGTCTTTTTCAATAAATCAGTTTTACCCCTTTTTAAAAGAAATGTGAAGAATAGCGATACTTGTTATCCTCTAAACTCAAATAAGCATTATTTTATAATTTGTATCTTGCGCATTTATTTTTTTAAAAAAGTAAAGTAAATATCTCTTAATAGTTTTAAAAAAATAATATTGGCTTTAATTATTTACACATTAATTAAAACAATAATTATTGCATTTAACTTTTCTTTTGCAAATGAAAAAGTTCAATTTTTGTGTCTAAAAATATGACTTATTAGTGGGGACCCGCTTTTTTGAAAAAGGGACCCAGAATTTTAGAAGTCCTGGGTCCCCGGGACCCAGGATTTTTCAAGTCCAGCGGCATCACTGTAATGTATGAGAAATAACAAATGACAGCTCGCAGGAAGATTATTCATTTGTTCCATTTCTAGTAAACATTTAACTGTAATGCTAAAGAGCTCCAATTAAAAACATAACAAATACAAAATATCATTCAATTACCAAGACTTTTAATTAGTTGCTTTTAAATTGAACATTGAAGTTTTGGTTAATTGATATTGTGTAAGTGATTCCTATAGATTTAAAGTGATAAATAGTGCTGTCAATTAAGTCTTACTTAGAGAAGTTGTTTACTTAAAGATATTGTATATAGCATTTATTTTTATTTATCAGTCTAGAATTTAGAGTTATAGCTTTTTGGCTAATTGCAACCAAAGACTAAGATTTCTTCTTTTTTTAGCCAAGAAAAAGAAGAAATGTTTCATTTATACCCAATTTCTATTTGCAAGAGTATTTATTACTTTTATTTTCTTTAGACAGTTTGTTCTTCCATCTGCTGTTCTGAATTGTCTCACCTAATTATCAGTTCTAAATTAAAAAATAAAAGCTTCAAAGTTCAGAAAAGAAATTTGTTTTTAATCCCTGTTAGACAAAAATTGAGTTTCTGATGGAGCGAGTGAATTCAATTAATCTTAGAAAACTGTAAACTGAGTCAAACCTTACTATTTAGCTATATCTTTTCTTGTAATTTTCTAAATTACTGTGATGTAAACATGGTACTAAGTTCTATTCTATTATTTTCTTGTCTAGTATGTTTCATAATTTTATAGAAAAATATCCCATGAAAATGCATTGCAATTTTGACTAAAAATATCAAAATTATCTTCCACAGTCATATTTTGAAAATATTGGATATAAGCAAATCCCTGTATATATGACCTTGTTTTCTGAAAATTTACTTCTAGCTTTTTTGTTAATGTTTTGCTCTTCATCTGAAACTTGTGTGTTGCTTTGAATTCCTTGCACCATTCAAATCTGCTGTATTAAATATTAGTACAGTGGCCGCATTGGTGCTATAGTAATTTACTTCTGTGCTGTTGAATATTGAAATTAAGTATTTAAGTAAAACATTTTTAATAAAATTAGTGCAAGATGCTTAAATGTGTCTAGTTTAATGTTTCATAATGCTGGTAAAACTATTAGTTCAGATTTATTATGATTGTACTGGGGAGATGGGAGACTTTAGAGATGGGAATGCTCTAAAAAAAAAACCTTTTTTTTTTTTTTTTTTTTTTTTTTTTTTTTTTTTTTTTTCTTCGAAGGTTTATTTTTCAATTTTTCCGAACTGGAAAAATTGAAATTTCATTTATGAAATAATATAGTAAAAATTTTGTAATAGCCACATTCTCATACTTTTTATTTTACTTATTTTTATGTTGAGTGTCCCACATGAAAACTTTAATGTGGGTAATTTGATCTCTGAGCAGAAATCTGTTTGAGAAGACTTGAAAGGATCCTTCACATTTTTTTCTTGTTTGAAACACAAGACCCTTCACAAAATTTCTCTTGAAAATAGACATTTCAGAAAAAAGTTTAATCTACAAATTGAATCTTTCGCAAATGTAGTGATTGAAGAAAAAAAAATCTCACGCCATATATCAGCTGAATCTTATCAAGTTGTATATATGCATAAATAACCTTATTAAAAATGTCTAAATAGGACTCTGAAAATAGTAATAATTTCTTATTTACAAATTCTGAATATATTTTGTATAAGTATATATACAAAAAATTCACAATTTCACAAAAACAGGATTACATGAAAAAAATCTAGATACATAATTAAATGCAACTTCTTTTTTTAAAAATTAATTCATGTGCAAAATTATTTCAGTAATATGCCGATTAATAGAAATGCTAAAATTAAAAATTTTAACATAAAATTTGAAGCATGCGTTTATTACTTTTTTCTATCTTTTCAAGAAGTAAGTATTGAATTCGTGAAAATTTTGACTTCCAGTTTTTGGTGTATTTAAACGTTTTAGAAGGTCCTGAACACAATTTAATAGTTTTTGGAAAATATCTGTCACTCTGAGTCTGCATGGGACAAAAATTTTATGGGCACTTGATCTCAAGAACTGATGCACTTTATTTCACAAAACTTTAAATTCAGTTACACCTTGATATAAACTCGATGTTTAGTTATTAGTGTATATTGCCCAACTGATGGCGCTGCTATGCTGTATTCATAATTTCCACAATAGTTCTATCTCAAGAATTAATGTATGTATTTTCATAAAGCTTCAGATTAAGTTTATCTTTGATATAACTTTGTGCACATTACTTTTTGGTGCAAATTGTTCAACAGATGACGCTGCTATGCTGCATTATTCATGATTATTGCAATAGCTCTTTCTCAATTACTAAAAGACGATTTTTTTTTTTTTTTTAAATCTAACTATAGTTTCAGACAGTTCCTGATATATATTAATGTTGTTTAGTTTTTGGTGTAAATTGTCCTATAGGTGGCTGCATTTTTCAAGATTTCGTTATAGCTGATTTAGAGATGGGAATGCTCGGAAAAATTGGGGAAAAAAACCGGTTTTTTTCCGAGGGCTTATTTTTCCGAACTGGAAAAATTGAAATTTCATTTATGAAATAATATAGTGAAAATTTTGTAATAGCTACATTCTCATACTTTTTATTTTATTTATTGTTATGTTGAGTGTCTCACATGAAAATTTTAATGTGGGTAATCTGATCTCTGAGCAGAAATCTGTTTGAGAAGACTTGAAAGATCCTTTTTTCTTGTTTGAAACACAAGACCCTTTGCAAAATTTCTCTTGAAAATAGGCATTTTAGAAAAAGTTATCAACAAATTGAATTTTTTGCAAATACAGTGATTGAAGAAAAAAAATCTCATGCCATACAGCCGCTAAATCTTATTAAGTTGCATATATGTATGTAAATAACCTTATTAAATATGTCTAACTAGAACCTAAATATAGTAATAATTTCTTATTAAAAAATTCTGAATATATTTTGTACAAGTATATACAAAAAGTTCACAATTTCACAAAAACTTGATTACATGGAAAAAATCTAGATATGTATGCAACTTCCCTTTTTAAAAATTAATTCATGTGTAAAATTATTGCAATAATAAGCCGATTAATGGAAATGATAAAATTAAAAATTCAACATAAAATTTTGAAGTATGCATTTATTACTTTAATCTATCTTTTCAAGAAGAAAGTATTGAATTTGTGAAAAATTTGACTTTCAGTTTTTGGTGTATTTAAATGTTTTAGAAGGTCCTGAACATGTTTTGATGGTTTTTGGAAAATATCTGTCACTCGTGAGTCTGTATGTGACAAATTTTATGGGCACTCTATCTCATGAACTGATGCACATAATTTCGGCGCTGCTATGCTACATTCTTCATAATTTCCACAATAGTTCTATCTCAAACTAATGTATGTATTTTTATAAAATTCCAGATTAAGTTTATCTTTGACATAATTTCGTGCTCATTACATTTTGGTGTAAATTGCTCAACAGATGACGCTGCTATGCTGCATTATTCATGATTATCGCAATAGCTTTACCTCAAGGACGATTTAAAAAAAAAAAATCAAACTACAGCTTTAGACAGTTTCTGATATATATTAATGTTGTTTAGTTTTTGGTGTAAATTGCCCTATAGGTGGCACTACTAGGCTGCATTTTTCAAGATTTCATTATAACTGATTAATTGAATGTTTTTTCAAGGTGTTGAATCTAAAATTGACCTCCATCTTACCTCCATAATGTACAGTAATGTTGCAAAAACATGGGCAGTTTTCATTAGAAAAGTACAACTGCAATTGTAGAGAAAAAAAAAAAAAAAAAAAAAAAAAAATTACAAGTAACTATGTTCCAAATTATACTTTCCCTCTTGATTAAACTTTGAATTTTTGTAGAAGGTTCTGGTTTTAGTGAGTAAAAATCTAACAGTCAATAAATCCTATGCTATTTTTTAGTTGCAGACCTGAGTAAGCCAAAGTAAAACTTAGTTTTGTTTGAATTTAAATTATAAAACTAAATCAAAACTTTTTTGAGTTGAGATTGGAAAGCTATACCAAAACTAAACATATTTTATAAAAGGAAATAAAATTATAATTCTAAGAAAAAAAGTAATAATGTAAAAATATACATTTTTTAAACAAACAATGGAATTTTTGAATACTGATATTCATAATAACGACAAAACTGCAATAATTTCTTTAAACTAGTGTCATTTACTTAAAAACTATACTTATGTAAATGGAATGCATAATTTATTTCATTCCAAACTGCAGACATATTGGCTCAGGTTTTTACATTAGGTCAATTAGTAGTTAAACATGTAACTGAAAAATCATTTTAACAGAGATATTATATAACAAACAATAGCGTTTAATAAAAATTCTTAGGCTGTGGAAAAAAAAAACTAAACTTTTAAAAGCAGGCTTTGCTACTTTATTTTGTAATATAAAGTGAAAATAATTTTCAATTAATACTTATAAATTGGAAAAAATGTTTATTATTTAATATTCTCTAAGAAAATATAATTTATTTGGGAAAAACAGTCATGAAAAATCAATTTTTCCGTTTTTTCCGGAAAAAAACCGGTGTTTTTCCGCCACTTATATTTTTCCGGAAAATTTACATCTCTAAGCTGATTAATTGAATGTTTTTTCAAGGTATTGAATCTAAAATTGACCTCCATTTTATCTCCATAATGTACGGTAATGTTGCAAAAACATGGGCAGTTTGCATTAGAAAAGTACAACTGCGTTGAAAAAAAACCCATATTTTATTACAAGTAACTATGTTCCAAATTATACATTCCCTCTTGATTAAACTTTGAATTTTTGTAGTTTTTTAAAGTAGGGATGGGACGAATATTCGGCCACTATTCGGTATTCGGCCCTTTTGCCGAATATTCGGTTGGCCGAATACCTATAGCCGAATATTTAGAGATCTCGCCGAATATTGCTGAAATCTCGCCGAATAGTGAAAGATATCTTGCCAAATAAATTGAGGATTTGAAGAATTTCATTTCTTGCAATTTTTTTTTCCTCTAATCCAAATTGGTTACTTCATTTATGAAGTCATTCTCATTCTTACTTGCAAAACATACAGTTATTCAAATACTAAAAAACATACAGCCTTTCTGTATTTCCTATAAAGGTTGGTGATATTTTAGAAAATGCTGCCCAAGTTGGAGATTTAATTGCACAGGAAATTAGAGAATGATATGTTACAATTCAAGATATAAAAACACTTATCCAAAAAAAAAGAAAAGAAACATTACCTTATTTTAAATCACTCGAATATTTATAAATGTCTGCAAATTCCATGCACATGTAAAAAAGATTTTAATGAAATTCATAACTTATTTTATATAAAGTGAGAAATGAAAAAATTCACTCACTAGGTGTATTAAAGAAGATTTATTTTCAAAATTAAACATCAAATATTACTATTCGAAATTACAACAATACATCTAACAGAACTGGTGTCAAACTAGGTACACATTAGATGACACAACTTGCTTTATGAAGATAGTTTTATAAATATTTAAACATAAATTCTAAATGCTGAACAAAATTTTTTTATTCTATAGTTTTCGCTTTTAATTAATTATTTGTATAATTACTGGCTTATATATGTAACATTATTATGTATATATTTTTAATTTTCACCTTCCTTCATTTATGTTGTTGTCAGTTTTTGTTTATCCTTTTAATGCTTGTTGAATAAGTGGAATATTGTATGCGCCGATTCAAATGTCAAAGATTTTGTTAACATATGCATTTTACTTTAAGCATAACCTTTTGCTTTAACGTAATTTGTAATTTAAAGATTGACAACTGATTTCCAAACAGTCTCATTCTTACGAATTTGCTTATTATTAGGGACACAAACTCTTAATGATCAAATTTACTTCATTAAAGATTACTTCAGAAAATATTTCTTTGTGAATTCTGAGAGAGAGAGATTAAGAATCTATATATTAAAACGAAAGGCAGAAAAAGTAATCGTGGTTTAATTGCGTCTCTACGCATCGATACTTGCGCCGGTCTCTGAGAGTCTCCTCCTATTGGTTAATCGGAGGAGAGTAGTTACTGTCTGTTAGAGCATTTGCAAAGCGCGTTTGTAAATATGGGATAAGAACGCTGACACTGTTTAATGCAATGCTATAATAATTAATTTTTTAACTAACTTTACTCATCTTATAATGATTGGAATACATTGTTTTTTTCACTTTACGTAAGTTAATTTATTTCCATCTGTATTCTTTTTTTGCAATGTTATTGCCGGCAATCTTAGGCTTAATTGTAGAGATGTTTCATATGAAATTGAAACTTTCAATAAGTTAATGATTAAAGTGTTTATTTACGTTCTTGGCCGATAAATCATTTTCTATATTGTAATTTTCAAATTTATTTATTAGTATGTGTAAAAAAAAAAGGCTGGAAATCACATTGTTTTTTGTTTCGTGTTTTGATGGTGCGATTTTCGACGGATAGTTTGACTTCATGGATGTAAACAAATTCGCAAATCACTATTTATTTTTTGCTTCAGTTTCTTATTATACTCATGTCAAAAAACGGTGATTTTTTTCCCACTTATAATTTCATTTTTGAGCAAATTCATAACGTTTAGGAAGTATTTACATTACATCTCATAGTCTCGCCGAATAATAGAAAATTGCATATGAAATAAAAATAATCCCAGTTATAAACAGCTTTGTAAATCATTAATATTTCTTTAATGTTTCACTTTTTTTAAAAAGTGTTCCCGTGACAAAATTTGCTGAGTTTTTTTGAGGAGGAGGAGGGAATATTTTGATGAAATTTGCTATTTTTTTTTTTTTTTTTTTTTTAATCGCTTGATCTTGATCTCTCAACAATGTTTTTTCAGAAATATGAAGATCATTATAATCAACAAAGAAAAATAAAATTATCAGAAGAGATCCCTCTTTTTGCATAGCTTTCAATCATGATAAAGCAGTCTTTATATACCATATTCATTGCTTGCTGTTTTTTTTTTTATGATTATTTGGCAAAATTTGCATTTTTTGTGGTACCTAGATGATTTGAAAATTACAATATAGAAAATGCTTTATCGGCCAAGAACGTAAATAAACACTTGGAAATAAAATAACTTATGTAAAGTGAAAAAAACCAATGTATTTCAATCATTATAAGATAAGTAAAGAAAAAAAATATAATTATCATAGCATTGCATTAAACAGTGATAGCAAAAATGCAGTCTCTCTGTGTTGTTTTCTCACAATCTGTTTACCAATATTTGCGTTTTTTGAAGTACCTAGACAAATTTAAAGTATTTTTTCAAGATCTTTTGACGAAATTCACATCTTTTCTGGTACCAGGAAAAAAATATTTGTTTTCTTAGGGATTTTCGGTGAAATTTGTCATTTTTTTCTCGCTATCTTTCGATGTAATTTGCCGTTTTATCAAATTTATGCTTTTTTCATGATTTTTTTTTTAATTTGTCCGTTTTTTTTCCGTTATTTTCAGAAATTTGTCATATTTTCGCTTTTTTTTCTTTGCAAAAATTACCTGTTTTGCGATCTTTTGATGAAATGTGCCTCTTTTTTTCATCTTTTGACAAAATGTGTTGTTTTCTCACAATCTGTTTACCAATATTTGCGTTTTTTGAAGTACCTAGACAAATTTAAAGTATTTTCAAGATCTTTTGACGAAATTCACATCTTTTATGGTACCAGGACAAATTTATTTGTTTTCTCAGGGATTTTCGGTGAAATTTGTCGTTTTTTTCTCGCTATCTTTCGATGTAATTTGCCGTTTTATCGAATTTATGCTTTTTTTGTTAAATTTGTCGGTTTTTTTCGTTATTTTCAGAAATTTATCATATTTTCGCTTTTTCGTGATTTTTGTTTGTGAAATTGTTCTTTGTTTTTTTTTTTTTTTTAGAAATTTGTCGTTTTTTTCCACTATTTTTAGCTAAATTTACCATTTTTTGCGATTACCTGGATAAATTTTATGTGCTTTTTGAGATCTTTGGGCGAAATTCACATCTTTTATGATAACTGGATGAAATTTGTCATCTTGAGGTCTTTCGGCAAAGTTTATCGTTTTTCTCGATTTCTTTTGATGACAGTTGTCGTGTTGTCATGATTTTTCGATGTAATTTGCCGTTTATTGAAGATCTTTTTGCAAAGTTTATCTTTTTTGTGATTATTTGATAAAATTTGCTTTTTTTTCAATCCTTTGACAAGAATTGTTGTTTACTCACAATCATTTGTCGAAATTTGTTGATTTCTCACAATATTTTGAATTTTTTTTCATAATATATTTACAAATTTGCCATTTTTTAGGGATTTTTTTTGTCAAAATTTGCCTTTTTTTTAAAAAAATTTTCATGAAAATTGCCATTTTTTTAGACGTTTTGGCAAAATTTTTATTTTTGTGCAATACTTTTGCGAAATTTGTTTTATTTGGGATATCTAGACAATTTTGCAGTTTTTTGACAAATTTTTTAGAGATCTTTTGAAGAAATTTGTTGTTTTTTGCAATCTGTTGACGAAATTTGCTGTTTTATTTTCCCACATCTATTTATAAAATTTCCGGGCAATGTTTTTTTTTTGGGGGGGGGGAGTATTTTGATGAAATTTTCTAATTTTTGTGATTATTTGCCAGAATTTGTGTTTTTTATGGTACCTAGACAAACTTTGGTACATAGCAAATGATTTCTAGCATTTTTTTTTTTAAACTTAAACAGTTGAAAAATAATCTGCTAACATTTTCAAGTCTGTGACGTGTGTCGCAGCGTTGCACTAATTCTGCACCCGGGATCATGTCATGTTGGTGTTACGTTGGTAAATGGAAAAGCATATTGAAATTTTTAATAAATATTAATCTTTAAAAAAAAAATTTTCTTTGAAAATTTTTTTATAGTGGCAAAATACTTTTTTTTCTTAGATTCTTTCATATTGTTGCTGTCAAGTTTTGACGGGCTTCACCTAGCCAGAATAAATATTATCATTAATTTTTTTAATATGTGAAATTTACATGTATTTTTGATTTATGAAAAGGTAATAGAAAAGTAGTTGAAAATGCAAATGTTTATTTGTTGAATGGGGTGGGTAATGTAACAACAAATTAACCACGGAGAGGATCATTGTTATAGTTGTTGCTAAATGGCAAACTATAAATTCAGTCTTATTTTGCTGCAAAGTAAGTGAAGTATGTATATTTTGTATGAAATGAGTGATGACAGTAATTTATGATTTATTCATGTTATGTACAATTTATTGGTGTTGTATTTGTAAATGAAAAATTATCAAATGAGAGAGATTTTAATTCTATGACAGCATGTTTGAATGTAACTCGGCCAATTGCGGGTCATTCGCCTGGATGTAAAATGCAGGTTGTTCTTTTATTTATTGAAATTTTTGCTGAAGATTAGTCGTTAAAAAATCCTTTAATACCCAGAAAATACCTTTTTCTTTCTTCGGTGCCGTCAAGTTTTGACGGGTTCCGTCTAGTATTATTAATTTTGGATGCAAGAAAATATAAAAGTATCATTTGATAGTAAAAGTGAAATACATTGTTCATATTTTAATGGAAATATTTTACCATCCTGACTTACTTAAAATCAATTTGATGTACATTAAGATAAAAGAATATAATGCAATTTCATAATTTTTTTGTGTTAAAATAAGTGTTTCAAATTTCAGAATACATTTAAAAGCACATTTAAGAGTAATAATTATTAATGAGTGCCTACTTTTTAAATTATATATAATCAAAATTCTTTTTCTTTATTGGGAAAAGAGTTAGTATTCGGCTGCCGAATATTCGGTATTCGGCTGCCGAATATTCGGTATTCGGCCTAAAATTTGGCCGAATATTCGGTATTCGGCTATTCGGCCAAATCACTATTCGTCCCATCCCTATTTTAAAGCACACTAGAAGTTTATCTCTGTATGTAACTGCTTTTGTTGATTCCTCAAATAGCGAGCATTTTCTATTTATAGTGTTCTGTTTTCATAACTTTTGAGTTCCATTCTTAGAAATATGAAATTACCCTACAGAAACATTATTGAATATGGTTTCTTGCTTAAGAATACCAGATTTCAGGATAAAAAGAAAAAAATTACGTTTAATTACACTTAAAAAAATATTTTTCTGGTTTCAGTGAGTAAAAATCCAACAGTCAATAAGTGCTATACTATTTTTTTAGTTGCAGACCTGAGTAAGCCAAACTAAAACTTAGTTTTGTTTGAATTTAGATTATAAAACTAAATCAGAACTTTGAGTTGAGATTGGAAAGCTATACCAAAACTAAACATATTTTTTAAAGGAAATAAAATTAAAAAAGTATAAAAATGTAAAAATATACATTTTTTTAAACAATGGAGTTTTTTGAATACTGATATTGATAATAATGACAAAACTGCAACAATTTCTTTAAAATAGTATCATTTACTTAAAAACTATACTTATGTAAATGGAATGTATAATTTATTTCATTCCAAACTGCAGACATATTGGCTCAGGTTCTTACATTAGGTCAATTGGTAGTTAAACATGTAACTGAAAAATCATTTCAACAGAGATATGATATAACAAACAATAGTGTTTTAAAAATTCTTAGGCTGTGGGGGAAAAATAAAAAGAATACTGCCCAGTTAAACTGATGGCATTGAGCTCACAGGCTACAAATACTAATTGTACATTAAAGCCTTATATTTTCAAGGGTTAATTCCGTTCGAAAAAAAAATTAAGAAGGGGAAACAGCTCTCCCCTTTCCTCTTTTTTTTATACTTAATCATTGAATCTCCTATACTATCAAAGACATGCTTTATCATATAAAAAATCTATATCCAAAATTCAGAGCAAATTAGATAATTCTTAATAAAAACCCATTTAGCATTTATATAATTTAAAAGGAGTTATCCCCTTCTTTTATACTTAACCATTAAACTTCCAAAACTATTCAGAGATTTGAACGAAATCTGAAAATTCTGCTTGAAAAACCTATTTATATAAATTAAGAGGGCATTAAGAGGGGGGGGGCATTAGAACCCCTGTTGCCCCTATTTATACTTATTCAATGAACACTTAATAGCAGTCACGGAATCGCCTCATCAGAATGATCCTAATCTAAATTTTGAACGAAAACTTAATTCTGCATGAAAATCCCATTTATATCAACTAACGGGGGGGGGGGGGGGCATTAGAACCCCTGTTCCCCCTATTTATACTTATTTAATGAACACCTAATAACAGTCACGGAATCGCCTCATCAGAATGATCCTAATCTAAATTTTGAACCAAAACTTAATTCTGCATGAAAATCCCATTTATATCAACTAACGGGGGGGGGGGGGGATTAGAACCCCTGTTCCCCCTATTTATACTTATTCAATGAACACCTAATAACAGTCACGGAATCGCCTCATCAGAATGATCCTAATCTAAATTTTGAACGAAAACTTAATTCTGCATGAAAATCCCATTTATATCAACTAACGGGGGGGGGGGGGGATTAGAACCCCTGTTCCCCCTATTTATACTTATTCAATGAACACGGAATCGCCTCATCAGAATGATCCTAATCTAAATTTTGAAAACTTAATTCTGCATGAAAATCCCATTTATATCAACTAACGGGGGGCATGAGCCCCCCGTTCCCCCTCTTATACATATCGAATGAACTCCAAAAACTAATCAGGGAAGCGCCTTGTCAGGATATACCTATATACAAAATTTCAAGTGGATCCGATATTTTTATCATGAGTTATCGCGTTACGCACATACACACATACATACAGAACGGGCGGGCACATAAGCTCTCAGGCTATGATAGCCTGTGAGCTAAAAAACTAAACTTTTAAAAGCAGGCTTTGCTACTTTCTTTTTATTTTGTAATATAAAGTGAAAATAATTTTCATTTAATACAAATAAATGGGAAAAAATGTTTATTATTTAATATTCTCTTAGAAAATATAATTTATTTGGAAGAAACAGTCATGAAAAATCAATTTTTCTGTTTTTGAAAAAAAACCGGTAAAAAACCAGTTTTTTTCTGCCACTTATATTTTTCTGGAAAATTTACATCTCTGCTCCTGATATTAGAAAGTTTGAGGCTCTTGTCACATATTTTCCTTTCTTTTGCATCAAACCTTTTGTTTTGTTTTATATTAGCTCTTAATTATTTTATGCAAAAAAAATAAGATTTATCAATAAAAAATTATGAAATGCCTAAAAAGTTACAGGTAAGTTAGTGCTTCCATTGTAAAAGCATTTTACCTGCAGATTTTTTTTTTATTTCTGTTTTAGTCACTTAGAGAATTTTGTGCTACAGGGATTGTACTTATATTTGTTCATAATTCTTTTTAGGAGCTAAAAATTTATACATTATTGCCGTAAATGGTATCAAAGGTAGACTCAACAGATTACCAGCAGCTGGTGCAGGTGACATGATTGTTGCTACAGTAAAAAAAGGAAAACCTGAACTCAGAAAAAAGGGTGAGTTTTAAAATACAATAATTATATGAACAATAAATTTAAATTGGTGCAATATTGTAATTGTACAGTCTTATTTTTATTAAGCAGAAAGAAGTGTGGAAAATTTTTAAGTATATTATCTCTTGCAATAAAACCCCGATAATTCGGATTAATTGGGATCAGGCTAAATCTGATTAGCCGAAGAATGGGAAAACAGGAAATAAAACATGCTTGCTGAAATCACCTTTATACTAAACACATTATATACTTTCAGACAGTAAAAATGTTTACTTTGTAATTACAAAATTTGTAATCTTCTGCTGTGACAGTTTTGTATATCTTTAGCGGGCCACATCATTACTCATCCGTTTGAGTATGAGTAGTTCGTAGGGTGAGTTTCTACCTGATGTTCAAAATAAACCATTAAGTGTTCTGAATGAGACATTGCATCATTATGGATAATAATCTTTGGTTGACCATCGTCCATAATAGTGTTTTCGTCTGTATCATCTTCCATTTCCTTCAGTTGTGCACAAATTGATTATTTTGTCATCAGGAAGAGGGGTATTCTTTTCATTATTTTCTGCTTCCAAGTAATTGCTAATGTCGCTGATATCAATATTTGAGCAGTGACCATCAGTTTTCACATGCCCACAAAATCTTCGGGTGTAATTTCTCTTACATTCTTGCTCATTCCACCTTCCGTTTAAAGTTTATTATTTGTGAAATCACAATTTGCAGATCATAAATTTTTCCACGACAGTTTCTTTTCAGTATTCTTCCAAAAATACTTCAGAAAAGGGTTTTTTAATTCAGAATACGAGTATGAAATAAAGTTATGGAAATTTACCAATCAATTCTCAAAATTGGAAGAGAAAAAATAGACCAAGAGAAATAGACCAATCCGGAGATCTGAAATACCGGGGTTCCACTGTATTTAAAATATTGGAAAATTGATATTAAAATTTTAGTAAAACTTGATTGCTTTGTGTAAATGCTTCAGATGTCATTTAGGCTTGAGTTAAGTAAAGCAAATAAAGTTACTGTTGCCTTTTTGCGTTCTACATCCCATTGCAGCCAAAATGTTGACCTTCAGGAAAAAAGGTCTTATGTCACTTTTTAAAATCTATATATTTAAAAGACCTGGCTGGTTTTTTTTAGTCATCAGCCCTGAATTTTCTGCTCAACCGATTTTGATAATTTATTTTTTTTTAAATGAAAGCTATTTATTCGTAGTTGTGTCCAAAATTTATTTTCCATTAATCCAATCATAATTTTCCTATCCCTTTATCGAATTAAAAATTTATTTTCCATTATCACTTTCCACCAGTCAGAAGCTTTATTTCATCAGTGAACATGTCCTTGCATTAAAAAAAAAAAAGTTAATTGTTTTCATAAAAATGGAAAAATTTCAAATGAGGGAAATGATATCATTCAGCAATCAGATAAATGGAATTTACAATATTATTACGGATGCCTTTTTCATATTATTAATAACAGTAACTTTTAAAAAACATTTGAAGAGAAAATGACGTCACTATTTAAAACATCGCATTTTTACTCATAACGATATTATATTTCAATATTTCTTTTCATTATGGACACTGATATTGAGATTTTACTTTCAGATGACTTCAGTTAGTGACAATAATGTCACAATAAAAATAAAATTAGTTTTTTTTTTTAAATAAAACTATTTTTCTGTGAGTGCATATAAGATAAAATTTCTGGATTTCGCCGGCACTCAGATTAAAATTTTAACTGAAGATGTGCTAATATTTGTATGCAAAATTGTAACTGGCAAACTTGACATTAAGTTTGCAAATATATTTATTATATATTGATTAATTGTAATTGTATTAATTGTAATTTTGCTTTTTTTAAACCAAATCGATCAGGTCTTTTAAACATTTTATTAGACGGAATTCCACTCATTGTTTGTAAATAAGATTGCACATTTTTTACAAATTTATGAGAAATGTCGCTCACTTGCTGTTTCAAAGGAGTTAATTACAAATTTTGTTCAGTTTCATAGATAGCAAGGGATGCCGCTGGACTTGAAAAATTGTGGGTCCCCAGGATTTCTAAAATTTGAAGTCCCTTTTACCAAAAGCAAGTCGCCATAAATAAGTCAAATTTTTAGATGCAAAAATTGAACTTGTTCATTTGCAAAATAAAAATGAAATGTGATTGTTGTTTTAATAATAAATAAATAAATAAATAAAACCAATATTATTTTTTAAATTAAGAGAAATTTTTCTTTACTTGTTTTAAAGATAAATGTGCAAGATACAAATTTAACTATAAAATATTGAACATTTGAATGTAGAAAATAAGTATTACTATTGTTCGCATTTCTTTTGAAAAAAGGGATAAAGACTGATTTATTGAAAGCATTTTTGCCAAGTTTTACACATTAGGTGTAAAATTTACACATTTTTGCAATTTTTTTTTCCAAGCTCCATTTCCACATAAATATTTTGTAACTACTACTTTTAATTATAAATAAATGTACTTAACTTTTTCTGGCACAGTGTGCCCGCTTGGTACACACCTAATTTTAATTCCTAACTTGCAATCGTTACTGAGAATATTTTAGTTAAATTTTGTTTTTACGATCAGGGCTTTAATTAAGGAGTTCTTAATTTCTAAAACAGCGTTTATAAATTCTGGTATCAGACAATTTCTTATTTTCCAAAATTCGCCCGTGATTGAAAGGCTTAATGGAAGTATATATAAGTATAGTTAAAAAATTAATTTATTTCATTATTAAAACATATTATAGAATTTTTAATATTTTCATTGTGTGTAAATTTTGCTTGTATTTTCTATTAAAATGTGAGAATTAACGAACTGTTAAAATTAGTGACTCAATGAATAATGGTTTGGCCAAATATTCAGTATTCTTTTAGTAGCTTTCATTACAAAAAGTAAAAAGCTACCTATTGCAGCTGTCCGGAGGAAAGCACTTCCTGAAAATTTTGGTATATTTTCACCAATCATGACCCCCAAGTCCCAAAACCACCCTCCGTTCAAATGTTGACATATATATATATATGTCAACATTTGAACGGAGGGTGGTTTTGGGATTTGGGGGTCATGATCGGTGAAAATATACCAAAATTTACCAAATATATATATATAATTTCGCCAAATGTTTTGTGAAAAATCAACTTTTGTCAAAAAATCGGGTCGTCAAAACGATCGCGAAAAAACGGCAGATTTTGTCAAACGATCGCGAAAAAACGGTAGATTTCGTCAAACGATCGCGAAAAAACAGCAGATTTCGTCAAAATATTCACAGAAAATGGCAAATTTTTGAAAAAAAAAAAACTTTAAATTTTGCCAAAAGATTCCAACAAATGACAGATTTCATAAAGAGATAGTGATAAAACTAAAAATTTCATCAAAGGGACTCTGAAAAAAACTAACCCTAAAATTAATTTTCAAAATTTTTTTGCCACTCCAAATACAGACTTTCCTGCTCCAAAATCCATTTTTGACACCTCTAAATCTTTCTGAATGAATGTGACTTCTGAAAGCACCCATTCATTGAACAAAAAATACTCTTATATTCAACAAAAGTATCCTTTTTTTTTTCAACAAAAATGTTTTTTTCAATAAATCTGTCTTGCCCTTTTTAAAAAGAAATGCAAACAATAGTGATACATGTTATCTTCTACACTCAAATAAGCATCAATTTATAATTAAATTTGTATCTTGCACATTTATTTTTTTAAAAATAAAATTTTTCTTAATAGTTTTAAAAAATAATATTGATTTTAATTATTCATTAATTATTGTTAAAACAAAAGTTATTGCATTTCAGTCTTCTTTTCCAAATGAACAAGTTAAATTTTTGCATCTAAAAATGACTTATCAGTGAGGACCCACTTTTGTAAAAAAGAGACCCAGAATTTAAGTTCTGGGTCCTGGAGACCCATGATTTTTAGAGTCCAGCGACATCACTAGATATCTTTAATGTGTAATATCCAAGGAAAAAAAAAACAGAAGAAAGAAATTTACCTTGTGCAAGAGCAAAGCTAAAATACAAAGAAAATTTCTATTTTCTTTTCCCTAATACTTAACTAAAAGTGTCTTACTGTTAGAAAATTTCAATAAAAAAATAATATTCGTGCCAATAACAGGGTTTTATTAATGTGCTGTATCTTGATAAACTAAATTTTCATTAGAGTAAGTATAAATAATTTCTGCAATTCACGTTAATAATTTCCTTTTAATTTAATTTACCAAAAGCTAAATTGTATATTATATATTAATACAATTATATTTGTTGCGATTGACATTCCTGTCATTGCTCAAAAGTTGTTCGTGCAGTTTTCAGCTTTTTTGCTTTTTGATCAATCTCATCCCTGAATTTTGGACATTTTCTGGATTAATGTAAGATTGCAAAGAAAATTTTGGAAGTATAATGGGGGGGGGGGTCCCTATAAAATTTAGCAGTCTGACAATTTGTCTATTCAAACCCTTGGTGTTTCTTCTTGAATTGTTGTGCAAAAGAGACATAAAGCAAAAGTTGAGCTTATATTATATAAGCATCTGAAAGTAGTGTAAAGGAAGTTATTCAAAGTGAAAGTTTCTATTTGGAATAGACTATTTCATATTATTTATACAACATTCTTGGATAATTTCTGTGATACCTTTTTTAAGATTTATTTCTGACAACTAAACCATTCAGGATAATATTTGCTTTGGAAAATCAATGACTGTACTTCACAAGTTGATCAGTTATATTTGGATTTACACCTTTAACATTGTTAATGCTTTAAAAGTTTAAAAAAAAGGGGGGGGGGGTGATTATACATGCAGATTTTAGATTTAATTTTATTGTATAGGTATCTGTTAAAATGACACTTAAATTATAAGAGTTTGGCACCACTGTATTTATGGAAAGAATTTTCCTTCTTTTTTTCTCATTTCCCACTTTCATGCCTGATACATAATATTTTTTATAAAATTCTTACGTTAATTCTTATATTTCCTATAATATTTTTGAAGAAAGTCACTTCTAAGCCTGAAAGATATAAAATTGCAAAAAGCCATTATAATTAGGCCATTATGTAAATTTTTTGATTGTATTGTGGTAAGATTTTAATTCTGTTTATTTACTAAATATATTCTTATACTATTTGTAAAATTTATTCAAATGATAAAAATATTTTTTTTTCTTATTTAGTAATGCCAGCTGTAGTTATTCGGCAGAGAAAACCTTATAGAAGAAAGGATGGTGTGTTTTTATATTTTGAAGATAATGCGGGGGTCATTGTAAATAATAAAGGAGAAATGAAAGGTTAGTTAATTTTTCTTTTAGCTGTTGAATATAGATAAGTGAAATACAGTAAACTCTCGCTACAACGATATCCGATACAACAATAACTCCCTGTTCTACAATATTTTCTGGTCCCGGTGAACTTCCATATAAACTAATGTTTACATCCCCTCAATATTACGATATTCTGTAGAGCAATAAACCTCTGTAATACGATATTTCTTTTAAAATTTCAATGTTATTTTCTCCTATTATAACGATATTTTGGTTTTTAAATACTGAGAAAAAAATTTTCATTCATCATATTTGTCATTTTTTTGGTCTATATTCTCAACAGAAAACTCACTGTTGATTTTCAACATATCTCCATAATATAAGATTGGCTATTGTTCAGATTTAGATGGTGGTGACCAGGGATGTAGTGAAGGGTATATGGGAGTATACGCCGTATACCTTCTGGATTTAAAAAAGGAACACCGTATAACCTCTGTTTCACCAGAAGACTATAGTATACTATAGTATAGCACGTACACGTGTCTCTCGTCCCCAAAGGGTTAAGATAGCAGAATGAAAACAACTATCCTTTCGAGATAAAATGAATATTATCAGCGATATTGATGAGGGAATGAAACAGGTTGATGCAATTAAAAAATACGGATTATCGAAATCTACTATTACTATGTTCCCAAAGAAGAGGAAACATATCAAAGACATTATATGTTCAAATACAATTAACGCACAGCGAATACGACTAAAAGTTGCGACAAATGAAAACATTGATGCTGCTGTTTTAAAATGGTACCAAGAGATGAAGGCAACAAATGTTCCAATAAATGGACCCTTCTTAGGTGCACAAGCACGTAAATTTACAATAACGCTAAGGAACGAAAATTTAAAAAAAAGTAACGGTTGGCTAATGCGTTTCTGGATCTTCACGGAATAATTTTCCAGGAATTTCACGGAGATAAAAAGTTCGCCCCGATTAATGACGCATTTGAATAGTGGCAAAACAAGATGAAAAAAAATTATAAAAAGTATGCTCCAGAAGAAGTTTCTAACGCAGATGAACCTGGGGTGTTTTTCCAACTTCTACCCGATTGGACACAGGCGTTCAAAAGTGAAAAGTGTTATGGAGGGAAGAAATCGAAACAAACTTACTGTTCTTCTGTGTACAAAAAGCACAAGCACACATAGTATCCAAGGTGCTTTAAGAGCCTGAAAAATCTTTCCGTGGAATATAAAGCCAATAAAAAAGTCTTTGATAAATTCTAAATTTTTTCTGAATGTTTACAAAAATTACAGAAAGAAATGAGGAAGAGAAAAAAAAATCGTTTTGTTGATGGATAATTGCTGTGCTCATGCCTCATTTCCAAAATTTCAAAATGTAGACATTTTTTCCCCTGCCAACTGTACTTCAGTTTTGCAGATTCGAGATATGGGTATAATTAATTGTTTTAAGGGATATTACTGAAAACGGTTGGCAGAGTCGATACTTATACATTTTAAAAATACAATAGAAGACCCTTTTAAAGCTGTAAATGTGAAGAAAGCATGTGACAATATTGCTATTAGTTGGAAGTTGGTGGCAAGTAACAGAGAAAAACAATTGTAATTGTTGGGAAAAGATCGGTTTTTGTCATAAAGTTAAAAAATCTGATTGTGATTGAAATTTCATTGAGTGAGATCTTTCATATGATTAAGAATGTGTTTCAACATCCAAAAAATCTTTATCCTAACTTGATAAAAGAAGTGGCAAAAAATCTGGAATTAGCGTGGAAGACTATTAAACAGCAGATGACGACCTTATGGCTTTCATAGGAGATGCTGATGAAGACATTCACTCTTTAAAACTACTGACCAGATAGAAAACAACAGGATGTTAATAGGAAAGGATAATGATGATAATGATACATCAGAATCTGTATTGTCATCCCAGGAAGCTCTTCAATCTGTGAAGTCCTCACAGACATTTTTTTTCAAGCCTTTAATCGACAAATGAAGATCATTTTCGTGTAGTTGACTCAATGAATACCTTTTTTGTTGACTTATTTGTTATAAACACACCAAAATAGGATTATTTTCAATAAAAATAGTTTTCAGGTATGTGCACATTTCTTTGCTCATTTTCTGAATTTATTTAAATTTATTTTGCATTATTTAACTATTAATATTAATACTCTGCTAATTATTTTCTTTTAAATATAAATATATAAGTAGTATATACCTTAAAGTAAAAAGAAATCCTTATTAAATGCCCAAAATATGTAGGCCCTCGATATAGCAATAACCCCTCTACAACAATATATTTATTCGGTCCCTAAAATATTGCTGTAACGAGGTTTTACTGTACATTTATTTAAATGTAATAATCTTTTGTAAACCAATTATATGGGATCTAGTTTCAGTTAAATTGGTTTCTTTGCTTTACAATGTATAGCATTTTTATTTGTTTGCTTTTCTGATTTTGAAAGATGGTTTTTCTATTTATCCATCATTTTGTTCATTTTTCAGCACTGAACAGTGTTGTGTAAGCATTATAATCTAGAATTTATGTAAAATTCTTAGAGGTGTTACATTGATATTAACAAATTATTTTTAGAATTTTATTTACCAGTCATACATTGTACATGGTAAATATTGCAATCGTTTTGAAAATTGGAAAAAAATTTTGACGATAGAAGAAAAAAAAAATTGCCGTCTGTCTGTAAACGCTCTATCGCCTGAACAAATTGAAAGGTCTCCATTCTGGGCATACTCTTTTAGAAAAAATATTAATTAAACTACTCATGTGTGTAATAAAGGATCGGTGAAAATTAGTGGCAGAATTGCAGTAGAAAAAATGTAAAAAAAAAAAAAAAACCATGCTTTAGCATATTTGGCATGAAAAGACGAAAGTGTCACACGATTTGGCGAGCAGCAGTTTTTTTCGGTCAAAAGCAAACTATTTTAATGCAACTGAAAACTTTTGGATTTTTAGAATCCATCAAATGAATTTAAACATAAAGAATGAGAGATTTTAATATATTATATACATATTAATATTAAATTGCATATATTATTTGTTGCTGTCACTATTTAATTAACCTCTGTTTAAACCTCTGTAACTATTGATCACTGAAAAAATTTATTTCATACAGTTAAGCATATTCAAAAATAAAAGCTAGATGTTTCCATAGCAACAAAATCGAATTGACAATGCTCAACTGGACTTTGAACTTGAAACAATTTTAATGAATTTAAATTTGAATTTTGTTTTAAATCTCAAATTTTGATGGTTAAATTTAATACAGTAAAACCCCAATCTATCGTTCCCGCATCCACCGTTTTATTTTTAAGGTCCCTGTGCAAATTATACTTAAATAATGTTAACGAAACCCGCATGCATCATTCTTCAAAAAGTTATTTCCTGCATTCATCGTTGTAAAATTTTACTCCTCATCGAAATTAAATTGTAACTCATGCGAATCAATATGACATACAAACTGGAATTACTTTTATCCTAAAATAACTCGTTTGTGTTGATGATGGTGTAAGGGAGATTGGTGGTTGCAGATATTAGTTAAGGCATTTAGAAGAACGAAATGATCATGTATCCAGGTTCAGATGTACAAAAAAACCCCACGATGATTGCAAAGTTACACTTTATTTTAACATCTATTACGAAGGGGGGCACACTTACAACTCTCGGAGAAAATCCCCGAACGAAGAATAGCAGGTTAACAAGACGAGCGCAGAGAGTCAAGTGACCTCGTACATAGCAACAAATTGCCACCTTTGGCATCATAGAAAATCGCCAACATACACAAGTTCGCCCATGCACAATGGATAGTATACGCCAAATACAGTTAAAATGCAGCCGGCAAGATAAGAATTCAATATGGTTTCCAAGCTGGGATGGGAAAGGCAAGGTTGCCAAACGATAAAATGTTACACGTGTTATTATGTCTAATAAAGAGGCACACCAAAGGGATATCAGATTTTACTGCGCAGATGTTAAATTCTTTTTAGGGTTTTGTCGAGAAAGAAAAGAAGCGTAAGCATAAATTTTAACTGCGAAACAGAGATGATGTCCATATACGGTAATGCAGAATTGCCTCGATCGGAAATAGCAGACATCTGGAAATAGCTTTAAACGGTTGATTAATATGTGAGTGTATTTCTCACAGACAAAGTTACGCAGCTGCCGATTTTTCGGTTAGAGAAAACTAGGCGAGGGAAAAAAATGGAAAGTGAATGAAGGACACTTAAAACTGATTTTGAATTGAAAAGAGACGGGGGGAAGGAATAATTTAAGAAAATAACCAATATATAACGAAATAATCGTTATATATATCACCCGGTGCACCACAAAAAAAACTTTTGCTGTCCAATGTGCATAGGCTAGCATAAAATATTATAACATAAAAACATACATAAATGCAAAAGTTTTTTTTTTTTTTTTTTTTTTTTTTTATATATATATGTAGAAATTTAACGTCATGATAATGGAGACTTTTGTATTCAAAAACAGTCAGCAGTTCTAAAGTCTCTATATTTTTTTATATTTGTATTTCATGGATCCAAGGTAGTACTGTATTTTATATGCATAAGTTGAGTCGACTCAGACAGTACAAAAATCTTACTGCAGCTTTGATTGTTATCATGACATAAATAAAATTTTGAAACATATACACAAAACATGAAACTAATACTAAATGAATATAAAATGGCAATACACAAAATAACATAATAGCACTATATTTTTCAAAAATTAAAAAAAGTAATATGATGTATATTAAAAAAATAAAAATGTTTTTGTAAAAATTGTTTCATGCCGAAGCATAGGATGACAAAAAAAAGAGGTGCTCCAAGCACGCCCATAAAAATATGCGTCACCCTGAATCTTGTGTACAACACAAGTATTATGGCATCGGCTTAGGGCCTAGCCTTAGATGAGGAGGGAATTGTGATGCTCCCCCGAAGACACTAGCGGTCTTCTGAAGGAGCCCACGTCGAATTACATGAAAAAAACTTGAATTGTTGTGAATTGGAATCACACTTCAAAAATTTGAATCGAAACTCCAATTCCAAAACTTTGTCTCTCAACACAATGAAGCTTGAACCCTTAGGGCCTTAATTTTGAACGGGAACAAGACTTCAAAGGGAAGAATTCAAAAAGAAAAAAAAAACAAAAAAAATGTATATCATATAATAACTAATATGGGCAGACAATCCTAGAGTGAAGAGAGACTAAAAATGTGTCACAATCGAGTGGGGTGATGAACAAGTCATATATAAAAACTGTGTTTTATTTAATTACATGAATCTTTTGTTTACTTTTCTAAACTACAGTACCTGTTTATCTAACTATAATATGTTTGACTTATAGTACTAGAAATGTTAAGTGGGAGGTTAGTGGAAAAATACTGAATTAATGAGTATTGTCAAAGAAATTTTAAGTGTACTGCAAAAAGAAAACAAAATAAAAGTAAATAAAATTTAAGTGAGTATGAAGACATATGTAAGTGTTAAAGGATAACAATGATACCTAATATTGTTCTTATATAACGATTATTTCGTTATAGATGGAGACAATAATAAAGATGAAAAGTGATTGTCAGGGATGATTCTCGTCCGAAATTTCCGAAAATTTAAGGCATTCTCTTCTGAAAATTTGAAATTGGTTTATCAGTTCTGCATAGTTGCTAACTTGTACGGTTTTGTGTGCGGAAAAAACATTTACGTAGAAATGCAAATTTCGTGAAAGGATCGCCGAAATAGCATACATTTCGTCAATATTTCCTGGACGATTTCGTCAGGGGTGATTCTCGTCCGAAATTTCCGAAAATTTAAGGCATCCTCTTCCGAAAATTTGAAATTGGGTAATCAGTTCCGCATAGTTGCCAACTTGTACGGTTTTGCACACGGAAAAAACAATTGCGTAGAAATGCAAATTTCGTGATAGGATC
The DNA here is from genome assembly GCA_964019185.1 of Maratus speculifer. Taxonomy (NCBI): domain Eukaryota; kingdom Metazoa; phylum Arthropoda; class Arachnida; order Araneae; family Salticidae; genus Maratus; species Maratus speculifer. Next base: position 310,426,847 of record OZ025289.1, read on the forward strand.
GCCGAAATAGCATACCATTCGTCAATATTTCGTGGGAAAACGACGATTTCGTCAATGTTTTTGTAAACGAACTTTGTCAAAAGATCGATGACAAAAGGCAATTTCACCAAACATCGCAGATAAAACGTTGATTTTTTTCTGAAGACGGCGGGAAAACGCCGATTTCGTCTAAAGATTGCGGATATAACGCCAATTTCGTTAAAAGATCGCGGGAAAAAACGCCGTTTTCGATAAAAGATTGCTTAAAAATATTTTGTCAAAAGAGTATTTGAAAAGAATACGCCGCTTTCATCAAAAGATTACGGAAAAAACGCCGATTTCGTCAAAAGATCGCCGGAATAAAACGCTGTTTTCGAGAAATATCGCGTAAAAAAACAAATTTTGTCTAAAGATCGTCGAAAAAACGCAGATTTCACTTAAAAAAACATGGGAAAACGCCGATTTTGACAAAAGATCGCTGAAAAACCGCCGATTTTTTCAAAAAATCGTAATAAATCGCCGATTTTGCTAAAATATTGCTGATTTCGTCCGAAGATAGCGGGAAAACGCCGATTTTGTCCGAAGACCGCTGGAGAGAGGGGGGGAACTCACGACACCCCCCCCCCCTCCCCCGCCGAAATTTCCGAAAATGCGATACGAATTTCCGGAAAAAAATTTTCATCCAGAATCACCCCTGGATTTCGTCAATGTTTTGTAAACGAACTTTGTCAAAAGATCGATAAAAAATGTGAATTTCCTGTGCGGATCGCGGAAAAAATGGCAATTTCACCAACTATCGCAGATAAAACGCTGATTTCTTCTGAAGACTGCAGGAAAACGCAGATTTCGTCTAAAGATTGCGGATATAACGCCGATTTCGTTAAAATATCACGGAAAAATGCAGTTTTCGATAAAAGATCGCTTAAAAATATTTTGTCAAAAAGAATATTTGAAAAAATACGCCGATTTCATCAAAAGATCACGGAAAAAACGCCGATTTCGTCAAAAGATCGCTGGAATAAAACGCCGTTTTCGAGAAAAAATCTCGTAAAAATGCAAATTTTGTCTAAAGATCGTCGAAAAAACGATGATTTCACTTAAAAAAAAACATGGGAAAATGCAGATTTCATCAAAAGGTTGCGAAAAAAACCCGCCAATTTCGGCAAAAGATCGCAATAAATCGCCGATTTTGCTAAAATATTGCTGGTTTCGTCTGAAGATAGCGGGAAAACGCCGATTTTGTCCGAAGATCGCTGGAGGGGGTCTCACGACCCCCCTTCCCCCGGACCGATTTCTGAAAATGCGATGCGAATTTCCGAAAAAAAATTTTCATCCAGAATCACCAGGTGATTGTATATAGGAAAGGATGCGATTATGTTTCCATTAATCAAAATGTTGCGACATGTGATGTCCTAAACATAGGAGAAATGTGTGATAATGCAAATAATTAAGGGATAATTTCAAGCCGATGAAGCTAAGGTACAATGCCAACTCTGTCTCATACAATTACGGCACTTGAATGAACTCACTGTATGAACTTTTATATATGCATATGAAATTACAGAAAATGACCAGTAAAATGTTGTGTATCTTAAAAATTTATATTTTGATTTTAAAAAATATGAACAAAAAGTCAAACAAAATTATCAGTTTTTAAAAATAAAAATTTTCTATATTTTTGATTTATTACTTTTACAATTTAGTAAGTAAAAAATCAGTATTAGCATACTGTATACATTGCATGCATTAGTAATGCATAAACATTGTATTTTTTCGTATTTTGAAGTTAATCCGCATTCATCGTTTTTTCCCCCGCACCTCTTGAAAAACGATGGATCGAGGTTCTACTGTATAAATGCATATAAGTATCGGTATATCGAAATTATACTTAAAACAAGAAAAAGCTGAGGAAACGTCATCTAAACACATTTAACATGAAACTTTTTTCCTTTTAAAATGCATTTGACATTTAAAAAAAAAAAAATTTCTTTCTTAATTTTCTTTATATCGCCAAGCGACGATAAATTGCCAAGTAATGAAATTTTTATTTATTTTTTTTTTTATGTACAGGGTATGTTGGTTCTGTCGATTTTTTTTTTTTTTTTTTTTTTTTTTTTTTTTTTTTTTTTTTTAATAAACATGTATATCCTCATGAGAACATTCTGTAATTTTTTTTACATTTTTTGGAGTATGGCTGTATGAAGACCTTCCTTGTTAGTATCTAAGAATGGGACAAAGCCTATTTAATGTCAATAACTTCGGTTATCCAGAACTATTTTTTTTTTTTCAGACTCTCGAAAAATTCGTTCCGAATAAAATACATTTTTTTTTTTATTTTTTTATTATTTTAATGACTGGACATAAAAGGTAATAACAAATTTTGCATAAAGGGCAAAGTCTATTAGATTATTAATTGTCGAGATATTTGTAATCCTGTTTTTAACATTCTTTGAATTTTCATGACCCTGTATTTCATTCTAATTTCAATTCAAAGATATACTTTAATTGGAAATAATTCTTAATCCAGCACAGTAAATTGTTAGTTAATGTTTATATTATTTTTGGAGTTATAAGGATGTTTCTTTTATGCAATTCGATACTGCTTGAGTAATTTAGCATTTTATATAATTTGTCAAAATTGGTTCATCAGAAATTCATTAATAGAGCATTACATGTTAAAAATATTTAAATATACGTTTACATTTTATTTTAGATTTCCAATGCATTTCGTAAATAGTTTACACATGTTTTATTTTTATATTATGCATATCCATGATGGGTAAGTGTTACGGTGGTTCCCCAACGACTAGTTTTTGTATTGCATAAACTTTTGAAGAATTCACTATTGCCAATATTTAAAAGTATTGAATTTTACCTATGAACTGCTCAAAATTTTTGCTTTTGAATTTAAAAGTGACTGCACTTGGCTGTAGGAATCTTTAAAAATAAAGGTTTTTATTACAAAAATAGATCTTCCTAGTAGAAAGATACATTTAACACAATATTCTTTGCATTCATTTAAACAATAAAATTATGTATCCCTAAGATCCCACCACAATTTTGGTTTTTGCTTAAATGATTCGCTATTGTAGATCCTCGGCATGACTCTGTCTTTGAAGAGGAAATAAAATGATTATTTCTTTTTTAAATGCTTATTTTCTGTTTAGTATTTAGTCTTTATTAAAAAAAAATTTCCAATGTTTCATTTCAGGTTCTGCTATTACTGGACCTGTTGCAAAAGAATGTGCAGATTTATGGCCTAGGATAGCTTCAAATGCAAGCAGTATTGCATGATATTTGTAAAAAAGAAAAAATTGTTCATTAAAATCATGAACTCTATTCTGTGTGTGTGAATTTTTTATTTTAATGTCGATATGTTGCAGTGATGTGGAAAATCTGGAACGTCAGGGAATTAACAAATATTTCTTTAAACATGGATGGGAAATTTCTGCTTTTTGGCAGATTTCCATCTTTTGTTTACAGGGATGTTGCAGGCGCGCTATAGTGCGTAAAATACGCAAAATCTTGGCGATGGGATTTAAAAATGGAGCTTACTCGTCTTGCGGGATGCGTAATTAAAAAAAAAAAAAAAAAAAAGGCAAAAAGGCAAATTTTAAAATAGCACATAATTTCCGGCAAATGCAGTCAAAAAATTCACGAAAAAATGGCAGATTTCCTCAAAAAATCACGATAAAATGATAAGTTTCATCAAAAAATTGTGGTAAAACTATAACTTTTGTCAAAAAATCTCAAAAAAGACAAATTTCATTTAAAAAATCATGAAATAACGAATAGTTTCCGATTAATTTCGTCAAAAGATTCGCAGGGAAAAAACAGCTAATTTTGTAACAAAATTCTGAAGAAAAGACAATTTCCTCAAAAAATCTCGAAAAAACTACAAATTTCTTCAAAAAGTCTCGATAAAATGACACATTTTGACAAAAAATAAGCGAAAAACAGCAATTTTCATCACAAAAATAGTTATAAAACGGTAACTTTCGTCTAAACATTGCGAAAAAACAACAGATTTCGTCAAAAAAAATCTCTTTAAAACTCAATTTTCGTCAAAGGGGCAAGAAAAAAAAGTTTATACCAGTATAGAATTTTTCTGTTCAAAAAATTAATTTTCCTACTTCAAAAAAATTTTTTTTTTTTTTCTGCAAGAACAGATTTTCCTGCTTCACAATCTGTTTTTGATTGTTCCAAATCTTCTGAAAATTAACTATTCATTAATTAAAAAGTACCCCTTTACAAAAGCATTCTTTTTTTTTTTTTTTTTTTTTTTTTTCAGGAAAAATGTCTTTTTTAATAAATAAGTTTTGCCCCGTTTTAAAAGAAATGCAAACAATAGTTATACTTGCTATCTTCTACATTCAAATAAACTTTAATTTGTATCTTGCACACTTATTTTTACAAAAAGTAAAAGAATATTTCTCCTTAATAATTTTTAAAAAATTAGCTTTAATTATTTATACATTATTATTAAAACAATAATTATTGCATCTAAAAAGAGAGTTGGAGAGGGCAGCATTTATGGTATTGATAATAGATATAAAATTTTTGTGATAAGGAGGGGATGGAGAAAATGAGAATTTGTAATTTAGATATTGCTACTCCTTTAACCACTTAACCGGCGACTGGTATGGGGAAACAGTGCTTTAACCCCTGACTTATCCCGGGACAGCCGTTGAAATGGTTAATGTAATATACAGGCTGGTGTACTTGTCTGCATTTGCTTGGAAAGCAAGACCTGCTTTTGTTACTTGAATTATCTTTCACAAACAAAATGTGGCGGCAATTTTTCATTCACGCATGTGAATAGGATATGGTGCAATTTTTCGTTCACGCATGTTTTCAGTCTTTTTGCTTTTTTGCAGTTCCCATCCCTGTTTAAAAAAATCATGGAAAAATCTTAGGAAAAAAAAAAAGAAAAGTGACATGAAATTCAAATATTTTTCAGGGGGAAAAAATCACAATTTGTGAAAAAATCAAGGGGGGGGGGGGGGGCAAGTAATTTCAAAACCAGTTGCCTAAAAAATCGTTAATTTTGACAAAGGATTCCAAAAATAAGTGTTAAATTTCACTGTATTGTGAATTGTATTAACACTGTGGGTTTTAAAATTTGATCAGAGAATTTTTTCAGATTTGGTCATGAAAAGTCTGGGAATTTGCTGGTCATGTTTTGCTGGTAACCCTGTGTTGTGAAATAAGCTGAGCCAGGGTGTCTACAAAATCTAGAAATGTGGGAATCAGAAAATTGATTATCTGCAAAAGTATTTGTATTTTCAGCTTGCCAGTAAGACTGATTAGTCTCAATGGCGTTTGCTCCAGAAATGACATTCTGTTGATTCTCCTCCAAAAATGGAAATTTTTGTATCTTAAAGCATTTAAAATAAAACAAACTTCATGTACACTTTGTAAAGTATTTAAGTAAGAGTTGGGTAAACAGAATAATGTAAGTTTAAATTTGTATCTTAACTGTATAATGATTTATGCTTTAGATTTTATATTATTACATTTTTTAATCTAGGGTTCCCATCATAGAAAGTGAAGGAAAATCATGGAATTTCAAAATAGTCGGGGAGGGGGGGGGGGAGTCGTGGAAATTTTTTAAATACATAGAAAAAGTTTCTAGGATGATTAGTTTATTTACAACAATTACAAGAACAATAAAAAGTTTTCTGTTGCATTACGGACAAAAGGAAAAAATACTTTTGAATGAATTTAAGATGTTGCACCATATCAAAAATATTAAAATTTATATGCATGAACCAAATGTACTAAAATATTCATTCTGTAAAATATGAGGTAAAAAAACAATTATTCATTTACAAGACCACACAAAAGAATTCCATTGCATAATGGTAAAGGAGGACCTGTTTCCAGGGGCAGATTTATGAAGTGAGGGGCCCCTCTCACTGGAATTTTTTGGGGCCTTGAAAAATCGGGTACATTTATAATTTTAAAATCTATACTATTAACCGCAGTAAACGTCTGTCTGTCTGTCTGTACCGCTAAAAACTTTTCTCAACGGCCGAGTGGAGTGGCGCTCTGGGTGTCTATCGACTCGGGACGATTCGGCCTTTTGTGATCATGAATTTCGAAAAAATCGCCCGGTAATTACCCGAGATATTAATTAAAAACTACCCGGGAAACGTGACAAAAAATCCAAGTTCCCAGACGGTTCTCTGACGGAGCTCTCCGGTCGAAACTAGCTTTCCGCGGATGAAGAACCACGAAGGTGTCGAAAATACGAAAATTAAGGAGTTTTATATAACGTCGCATCCGCGCTGCAGATTCACGGATTTTAACACAAATTACATATTCTTGAAGGAAATTTAAAGACCTTTCTGACGGTCTATTCGGTTTCAAGAAATACGAACATTAACCTTTTGAAAAAAACGTTTTCCCGAAAACTTCCATTTTTCTCCGCAGAATTTTCGACCGAAAACTATCGAATTTTAAAACGATTCCATCCTTTTTAATTTTGGAGGCACGATAAAGAAAAAAAAATACCCCCTCAAAGACGCTTCTGTCTAATTTCCAACGGTGTGTTTATTTTTGAAATATTCTAATATTAACCCTTTGAAAAAAAATCGAGAAAAAGTCTCCGATCGTACAATTTTGTTTACTTTTTCGACACTTTTTCCGCTCATATTTATATGAATAAAATCCCTAATTTTCAATATTTCTTTTCCATCTTTATACACCTCTTAGTGAATACATCGTTTTGAGATGTGTCAAAATTTCAAAAAGATACAACGGTTAGAAGTATTTTTAAATCTGTAAAAACCGCGAAATTACGGCATAAAACGGGCGGGTTTTTTTTCCTGCCATATTTTTAGGTAAAAGTAGCCCTTAAATCCTGTATTCTTTAATGATCTTTATATGTGTGTTTGGGGTACTGGTTTTACACCTTGCATAAAATTTTTGAAAAAATCGGGAGGCCGTAACTGTATTTTAAATAATATAATAGGCGGATTTTTTAATTTAAATTATCTTTATATATAAAAATCTTCTGTGCGTGTGTATGTAATTGAACTCCTCCTAAACGACTGGGCCGATTTTGATGAAATTTTGTGTGTGCGTTCCGGTAGATTCGAGAATGGTTTAGATTCACATTTCGTCGAAATTGATTCAGTACTTTTTTAGTAATTAGGCAAAAACTAATAGTTAGTGATTTTTCGCTAATTAAAAGTGCTATATATATTAATGAAAGTCAGGATTTCGTATTAATCATAGCACAAAAAAATCTACCATACCAAAAATCTTGAAAATTGGGGTAAAAATACTTCTTATAACATCGAGTGCCGCTAAAAATGGATTTTCGCAAATTCCACCCCTACGATGAGTAGAAAAAAGAACAAACTTTTAAAAAATTCCTTAAAAATCGGCTTCTGTAGTTATTTTTCATCTGATAGCATATTTTAGTATATTTTTTCATGCTGAATCGAATGGTACCAAGCAAATTCTTTTAAGTTCAGTAGTTCGCGAGATACTTCACATTTTCCTGATTTGGCGGCGTCTTCGGTGCAAAAAACCTGAAATTTTCAATCCTTATCTATATATATAAAAGAAAGTTTGGATTTCGTATTAATCACAGCACAAAAAAATCTGCCGAACCTATAATCTTGAATATTGGGGTAAAAATACTTCTGATAACATCGAGTGCCGCTAAGAAGGGATTTTCGAAAATTCCACCCCTAAAGGGGTTAAAAAAAGGAACGAACTTTTAAAAAATTCCTTAAAAATCGGCTTTTGTAGTTATTTTTTAACTGATAACATATTTTAGTGTATTTTTTCATACTGAATCGAACGGTACTAAGCAAATTTGTTTAAGTCCAGTAGTTCGTGAGATAATTCACATTTTCCTAATTTGGCGATGTCTTCGGCGCAAAAACCTGAAATTTTCAATGCTCATCTTTATATATAAAAATCTTCTGTGCGTGTGTATGTAATTGAACTCCTACTAAACGACTGGGCCGATTTTGATGAAATTTTGTGTGTGCGTTCCGGTAGATTCGAGAATGGTTTAGATTCACATTTCGTCGAAATTGATTCAGTACTTTTTTAGTAATTAGGCAAAAACTAATAGTTAGTGATTTTTCGCTAATTAAAAGTGCTATATATATTAATGAAAGTCAGGATTTCGTATTAATCATAGCACAAAAAAATCTACCATACCAAAAATCTTGAAAATTGGGGTAAAAATACTTCTTATAACATCGAGTGCCGCTAAAAATGGATTTTCGAAAATTCCACCCCTACGATGAGTAGAAAAAAGAACGAACTTTTAAAAAATTCCTTAAAAATCGGCTTCTGTAGTTATTTTTCATCTGATAGCATATTTTAGTATATTTTTTCATGCTGAATCGAATGGTACCGAGCAAATTCTTTTAAGTTTCAGTAGTTCGTGAGGTAATTCACATTTTCCTAATTTGGCGATGGCTTCGGCGCAAAAACCTGAAATTTTCAATGCTCATCTTTATACATAAAAATCTTCTGTGCGTGTGTATGTAATTGAACTCCTCCTAAACGACTGGACCGATTTTGATGAAATTTTGTGTGTGCGTTCCGGTAGATTCCAGAATGGTTTAGATTCACATTTCGTCGAAATTGATTCAGTACATTTTTAGTAATTAGGCAAAAACTAATAGTTAGTTATTTTTCGCTAATTAAAAGTGCTATATATATTAATGAAAGTCAGGATTTCGTATTAATCATAGCACAAAAAAATCTACCATACCAATAATCTTGAAAATTGGGGTAAAAATACTTCTTATAACATCGAGTGCCGCTAAAAATGGATTTTCGAAAATTCCACCCCTACGATGAGTAGAAAAAAGAACGAACTTTTAAAAAATTCCTTAAAAATCGGCTTCTGTAGTTATTTTTCATCTGATAGCATATTTTAGTATATTTTTTCATGCTGAATCGAATGGTACCAAGCAAATTCTTTTAAGTCCAGTAGTTCGTGAGATAATTTACATTTTCCTAATTTGGCGATGTCTTCGGCGCAAAAACCTGAAATTTTCAATGCTCATCTTTATATATAAAAATCTTCTGTGGGTGTGTATGTAATTGAACTCCTCCTAAACGACTGGGCCGATTTTGATGAAATTTTGTGTGTGCGTTCCGGTAGATTCGAGAATGGTTTAGATTCACATTTCGTCGAAATTGATTCAGTACTTTTTTAGTAATTAGGCAAAACCTAATAGTTAGTGATTTTTCGCTAATTAAAAGTGCTATATATATTAATGAAAGTCAGGATTTCGTATTAATCATAGCACAAAAAAATCTACCATACCAAAAATCTTGAAAATTGGGGTAAAAATACTTCTTATAACATCGAGTGCCGCTAAAAATGGATTTTCGAAAATTCCACCCCTACGATGAGTAGAAAAAAGAACAAACTTTTAAAAAATTCCTTAAAAATCGGCTTCTGTAGTTATTTTTCATCTGATAGCATATTTTAGTATATTTTTTCATGCTGAATCGAATGGTACCGAGCAAATTCTTTTAAGTTTCAGTAGTTCGTGAGGTAATTCACATTTTCCTAATTTGGCGATGGCTTCGGCGCAAAAACCTGAAATTTTCAATGCTCATCTTTATACATAAAAATCTTCTGTGCGTGTGTATGTAATTGAACTCCTCCTAAACGACTGGACCGATTTTGATGAAATTTTGTGTGTGCGTTCCGGTAGATTCCAGAATGGTTTAGATTCACATTTCGTCGAAATTGATTCAGTACATTTTTAGTAATTAGGCAAAAACTAATAGTTAGTTATTTTTCGCTAATTAAAAGTGCTATATATATTAATGAAAGTCAGGATTTCGTATTAATCATAGCACAAAAAAATCTACCATACCAATAATCTTGAAAATTGGGGTAAAAATACTTCTTATAACATCGAGTGCCGCTAAAAATGGATTTTCGAAAATTCCACCCCTACGATGAGTAGAAAAAAGAACGAACTTTTAAAAAATTCCTTAAAAATCGGCTTCTGTAGTTATTTTTCATCTGATAGCATATTTTAGTATATTTTTTCATGCTGAATCGAATGGTACCAAGCAAATTCTTTTAAGTCCAGTAGTTCGTGAGATAATTTACATTTTCCTAATTTGGCGATGTCTTCGGCGCAAAAACCTGAAATTTTCAATGCTCATCTTTATATATAAAAATCTTCTGTGGGTGTGTATGTAATTGAACTCCTCCTAAACGACTGGGCCGATTTTGATGAAATTTTGTGTGTGCGTTCCGGTAGATTCGAGAATGGTTTAGATTCACATTTCGTCGAAATTGATTCAGTACTTTTTTAGTAATTAGGCAAAACCTAATAGTTAGTGATTTTTCGCTAATTAAAAGTGCTATATATATTAATGAAAGTCAGGATTTCGTATTAATCATAGCACAAAAAAATCTACCATACCAAAAATCTTGAAAATTGGGGTAAAAATACTTCTTATAACATCGAGTGCCGCTAAAAATGGATTTTCGAAAATTCCACCCCTACGATGAGTAGAAAAAAGAACAAACTTTTAAAAAATTCCTTAAAAATCGGCTTCTGTAGTTATTTTTCATCTGATAGCATATTTTAGTGTATTTTTTCATGCTGAATCGAATGGTACCAAGCAAATTCTTTTAAGTTCAGTAGTTCGCGAGATACTTCACATTTTCCTGATTTGGCGGCGTCTTCGGTGCAAAAAACCTGAAATTTTCAATCCTTATCTATATATATAAAAAGAAAGTTTGGATTTCGTATTAATCACAGCACAAAAAAATCTACCGAACCTATAATCTTGAAAATTGGGGTAAAAATACTTCTTATAACATCGAGTGCCGCTAAAAATGGGTTTTCGAAAATTGCACCCCTACGATGAGTATATAAAAGAACGAACTTTTAAAAAATTCCTTAAAAATCGGCTTTTGTAGTTATTTTTCATCTGATAGCATATTTTAGTGTATTTGTTCATGCTGAATCGAACGGTACTAAGCAAATTTGTTTAAGTCCAGTAGTTCGTGAGATAATTCACATTTTCCTAATTTGGCGATGTCTTCGGCGCAAAAACCTGAAATTTTCAATGCTCATCTTTATATATAAAAATCTTCTGTGCGTGTGTATGTAATTGAACTCCTCCTAAACGACTGGACCGATTTTGATGAAATTTTGTGTGTGCGTTCTGGTAGATTCGAGAATGGTTTAGATTCACATTTCGTCGAAATTGATTCAGTACTTTTTTAGTAATTAGGCAAAACCTAATAGTTAGTGATTTTTTTGTTAATTAAAAGTGTTGAATAATTTCGATAAATAGCGTACGGACGGAATGTCCGAGCGGTCAAAGGCGCCAGATTTAAGCTCAACTTCTCGAAGAAAGAGATCGCGTGTTCGAACCCCGCTCCTGTCACAAGTGTGTGCTTTACAGTAATATAGCCTGTATTATAATTTTGATTAACTGACTTCAGAAAATCGTTAACTTTTAACAAAAAAGAGAAAAATAAACTTTTTTATCAAAAATTGAACCGACTTCAAAAAATACTGAAGAGTGAAAAATAATTTCCTTACATAATTGTAATAAGAAATTAAATTAAGAGCGTAGTGTTTATCGTGCGTATCACTATATTTAAGTACATTTTTTTGATTTTCTGGTGTCGGTGCCAGGAAGGACAACGTCTGTCGGTGACAGGACAACGTCTGTCGGGTCCGCTAGTTAAATGTGAAAAAAGAAAAACTAAAAATTAAAATTTTTGTACAAAATATGCATTTTTTTACACGAAAATTATACTCGAGGTTTTTTCCAAAGTGTGTAATAGTAATACATTGCGACCTCACTAATCCGACACTCGGTAATCCGTATATTTTTAAAATATCGTTAGAGAACATATTGCAAATAAATACATTTTAAAAATTGCCATTTCTTTAAAATCTTCATAAAAGCAGTTAGAGAATACCGTGGTACAAGTTGCATCACTATTTTGAAACGATACAACAGTTAGAAGTATTTTTAAATAAATAAAAACCGCAAAATTACCACAGGATGATTGATGGTTTGTGGTCAGCGGTTAGAAAACTCAAGTGTGCACCGGGCCTTAGAGAGATTGTTTTTTTCAGAAAGGGGCTGCTAGCGGGCGAAGCTCGCTAGTAATAGATATTAAAAACTTAATTACAAACTAATTAAAATATATTCACATCATTAAGGATTATATGCACTTAATTCATTTTATGTTCAAATTAAATCAAAATTTTCCACGAAGTTTGATACTGTGGCGGATAAATGTGCTAAAATTATGTATCTTATTTTCCTTTCCATTTTTAACTCTTCAACAAAGTTGAAAAGTGATTATGCATTCTGTTTGTCCGTTTTGGCTGTCTGCCCACGTTCTAATTCTTGTAAATATAGTCTGATTTTCATGCAAATGATAAAGCTTATTTAGGGTCACCAAAGCATGTTTGGTATTGTATATGAAGTATGTAAGATTAATGGTTCATTTACAGGGACACTCAAAATAATTCAATTACATTATGGCATATAGGAAAAAATCATTAATAGAATCCGAGATTTTTTTTTTCTTTTTACATTCATGCTGGTGGGCAGGCGGACCAAGAAGTTGTTAAGAATAAAAAAAAAAATAGTGAATCTGACAGTTTTTAAGGAAGCTGTATTAGGGGGCCCAAAAGAAGACGCAGCTGATAGTTTGGAGAAGAACTCAAAAATGGAAACATGTTAAAAGGTCCTAACATTTAGCGCTTTAGATTTTCAATTGGACGAAATTAAGCTTAGGGTATGAATTAATCATTAGAATAAAACTTTAAAGAAATGCGTAAAATTCTTTAAAAAGGCGTCCTATAATACACCAATAAAAGTATGAGGGATAGCTGAAGGTTCTAAAAAGCTGTTAGAAAAGAAGCTAATGTAAAAGACCTCAGAAAAAAAAAGCTGTGGGATGAGCTGCTTCCCAAATAAATTTGCCGAATTGCCTTTAATATTAATCCAATATGCATTTTATGAATGAAATCCTCCTCTGACTAGAGTCAAGGACTTACCTTCAACAGCAGCATTATTTTTAATTTATGGTTGCAGTGAGTAAACGTAAGTTGATGCTGAAAAATAAGATTAATATTAAAAAATAGTGGTATTAAGGTGATAAGGCAATTTTTAGTGGTTTATAAAGTTGTTGGAGAAGCCTAGAACTATGTTATGCTACAGTGATCCCTGATTAGAACAACCTAATTTTAATTCCAAATTTACAAACGACACCAAGAATATTTTTAAAAAGTTTTGCTTTTACACAGAAAGTTTAAAGTATTAAGTTCTCAGTTTCTAAAAAAAAGTTGTTTCTAAATTTCGGTATCAGCCAATCATTTTGAACTGTGCCAGAAAGGGTTAATGAAAATTGCAAGAATCATTTTTAAAGGAGCTGAAATGAGGCAATTAATATTCAAAATTGATGGTAGCCGAAGTCTGAGAAATTTTTTGGCATTCATGTTAGTCCGGGAGCCGACCGTCGATTTACCTATGTATCGAGTAAAAGGACCGGACATACATCAAAATGTAGGTCTCAATGTGCACATTAAGAATATCACTGTCTTCCAGGTCCTATCCTGCCGGAACGCAAGGCAGCTGCACTTTTATGACGTCAATTTTGAGTGTTTACCTATGTATCGAGTAAAAGGACCAGACATACATAAAAATGTAGGTTTCAATGTGCACATTAAGAATATCACTGACTGCCACAAACATCAAAATATAGGTCTCAATGTGCACATTAAGAATATCACTGGCTGCCAGGTCCTATCCTGCTGGAACCCGGTGGCAGCCACACTTTTATGACGTCAATTTTGAGTGTCTGCCTATGTATCGAGTACAAGGACCCGACATACATCAAAATGTAGGTCTCAATGTGCACATTAAGAATATCACTGGCAGCCAGGTCCTATCCTGCCGGAACCCGGTGGCAGCCGCGCATTTATGACGTCAATTTTGTGTGCTTACCTATGTATCGAATACAAGGACCAGACATACATAAAAACGTAGGTCTCAATGTGCACATTAAGAATATACTGGCTGCCACATACATCAAAATGTAGGTTTCAATGTGCACATTAAGAATATCACTCGCTGCCTGGTAATATCCTGCCGGAACCCGGTGGCAGCCGCACTTTTATGGCGTCAAGTTTGAGTGTTTACCTATGTATCGAATAAAAGGACGAGACATACATCAAAATGTAGGTTTCAATGTGCACATTAAGAATATCATTGGCTGCCACAAACATCAAAATGTAGGTCTGAATGTGCGCATTAAGAATATCACTGGCTGTCAGGTCCTATCCTGCTGGAACCCGGTGGCAGCCACACTTTTATGACGTCAATTTTGAATGTCTACCTATGTGTCGAATTTAAGGACCATATATAAATAAATATGAAGGTTTAAAAGTGCACATTAATAATATCATGCTCTGCCATGTCTAATTCTGCCGGACTCATTTTTTTCGTCAATTTTGAGTGTTTACCTATCTATCGCACCTGGCAGACAGCGATATGCGCATTGAAACCTACATTTTGATGTATGTGGCAGCCAGGGATATTCTTAATGTGCACATTGAATCCTACATTTCAATGAATGTCCGGTCCTTGTACTCGATACATAGGTAAACACTCAAAATTGACGTAAAAAATGTGCGGCTGCCACCGGGTTCCGGCAGGATAGGACCTGGCTGCCAGAGATATTCTTAATGTGCACATTGAGACCTACATTTTGATGTATGTCCGGTCCTTGTACTCGATACATAGGTAAACACTCAAAGTTGACGTCATAAATGCGCGGCTGAAACCGGGTTCCGGCAGGATAGGACCTGGCTGCCAGTGATATTCTTAATGTGCACATTGAATCCTACATTTCAATGAATGTCCGGTCCTTGTACTCGATACATAGGCAAACACTCAAACTTGACGTCATAAAAGTGCGGCTGCCACCGGGTTCCGGCAGGATAGGACCTGGCAGCGAGTGATATTCTTAATGTGCACATTGAAACCTACATTTTGATGTATGTGGCAGCCAGTTATATTCTTAATGTGCACATTGAAACCTACATTTTGATGTATGTCTGGTTCTTGTACTCGATACATAGGTAAACACTCAAAATTGACGTCATAAAAGTGCGGCTGCCTTGCGTTCCGGCAGGATAGGACCTGGCAGACAGTGATATTCTTAATGTGCACATTGAGACCTACATTTTGATGTATGTCCGGTCCTTTTATTTTACTCGATACATAGGTAAATCGACGGTCGGCTCCCGCACTATGTAGTAGCTGAAGAGTAAGAAATTCTTATGGAAAAAAGCTAGTGAATCAGATTATTTTTAATGAGGTTATAACAATGGACCCAAAGAGGGAAACATGAGCAGGGCCCTAATCAGGAAGGTATGTGGGTATACACCGTATACCCTCTGGCTTTTTTAAGAGGTTCCGTGTACCCCCTGTTTCTTAAATAAAGCATTAGCGTATACCCTATCTATGAACATTCATGATGTAGCAAATAACCTCTGCCTATACCATATGCTCTCTGCTTTTTTACAACACTGACCATTTAATATGAAAACATATTAAATGGTCTTAGAACTTCAGATCTTCATTTAATCAAAATTAAGCATAGCTATGAAATAATCATTAGAATAAAACTTTGAAGAAATGTGCAAAAATTGGGAGGAATTACTTAAAACAGGATAGGTTCCTAGAAAAAAAATATGAGGATGTTGGTCCAGAGAGAAGATTCCAAGACTCAACTTTAAAATTTTGCATTGAAAGTGTAAGAAAGTTGGGAAGTGAAAAAGGCATGGCGCAAAAAAGTAAAGGGTTCCAGAATCAGGTCCTACGTCATCTTAAGGTGCTCAGGATTTTAATTGTAATGTAGAAACGGGAGAATAACTAAATGGAAAAGGATTCCAGAAATGAAGATCGTATTAAGAGGGAGCAATTTATTTACAATTTACTGTGGAAAAAAAATTCAAGGGCCGGTACCGGACCACAAAGGGCCTGAGTTTTTAACTACTAGCATGTAGTTGGGTATAAAGATATTTTTTAGTAGTTTTTAAAACAACCGGGGGGCGCAAAAACTAAGTTAAAAAAATTGCATGTAATTCGGATCATTTTTTTAAAAACAGCACTTGGGACCCCAAGAAGGCAAATTATATTCGAAACTGGTGGTAGCTAAACGTAGTGATGGGCGATTCTCGAAAATTTCCTACTCGATAAAAATCGTAATCGTAAAAAAGCGCATTCGATAAAGTCATCGATTAATTTCGAGAATCTACAATCGATATTAGAATCGATTATTAAAATCTTTGTTATTACATGTTTAAAAAGCATAATTTAATAAATACATGGAAACTGAAAACAAATGAATTTAAAAAACAACAACAAACCAAAAAGATGTTATAATGCAGCCGCAATAGTAGAAAAGTCATGTAACGGCGTTCCTTGGTTTCAATAAGTTGTAAAGTCGCGAGTAGCAAAATGGCCAAAGAAAAAATAATCAAAAGCACTCCTAGTGAAAGAACATGAACTAAAAGGATATTAAAAGTGATCCAAATCTTTTATTGATTTTTGTACATATACTGAGTTGCGATCTACAATTCTCCCATTATTAGAAGACTCTCTATTGAAATTCATTAAACGGACTGTCACAATAGTTTGTAACATTTTTTTATTTATTTGCGTTCCAAGTGCTTTGCACGTGTCTAATTTATGCGCATTTCATTTAATATCGATAATTTCCCCTTAAAATTTAACTGTAATTATTGTTCTATTAGCTTGCTTTTAAAATCTTTAATTTGATACCTCAATCATCGCTGTACGATGTTTCTTTCCTATTTTAACGTTCTTGCAGCATATCTTTATTTTTATTCTTTCCCCTTTACATTCATTCGCGTTTTTAAGAGGGCGCCGTTCGCCATCTTGTTAAGAGTCTTTTTCTCTCTTTCCTCCTTCCGTAAGAAGCGTGCGTTTCATGCATGTTTGCCAGAGGCGTATGCTCATCGCCCATTGGCGTTCGCGCGCAGCCTGCTTCCTATTCATCGCCCTCTGGAGTTCGCCAAGTGCCGGTGTTCGAGCGCGTTTTTTGAAACTGGAATCGTCAGTTACGCTGAATTCGTCCCATGTAGAGGTGATCGCTTCTCGCCATTTTTTTTTGTTCTCGCCGCCGGGAACCAAAACCCCTGGAGGAGAATGTACGGCCCAGGAATATATCTCCCAATTTTTTTTTTGAACTTCGTAAAATAAAGAACCTTATTTTAAAATTAAATCTATAGAATCTGCTTTTATTTGTCGTAGCCTTAACGATGTCTGTTTATAGTTCCATCATTTTTTGTATCCTGGATTCCGGTAAGAGAATTTCCTTTTTTATCACTCAAGATATGATATTACTGACTCTTTTTTGGAAAAAAATAGTGAGAAGATGAGCCTGGTGTTTTATTTCAATATGATAATTTGAGAAACTGTTTGTTTTTTTATCGTAGTGATTATACAGTATAAATATTTGTTTAAGCCTGTCTTTGCACCTCGCGGCCGTAACACAACGCAAACTCAAAATAATAATCTTCACAATATCCTGTTGTGACAAATGGTGCCTGTCACCAGCTCACACCTTTTCCAGAAATAATAATAAAAGATCGGAATTTTTTTTTCTCATAATTTATGATGTTTGTATTAAATCAAGTTACAATAGCCTTATCAAGAGAACATATAATTTATTTCTAAGAAGATCGATCTTTAGTTATTTTACAAGTATGAAAATAAGAGATATAAGCTCATTTACATGCTTTATTTTATTTTCTCAGGAAACCTAAAGTTTTTTTTAATGTTATTGCCAGTTATTGTATGTTACAAGTTGATATGAAATGAGCTTCTGGAGCACACCTAACATCGGCGGCGGACCGGCGTGACTCGCCAATCAAGAGTTTCATTTTTTTTGTTTTTGCATTTTCTGCATTTTTTTTTTAACTGTGTCATCATGTCAGAGATAAACGAAAATTCATGTCAACAGACACAGTTATTGCACCATTTTGGCAGTTTGATAGACGATTTCAACAAATCCCTTACTGAGGACATAAATTATATTGTTAAAGAATATTGCAAGAATGACAAACCTGATTTTAATAACATGATAAATGACATAGCTAGAACTGTTAAGTTTAAAGTCAATACCATCAGCAATTTTTATCCCCATATCATAAATGGTTGTGCTGATATTATTAAAGAAAAAAATAACCTCCAGGAAGTCAATAATAGATTACTTACAAGACTTAAAGATAGAAAAATTACCACCAAATCAACAATTTGTGTTTCAACACAAACAGAAGAGCTGCATCCAGAACTGGTCAATTCCCCACTTACCCATAATTCAAGTCTTCTCAATAATAAATTCAATGAAAATTCCAATAGTTTAAACAGCTCAGTTAATGCCAATTCTACCTTACTAGATGCCTCCATTTCAGCTACAAATCAAAAATTATGCAAAATTATCATATACAATATAAACGAAAATATTGACATTCCCGACATCACATTAGCCATTTCTGGTAAAGTTCAAGACGAAATTCCGGAATTAAATTTTATTAGACGAGTTGAACGAAAATCGTCAAAAAAGTATAACTACATCATTGAAGTACCTCATCATGTAGCGTGTCAACTAATCAATGCCAGAAACTTTATTATTAACGACTGTGTGTGCCACGTCAAGAAGTTTATTAAAATCATTCGCTGCTTCAAATGTCACCAATATGGCCCCCTAGCCAAGTTTTGCACTAAAATAAAAATTTGTGGCTGGTGTGGAGAATCCCATGAAAGTGAAAAGTGCAGTAAACCACCACAATGTACCAATTGTGTCCACAATAATAACACATATAACCACAGCTTTAATACAAACCATCCAGCTTTTTCTAAATCGTGCTCATCCTTCAAATTCTATATTTTAAGGGCACGCCTCCGAGCTCAATCTAGATTTTCAGAACTATCGTTTACTCTAAGTCAAGATAGCAGCTTCTTCACATAATTTGTAACAAAGATATTCAATAGCCTGCGAAGTAAAGTAAATGACTGGAGGGACCTTAAGGCCCAATGGAGTGGTCTTACCAAGTTTTACTCTTGTTTTTTTTTTTCCCTTTTTTTTTTCTCTGTCACATCCTTTCCGTCATCGTCTCACTGTTATTAAAGTTTTACCCGCAACAGCTTCACTTTTGTTTTTTTTTTCAACAATTCTCAGTGCCTCTGCCCATATTCATTTTTTTTTTTTTTTTTTTTTTTGCAGATGAACTCTGAGAACTTTTTCTTTGATCCTTGTGTCTGTGGAAGCAGAGAATTGTCACATTATACATCTGTAAACTAGTGGTTTGCACTTAAATTTTACAATATAAATTTTTGTAGTTTCACATTTGCATAACATGATATATGTAATTACTATTTGTGTCAAAGAATTTGTCACAATATCAATTTTACTTACAAGCTTATGTACAATAAGTATATTTTTTTTTAACCTTTTGATTGGCTAATGTTATTTTTATTTTATTTTCTATGTTTGGATAATTTTCTGTTAAGTGCTGCATTTATGTATATAGTGTTTTCTTCTTCTCACCCTTTAAAAATACTCATGAGTTGCAACCCCCCCCCTTTTTTTTTGTATTTTATTTTTCTTTAGTGTTCCCTCACTGCTTTGGTGAGCTCTATCCTTTTATATGTGCACTTATAATTTTCATGTATATATTCACAGCGAGCGCTTAACTTTGATGCATCACTTACAATTTACGTAAAATAGAAGTACTGGTTTTTTGTATTTGTTTACCTGTATTAAACTTATTTACACATGTGTTTATTTTTGATTTGGGTACCCAATGTTGACTTGATTTTTTTTAACAAAATGTGTACACTTATTTTTCTATGTGTTAAAATACTCGAATATGATTAAAATATTGATATGTTATCTTTTTAATATGTGTTATAATGATCTCAACTTAAGATCAAACCATGGTAAAAATCAGGTTCTTAAATACCTCTGCAATATATTTATTTTTTTTTACTTACAGCATTATTTTGGTTATCGTCACTGTCAATTTTACTCCTTATTGCTTACATTTAGTTTTAGTGCTTTGTTTACATTGAAACCTTCGTTAAGACTTCAGTTTTGTGTTCACAACTATAGATATTCTACTATTTTTTCTCTTTGTCAGTTCAATGTTTTCTTATCGTAAGTTTTTGAACATTGTTTTTTGTTTATAATAATAGTTCAATTTGGAGACCTAATTCCTTCTCTCCAGTCAATATTATTCATGTGTTATTGAATTTTTTCTCCCTTAACAATAGTTCATTTATACATCTTTAACCTACTTTAACTTCTTTTGAGGTTTAATAGTTCATTTATTTGGTGTTTGCACATAATAGGTTTTTTTTTTTTTTGCTTATAATACGTTGGGATCACTCAGGTGATTTTATGCAATATTCAATGGGTTGTGCCTTGTGTCATATTTATACTTTTGTATAATTAAATTTCACTGCAATCTTGTATGACATAAAAATTTAACAACCATTGTTTTGGTTTTCCCATTTCATTCCTATTTCATGTTAATTTTTTTTGGTGAATCACTTTCACCTTATCACAACTAGTGGATGTCAGTTTGATTTAAGTCTTGGAGTAGTTTGATACATGTTGTATGACATTTTTCTATGTTTCACATTTAAGTACTAATTGAATTAATAAGTGGTAATGATTGTTATTTTTTTTCTAGATAAAATTGTATGTGTGTATAAATAACAAATTTAACAATTTATTTACCATGCACTTTAAAGTTTTAAATCTTGTGAGATTATCAGTTGATCATTTTTATATAATATGTATAGTATACAATGAAAATTACTAAAGTAGATATGGTGTTATGCAAGGATATCACTATGTAATGTATTATAGGAGTTGTTCAAAATACTGTTGCTACCAATTATGCTGTTTGTTAAAAATGTAAAATACTTCTCCATAGTTTTAAGAAATTTTTATGTTGCACTTGTACGACTTGATGTAAGTCGTTATGTAATCCCCTTGTAGTCCATGTTGGCAGTACATTCTTCCTCTTTTTTTAGTTAAGTCTAGTGTAGTACTTTACGTGCAGGTGCAGTTTTTCCTCCCTCGTCGGGGCATAGGTTTTCATTTTTGCTTTTCGCAATTTCGGTTTAACGTAAAGTTTTTTTTTTTTTTTTTTTTTTTTTTTTTTTTTTTCATCCCTTTTTCGGGGAGTAATGTCACAATAGTTTGTAACATTTTTTATTTATTTGCGTTCCAAGTGCTTTGCACGTGTCTAATTTATGCGCATTTCTTTTAATATCGATAATTTCCCCTTAAAATTTAACTGTAATTATTGTTCTATGAGCTTGCTTTTAAAATCTTCTTTAATTTGATACCTCAATCATCGCTGTACGATGTTTCTTTCCTATTTTAACGTTCTTGCAGCATATCTTTATTTTTATTCTTTCCCCTTTACATTCATTCGCGTTTTTAAGAGGGCGCCGTTCGCCATCTTGTTAAGTCTTTTTCTCTCTTTCCTCCTTCCGTAAGAAGCGTGCGTTTGATGCATGTTTGCCAGAGGCGTATGCTCATCGCCCATTGGCGTTCGCGCGCAGCCTGCTTCCTATTCATCGCCCTCCGGAGTTCGCCAAGTGCCGGTGTTCGAGCGCGTTTTTTGAAACTGGAATCGTCAGTTACGCTGAATTCGTCCCATGTAGAGGTGATCGCTTCTCGCCATTTTTTTTTTTGTTCTCGCCGCCGGGAACCAAAACCCCTGGAGGAGAATGTACGGCCCAGGAATATATCTCCCAATTTTTTTTTTTTGAACTTCGTAAAATAAAGAACCTTATTTTAAAATTAAATCTATAGAATCTGCTTTTATTTGTCGTAGCCTTAACGATGTCTGTTTATAGTTCCATCATTTTCTGTATCCTGGATTCCGGTAAGAGAATTTCCTTTTTTATCACTCAAGATATGATATTACTGACTCTTTTTTGGAAAAAAATAGTGAGAAGATGAGCCTGGTGTTTTATTTCAATATGATAATTTGAGAAACTGTTTGTTTTTTTATCGTAGTGATTATACAGTATAAATATTTGTTTAAGCCTGTCTTTGCACCTCGCGGCCGTAACACAACGCAAACTCAAAATAATAATCTTCACAATATCCTGTTGTGACACGGACCACTCGGGGGTGGGGGTGGGGGGGGGGCAAAGTAGTGCAGGAGCAATGAAAATGCATAATATAAGTAAATGGTCATTAGGCTTTCCAACAATACTTGGCATGATGGGTGTCGGTTAAATTTATTAAAGAGTTTCCCGCGGGGGGCAAAGTGGGGCGGGATGAGCGCGGGAGGTATATAAAATAAAATCGTATTTACAGAGCTTTCTAATGATATATAACGAAAGAGGAGTCAACAAAAGATATAAAAACACTACCCTTAGAATTCCAACTATTGCAACACCCGGAATACAGCCTGTCCTCACAGTTTGTGAATTTTTCATACATTATAAATTATATATTTGAAGTCTCTATAAAAAAAATCAGATCTGAATTCACAAAAACGAAATGATTTCAAAAAAGTTTGAAAAGCGCTTCTGTAAGGAGGCCAAATTGAGGAAAAGAGAAGAAAGATTCATAATATGAAAGAGTGGTTTGAAAATTTTCTTTGATTTATCATATGACCGGTCCATAAAAAGCTTCATATTTACTTCTCACTATTCCACTATTTTTTTCTACCCTGAATACATCCGGAAATCACGCAGCCTCGCTTTTAAATGTTTATATTTAATAAAATATTTTTACCAAAGGGCTCCATCAAAAAATCACATTTAAAATGAAATTTATTTTCAAAATAGCTACGATTTAAAAAATTCACCCTCATCGCTCCCCTCCCCCCTGCGGAAATTCAACCCCAGGAGGAGAAACGTTCATAATGTGAAAGAGTGATTCGAAAAACATTCCAAAAATCAATCACATGAAGGGTCCAAAAAAAGTTTGGAATTTACTCCTCACCCGCAGGTTTAATTTTTCTTAACAGAATACACCCGGAAATCAGGCATCCCCTACTTTAAAATGTTTATAATTAGTAATTTTTATTCGAAAGTTCCATCAAGAAACCACTTCTAAAATGATAGTTATTCTCGAAATAGCTACGATTAAAAAAATTCACTCCCCGTCGTCGCCCCCCCCCCCCGTCCTGAAATTAAACTGCAGGAAGAGAAAGGTCCATAATATGAAAGAGTATTCCGAAACCTTTCCTATGACATATCACATAACGGATCCAAAAAAAGTTTGAAATTTACTCCTCACCCGTGGCCGTAATGTTACTTTTTCTTCCCAGAATGCACCAGGAAATCACGCAGTCCCCATTTTAAACTTTTGTATTTATGAAATAATATTTACCGGAGCGCTCCTCTGAAAACCACATCTAAAATGATATTCATTGTCAAAATAGCTAAAATTAAAAAAAAAAAAAAAAAAAAATCACTTTTTTATCGCTTTTTCTCCCCTTCCTGAAATTCAACTCCAGGAGGAGAAATATTCGTAAAATGAAATAGAGGTTCGAAAAAATTCCGATGATATATATATAACATGACGGGTCCAAAAAAGAGGTTGAAATTTACATGTCACCTGTGGGTTCACTCATTTTTCCCAGAACACACCTAAAAATGACGTCCCCCCCCCACTTTAAAATCTTTATATTTAATAAGTTAGATTTACCGAAGAGTTCCATAAAAGAAACCTCCACATCTAAAATGATATTTATTGCCGAAATAGACACGGTTTAAAAAATTCACCCTCTTATCGGTTTCTTCCCCCCCCCCCCCCTTCCTCCTGAAATTCAACTCCAGGCGGAGAAGGATTCGTAAAATGAGGTGCCAAAACATTCCGATAATGTACATATAACATAACGGGTTAAAAAAAAAAAAAAAAAAAAAAAAAAAAAAGGTTTGAAATTTACATGTCACTTGTGGGTTCACTTATTTTTCCTAGACTACACCTAAAAATGATGCAGCCCGCACTTTAAAATCTTTATATTTAATAAATAATATTTACCGGAGAGTTCCATAAAAAAATCCACACCAAAAATAACATTTATTGTCGAAATAGATAAGATTAAAAAAATTCGCCCCCTCATCGCTCCCCTCCCCTACCCCTCCCCTCCTTCCGCCCCTTAAAATTCAACTCCAAAAGTAGAAAGATTCATAATATGAAAGAATGATTAAAAGAGCTTTCGAATATGCCTCTCATTTCAACAAATTTCATCGTGATAAAGTCAGGCATAACGAGAAAATCATTTCATCGCGATGAAAATTAACCTCGATTGAAATAGGTTTATCGAAGGACTTTCAACTTCCAGATGAAATTTAACCTTGATAAAAGCGGCACTCCGAGAATCTTGTGGTTTGCTGATGAATGCCTTTTTCGATAAGGATGATTTTCGTTCTCGCTGAGAATAGAGATGACAAGCTTTATCGAGGCGTTTTGTCGATGAAGCTTTGTGAAATGAAAGTTTTATCGAAAAACGAAGTACAGAAAGAAGCATATGACAAGAGAATATGACAATAACTTGTGAAATGAAGACCTAATTTTCAAAGTTTCTGATATTTTAGTCTTACCATGCTGTCACGTACGTGGTACCCCCCCCCCCCCCCCAATAAATATTGTTTATTTAAAAAAAAAAAAACGAACATATGTTTAAAACAGTAGCGATTTCTACAATGCTTATCAATTTAAGTGTGTTTTTTTTTTTCATCGAATCATTCGGTAATTATTTATCAATCGTAAAAAAATTTAAATGTCTGCTGCAGGAAATTGGGGGCGAAAGGGTTGGACTGACGGGGGTCAGGGGAAAGGGACAATTTTCACTTTTTAAGCCCGTCATCAGGCCCTTATTACCGCAAGGGCAAATCGGGACTTTGCCCATGGGCCCCAGACTTTAAGGGGCCCCCAAATCCATAGATTAAATTGTAAAACATTTAGTTTCTTTTTCCATTTCCAATTCTTCCATAAATTGAAGTTATTAAATTCATCTTAGAGTAATATAATAAACTGTTAAAATTATATAAAACAGTTTTATCCTATATAAAGGAAAAAAAATGTAATTTTATTAATTAAGGTATTTAATTAAAATTGACGGAGCTAATAATTTTCTTCTATTTATATCCAAGGGGCAAAAATATGTTTATGCATTACGCATACACTTATGATGGACTTTTAGTTCTATTTGAATAATGATGCAATGATTCGAAAGGGGCCCCCTAATTTAACTTTGCCCAGGGCCCCAATTAGTCATAATCGGGCCCTGCCCGTCATATTGTATATCATCTTGAAGATCTCGAATTACTCTTTCATATTATGATGCTTTCCTACCCCCCCCTTCCGAATTTGGTTCCCACGGCGGGAGAGGGGGGGGGGGGGTTGGCATTTTTCGAAGCTTTTTGTGTTTTTATCATTTTAGATCGAATTTTTTAATTGAAAACGTCCTTAGGCGTATTGGAAATTTTTTTGAGATGGAAAAACCATTGAACTAGCCACATTGTTACTGTAACCTAGGCACATTGTTTTAAAGTTCCCTCTTTGAGGACCTCTTCCAAAGGTGAGGGGCTTGACCCGCCCCCCCTCCCCCAACATACACTTTAAAATATTGCTCATTTTTTTCTCTACCAATTTTAACTTAAAAGTTTAAGCTATATGGCACAAGCGGGGGTATTGACCGCCCCCCCCCCCCTGTTGGTTATTCACCAACATAATTTTGGTCATTTCTTCACTTCATTTCAACTTTTAAAAGGCTATAACTTTGTTTGTATGGGAGCTACAGCAGCGAGAAAAACTATAGCATAGCTAACTTTTCGTCGCCGCTCTTTTTGCAGTTTTACGGTTTTCCCCATAACACCGGGGTTTTTTTTTGGGGGGGGAGGGGGCCAGGGGGGGGGCATTTTTCATTTTTTGATGTAATATGTTCATTGAAAGCTTATGCTTCATACATTACCAATTTAGCATAAAAAAGTTTCTCCCGTCATTCTGGGTCACGTTACGGACCCATAAGAGCCCACAATAGTCACAGGAAAAGTACACAAAAAGACCCGGATGACCATGTAAAGTCTATGGGAGCGTTCTTTTCTATTATCTCGTTCAAATTTTAATATTTTGACATGATTTTTTTTGCATAAAATAGTTCAGGACGATCCACAACCGGGCTAGTTTTTACTTTTTCGATTTTGGTTTTAGATTTTTTTTTAAAAATTACTTTAATTTTCAAAACCGGTTTAAACCGGTTTTGAAACTGAAACTATCATAATATAAAAAATATATAACCAAAATCGAAAAAGTGAAAACTAGCCCGGTTGTGGATCGTCCTGAACTATTTTATGCAAAAAAAATCATGTCAAAATATTAAAATTTGAACGAGATATTAGAAAAGAACGCTCCCATAGACTTTACATGGTCATCCGGGTCTTTTTCTGTAATTTTCCTGTGACTATTGTGGGCTCTTAAGGGGTTGAAATTTAAATTTCTCAAAATTCTTCGAAGTTTTCTCTAAATCGGCATCTGGAAAACATCGTGCCAATGTGGTGCGTGTATGACATCTGCATCATATAAATATTGTTCACCACTGCTGGGACTCTGGCCTCCTCTCGCGTGTAGGCGTTATTTTACCGCGGTTACTTGGTCCTTGTATTTCCTGCACAATAAAATATTTCCTGACGATTAAAAAAATACACACGTAATTGTTCAAGTTTTGTCTTCTGTCGGCAGTTCCAAAATGTTTTTTTTCTTTTTTTTTCGGATTTTGCAATAAATAATATTTATAATATACATGGAATTTAGAAAATAAGGAAGTTGTTGTTTGGCATGTGACCACTTACTGATCTTATGCACCCGATGTTATATATTTCCCCTCCCCCACTACGTTACCTTGGGGGGGGGGGGGCAGTTTTCAAAATTTAACGTTCGATTCGAGCTTACGTTCGGTTGTTCGTTCAATTCGAATTTTTTTTTTCTTTCTTTTTCTTTGTTTACAAGATTTTGCTGTGCGTGCACACCGCGTTTGGTATATGATGCCATATACAATGAGGACCCAGTTCGAGATTTCATATTAAAAGATTGCGTATAAATTGGATACACCAATGAAAGGAGGGGCTCACTAGCGAGTGAATCCGTCGTGTCTTTATTAACACCGACTCATTCACTTGCAGTAGACTCTTGATAAAATTGAATCCTGTATGGTATAAAAGCAATTGCAAACTGGAGTCATCGAGAAAAATTTTTACACAATCGAAAGTTATCAAGATGTTCATACAATCGAGAAAAACTTCTCGTTATCGTCCATCACTAAGCTAAAGTCTAGAAAATATTTTCGTCGTTAATGTAGCAGCTGGAAAATATATGAAGTTGATAGTGATGGAACTATTGAATCGGACCTTTTTAAGGGAGCTATAACTATAAGAGAGAGCCCAAAAGTGGCAACTGATAGTTAAGAGCAGGTCCTAGCATGAAAACTTGTTAAATGGTCTTAAATCTTCACACTTTAGATCTTCAATTAGTCAAAATTAAGCACAGGTAAAAATTAATAATTAGAAATTTTTTTAGAAGAAATGGGGCCAAAAAAAATGGGGGGGGGGGCGTTTAAAATAGGCCCCTAGGGTAATAATAAAAGTATGAGAGTGTTGGTCCAGAGAGAGGAGTCGAAGACTCAATTTTTAAAATTTTGCATTGAGAATGCGAGAAAAATAGAAGGTGAAAAATGCATGCCGCACAAAAAGTTCACTGGGCCCTGAGTCATGCCCAGGATTTTAACTGGAATCTAGAAACGGGAGCATAACTAAATGGTGAAGGGCTCCAAAATTGAAGTTCGGATTAAGAGAAAGTAATTTTTAACAATTTATGGTGCAACAACTTCAAGGGTTCCGGCACCGGACCCTAAGTTAACACACACTTAATTGGCACGTCATTTGATATAAAGGTGTGTTTAGTAGTCTTAATATTAATTGGAGCATGGTAGAACTATGCTAAAAAAATTGCATGCAATTTGGATCATTTTTTAAAAAGCTGCATTAAGAGCCCCCTATAAGGCTGATTAACTTTTCAAAATTAGCGATAGCTAAATTCTAAAAAAAAAAAAAATATTTTTGTGATTTATGAAGTAATTGGAAAACCTAAGAGATTGTTTAATAAATGCAAAAATAAATAAATAATAAAAAATAAAGCTAGTGAATTGGACTATTTTTAAGGGAGCTAAGCTATAATAAAGGGCTGAAAAAGGGCTATCTGAAAATTTAAAGCAGGTCTTAACATGAAAATATATTAAAAAGTCTTAGTACTTAATGCTTTAGATCTACAATTAGTTAAAATTATATTAATCGTAAAACGCTAACTATATTAAAAAATATGTCATATAGTTTGGAAGTTACAACAAGGACCCCAAGAAAGCAATTAATATTCAAAATTGGTGGTGGCTAAAATCGGAGAAATTTTTTTGCTGTTCATGTAGTAACTGGAAGACCTAAGAAGTTAGAAAAAAATATTAAGGGGGCCCGGAACACATTTTAAAATAATTTTTATTTATTGAATTAAAATTTTGAATTTTTTGTGATTGTTAATCATGTCATTTGTAAACAAAATCACATGATAAAACTTCTCTTAATTTGTCTAAAAAAATTTTAATTTAGAATTTATTTAAAAAGTGGGGTAATTTAAAATTGTTATAACTCAAAATATTATTTGTAGAATTTCAATTTTTTTTTTTACATTTAATTAAACAGAAATACCAAATATAAATTTTAATTCAGTATTTGAAAAAATAAAAATAAAATTATTTAAAATAATAATTTGAAAAAAAATTGTAACTTTTATTTAAAATATCGTATTTTTAAAAGTAAATATTTTTTTTTCAAATTTCCTGAATCAAACTTAAAGTAAAATAGTAAAAAAAAAAAGACATGTTTCGAGTTTTAAGTCTTTACCTTTAACGGTTCTTGAGTTATAACAATTTAAACCTGCGAAATTGTGAAAAAATCCATCCTGAAGAAAAATGCATTTTTGCAAGTCACTCACTCTATGACAATCATTCCTTGAAAGCTATATTTTGAAAACATATCAAAACGAAAAAATCAATATTTCCTCTTCTAATTAAGATAGAAACATGATTTAAACGTCATTTTAAGCATAAAAAAACAGAGAAATTTTTAATGCAAGAAAACAGTTTTAGGAAAGATTTTTGTGTCCCGGACCCCTTTAAATCAGATCATTTTAAAGGATGTTATATTAGTGGACCCGAAAAGGACCAACAGATAATTAAAAATTAGGGACCTAACATGAAAATATGTTAAACAATCTAAGTATTTAGCGCGTTAGATCTTCAATTAGTCCAAATTAACACAAGGTATCAATTACTGGCTCAAATAATATTTTAAAGAAATGCACAAATAATTGGTAAAAGTTTAAAAAAAGGGCCCTATGGCCCAATTTAAAATATGAAGATGTTGGTTTTAGAAGAAAAGTCCAAGAATCAACTTTAAAATTATGTACTGAGAAGGTGAGGAAATTAAGGGGGTAAAAAACGCTTGGAGCCCAAAAAGTTCAAGGAGTCCTGGACCGAATTT
This sequence comes from Maratus speculifer, assembly GCA_964019185.1. NCBI lineage: Eukaryota > Metazoa > Arthropoda > Arachnida > Araneae > Salticidae > Maratus > Maratus speculifer. Next base: position 310,456,475 of record OZ025289.1, read on the forward strand.
ATTAACAATTCATTTGCAGAAAAGCTTCAAGGGGCCCTGTATCGGTCACAAGAAGCCAGGATCTTAACTGGAGGTTAAAAAGGAGAAAATAGCTAATTTTGGTATCCATTGCCAGAGCCGTCCCTAGCGAAGGCGAGGCCGGGTGCGAGAACTTTTGCGAGGCCTTTTCCTTCTAGAGTCTTATACCTAATTCCTTAATTGGACCAGGTTGACAATAATTTTTAGAGTTTCGTTCAACTGAGTAAACTCTATTAATCTCACTCCTCTGTGTATCGCTCAGATTTCGTTTTCGGAAACTGTGTAAGTTAGAGACTTGAAATTTTGCATATTTAAAGCTGAATTTATCTGATCACATGAAAATCATAAAATTTTGAAAATGTCTTAGATTATTTTAATTAAATGGATTAATTCAATCCCACTCGACGATTTCTGTGATTTAGATTTTAAAACAAAACCTTAATATCCTTTTTTTTCCAAGCAGGTTATGTGGCTCAGTGGTAGCACATTTGTTTGCTATTCAAAAGATTACTGTTTCAAACCTGTGCATGGGAATTCGAATTATTAAATATTTTATGGGGGGAAATTTTCAAACTGTTTTTTTGTGTTATTTTAACCGTTTACTGATTTGCCCGTATGACGTACTTAAAAAGAATTTACTCAAACCATCACTGAAAACTTTTTGACACCACTAAATTTTTAAAATAAAATTTCATACTGTTTAAACTAAATATTACGAATTTTTTAGCTAAAAAAAAAGTGATTATTTTCACTTTATACACTGAGAAAAAATATACAATTCTAGCATCTAGAATCTAAACTGTGACTCTTGAAAAAATAGTTCCATGTCATCCTTATAAATTCTAGCTTCCTTTGCTAGAGAGTTCTAAAGTCTCCTACAAGAATTCAAGAGCGTCTTCCTATATTCTAGTTGACAAACATATCTAAAAATCTCTGCAAATAGATGCGAACACAAGAGGTTTTATTTAGTAACTATAATTCTAGTTTATGAAACCATTTCCAAAATCTAGCGATAAGTTCTCGTTACTGAAACGACTCAATATTGTTTCGTTCCCTACAAAACAAGAGACTAGAAATGCTAGGTTATTTCGTCTATTCAGCTTAGTTGTTTAACCTATTCGCGTAGTTCGATCATCTATGGTTCTAGTTAAGATACTCAGAAAGTGACTAACTATTCTTTCTAGGTGATTGCGCCATATTTTTTTTCTCGGTGTAATATGTAAAGAATCAGTTTAGTAATTAAGGTCTCAATTTTACAAAAAATATTTTACAAATTACAGTTCGGAGCCGATTATCGGAACTCCAATTAACCGAATTCTCAATTATCAGATCAGCCTATTTCTCTCAAAAAAAGTGTAAACCGAATTTACATTTATCCAAACATCCTATCCCCCCCCCCCCCCAGGCCCGGACTGGCCAGGTCGGCTGGTCGGCGATCGCCGAGGGCCCCCGAGCCAAAGGGGCCCCGAAAGTGCCATTCAAAAAAGGAATATACGATTTTATAATTAGTACTTACATAAGAAAAAAATTGAGTATTTTTCAATAATCATATGCGTTTACAGTAAATTTTAAACAATTCATAGTTTTTTCATGATAACTTACATAGTTTCGTCGCGTCATGTCGTAGGACAGACGGAATAGGGCGACCGACTGATACATCGCCCTTTCTGCAGTACTCACAGAATCAGATTCCGAGTGCATCGCGACGCTCACTTGCCAATCTCGTATAGTATGGTTATAACTAGTGCAATTTCACTGTGTGGTCAACATGAAGCATTTGTACGAGAGCGACAGTACGAAAAGGAAAGAAAAAAATGAGAAAATTTTTAAACATTGAAAAATGTTTAAAACTTCTAATACTTGGTTAAGTAGTAAGGACGACCAGATTCCACTCAATTTGCAAAAAAGAAAAAAAAAAATAGGTTTTCTTAACATACAATTAAGATCCTTTTAAAGAATACTACATACACATTTATGAAATATTTTATATTTTAAAACTATACTTTAAAATCACGACGTTTTTGCAACATAGAAAATACACGATAATAACATTAATGATTACTTAGAAGCCTAGATTTTTGAACATTCAAATAAAGATTCATTATAAAATTAATGTAGTTTAGATTTAAAGAAAAAAAAGATGATAAAAACATGATTAACTTTTGAAGATGTATTATAAAAAATATATTTGTTAAAAATATTTCTCTGTCATTTATTACAGCTTTTTTCAAATCCAAAGGAGTTAGTTCCAGACGCATTTCTAAATTCATTTTCTTCGGAAATGCATAAGTTTTGCTGTGTTTTCATGCGCGTAGCCAGGGGGGGGGGGGGGTGCCCTGGGTGCCCGGGCACCCCCCCACTCGCGCAGATCCAAGATTGGTTTTTTTTTTTTTAAATCAAAATTTAGAAAAGAAAAAAGAAGAAAAATTTAAGCAAAGTTAGTTCAATTAGTTAATCAAAACTAACAGTCTATGTTTTGAAATGTGATAAAAGAAGAGACCTTGATTCTTTCTTTTTTTCTTTTTAAGAAAATTATTTTATTCATCTTTTTTAAAACTAGAATATTTACTAGAATCTGTAATCACAGTAAATCGAAAAAATTGGTTTTATAATCCCAGTTTGATGTCGTTTCTTTATGGAATTTTTTTAACACCTGTCTATTGCATGCATATTTCCATAAAAAATTAGAGTAAATTCTCGACAAGGATAGAAACTACTATTTATATCTTTGCTTTTGTTATCTATAGTCTAGATAGGAGTAAAAAAAAAAAAAAAAATGAAAGGAAATACAGATGTGAAACGATAATTCCACCATGTGATTAGCCTGGAGAACGAAGGGGGTGGAAGGTTGTACAAATTAGAGATGAGACAGGCTCAACCCACGACAGCCCGAGTTCCTTTTCAAATCACTATATTGACATTTTGATTAGAATGAAGGGGAAGCAGAAATTGTGTTTTTTTCTATTTTAGCTTTAGAATGCTATTTTAAAAGTAAATTATTAGTCACTTCTACAAACCTATTTTAGCCATTTCCGACGATGATCTGGCGCCAACAAAAAAGCGGGAATAATGAATTTGTCTGTAGTTTGGTTTTTGTCTGTCGCAGAGGTTATTTTGTAATAGGGTTGTTTATTATCATTATTATTTAGACAATTAATGCGAAGAGGATATTTTCTTCCAATTTTTGTTTGCTTTTGGCGCATAATTTAGATTACTATTGTACACAGCGTACACAGGTCGTAATCGCTTTTCATATGGAAATAATTTTAGTGATTGTTGCTTTTTTGTGAATTCTGATGATGCTGAAGCTGTTACTCTGCAATTTACGAAGTCACTTTTGGTCGTAAGTAAGTTTAATTTCTATATTATTCCGATAGAAAGCAATTGAGCAGTGTTTTCTTTATTCCTATAAAAGCATCGTAATTTAGAACTTTTAATTTAATGTTATTGTCTGGGTCACGCCTATCCCAAAAGATTGTTATGAGGAATGAAATGGTTATAGTTAAAAATGTGCACTTTTTATAGAAAATTGATAAATGTTCGATTTGACAAATAATCGATAATAATTTCTACAAGTTCCATGCATTTATTCATGAAACAGACTTCATTAACATGTCCATAATATTTTCTTATTAAAGGAGACAAAATATGAGACTTTTTTATGTATAAAGTACAATTTTATTTTATACCAAACTTTATTTTATATACTATTTTTACCAAACAATTCGTGCAGTTCTTCATTCCGAGCCCAATTCGGGCTGGCATCTTATTTATTATTCGTAAAAAATATATTTATGTTGCACATTTGTTTATCGAAATCTTAAGAAATGCATTTTTTAAAATTTACTTTTCTTCGTATTGTACAGCTTTACTATTATGATTTATATTGTAAGTAGAAGTTAACCCGACTCGCAGCAAAAAAGAAGTCATCCGGACCCAAACACAACCCACAGCAAAAGAGGTTACCCTGACCCACTGCTAAAAGCATAAGTCAAATGGACCCAAATGCGAACCACAGAAAAAGTATTAGTTTACAGATTGGTGCGAAAGGGTGGGGGCGGTCGCCCTGGGTCCGGAAATTTAAACGACGTCAAATTTATACTACCAACGACATTTTTGACTGTCACAAGAAAAGTAGTCTGGGGAAAGGGGGGGGGGGGCAAGCTGAAATTTTGTTCAGGCGCAGTTTTCTGTTCACATGCCTCTGATTAGTTAACACGACCAGCAGAAAAATGTAGAAATCAAATGGGCCCAAACTCGACCTGCTTGAAAAAAAAGTCGACCGGACCCAAACCCGACCCGCAGAAAATATAGAAGTTAACCGGACCCAAACCCGACCCGTAGTGAAAATATTAGCCCTGACCCGCGCATAGGATGCGAGTCTCCCAATTTTTAAAATCGCCCCCCCCCCCCCTCTTGAGGACTCTCCAGATCCGCCCTTGGCTCGGATGGTCTCGTGTTCTGATGTACTAAAAATCTTTCGGCCGCGAGTTTCAAAAATCGAGCCCGAATCATCTCTAGTACAAATCTGTGCTTCCTCTGAAAATAAGAAATGATGCTACGCAAAATTCAAATATGGAGGTTGGTTCGTTGTTTTGCTAAATTTCGTTTTTTGGGATCATATTTTGACATTCGTACGGGCTCATTTTTTTTAACGGGAAAATTTTATTTATTCAAGAGTAGAAAATATAAGAACTATTTTTCACTTTAAATTGCGTAATGCAAGTTATTTCAATGCTACTTTGATCAAAATGACGGGGGGAACTAAAGTCGTGCTTATTTATTTTAGTATTTTAATGCTGTTTGAAATGAAAACTTGTGATAATTACAGATTTATGTTTACGGATATCCTTATTTTATATCTATCATGTTTTATTTATGTTTATACATCTTTTTCTTATCCATTAGCAGCGTCGTGCGAAAGGGGGAGCGTAGGAAGCAGCTGCCCCGGCGTGGAATTTTATGGGGTGCCAAATTTATACTACCAACTTCATTTTTGGCTGTTACAAGAAAAAGTTGGGTGGAGGGGGCGCCAAATTATAACTTTGCCCCGGGAGCAGTTTTCTCTTCGCACGCCCCTGTCCATTAGATTTAGTTTTAAGCAATTTCTCATCCTTCTTCACGCAATGAAAGATTGCGTTTGGGTCCTTTTTAAAAGAAGTTCCACACAACTATACCTTCCGCAAAAAACCTGTCTAAAACGGAAATTTGATAGGTTTTATGGGGTTCCTTTTATTAGGTTTTATTACATAAGATATTGTTTGTACCCAACATGTTCAGGTTAAAAAATTTGGGCACCCCCCCGTTCAAGAGGCTGGCTACGCCTATGGTTTTCTTATTCAGAACTTATGAATTCGAATGGCGTCTTCCATTTTTTGATAAAGACATTATATCTTTTAGAAGTATTGTCAAAGTTAGCATTTTGAATTAAATTTTTGGAAGCGATATCATTGAAAAGGGGGAAAACCTGCAGTCACGTGACAAAAATCTCTTAGCATTTGATAATTTATTTACCAAAAATGGGAAAATTATTCTATTCCCAAATCCTTTAATAGTCTTGCATTTGCAGTTAAAAATTAGTCAGAAAGTTTCGCGTTATTGAGAAGTTATACATCCAAAGTTACAATTAACAGAAGTTTATTATCGCTATTAATATTTTTCAAGAACATAGTAACTGCCCAACATATTCTGAGAACAATTAAGCAAGTTCTGGCCTAATTCTACTACGTAGAAAAAAGTACACACCTGATCACGGCCTTAGGTATGAGTCTGCTGAAAAAATTAAACTCTGCCTCTGATACCACATAACTGTCCGATGCTCGCGTTTTTGTTTGGATGGTGTCAAACTTGCATCGGCTCATGACGCACATTTATACTCATTCTCGCAAAAGTCATTCACTGAAAGCGGATTATATTTTATCGTCTTCATTTAAGTTTTTATATCGGATTGGAAGGTTCCCTAATTTTTTTTTTTATCGGTCCAGCACTCCCGCTAAATTTCTTTGCCTGACTGGCCCGGATACGGGTCTCGGGCCAAACCCGGGCCTATGCAAACCTCTACAACAAATAATAGGTTCAATGTTCTGTAATATTATTTTAAAAGACCCATATGATAGGATAATATATATATGATAGCATGATGGAACTGTCTGACCAAGATAAGAAAAACCCTGAGTAGGTTCCTGCTTTCGAAGTTTCCAAAACTTGTAGGGAGGGAACTTCATCGTAGCTGTTACGAGCTGGCAATTTGCATTAGCTATGACCCCACCAGTAGCCGATAGGTTCTGACCTCCAAACTGGTAGACGGTAGGTGCTGGGTTCGAACCCAATCGCGACCGTCGGCTTAACCGTTCGGAGTTTTCCGTGGTTTTCTTCGAACCTTGCATTTCCTTGCTCAAATACCTGTTATATTCCCTTAGAAAGACCCCCACGGAGGGTACCCCTCTCCTTTGGGCCTATATCCCACGTGTAGATAATTGGCCAGCATAAAACACAAACAAACAAACAAAGCGTCAGCTATGTCCTTCAAGAAAAGGTATGTGAAAGATTTTTAGGAAAACAGACTCGCTAGTACGCAGAAGATTCACAGTTCGAACCGTGATGCTGGAATTTGGAGTTTTCATACTAACTAGGGAACTGCAAGAAGTGTAAGTCATCGATTTTAAAGAAAGTGGTATCGTTGTAAAGATCTCATTATGAGGAGTAAAAAACTCAATGGAACTACCCGTCAGAAACGAGTCGTTTTCGAGATATCTGACAATTTATGTAATGTAGCTGGTGCATACTTACTGGGGAATCGCAAAAAAATTAGTTTAGATTTTGACGAAAGTGGTATTGTTGGAGAGATCTTATCGTGAGGAGTAAAAAATTCAAAAGAACTACCCATCGGAAATGAGCTGTTTTCGAGATATCCGATAATTTAAGCCACGTAGCTAGTACATACTGGGCAACACCTAACAGAGGACCGCAAAAAATTGTTGTCTCGATTTTGACGAAAATGATGTCGTTGGAAAGATATCATTTTGAGAAATAAAAAACTCAATAGAGCTACCCTTCGGAAATGAGTCGTTTTCGAGATATCCGACAATCTATGTAACTTAATGCAGTTTCCCATAGTAAATGTGCATTAGCTACGTGATATAAATTGTCGGATATCTTTACTGTTATGTCACTTTTAATATTTACTTAGGTATCACAGTAGGATTTAGATTATTATGACTTCGACACAGTCATTTGATAGCCGAAAACTAAAAAAATACCTCACGCTCATTTTAAGTAATAACCAATTAAAATGAATAATCCTTATTTTTTTTCTAGCATGAAATTAGTTTAGGTATGGTGTATAAAAATAATATAAATATATATTGTGAAAGTAAATTAACAACATTACAAAAAGCTTACATTTTACTCAACTATTTTCCAAGTGACAAAATAGCCTAAATGTAGTTTTTTGTCATCCAAGCCTAAATTTAAAAATAAAATATAATATTCTGTTTTTGCTAAATTTCCCGTAAGGGGCCCCTTTTCAGTCTCTAGCCGAGGGCCCCCAAAGGAGCCAGTCCGGGCCTGCCCCCCCCCTGAAAAAAAAAAATAAAAATAAAATATCGAACTCCCAGTTATCTATTGATAACTGGATATTAGATTTTAAATTTACTACAATGACTTGTGGGTAAGAATTATGATTAAGAGAAATTGAAGAAAATGAAAAAGAATGCTCTGAAAATAACTCAGGTCTATCACATAACGAAGCCTTTGAATGTTTTGAAACAGCTTTGAAATGGCTCGAAGGCAAAAGAACATTGATACTATTCAAATAACGTATTTAAGGAAAATTAGAGATATGGCAGCATTGAAAAGAATGCCTTCGTTGAAGCAAGCAGCAATCAAAAGCTTTCACGCTTAAATTATAATCTCTGTAAATACGAAAATGATTAAAAAAGAAAAAAAGTTAATGATAAAAATATAAATTAAAAACATTAAAAATACATAATAATTTTTAAACATGCGAACAGTAACTAATGTTACCAGTCCTAAGCTTGGATAACGTGTAAAGGTTTTAGTATATTCAGGAACATGTCTTAAATTGTCTGTCGATTTATCCGATTTGTTGTTTATCCAAACTAGAGTTGGTCCAAACTTCCCCCCTCCGTTGCTTCTCTGAATTCACCACTGATATATATACACTAGCGAGCTACGCCCGCTAACTGGGCCACTTTTTCCAAACGAACCTCGATATTAAGCAGTATATAATAAGCAAAAAAATTCATTTAATAAGCAAGTCTTGGTGTTGGAATCCTCAGGCACAAAAAAAGTAAATTAAAGAGCTATGGTTGTTATGTGCCCATTATCCCGTTAAAAATATGTGATTTCGCACGGTGGGCGCAACGCGCACTTGAAAAAAAGATTGTGGATCGGAGCCATGGTCGCTTCGCGCCCATCGTCCCGTTAAAAATATTTGGTTTTGCACGGTTGGCGCTACGCGCCCATAAGACATTTTTTCGTATTTTTTGGTTCATCAGAAGCAGACTTTTACGCAGATTCTGAATATGTAATCAGTTTTTTCTACTTTAAAAACTGTCTGCATGATGGTTTAAGAAAAAATGCGCAAAAAAAAGTTTCGGTATATTTTCTCTGCGGCGGCCTGTTTTATTTCTAAGTTCAATATTTTAGCGAAAACTACGGTAAATAATCGACGGCAAGTCAAAAAAATTGATGTGGAACAAAGCGCACTTAGCTCGGGGAGAAAAAGAGGTTTTCGGCTGGTTCTTCTTTTTGCGCTCTTAGCCAAAGGGGAAAAGTTCTAGGCATTCACCGCAAGGTGGCGCAGTATAAGGCGAGCGAGCTCTTTTTGGGAAATGAGACGTTTTACGTTCCGTTTCCCGAGGGGTTTTTAATTCATGACTTTTTTTAATTTTGGTCCCACGGTCTCAAAAATGCCCGAAATGACTTTCCCGGAATTTTTCGAATCGAAAGACACCTCTCGCGACTTCCAACTCGCCCGCGTTGCGAACTGTAATCGGCTTCAAACAGACAGACAGACACACAGAGGCGCACGGATTTTATTAGTATAGACTAGCGAGCTACGCCCGCTAGCTGGGCCACTTTTTCCAAACGAACCTCGGTATTAAGCAGTATATAATAAGTAGGGATGGGACGAATATTCGGCCACTATTCGGTATTCGGCCTATTCGGTCCTTTTGCGAATATTCGGTTGGCCGAATATTGAAGGCTTGTTGACCGAATACTTCGGCCGAATACCTGTAGCCGAATATTTAGAGATATCTGGCCGAATATTGGTAAAATCTCGCCGAATAGTAAAAGATATCTTGCCAAATAAATTTAGGATTTAAAGAATTTCATTTCTTGCAAATTTTTTTTCTGTAATTAAATTGGCTACTTCATTCATGAAGTCATTCTCATTCTTACTTACAAAATATACAGTTATTCAATTGCTAAAAAATACACAGCCTTTCTGTATTTCCTATAAAAGTTAGTGATATTTTAGAAAAGACTGCCAAGTTGGAGATATAATTGTACGGGAAGTGTCTTCATTAAAGAATCTATTACAATTCAAGATATAAAAACACTTATAGAAAAAAAGAAAAACACTGCCTTATTCTAAAACGCTTGAATATTTATTAATGTCTGCAAATCCCATGCACATATAAAAAAGACTTGTAAGAAATTCATAACTTATTTTCTGTAAAGTATGAAATGAAAAAAATTATTCACTAGGTGTGTTAACGAAGACTCATTTTTAAAATTAGATATCAAATATCACTATTCCAAATATAATGGTACATCTGAAAACAGAATTGGTGGCAAACTAGATACGCATTAGATGAAACAAATTACTTTATGAAGATGGTTTTATAAGTATTTAAACATAAATTCTAAATACTGAACAAAATATTTTTTTATTCTATAGTTTTCACTTTTAAAAATTTATTTTCATAATTACTGACTTAAATATGTAACATTATTATGTATATATGTTTAATTTACATATTCCTTCATTCATGTTGTTATCAATTTCTGTTTATCCTTTTAATGCCTGTTGAATAAGAGGAAATTGAAGTTGAATATTGTATGCGCCAATTTAAATGTCAAAGATTTGGTTACTATATGCATTCTACTTTAAGGGGGTAGTAAGGTTTTTTTATTATTTTATATTAATGTACAACATCTTAAGATTATTCTGTGAAAATTTGAAAGCAATTGAAGTAAAACTGACGGAGATATACACTTGTAAGTCTCCGCCCTCCGATTTCACACTGAGGAATGTGGCCGCAACAATCAGCTACAAAGTAGCTGCTACTGCTTGACCAGGTTTCAAAGACCTGTCCTGGCATACTGCCAAAATAATGGACCTTTCCGAAGGTACACGTACATGTGTGTACACGTGTGCCGTAATTTTGTGTTGTGATTTTGAGTTTTTTAAGCGCAAAATGCCAAAAAAAAGTCTGTGAAACTTTAAACGTGTTTTTCTAAGACTTCGCTTTTTCAAAGCCGGTGAACTCTGTAGCTCAAAATCTACTGAACCGATCTTTTTAAAATTTTACACACTCTTTCTTTATATAAATTACGAGGTAACGCTGTCGAGTTTATTTTTTTTTATTTTAACTTACTTTAAAAAAAACAAAATATCAGATTTTTTTGATGAAAAATCGGTATTTTGATTTCTGAGCCTTGTAAAAAATTGAAAAATCAATAATAAAAAAAAAACTCGACGGCGTTCCCTGAGGAAACTTATTAACTAATTAAATCAATTTGGTTTTTTAATTTCAGTTGATCCAGTCATGAGTTATGCGGTTCACCGCGAATCAACTTTTTTTTGGGACGTCTTCGAAGATTCGCTGTCATTGGCTCATTTTTTAATATTTCTTAATGAAAATTTCACAGAATACTCTTTAAATGACATATAATTATACTATAACTATGCAAATAAATAAATATTAATTGTATCCTTACAAAAAATCATAGAAAATATGCTTTTTTTCCCTCGAATTAACCTTACTACCCCCTTAAGCATAACCTTTTTCTTTAACGTAATTTGTAATTTAAAGCTTGGCAACTGATTTCAGAGCAGTCTCATTCTTACGAATTTGCTTATCATTAAGAACACACTCTAAATGATCAAATTTACTTCATTAAAGGTTATTTCAGAAAATATCTCCTTGTGAGTTCTAAGAGAGAGAGAAATTAAGAATATTATTAATTTTGTATGCAAGAAAGGGTAAACGTCCCTCATTTGATAATAAAAATTAAGTATATTCTTCATATTTTAATGGAAATATCTTACCATCCTGACTTATTGAAAATCAATTTGATGTACATTAAGATAAAAGAATGTAATGCAATTTCATAATTTTTTTGTGTTAAAATAAGTGTTTCAAATTTAAAAATACATTTAAAAGCACAATTAAGAGTAATAATTATTAATGAGTTCCTATTTTTTAAATTATATATAATCAAAATTTATTTTCTTTATTGGGAAAAAAAAGTTGGTATTCGGCCGCCGAATATTCGGTATTCGGCCTAATATTTGGCCGAATATTCGGTATTCGGCTATTCGGCCAAATCACTATTCGTCCCATCCCTAATAATAAGCAAAAAAATTCATTAAATAAGCAAGTCTTGGTGTTCGAATCCTCAAGCACAAAAAAAAGTAAATTAAAGAGTCATGGTCCCGTTAAAAATATGTGATTTCGCACTGTGGGCCACGTGCACTTGAAAAAAAAAAGATTGTGGATCGGAACTATGGTCGCTTCGCGCCCATAGTCCCGTTAAAAATATTTGGTTTTGCACGGTGGGCACTACGCGCCCTTAAGACATTTTTCCGTATTTTTTAGTTCATCAGAAGCAGATTTTTACGCAGATTCTGAATATGTAATCAGTTTTTTTCTACTTTAAAAACTGTCTGCATGATGGTTTAAGAAAAAACGCGCAAAAAAAAAACGCAATTAGCGCCGGTAGAAAAAGCGGTTTTCGGCTGTTTCTTCTTTTAGCCAAAGGGGAAAAGTTCAGGTTCTTAACCGCAAGGTAGCGCAGTGTTCTGCCTCGGAGCTCCGTTTGAGCGCCGTTTGGGATTTGAGATATTTTTCGTTCCGATTCCCAAGGGGTTTTTAATTCATAACTTTTTTAATTTTGGTCCCACGGTCTCGAAAATGCCCGAAATGATTTCCCCGGAATATTTCCAATCGAAAGACACCTCTCGCGACTTCCAACTTGCCCGCGTTGCGAACTGTAATCGGCTTCAAGCAGACAGACAGACAGAGGCGCACGGTTTTTATTAGTATAGATTATCTAAACCCTTATGACTAAATACGGAGCGATTAATTATTTGATGTGGCTGATGATCGTAATTTTCATATTAATAATGTAAGATGTAAAACTAAAATATTTCCCTTTTTTAAACACGATTATTGATGTTCAAAGAAACCTAACAAGTATTTTCACAAATTTCAGTAATCATTGAAAAATCTATATACAGGGGTTGGACAAAAATATGGAAACACGTTAAAAAAACACGTTTCCTTGCCTAGTATTGTGTACGGTACCCGTTGTTATTCAAAACAGCTTGCAGTCTTCCCGGAATGGATAAATACAGTTTCTGTATGTTTGCCAAGGGAATATTGTACCATTATTCCTGCAAAATGGTGGCAAGTTAAGATAACGATGCTGGCGGTGGATAGTGAGAACGCACTTTCCGCTCCAATGTAGACCGCAAATGTTCGATAATATTCAAGTCTGATGACTTTGGTGGCCTGGGGAGATGCAAAAATCATCCTCGTGCTCAGAAAACCAGTCCTGGGCAATGTGAGCTGTGTGAACGGGGACGTTGTCGTCTTGGAAGATACCATCATCATTGGGGAACAAAGCTTGTACCATTGGATGGACTTGATCGGCCAAAATGTTCACATAAGTCTGAGCAGTAATCCGCCCTTACAGAGTTATCATGGGGCCACAAGAAAACCACGATATGGCTGCCCAAACCATCATCGAACCCCCGCCATGTTTCACTCTTAGAAACAAACAGTCTGTATTAGAGGCTTGAGATGGCGTTCTTCAGACGTAAACTCAGCCAGAAGTAGGGAACATTGTGAAAGAAGACGCATCAGATCATATTACGCTCTTCCACTGCTCTATAGTCCAGGCTTTATGACTTAAACACCACTTTTTCCTGTTACAGGCATTAGCATTGCTGATGGATGGCTTTTCAATTGCAACACGGCCAGCAATTCCCTATTTATGAAGCTCCCTTCTAATTGTTTTGGTACTCACAGGATTTGGTAACATGACATTCATTTCAGCAGTAACTTTTGCAGCTGTGGACTGCTTATTTTTCGCGATAATCCTCCTTAACGATCGTCTGTCACGATCACTCATCACACACTTTCGTCCGCGCTGTGATTTAGCGAATGGTGCTTTTTCCGCATTTCAAATATGCGGAATAAATCTTCGACACAGTATCTCTTGAAACACTAAAAACCTCGGCTATCTTGCTTACGGAAGCACCCACCATACGCGCGCCAACAATTTGTCCACGTTCGAAGTCTGTTATCTCTGACATAATGCAATGATAATCTCACATAAAGAGTGCTCCAACAATGACTGAACGGTGCAGCGATTTTACGAAGTTGTATAGGTGGCGTCAGTAGGCGAAAACTCTAGTGCCATCAACATAGTTCATTATAATCAATCTTTCTTTTCAAACATGCATTTCAAAAGGTGTTTCCATATTTTTGTCCAACCCCTGTAAATACCTGAGCTCGTGAAATAACAGCGTGAAGAATATTAAATGCGTTTAATTCACATGCTAAATGCTAGAATAAAATTAATCATTTATTATTGATTCAGCGCTGACTACTGAGTTAACTATGCCTACAGACTGAGAACAGACTAGACGACTACGAGGAATATTTTTTGCTTTATGCTGTTGGTCCGAGCTAACTTTTTATTGATAAAAGTTTTACATTTTGTAAATAACCATTTTTAAATATCTAAATATAATCGTGAAATAAATAACTTGCAGCAATTAAAAAAAATATTTAGATATTTTAAAAACTGAAATGATTTTTTTAAAAACTTGAGCGCGAGGCCTCTCTAGAAGCGAGGCCGTGTGCGACCGCACCTGTCGCACACCCCTAAGGACGGCTCTGTCCATTGCACACATATATACAGAACGAAAGTTTCTTTTAGATAATCAGCAACAAAGTAAAAATATATTTAAAATATTAGTTTTATGAAAACTGTATTCCAAGTGTGGGGCTCCTAAAAGATCAGGGGTCCATGATTAATCAGCCCCTCAATCTATATAATTAAATCGTCATAAGAATGTCTCTAACAGGGTTTCTTTCGGCTCAGATCCAAGTTTCCTTTGAATCCCACCCCTTCCCTCCACAACCGATCGTTGTCTTGAAAATTCATAATGGGAAAATTAAAAAAGTATAAGGGAAAGTTAAAACTTTTCTGGTAGTAGAAAACGATAGAAAAAAAATATTTATTACTTGAAAATGGTACAATATTAACTGAAAAATTAAAACAACACTAAAAAACTAAGGGAACACTAAGAAAATCATTTTTTTTTTCATAGCGTCACATTTTTCTTTGAACTCAAAAGAAGATTTGGGGGCCGTTTGGATGCGGGGCCCCTCGCGATTGCGACCATCGCGACCCCTTAAATCCGCCCCAACGCGAATTCCGTCAATATATCGCGATAAAAACGCGGATTACGTCGATATATCGCTATAAAAACGCGGATTCCTTCAATATATTGCGATAAAAACGCGGATTCCGTTTAAATATCGCGAAAAAAACCTCGATTTTCGTCAAAAGATCGCAAAGGAACCACGGATTCCGTCCTAAGATCGCGAAAAAACGCGGATTGCATCAAAAGATCGCGAAAAAAACGCGATGTTCGTAAAAATGGCGATTTTCGCCGAAAAGATTGTCGAAAAAACGTGATTTTCGACAAAAGACCGCCGAAAAAACGCAAATTTCATAAAGGAATTGCTTAGAAAATACGAATTTCGTCAAAAAATTGCAGAAAATTTGCTGTAATATCATTTTCAACAACTTTTTTGGAATTGAATGGCAGATTAAACATTAACTTGCCATGTTTGTTAATTGATGTTTTAAGTGAAAACATGTTATATTTTAAATTGGACAATTAGCTAAGATTGTTGTGTAAAACATCGCGTCAGAAATGTGAATTTAAAGTAGAAACTTTAATTTCAAAACTACTTATAATATTTGGATAAATGGATTCACTCTCACCCTCTTCCTCTCCCCCCCCCCCTCAAAAAAAAAATTTAAATTAAATAAATAAATAAAATTAAGATTTAAACAAAAGTATTCACAATTTTGCTGCGAATAAAATAAGCTTCTGAATTGTCTTACATGCGCGCTGTTTTAAATAATTTCTCATTTTCCAGTTCACGCGCTTTTTTTGAAATATTTTCTCATTTTCTGGTTCACGCGCTTTTCCTCTTTTTTTAACTTTTTGCAATCTCATGCCTGGATGTAAGTAATGGTAAGCAAGTGACGCAGTTTCAATGTAAATTGTGTATGAATCCATCAGCATTGGCGTGCATGGGGCTGAGACCCTTGGCTGACCCACTTGGCATTGCTCGGAATTGTATATTTTTTCTAACAAATTGTGAATATTTAAAATCTTGAAACACACTTTAAATGCTCTATGTCAATGTCACTCACAAAATAAAAAATCCATTAATGTAGAGATATAAGGATCATACATGAATAAAACATCATTTTAGAGATAACATCGTGGGAGAATAAATGAATCATAATTCTTAACTAAGAATCAATCTGTATTTAGGCAGGCAATGTCTTCCGCACACACTGAACTCCCATTGGAGAACAGTGCTCTGCACATGCGCTGTGTACCCTGGGCCTGGAATACAATGATACATGGAGTAAAAGTTTACTCCATTCGATGATAAGATCACATTTCTTTGTCTACAGTGAATCCTTCCTTCACCTCAATGAATGAGACAGGACTGCCCAGAAGAAGACTTAATGCATGCGTAGATGCTGCTTTTTTTTAGGGTTGATCTTAAATTCTGGGCTTACTGTTTTAATATATATGACAAGTATGTTTCCATCTATGATATATAGATCTATACCTATCATCTATTTAAGATATATATATTGGTTTCATCACTAATATTTCGCTAAGTTCCCATAGACATCCAATGAAAACCAATAAGTTTGCTTGCTTGCAGAAAATCAACAAATTGAGACATTTTAATGCAACAAAAACTAATATCTCATAGAGCTTAAACAGTCAACTGATTTGCCTGTAAGTCGTATGGACAAGAAGAGTTTGCTTGATTCATCACTTAAAGCTGTTTGACACCACTAATTTAATTTCATGCTATTCAATGGCAGAAATATTTAGAATAGATGTTACAAATATTTTAGCTTAAAATAAGTGGTGTATATAAAAAATTTTCAATTTACTGTACATAAAAGAAATCAGGCATTGGTACGTCTACAATGCCGCTTAATTTTAATTCCCGAAGGCCACATTGGCACTAGAATATTGGTAAAAGAAATTTCAGTTTATTATATGTGTGAAATATAGCTTTTTCTTATTTATGAATAAATTTGTTTCAGATTCCCGTGTCAATTAATCGGTCAGTTCCGGTGTAATTTCAACACTTTAGCAATGGAATTGCTTTGCGCAGCAAAGGGTTAAGACAGATATATCATGATTACTTAAAGAAAAAATTCTTGTTTTAAAATTTCTGGAATAAAATTAAAATTTTCAAATTAAAAAAAAAAAAAAGTGTGTTTAACAGATTTGCCAGTTTTGTCCTTTTATTATTTAAATGTTCGATTTCATACCGGAAAATTTCAAAGGGGATTTTCTTATTTATGTAATCACGGACTGTGTGTCTTAAATAAACAAAAGACTAGTATAGACCCCTTGCATTGACGTCACAGAAATGGCTGATACTCTAATCTGGAGCCCAAACAAAACATAAGTCCCCGTTTGCCGTTTAAAGTGCGTGTGATCTGTTTAATTTTGATTTTTCTTACTTTTGCATTATTTTTCTAAGTACTTAAAAAATGAAGCACAAATCATTATCTTAAGGCCAAGTGTATCTGCGTAACGCATATGTCATTTTGTGGATGGCAACACTTTCCCATGCAATTCCGGTTTTACAATTTTCACTACTGCAAATGTTACACTTCTAGACATCGCACATTTTAAATGTTTACACCATCGTAGAGAGAAAAAAAATTTACTTTTAAATGCAATTTGTTTGAAAGCTGTATCTCAATTTGTATCAGATATTATTTTTATTATAGTTTTTAGTACTGATTTTGTAATTGTGGCAACAAAATCGCTCCATTTTCTCTTTAAAAAAAAAAAAAAAAAAAAAAAAAAAATAGAAATTAAAATGCTTATATTTTGTCAAAAATATCGTCTGTTATAAAATTCCGTGATTTTGATTTTATTCATCAATTAAATGACTTCAAGCATTGAGTTAAAGTGATCAAATTAATATACCATTTTTTTTTAAATGTGGTGAATGCGAATGAGAAGTGTGCGTAAGTTTTGAGATGAAAATGTCTGGTTTTGATATCGCGTGAAATTCTATGATCGTATCAATTTAGAATAAATTTTGTTTTTTCATTCGCATATATAACAAGTTTTAGAGCCTCAATTGATAACTTCATAATAACAACTGATCTTTGTTACATTTTACTGATTACACATGCGATTAAAGTTTAATTTTAAAATTTGGACAATTGAGTTTTATAGCATTTTGTTAATCTTAGCTTTAAATAATATTTGTTTGAGAGCTAGACTGATCAATATAAGACGTATTTTTTATAATATTTACTTGAGAGTTAGACAGATCAATATTTAAACTTGATCAAATCATAAAATAAGATTAAACTATCAATTTCATATGATTGCTAAACAATTAAAATTTATATATTATGTTCTCTTTCCCTCTTGCTCTTGTACAGAAATATTTTCTCCCTAAAATTTCAAGTATTTTTTCATAAACCTACAATCACACCCGTGAATATATTTATGTGAACTTCTCGGAAAAATAAATCCATAAACTAAAAATTATAGAATGTTGCATGAATTAACTAGAATTGATGGATAAGAATATGCTTTAAATTTATCTATACTTATATTATAAAGAGATAAAGTTTGTTTATTTGTAGGGGGTAATCTCCGAAAATACCGAACCAATTTCAAAAGTAATGTTATCAAAATGGTGGTGATCACCCAAAATCAAACATAGGATATATCCTATGTTGATGCCACTTACCAAAAGCAGGTGCAAGAGCAAAAAACGTTCTAAAAATGTGATTTTTGTGTTAGTGAATGGTCTAGAAATATGAAATTTTGCATGCTAATTGCTTATATAATTATTATAAATGGTCTCCAAGAACATTTCTTAAAAATTATGAAATTTAAAAGGTAAAAATGCATCCAAAGTGTTCAAATTTGTGATTTTTAAGCAATCTCAGAAACTAATGTACAGATTTTTAAAATATCCAAAATGATAGTGACATTCCTTCCTCCGATTTAGGCTATATCTTATGCAGGGTTCGGTGATATATATCAATGGATATATATCATGATATATATCATGATATATATCCGATATTTATTTTCAAAATATCAAGCTTTTTGATATTTTCGATATTTTCATATTTGATATTTATTTTCAAAATATCATGATTCTTGATATTTTCATATATTTAATTTTTATTTTCAAAATATTTTTAGTCAACAAAAGTCTAAATGAGCTCTTCAATTGTTATTAAAAATTAACCCATCTGTAAATAACTAAAATATTAAAAACATGCTTACAAAATAGAAAGAATCTTTTCCAGTTTCGGTTTAGTTCAGTCTAAACTCCGGAATAGGTTAGGGAATGAAAAAGCTGACAAGCTTACATTCATGTTTAAATTCTTCAATAGAAAAAAATAATTTATTTTTTATTTATTATTATTATTATTATTATTATTTTGTATCTTGAAACTTGTTCTTTAAAAATAAATTTTTTTAAAACTTGAAACTGAATTCTGTATTTTGTGTTTTGATGAGTGAAAAGGTAATTTGTTGAACATCACAAAAAATTGTTTGTCTTCATTTATTTAATCATCAAATTTACAAAGGAAAAAAAAAAAGATTTAGAATATTGGTTTATGTTTTCATGTTAACTGTAATATGATTAAAATTTTAATTTATATTAAATCAAAAAATATTTGTAATCAATAAGCTGAAAATTTTGAAAATATCGGATATATATCGAAAATATCAGATATATATCAAAATATCGGATATTTTCGATATTTTCGAAAATATCATGATATTTACGAACCCTGATCTTATGTCGGTGTCACTATCACAAAAGGGGGTACAGCTGCAAAAAGCATTCTAAAAAGGCAAGTTTTGTGTTACTGAAGGACAAGCTAATGAACAGATTAAAAAAAAAAAAAAAAAAGATGGCGACAGCCTTTGATTTTATATAGGCTTTATTTTATGTAGATGTTACTACCACCTTGAAGTTGCGGAACCCCTCTCTAGACATTAAAATAAAAACTAATGTAAAAAAAACATTGGTCAAATTGTAAATTGTAACTATTTTATGTCAACAAATGACAAAGTCTAACAACAATTGTAATTTATCTATCAAAGAATACATTTTAAATTGAAAGTGAATTGAAAACATTATCACTAACAGAAACAAAGAATTGTGTGTTTGAAGGGAATATTTCTAAAATCACAGTTATTAATTGCTATATTTTTCAAAGTAATTAACTACATAACTTTAACTGTCATTTAAAATAATAATAATTTGGATCAATTCTGATGTATAACAAATGTTTTATTAAATATTGAAATTAACAACACAAATTTCCAAAATACACTATACATTTTATGTTGCTTTATCCTGTTTAATAAAAAATGAATATAAATATATTTATGTGAAACAAACGTACATAAGTTTTCACAAGGTAATTACCGAGAGACAAAGACTGTTTACTGTTTATTAGTTTATTTTACCATCCAAGAATGAAAGTGAAAAATGACTTTATATCTCCTGACAGTGGTTAATTTGGCCTTAAAAGCCTTCAATCTAAGAAATATGAATTGAAATCCACTTATAAGTGAGATCGTCCTTGTTTTTTTTTTAAAATCATAATTCAACTTCTTTAAAGCCAATGAAATTAGCATGCTTTCAGAATCTTGGGTGTTCCAATGGGGGTTGGCAAGCATAGCTCGCCGGGGGGTGGTGCCCCTAGTAAGTTTTTTTTTTTTTTTTTCATGACAAAACGATATCTATAAGTAATAATCCCTATTAAGTTCCTTTTCTCCTTTTCTTTAGCTTTTACATAAAAGAAATCATTTGGAAGGCGATTCAAAATATTGCCAGTATTGGAATTAAATGCTTAGAAAATTGTACGTTTTCTTTTTAAACCATTTTGGGTTTATATGCTACAGTCAACTGAAAGAATAGAATAAAAAAATAAAGAAAGCTACCATTGAATTATTTTTATGCATAGAATAAAGAGATGAAGTGTGATGGTTGGGGTGATACCAAAAAGCACCCCAAAATCCACAAACATATGGCCCAAACACAAACACATGCCTTTGCAAAAAATAAAACTTTTAATAATACTATTTTTAAATTCTAATACAATGAAACTTTAGAATGCTAGATCATTTTCATTTAGAGAAAAAAAGCACAGACAATGTCAGAATTCGGTTCTTGTTTTGTTTTGGCCGAATGAGGGGATTTCAATTTGAGTGATAATGTGCATCATATTACAAACCACTTTTATGGAATATTTCCACTTTACCTCTTCCTTCATGATTTTTAAGTCAATAGAATTTATTTTAATGATTAAAATGATAACCAATTTTTTTTCTCTCTTCTGACGTAAATTGATACTTTGAAATCAAATAAGTAAAAATAAGGTTTTGTTATGTCAGATATTTTTGAAAAATGTAATATTGTCTTCACTATTGACTGAAATAAAAGTTATTTTCAACTTAAATTTGAAAATAACAAAAGAAAAAGAAATCTAATAATCTCTATCGTTATCCATTTTCTATCTTTTTTTACAAAAATAGAACACGTTGATTGCCATCATCAGAGAAATATAATTCAAATTAGAAAAAAATTAATAGCTCGAAAACTAACTCAAACTTTAAAAACCTAATATTAGTGTTGAGATTTGCAGATCAATACGATTTTTGGTGTTAATTTTACCATATAACATTCAATATTTTATGGGAAATCGCCGTAAAGCAAAATCAGTCGTTTTATAAATTTGTTTCATTATATATATATATATATATATAAGGTAGATATATATATATATATATATATCCACAGAGCTGTTCAAAAATATTAGAATATATATTTGGCTATGGACAGTAACACTTTATTACCCTACATTGTGAAGATTTGTTACAGATTCCAGGAAGTGTTGGAAAGTGTTTCACAATCTACACTTAACACATGATTTTTCTTACTTGTTTAAACGTGTTATGCAGATTCTAAAATGTTTAATAACAGGTAAAAAAGATACCTATATAAACAGAAAAATTTGATAAAAGTATTCTGGAACTATTTCATAATTATACTGCATGATTTTTCTTTCTTCTCAAACATGCCTTATTGTTCAGATAGCTTCAATAAAATGATAGGGTTTATCCTATTGCTTTAAACTGATGCTCGTTCCAAATTGTGAGCAATAAGAAAGGGGGGGGGGGGAGAATGCAGGACATTATCGATTGTCTGATGTCTAGCAACAAGAAATGTTTGAAGGAACCCCCCCATGTACTTTAATATAATTTATTAATTTCCAAGAAATACAATGTGTTTTTATTTTAATAAAAAGTTAGCAAAAACGTAAAGGAAATGTGTTATTTTTATTTAAATATATAAAATCAGACTTGAGAATAAACAATGGGGAAAAGAGGTGATACAATTTAACAAATCTGCAGATAAAGCTGCAACAATAATAAAATTCAGTGCAAGAGTGGTTTATACATTAAAAACTTAACACAAGAAATTTACTAATTTTTTCTTTTGTATAACACAACTAATTTAGTTTCACATTAATTTTCATGCACACCAATTCAGAATAAAACATATATATATAGTAAGATGTTTAAAATTAATTTGTATTAAAATGTTTCTTTTACTCAAACTATTTACAACTTCTTAAAATAATTATAAATCAAGTCTATGTAAAAATTTGTTTCATTATATTACAATTCAAGATAGATTAACATTGTTCAAGGGGATCTAGTTACTAAAACAAATTACAATGTAAAATTCAAACGTAATTTCAATACTAAAATTTGTCTTGATGTTATGTAAAATTTGAACAATACTCTTATTACGTACAGTAGAACCTCAACAACCTGAGTTGTAAAGTTGAATCTGATGAAATATTAAAGCTGTAAAACTTGTGTCCACGGAATTCTGTGCATATACTTCCAAATGCACCAGAAATAACTTATAGGTCATCCTCCACATAAAGCAAACTGTAAGATCAAGGATGTTCCTTTTATTTGTCTTTTCTTAAATAATTTTACTTTTAAATAGCCTTTATCATTTTCATCAAATCTGATGTTAAAATTCTCATCTTATTCAATTATTTATATTTCTTCATTTTAGATTTGACAGGGCTCATACACATCAGATGATAATGAAATTCAGGGGAAAATCGAGGCATTAAAAATCGAGGAAATTTTAGGAGATAACCTGGCAAAATAATTGTCTATTTTGGAAAATTGAGGTTATATGTATGCTTTGTGATATCATAATGAAATAAAACTGATACAAGTCTTCTAACATTGTGAAATATATAATTGTAAACTAGCCACATCATCTTGGAGATTAAATAGAGCATACCAATTACCCACAAAAAAAGTGACACCTTATAAAAATTCCTTTTGCGTTTTATTCCACTAATAGATCTGTTATAGATGCATCGTGGTGCACAAACAGTTTCATAAATGTAGTTTATGGAAAATCCCTTTATTATGCTATCTGTTCTTTTGTGACTTTAGAAAAGGGGTGGATTGTGTGGGGAGGTAAATTACCTAACCCTCCTAACCACATCTTCATTCTGAAAGGTTTTATGCTTTTATTGATGTTTTCACTCCTACATGCAAAGCTAAGAGCTATAATTTCATGTTATAGGAAACTCATGCAAATTTTCTTTTACCTCTTCTGTAAAGTTTTCTTTTGTTGAGATGTGTCGCTTTTCTTGCAGGTGAGTGATGCGTCGTATTTAATAAGCACTTGCAAAGGCTGGAGGCATCCATTCAATCACTAGACATACGTTCCAGCATTAAAATCATGAAATCAAAAAATATCTCTTCTTTCAAGATGCTCTTCGAATGTTCTGCTAATTAGGATTAATCAAATCTGTACCAAATAGACCTTGATGGGCCTAACATTAATTTGAAAGTTGTTCAAGAGAAATTTAAGAAAAATAAAGGACATTTTAAAATTGATATTGGCACTTTTAGCTTTTATATCATTCATAATGCTTTTCAAAGGAATAATAAAAATCACAAAGTGGAAATTAAATACTTGTTTTACTTTATACTTGTTTACAAAGTTTTAAGAACAGCCCTGCAAGGGAACTGTTAGACTTCACCCCTATTGAACACAAATTAATGTTTTTCCTTGACAATTCTCTTTATATTGGTTATATAGCTAATGTATAAACATTTTTGAGATGACCTCATTTTTATTTTGAGGAATAAGTGGGACCACAATACCACTTAACCTTCATTGGACCCGACAGCAATATTTAATGTACATAAATGGGTGTTTTGTCTGGTAGACGGAAGGTTAATTAAAAAATTTGCAGATAATTGTATACATAGGAAAATTATCTCTGAATGGGAAGATTTTCTCTTGGATAATGAATATGAATCACGTTTGATTAACAACCTTTTCACAAAATGCCACTTACATAAAAATAAAATACTTTAAAGTCCCTTCCCCCCCCCTTTAGTAGTTCTTTTATAGTCTAAAATGCAAAATCATTGCATAAAATATTCTTGAAAAAACTGTACATAAATTATATACTTCAATTGAAAAAATACAATATTCCAGTGAGTTGATCAATTCAGAATTACTTCACTGTATAACAGATTTTAACATAAGAGGCCAAAGCAGCATTATTTGTATATTGACAAATGTAAAAACAAAAGTGAGGCAGCTACCTTTGAATTTAATTGTTTTGCTGCCATATGTAATAAAATTTCATGAATAATTTTCAAAACCGATCATCAGAATATATTTTTTTAAATGCTAGAAAGATAGTTTTAAGTTTTGAAAACTCTTGAACAATATCAAGAAAGAGAAGCAAAGAAAAAACAATAGAACAGATATCTTTGGAGAAAAAAAAAAAAAATAATAATGAATTTTAATCAAATGGAGATAAAACAGGCAATATTGACAGCAAATGTAACCATCATTAAATGGCTTTTTAAAAAGTTATTCCACCAAGTGAAATTCATTAAAATACATCAATTATAGTGCAGCTTGAATATGAAAGGCTAACCTGAAAGCTTAGGTGAGAACATAGATTGTAGCATGAAAATCTAAGTGAATGGGTTAAACAGTTTTTGTTGATCATTACAGTAGAATGATGAATTACACAAGAAAATCATATAAACACTTTAGAAACAGATTGAAGGAAAAAAATAAAAAACAAGAAAATTAAATCTACAATAATAAAGACATGTTTTGATAGAATAAATGTCTTCCTTTCATCAAAGTTTATTTGGAATTACATTTTTATGATTTTACAAAGTAATGAAATGTATATGTATTTCAAATGAAAAATGCAACTATATTTAAGTGCTTATATAGAGTTGCAGCTGAAAGAGTCTCAGGCTGTTTTATGATTGTTTAATCTCAACTGAGGTTCTACCATATCTTTAAACATTTTTGATCGAAGAAATTTCATAAAAAAAATTATGAAATCATGGTTATTAACTCTTAATGAATAGATGCCACAATATATTGTTTTGACACCACTTTTTCTGACGAATTGCTTTATTTATTTATTTTTTTACTTAACTTTTGATAATTTTGCGAAAAAAATACAGATGTCTAATTGGAAATTGGTTTTGACAATAAAAATGGATATCACAAATATGGTCATTCATCATTAAGTGTTAATTTGAAAGTAACAAACACATGTTAATTTATGCAATTTATACATTATTTTAGCCCTAAATTATCATTTATAATTCTAATCTTGCAGGTAAAAAAATTATATACAAAATATTTCCAAAGTAATGCATATATACAGTGCAAAAAGATATGAGCAATTTAAGTTTTATTTCTTTTCAAGTATGTAATACTGTAAGAGTAGCGTAGCTTCACTTATGTAATTAACAAACTTGATACTTACAATGATCAGAAAAGAGAAAAAAATATTTAGATAAAATATCAGTTTATTGTTAATAATTTTTTAGTCTTCATCTGCATAAATTCTGTATAAATTAACTATCCCAATTATACCAGACAACATTCAATAAAAAGTGCTTAACATATTGCAATAGTAAGAATTAAAATGCTTATAATATAGAATTCTTATAAATTTGTATCACAAACAAATAATTTTATACATTTAAAATCAACAAATAGACACGGTGCTCTCAGGGAATCATACAGTGAGCAAAACAGATGATTAATCATACTAACTGCAGAGAATGTTAAAAAAAAAAAAAATGCATATTTAACATGTCCACAAAAAAAATTGTGAAAAGTATAAAGCAGTTAAATTTCCAAACATAATCAAGTGTTACTAAATAATCTACTTTCTTTATAATATAAGAGGATTATGTATTAGTTCTTCAGAATATGCAAAAATTGCATACTTACACTGAAAGAAGAATGATTAATTTCATTAGCAAGTAAAAAAAAAAATTTCAAATACCACTTTTGGTATTGTGATATAGAATATAATAATTTGTAAATACTTAGGTTACCAGCATTGTTCATACAGAAATCTTATCTCAATTATAAAAAATCTTAGTGCAAACATTGATATACTTACAAATCTCAAAATAATATTTTATATTATTACTTGCAATTTAAAAAAAAATGTCTTTACAAAAACACAATAAGAAAGCAGGTAAACTTATAACGAATTCTAATTTATTACTATCAATAAATAATGAAAATTTATGCAATAGTCAAAACTAATATATAAGATAAAAAATTTACTGCATCTTCATGAATTCATTTTGCAAAATACTAATAAGTTTTACAGAAAAATTTCCAAAACTATTAATAAATTTCTCTATGATCAAAGAATAACAAAATACAATTTATCTATACTAATATTATAAAGAGGAAAGATTTGATTGTTTGTTTGTTTGAATTGAATAGGCTCCGAAACTACTTGAAGGATTTGAAAAATACTTTCACCGTTGGAAAGCTACGCTATTTCCGGTGAACATAGGCTAATTTTTAATTGATTTATTCAAATATTTTTCTTAATAATTCAAAATTTCATTATTTTTTATACAGAATCAATTAAAATTTTTCCAAGAAAAAATAACCATTTTTCTTTCCCGTTGCCAAGAAAATGTAATCTGGAATAATAAAAATAAATATATTAAGCCTTAGTAATTATGGAACAAAACAATTTGTATAATTTAAAATAGAAAAGAAAAATAATGAAATAGTTTACTGATAAATAAACGACTATTACTGGATTACCACGTGAGGCATAAAATCGCAATTTTGTTGTAATCGTGCCAACGTGATCCGTAGATGACATCTGCACCTAAATATTATTGTTTATATAATTTGTTTACATTATTTGGCAATATTGATCTCTCATAGACCAAAAAACTGTCGCCAAACTATAAGTTTAAATGTCAATAATGGATGATCGTAAATATCACATTCTTTTGACATTAAATAGTTTTGCATAATTGTTAAGTCGTCAACGAATTTTAATCCGATGTTTTATCTCTATTTCTATTAATATTTTAGTAATTTATTAATTCTTTGGTTATTTAAAATAAAAATTATATCCATTTGTATAATTTGACGAAATTGATCGACGGAATAATCAAATGGTACCAATTGTTTGTTTGCACTCTATCTGGATATTTAGGTTGATAGAATTAGCGTACTTATCGAGCCTCCGCCAAGTCATATGCCAAGCAGTCATTAAATCTGAGTTTTAGCCTTACAATTATATCTTTTTCATCTGCCGTTATTTGACCGTCACTAAAAAAGAAATATTTTGAATGTGAAGGAAAAATCATTGTCATGAAAAAATAATTGCAATTAATTTATCATTCATTCTAATAAAAAAACGGTACTACTAGGTTATCCCGTCGACCAAAAAATTATCGCCAAACTATCAGATTAAATGCTAATAATGGATGGTCGTGAATGTCGCATTCAATGACATTAAATACGATTCACGTGTTTAAAATGTCATTAAATGGTTTTTATTTCGACTTTTTATTAATATTTTTCTTAATATTCTACTAATTATTTATTTATTTATTTTTTACGTTATTTAAAATAAAAATTACGTCGATATGTATAATTGGGCTATTAGTTTGGCGATTTGTATAATTTGGCGAAATTGGTTGACGGGATAGCAAAGTAGTATTAAAAAAAAAAAAAAAAAAAAAAAAAAAAAAAAGTGGCTAAGTGTGATTGGCAATCGCACACAGGTATTCGTTCAATATCTTTTTCAAAACACTTTTTTTCATTAAATTAACAAATGAAAAATGATTTTTCGGCGCTATTTTGGGATTTCTTCGCTAATCGCGCCAATCGGAACAAAATATTAACAGAATCTTCCCCTAAATGTTGCCTTGATTGCATAGATTTATTCATTTCTCTATCAGAATCTGCAGATTTAGTAAAGCTACACAAGTAAATAAAATTATGAATAAAAGTAAAATATTTCAAAGCTTAGCATAAATTTAAGGGAGACCAAATTGGTCACCAGAGGCGAATCTTAATTTAAATAAATTATATATATAAAAGAAAGTTTGGATTTCGTATTAATCACAGCACAAAAAAATCTACCGAACCAAAAATCTTGAAAATTGGGGTAAAAATACTTCTTATAACATCGAGTGCCGCTAAGAAGGGATTTTCGAAAATTCCACCCCTAAGGGGGGGTAAAAAAAAAAGAACGAACTTTTAAAAAATTCCTTAAAAATCGGCTTTTGAAGTTATTTTTCATCTGATAACATATTTTAGTGTATTTTCTCATGCTGAATCGAATGTTACTAAGTAAATTCTTTTAAATCCAGTAGTTCGTGAGCTACTTCACATTTTCCTAATTTGGCGATGAGTTTGGCGCAAAAACCTGAAATTTTCAATCCTTATGTATATAGATCAGATTTTGTAGTTATTTTTCAACTGATACCATATTTTAGTGTATTTTTTCATGCTGCATTGAATGATATTAAGCAAATTCTTTTAAGTTCAGAAGTTCGTGAGATACCTTATGTATATTTTTTTTTTGATTTGGCGATGTCTTCGGCGCAAAAAAGATGTAATTTTCAACCTATAAATATAAAAGAAAGTCTGGATTTCGTATTAATTACCGTACAAAAATATCTATTGAATCTAAAATTTTGAAAGTGAGTTCTATAATCAGGTTAACGTGATTATGTAAGCTACATTTAATTATCTCAATATATATAAAACGCAAAGTGAAATTTCACTCCGGCCGCTTATAACTTAAGTTCTACTTGATAGATTTTAATGGAACTTACATTGTTAGTTGGATAATTTTTCAGAAATTTTGTAACAAGTGAAATATAGCATTCTATGTTGTTTAATTGAATACTTACGGAGATGTTTTAAATCAGATGAACACAATTACAAAAGGTTGACTTTAATTTAAAGGTTCCGCTGAATGAATTTTTATGTGATTAAAATTAACATGTTGAGCGCTACGTCATTCATTGGTGACTAACACTGAACTTTCCGTTTAGATGACTGACTTTTTACTGATGACAGACAGTCTAAAAACGATATAAAACTAAAAATTACTATGATATAAAAATTTCGTTTGATTCAAAGTTTCTTTAAAAAAATTGACCAGCGTAGCGGGCGAAGGCTGCTAGTTTAAAGATAAAAGAAACAATTATTTTTCGAAGTGAGGCAAACAATATTTTAAAAATAAATTATCTTTGATAATTTGTAAGGATTATTATAAATAACTAGTCTTTCAAACAAATATGTTAACAAGATATTTTTGCATTAATTGGAATTTCGATTAGTAATCCACAAATATGTCATTTAATATTAATTTATTTTGATTTCTAAAAATATTACGAATAATTAACAATCTTTATTCAATAATTTTTATGCATTAATTTCTGTACAATAAATTTTGGATAAAACAGAAATAAAATTTACTGACAACTGCATTCATAGATCAACCATAAAGTAATTTAACAACAGTACTAAAAACATGTTATTTATGATTTCTTCTATCTTATACAATACTATAAATTTCTTTTAAAGTAAAAATTTCCCAATGAATTGTAAAATTTCATTTGTACACCAGTAGAAATACATTTTTGTTGCTCTTATTTAATGTCAAGTTTAAATAACGAGGGAAAAGAGAGAGCAAAATTTACATACATGGAAAATTGCACTGCTTGGTTAATTTTTTCTTTTTTTTTAAATCTTCTACAAATGTAGAGTGCATTATGTTCAGAACAGTTTGCTATTATTTCAGCAAAATTGTGCAAATAAAACTTAGCAAATAATGTATAAAAATTTAAAAAATGTCTTATTTTTATTTATTTTAGTTTTAACTATTTGCTATAAGAATCTAAGCAGCATAATCGGTATAAAAACTGATTGGTATTATAATGCTCTAGGGACAAAACACTCAATAATTACCATAAAATCTGGCATATAACATACGCCATTTTCTTTATAAAGAAAATGTAAAATGTACTAATATATACGATGCTCTTATCTTTTGAAGTCTTTGATTCCAAAGATTTTCATAGGCTTTCGATCAATGGTATATTGAAGAGACAAGCAATGCATGGATCGTAGAAGGAGAGAAAACATTTACATAAAGAGGCCAAATGCATCATGCTAGTCTAAAAATAGTGTGCAAGTGAATAATAAAAACATAGAAAGAAATTAAACCTGATCGAATTCAAAATTCATTTAAAAGATGTAGTATATCTAACAATCTAGATAAAACAAAAGATGATTATTTAGAGATCAGAGTGACAGTGATGGTGAAGATGAAACAGGATTCAATGATGTGTTTTAAGATGTAACAGAAGATGAATAGGATAAACAAATTACCAGCAGTGGTGTAGTCATTAAAAAAAAAATAAAATAAAATAAAAATAATATATATATATATATATATATATATATATATATATATATACAGTAGACTCCCTCAAATCTGCACAGCTTGGGACCAGAGGTTTTGCAGATTTTAGAATTTTACGGATTTCTGATCATTGCTTTGTTTACATTTTTTAAAGAGTAATTTGAATGTAAATAATGAAATCAAAAGTATAATGAATGCTTACAATATGCTAAAATATTAAAATAAGTAATAAACTAAGATAATAAAAATTTAGATAGTTTTTAAAATGATAAAAACACAAAAGCAAAGGTCAAATTAATAATCAATAATGTACAATTAAATATTCATTATAAAGATGAAATGTATTTTTTTTAAATTATTCAATGAAACTTGCCTCATAAAGGTACAGTATTAATTCACATCAAGATCATAAAATAATGAAGCTTTATTTCAGGTTTAGCCAGACTTAATAACTAAAAAAGCTTGATCAATACATAAATATGTATAGTAAGATTGCGATTACCAATAATATCAGCAACATCTTAATTTTTTCAGAAATAAATTATTCTTTCTTCGTGAAAAAACATGAATTTAATAACCTTAACAAAAATTACAAATTACAAAACATATGGCATTGATATAAAATTAAAAAGGCAAAATTTGTACCTACATCTGAACTGAATGTTACATTGTTTACATCCGTAAAATATGTGCGGATTTGAGGGAGTCTACTGTATATGTATCATATGCTCTAAGCAATAAGTTCCTTAGAAAAATAGAGAAGGTATACAGTATATATCACTGTATACCATCCACTACATCCATGGTTATCAGATAATGAAAAAAACAGTATTTACCATACATGTAGAAATCTAAATTTCATACTCATCTTTTCCTTATTTTAAAATTTTATCATTTTTATATTAGGTGTATAACATGCCCCCGTAAATTTCAATGTTATTTTTAGTATTAAAAATCTCGCTATATGCCAGATTCTAGGGTGTGTGTATATATATATATATATATATGTATTTGTTATGAATCAGCATGTCAAAATCATGTCATATTTTTGCAATATTGTAATCTTATTTAAATGTGTTGTTACTTACAAAGTTATGAATTTCTAGTTTTATTTATAAATTTGTTTTAAATATCTTTGTCATTATTGAAATGTGTTATAATTTGGAAAATGTATTTTAAAATTTGATGAATCCATTATAATAAAGCATTTGATACATATATATTTCAATAATGGTTAACATTTCTCATACATGTGCAGTTTTCAGTAAGTATAGACAAAAAGTTTACCTTTTTTCTTTTTTAATATCACCAAATTTTTTCAAATATAATAAAAACATTAGAATTTTGTTGTGGAATTAAAATTATAAAATAAAATTACAATCTTTAAAAAATATATTTACAAAAAAATTTAAATGAAAGCTGAGACTAGAATGTACCTAAGCAAATGTAGTTTTTAAAATACAGAATATTTGACAACAAAATTTTGAATAGTTCTCATTAATATCGTTAGATAAGAACATGAAATTTAAAAATTTGATAAAAAACAATGTCAATTCTCAAGTTCAAGGAACACGAATATAATACTGTTATATCATTTAAACACAACCATTTATTTAAAAATTGAAGTTCAGATGCAAGGTATGCGAAAAGTTAATACTTAAAAATATTTACCAAGAGTTAGACTTCTAAATTATCATAGAAAATCAACAATAAATCCTTTTAAAAATATAAAACAAATACTAATAACAATCCATTCTTAAAAACACACTAGTGAGTAATTGATTGCATTAAATATAAATTATGTAGATATGATTTATGGTTTCAATATTTCATTATTGATAAATCATTATGAGGGAAAAAAAAAATCCTGAGGTTAAAAAGACAACTGCAAACTATTCATAAAAACTGTTACTTTTTATTAGTAGCTATTAGGCATTAAGCAGATCCCAGATGCATGTTGTTAATTACTTAAAATTCATTAACATGGAAGTTTGAAACTTTTTCTTAGCATGAAGAAATTCAAATTAAACAGATTAGAAATATCAGATTATGAAGATCATGACCTATTGAACTGTAAATGTATAAAAAACATAAGCTATCAATTATTGCCTCTTATTTTATATGAATGCTGATGTTTTTTCACAAGTCTACTGAAAGTTTTGGTTGAAACCTTATGATATTTTAAATACAAAAATCAGATTAATCAAATAAAAACTCATAAGAATCGATTAAAAACACAAAGTTTATCACATACAAATGAATCTTAAGCTGCCATATTAAAATTCATACAATTGAAAATTAAATTAAACAATCTATTAAATAACACTATATAATACTAGATTAATATCTAGAGTGAAACACTAGTAACCAAATTAATGTTCGAAATAAAGTATGTACAAAGATACTTTTAGGGAATAAAAATTACAAGTGAAATGGACATCCATTATCTTTCCTACAATCAAAGTTCTCTGAGTAGCAAAATGCAAGTATTGAAAATAAGTCAGTCTTCTTTTTTTATAGCAATTTAACTTGATTGCAGAAATCAATTGTACATTTTATCTTCTCACTAGATAAGCCCATATTATCTTAAGATGAATATAGTCCATAAAGAATCTATTAGCTATTGGAGGCAGGAGTAAAAATGGCCACTTCACTATCATTAGATGAATTTTGTTGACGACCTTTCTTCTTAGCAGCTAGCAATTGTTTACGAGCTTCTTCTCGAGCTTTAGCTAATTCAGCAGATTTTGTGGAACGTTTGGGTGTACTAGGATTTGATCTAGATACATTTTTAGAACTTGAGCTACGAGCCTTAACTTCAGATACAGGCTGAAAAATAAGGAATAAAAAATAGATTTTCAAATATAATACATTTTCTTAAAGCATCAAGGTCCCCCCCCCCCCCTCCAAGAGCTTATTATGAAAAAATAATGAGAATAGATGATATAATGTATGAAAAATAAAAGACATTAAACCTATATTGCTTATTTTGCTCACCAAGAAATGAACAGTTTATTAGATTGTTTCCCAACTCATGTTTTGAGAGAGTCTTAAGTATGTTTCATATTGAACATTTTATGTATTTTGAAAAGTTTCTTAAAATTTTACCATGGGTTGATCAAAAACAGTAAATAAGCATTTCATGTAAAGAAAAAAAAAATGTTCAAGAAAAGTTTTACATAGAACTTTAATTTTAATTATTAAATTTCCTTTATATTCTTGCAAGGCATTCACTCAAAATAACATATTTGACAATTATATAATAGGAATCAGAGCTATACAAACTAAAAGCACATTGGTAGTGAGCAAAAATATCTAATAGCCAATAAAATATATTTCTTCCCCACTAAACACAAACCATTAATTTTCATAAAGTACAAGGTTTTTTTTTCTTTAACGAATTTTTTAAGAAAGAATAATTAATATATTGATGATATAATACTTACAATTGCCTTGAGTCTAAGTTTTTAAAACAAATATTTTCAATGATTATGTACAAGAAGAAAAAAAACAAGATACACATATTGCAAAGTTTGAATTAATAAAAAATGCAATACAGTGAAACCTCCAAATAAGGGACACCTCCAAATAAGGGACAAATCTTCCGGTCCCAGTCCCTTGATATAGGACGTGTAATGTATTTACCTCTGAATAAGGGACACTCGATTTAAGGTACAGTTGAAAATGAGATCAAAAGGACTGGGTTTTGCATTTTATGTAATGAAGTAATCTGTGGTGAAAATTAAAATACAGATTTTTGTGAACTTATCAAACAGATAGACAGTTATGTTGATACAGAGTAAATACGACACAGTTAACAACAATTTATTTGCCCACAATTCTGATTCAATACCAATGCGTTTGTTTGCATTGAAAGTACAGGGATGCCACTTAGAAAATAGTTAAAAAGAGGAAATTATGCGTAAAGTAAAATTTACGACATTTTTCACAACATTTATGCATGAATTTTGTAAACTATATTGTTTATAATAAATTAAAAAAGAATTGCAGCTTTTTTTTTTTTAACTTTTAATTTATAAGAGTAAATAAAAATGATTTTTCTTTAGTTTACAGTATTTTACATGAATTAATTTAATCCAGCAACAAATTCAGTGAGGAATTTTATGTATCACATCATTTTAAATCAATTTAAGTAACCCGGCAATAGATTCGATGATTATTCCAGGAGTAAATAGCAAAAATTTGCAAGTTTTTTTTAAAATTTTGTTTGTTTTTCGTTATTTTTTTTTTCATTTGACGTAAATAGCTGTTTTATTTCATGATCGTTTGACGGAAAATGCTGTTTTATATTTCTCGATCGTTTGACGAAAATCGCCATTTTACATCGCGATTGTTTGACGAAACTCGTCGTTTTATTTCGCGATCGTTTGACGAAAATCGCAGTTTTATTTCGCGATCGTTTGACGAAAATCGCCGTTTTACTTCACGATCGTTTGATGCAAATCGCCGTTTTACACCACGATCGTTCGACGAAAATCGTCGTTTTACATCGCGATCGTTTGACGAGAATCACCGTTTCGTTTTGAGATCGTTTGACGAAAATCACCGTTTCACATTGCGATCGTTTCACGAAAATCACCGTTTCGTTTCGAGATCGTTTGATGAAAATTGCTGTTTTATATCGCGACCGTTTGATGAAAATAGCCGTTTTATTTTGCGATCTTTTGACAAAAATTAACGTTATATTTCGCGATCGTTTAACGAGAATCGCTGTTATATTTCACGATCTTTAAACGAAAATTGCTGCTATATTTCGCGATCACTTGACGAAAAAAAACTGTTGTATTTCGCGATCGTTTGATGAAAATAACCGTTTTATTTTGCAATCTTTTGACAAAAATCACTTATATTTCGCGATCTTTTAACGAAAATAGCTGTTATATTTCACGATCTTTTAATGAAAATCGCTGCTATATTTCGCGATCACTTGACGAAAAAAGCTGTTGTATTTCTCGATCGCTTGACGAAAATTGCTGTGTATTTTCTCAATCGTTTGAAAATTCCCGTTTTTTTTTCGGGATCGTTCGACGAAAACCGCTATTTTTTTTCGCGATCATTGGACGAAAATCGCTATTTTATTTCGTATCGCTTAACGAAAATCGAGAATTCTTAAAAATTAAAAAAAGCGGAAATCCGCCTTTCGGCGGAAAAGTGGCATCCCTGAAGTATTGCTGAAAATTGTGTTGATTATTCTGAAAGTGGAGAATAACGTAAAATTGTGAAACAAAAACAATATAGATGCTTTTAGGCTGTTCTCAAATAAATAAAACAACTTTTAAGACATAAGTTTTAATTTATTTTTATTTGGAAATGCCTGAAACTAGGAAGTGTTGTTGGTCAGAAAATATGTAATCAACAAGTTTTTTCTTTCTCTCTTTCCTTTTTCTTTTCTTTTTTGCAAATGTGATAGATTTTTCAGAAAATATTGGGTGTTTTGAACCGAATTTCCACACGAAAGAAGAATAACTACTCAAGAAAGGGTAAAAAACGTCTTTTTCACGTGATCAAAATCGTTTATAATTCAATAGATAATTTAGTTAACGAAAAATTGAAAACACAGTTCAACTCCAAATTGCTTCCATTAGTCAAGCGTTCCAATTTTAAATGTGTCGAAACATTTTCTACTTGCTGAGCAGAGTAGTTGAGATTTGTTGCCTTAAAATACGCAAAACAGTTAAATATTTTTTTTTTTTTTTTTTTTTGTAAATACTGCTGGTAGTGAAGAACTAAAATTTAGAAGTATAGTAAATGAACACTTGAAAGGTTTGTTACTGAAAAATTAAAAATTGCAAAACAATCCCTCTTGGCTGATTACTTCAAATAAAATTCTTTCAAATTTTTTATACTTTTTGCATGTACACAATTTGAAAAAAAAAAAAAAAAAAATCAATAATTCTAAATTATTTGATGAATTAGTAATTAATTGAAAATTTTAATTAATTAATTCTCTTTTCTTATTTTTGACAGATTAACGTAATTTAAACATTTAGGGTAAATTTTAATTTCACCTTTAATATTTTGTTATTTTTATACGATTTTTATTTTCTTAACGATTAATTAAAAATAACAAAAAACTCCGAATAAGGGACACCTCTATTTAAGGGACAAAAGTTCCGGTCCCATAGGTGTCCCTTATTTGGAGGTTTCACTGTATATATGCATATCATAAGAAAAACAACTGTTCTTAACTAAAATATAAAAAAGAAAGAAAAAAAAAAACTAAGAGAAAAAATTACTTCAAAATATATTACTTAATCAAAACACTTTAAAATATCTTTAAAGTGTAAGCTTTAAGATACTTTTGCCTTAAAAATATCTTTAAGTGTAAGCTTTAAGGTACTTTGCCTTATAAATTTTTACACTTTTCTGACAGTATATTAAAATAAAAAAAAGGGGTATGAAACATATGGTTGTCAGTTAAAATATTTTAATCACCAGTAGCATTGCCCACTAGATCTAAAGGCCTGTCTATTTGAGATTAATGAATGAAGTCTCCCGCCAGAGGACTCTGATACTTTGCCCAAGTTAATCTGACCAATTGTGCAAACCCTGAATCAAAACAATGACCTTGTGTGCAAACATGTGCACAGAACAAAAAGCAGCTTATTCAACGCTAATTTGGGGAGGGTTTGCGTCACATGGACTTACACGTGGTCCAATGAAATTATTCAGGGTTTGAAGCTTAATCCAGCTTCACTTTTTCGACAGTTTTTCGCGAAATGGTTCGGCTGGTAGTATATAGTCGGCGTTGCCAGTAGCAACTAGCAACCACATTTGTTGAGATCTAATCAAAATAAAACATCCTATTTTTAATTTTAAAATACTAAACATCATATTAAATAAAGAGACATGTTAAATAATATGATGCCCCACTTACTGCTTAAGCATTTGCTGAATGAACGGAATATAACATTAAATCATGGATGGCATTACAGCTCTGGTGATTTAAGATGGTGTTGAGGTTTGCAATAATTTTAATTTTATTAAATCATAGTATGCCAGTGATCCTAAAGGGTTGTGAAACACACTACAAGGTGACAAGAAAAAACCCAGACAAAGTTTAAGTTCAAATAACTCTCAATCGTCATTGATATTGGTTTATTAAAGCTTTGTCTTAATGCTAATTGAATATTTCCAACTGAGTGAAAAAATGCCCAAGCCAGATTCAAACCCAGATCCTTGGGTTATATGGCCCAATGCTCAACCATTTAAGCTTAAATAAGCAAGAATAAACTAAAGCATTGGCTTTGTAAGTCAAGGATCTGGGTTTGATTGGCTTGAGCATTTTTTTTTTTTTTTTTTTTTTTTTGCTCAGCTAAGAATATTCAATTTGTATGAAAAAAAAAAAAAATAAATAAATAAAAAAATAAAAAAGCAATATTTCATAAACTTGATAGCACAAATGAAATGGATTGCTCATTATCAATGGCAAAGAGATAAAACACACAGTCAAGCTAGACCATAATCAGCAACAGTCTAAGTCAAAGTACACTCTTATCCTATAAGTAATTATTAAAAAACATTAAAAGCTCTAGTCAGCTATAGTTTGTGATAGAATTTGTTCAATTGCCCCCCCCCCCCCCCGCAAAAAGAGTTTGCTTTTGTTCATGGTTGCTTGATTTAAATCATAATTTAAATCATTTTTTAAATCCTTGATTTAAATCATTAAAAAAAATCCTTGATTTAAATCAGTTTTTGGAACACTGATATTGACAGGCTGAATAAGGATCAAATTAATCATTCACATTAAAATAAAAGTTAATTATTACTTTCAGATTAAAAATTACATTTTAGTAATGTTAAGTGAAACTTTTATTAATGAATATTGTATTTCACTATGAAATTAAATGCAACACTGCATTAAAAATATTATATATTGGTAGTATATTTCCCAACTACTGGTAAATGATCACAATTTTTTAAATTTTTTTCTCTCCTAGATGATCTTTTCCATTTTTTGCAAACAATACACTGAAGCTAAATCAATTTAATATAACAATATTTTCAATGGAGAGTTACTTTCTCTAAAGCAAATGATACATAATTTACAATTTTGTTTAATGCTTACTTCAAATTACAATATTCCTGATGTTGTTGTATTGATCGTATTGATCATATTGTTTACTACTTCTAAAGCAAATTATAGTGAATATAGAGTACAAAACACACATGGACAAGTTATTCAGAAACATTTTGAAAAATATTTCTTTCCATGTTTCTTTTGTCTTTTTGTTTGGGAAGGAGGCAATGTTCAGAAAATACTGTTTTTTTTTTTTTTTTTTTTTTTATAGATTTCCTCTTTCAAAAGGAAAAAAAAAAGGATAAAATGAAAATTTAAT
This sequence comes from Maratus speculifer, assembly GCA_964019185.1. Classification (NCBI taxonomy): domain Eukaryota; kingdom Metazoa; phylum Arthropoda; class Arachnida; order Araneae; family Salticidae; genus Maratus; species Maratus speculifer. The sequence continues at coordinate 310,495,267 of OZ025289.1, forward strand.
AATCCTATTTGCTATAACTCCAGTCAGCATATCCTTTCTGTAATAATGAAATTTCAAAAGAAAGTAAAATCCTTTTTGGAATTTTTATTTAAAGAAAACAATGTAACAAAGATTTCTTCATTAAATGGTGGAAAACACATTTTTATTCAGGGCTTCGAATCTGATTTCAGAACTTTCTGTGGTTTTCTTTGAACCTTGGATTTCCTTGCGTAAAGACGAGTTAGATTTCCTTAGAAAGACTTCCACAGAGAGCACTTCCTCCCTGCCCCCTCCTTTGTGCTTATTTCCCTTGTGTTGATAATTGGCCGTTATAAGCACAAACCAACCATTTTGATTAAGACAATTTTGACTTTGTGCTTCAAATGGCAAGGGGACTGTAAAAAAAGCGATAGAACAGCTCTTTACAGCAACAGCTACTTTCTCTGTGAAATAGATTTTTTCAACATATGGTTTAGCCCAGTCTAAACTTAGAAATAATTTAGGAAATGATAAATTTGCGAAATTAGTATTCCTATATAAAATATTAAATGCATAACTAACTAAATAATTATATAAATAGTAATTACAAAATAAAAACAAGATTTTGTAAAATATTGAGCTGTTTGCAATCTAATATTAAACTATAATGTTATATTGATGATTCATATTATCTATTTTTAAATATTCACCAATGTTAAACTATTTATATTAAATATTTTGCAATAACTTTAAAAATATACAATTTTTTTTGCATGATGCATATAAATATATATGCATATACATTTAGCATTCTTTTTTGCATTTATTATGTTATTATTTATATGTGTTATTTGGAGTAATACATGAAGTAAAATTTAATAAATTTTAAATTGAACAGAAATTTATACACATAACATACATAGGTATGTCTAACAATTTAATATTAGAATATGCTTTAAATTTTAAATGATTCATTTCTTTTTTCAACAAATTTAATTATTTTGAACTTTTATCTAAATGAAATTAATAGAAATATGTAAATTGATACAGAAAAATTAAATACATGCACAATACAGAAAAGAAATAATATTATACTGTAATAATATTTTAAAAATAAAAAAAATCCGATTTAAATTAAAAAAATAGATTTTTTTGATTATTTAAAAAAAAACTATGATTCTTAGCAATCCTGCTTTTATTGATGAAGATATCAAAATAAACTATTAAACATAGTGTTAAAATAACTTGGCGAGCATTTTGCATCACATGGTTTCAACAGCACATGGGAAATGACATTTTTTTCAAAATATAGAAAAACAACAACAAAAAACAGGAATGGCACAAGTCACATCCTTTAGTACAATATGATCCCAAGACTATCTAGATCTTAGATAAACTATTCAGTATGCAAGGTTCATAAATATCGTAAAATTTTCAAACAAATATTCCAATGTTTGTATATATATATATATATCCTCTATATGATATAATTTGGCATTAACAAGTTTTTACAGTAATTGATGTTGATTTGTAGTATTATCCAATGGTTCTATATATATACAGTGAAACCTCCAAAATAAGGGACACTCCGAATAAGGGACACCTCTATTTAAGAGGCAAAACTTCCGGTCCCAGTCCCTTGGTATAGGACATGTAATGTATTTACCTCTGAATAAGGGACACTTGAAAATGAGATTAAAGGGACTGTTTTGTGCATTTCAGATAATGAAATGTCAGCGATGAAAATGAAAATACAGATCTTTGTGAACATATCAAACAGACAGACAGTCATGTTGATAAAGAAACATACGACACAATTAACAAGCATTTATTTATCCACAATTCCGATTTGACATAAGTGCGTTTATCCCCATTGAAAGTAATGCTGAAAGTTGTGAGGATCATTTTGAAAGTAAGGAATAAAAGAAAATTGTGAAATAAAGAACTTTACAGAATATTTTAGGCTGTTCTCAAATAAAAAAAAGACAACTTTTAGACATAATTTTAATTTATTTTTATTTGAAAATGGTTGAAACTATCAGGCATTGTTGTTCAGAAATTATGTAATCAAATTGTTTTTTTCTTTTTTGGGGAGCAAACGCAATAGATCTTACAGAAAATATTGTCAAAGTAAGTGTTTTGAATCGAATTTCTACTCGGAAGAATAATAACTACTTAGAAAGGGCAAAAAACGCATTTGTCGCATGATCAAAATCACTTATAATTCAATAAGCAATTTATTTACCAAAAAAGTGAAAACACAGTTTGATTTTAAATCGCTTTTAAAGTCAAGTATTCCAGTTTTATACCTTTCCGTTAAAAAATGAATTTGTAAATGTGTCTACATTTTCCACTAGCTAAGCACAACAACTTTTTTTTTTTTTTTTTTTTTTTTTTTTGTAAATACTGCTGATAATGGAGAACTAAAATTTATGAGCATGGTAAATGAATATTTGAAAGGTTTGTAGTGAAAAAATGAAATTTGCAAAACAATTAGTTTGATTACTTCAAGCAAAATTCTTTTAAATTTTTTATACTTTTTGCATGAACAGAATTTATATATAAAATAAAAAACATTCATTCTACAAATAATTTAACTATTTAGTAATCAATTGAAATTTTAATTTATCAATTCTCTATTCCTTTTGTGTCTCATTAATGTAATTTATACATTTCGGGCATATTTAACCTTCACCTTTAATGATTTGTTATTTTTATATCCTTGTGATGTATTAATTAAAAATATTAATCAAAACTCCGAATAAGGGACACCTCTATTTAAGGGACAAAAGTTCCAGTCCCATGGGTGTCCCTTATTTAGAGGTTTCACTGTATATATATATCCAATGTTTTCAATGTGTATCCAATATTTTCAAAACAGACAACTTATTAATGATTATAAATAATTTCAGACTTAAGATAAGTTAAAGACAAATCTTATTGCCCTTAGTATTAAAATTTACTAAAACAATATTCTAAATATTTTTTGTTTCAATTATATAATACAATTGAAGATCAATTAACAAAAAACAGACTTTTCTTTTCACATCCACATGAAAAAAACTACAGAATTTTCAGGAAAAATTTATATTGAAATTTCATTGTATAAAAGGTAAAGTAATTTGTTTTTATTGAAACTATTGAACATTATTTCATTCCATAACCTGTTATGAGTTTGAAAGAAACAAAACAAAGATTCTTTTTAATGAACATGTAAATAACTGGTTATATAAATTACACAGTTCATTTTTCAGTGGCTATTCCAATTTAATATTGCCTTCTTAATCCTACATTAAAATATCCATCTTGTAAAGCTCTTTTTTTTTCTTTTTTTTTTGGGGGGGGGGGGAATCAAGGGGGGAAATGGACAAATTTAAAAGGAAAATTGATTAAATCAGGACATTGAAAAGCGGGAAAGTTGCACTCAGAGCTCTAAAGCGACCAATAGACTGCAGTTACACCAAGCTTTATTATTAAACCATTAGCTGACCATTTGCATTAGATAAATTAATATGAATTCAGTAAACTTTTGTTACCAAAATCTAACATGGCAAATTGATTAATGAATTTCATTTTTCAAATTATAAGACTGAATTTTATTTCCCAAATGGTTATGATTTGTTAAATTACCCCCCCCCCCCCCCACTGTTATTGTTCTTGGTTAAAAAGTCACTGCCAGAGCAAAAGTTCTTTATATTAAATTATATGAAGAATTCCATTACAAAAGAACTTTTGACTGAAAATATTATAAAAATATGTATTACATTTTAGAAAAAACATGTAAAAATATTAAAAATTAAATATTTGGGAAAAAAAAATAAATATTGGATATGTGATATATTTTACTGAATCCTGTCTGCATTCTCATCCAACAGAGAAAAATTTGTTTGAAACATAACATAAGTTTAAAATCAATCCCCAAAATTATCTTTTTCACGAGTTAAAGGGTAATATTTTTAGGGGATGACTTGTAACTCATTAAAAAAACAAAAACTACTTTTATATATAAAAAAAATTAATGGTTTTTCTAAAAGTCACCAATTTACACTGGTAATTTTTGTTTAGTTGGGCACCAATATTATATATATACATATAAATGTACAGATATGTATATATATGTGTGTACATAACACTGATGCCTGGTTAACTAAAAAGAACCTTTATACTTTGTCTATTAGCAACCCGATTTTATTTTTATGGTTATTAAACAAGAGAATATATAATGCCTTTAATATACAAATCACTTAAGCAAGAAATAATTACCTATTTTTAAATTCATAAAATATTGGCCTAAATTTTGATATTAATTTAAAAAAAATAAAAACAATGATTTAGTTTGTTGACAACCTTCAGTTCCCCAGGTTTGTTTTCAAAGTTGTTTATATCATATGACAAGAAATTTCACTTTCTAAAACCTGAATTACACTAGGCTTTTTAAAAACCTGCAAGGTGTCTGCAATAGAAAAGTAAGTAATAACTTATACAGAGTTTATTTGTTAGTAATAAGAGTGGAATCAACTTTTGTGGACAAATCATACCTTTTGACAAGGAACTTCTTTCCAGTTGTTTTCTCGCAATAATTCAATTTCTTTAAAGGTAGAGTTAATATCATCTATTTGCAATGTAACTAAATCCCAAAATCCAGCTAGATCAGAAGCAGATGTATAAAAAGGCACATTGGGATTATCTTCCTGCAAGAAAAATCAAGTGATAGTACATAAGTAAAATGATTATAAAAGATCAAAGTCTATTTTAGGTATAAAAAAATAAGTAATAACTAAAATGTATTTATTTATTATTATTTTTTTTTTGTATGTAAATTTATAAATTTTTAAGTAACAAATTTGATGTTCATTTAAAAATTAAGAGACATATCACCAGTGTTCTCGCTGACATTTGACCAACGTTAGTAATTTGGCTAATTAAAAATAAAAAACATTCGCCAAATGATAAAAGTATTAGCAAAATAAATTCGCCGTGTATCAAAAAAAAAAAAAAAAAAAAAAAAACTTTAGTTTTTTAATGTATTTTGTTTAATATGTTCTAAAATAACCCAAGTTTTTATAACTGTGACAGCGATTGTTATTAATCTAATTTCAGCTCTCAGCTACAAATATAAAAAAATATGTATACATTAAATATATATGCATATATATGAAAAACGAAAAAGAAAAAATTGAGCACTAGCAATTTGACGAATCTAATCGCTTGTTTACTCGCCAAATGAAGAATTGAGTCGCAATTTGGCACACTGGCGAGCGACAGCAAGAACACTGCATATCACAAATTACACCAAGATTGTTAAACCCACATGTTATTTAATGCTGTAATGAATGAGGCCCAACGCAGACTTGAAAATTCCTATAGAAAACTTCTACTTGAATGTATATTTTTAAAATATTAGTTAGATTAATAAATTCTTACAAGAAAGGAATTTTTCAAAAAATCAATACTTCATTATGCAAAACCAAAAATGTACAATTATCAGGCTCTCTACTAACTCTGTGACAAATTTCCCCTGATTTTTCTAGGTTTTTATCGACTTTTCTGTACCAATAATATAAAATTTTCAAATATTGAACTTCAATGAGCAACATGAATATTAAAAATTGTACAAAATACTTATTTTTTGAATTAAGGATGTTTAGCATAGCTCATCTACAGATTTCCCAGGCTTTCTTAAGTTTTTTGTACAAATAATTAAAAATAATTTTATGATGTTACATACAAAGGAGCTTAAAGTTGTATAATAATTGCTTGATGCTCCTAATTTCTTAATGAGAATCTTTAACATGCTAAGCACTTTTCAGATACATATTTAGCACCAGATTCCATCCATTTTGCCCATTCAGGATGAAATTCTTATATCAGTCGCAAAATATTGACATGGTTTAATTAAAATTTTGTCCTTTGTGAGTAATATAGATGCTCTGTAACTAGCCAAATTTAAGGATTACAAGTATTTAATTAATTAAACAAATACTTCCAAACAAAGATAAAAAAGATCAGTTTGAATCTCCTAAGCAATCTAACAAATATATAAATTCATTCAACACTGATTTTAGGTACATTTAAAGATTAGATTACACTAGTCTTTCAAGATTCAGTGAGAGTGATCCTGATATAAAAAATTTCTAAGTTAGGGGCTAAGCATATATAATATTTTAGGGGTGGAAGGGAGGGTCTGGTACTTGATATCATAAGATATATCTTGAAGGAGAGGGAGGGTTGCTTTTGATATCATTATAATTTTTGATCTGCAACCAAACTTTTTTTTTTTCCTAAGAAACTTTCTTTGCACCCAAATATTCTGCTACCTTATTATTATTATTATTATTATTATTATTATTGTTATTATTTTAATGAAAATACAAAGATTTTGTTAAAGAGAAATTTTTATAAGATAATTTCATTCCAAAATTTGGAACACCTAAACATTTGGCATTATGTTCCTCTGCTATATGAACATATAATTAGTTCTTAGAGAAATCAGGAAAATACATGCATTTACCAGTGAAGAAAGACAAATAATATTGTCCACTGTTTAATTGATAAGTTCTGCTTTTAACTTTCCTGGTAGGTAACAAATGCAAGACAATAATATTACTTTTGAATGTCATATGTAACAATAAGCTATTATTAAATATCTTTAAATAGTAACTATTTTTTAGATGTTATTAGATATAAATTTATTTTCATTTATTGATACTTTGACTTCTTGAATTCATAAACTATATTATTAATAAATGTATAATCATATGTATAAGAAAAACTAAAATATTTTAAAATTTTGATAAGGATATCACCAGGGAAAAAAAAAAAAAAAAAAAGACAATATGAATAGTCCCTTACAAGGAGGGACTAAAAGAATGTAAACAAAATGAATTTTAAGAGAGGCTGAAATAATCTTTACAATATTTATGAAAAACAAAGTAAGATTTACTTGCCACCATAATTTAAAATTTTTATGATAGAAAAAATAAAATCATTTCCATCCTCTTTTTTTCAAACTTATCAAAATCTTTTTTTTTTTTTTTCCCAGATGTTTAAATATTTCCAGATTATCTCAGAAATTTCAAATTTCCCTGATTTTTCTAATCCATAGAAAATTTCCTGTCTTTAACAGGTGTACGATTTTTTGAGAAGAATAAAAAGGAATTTCATTAATATCCTGTACTTTTAAATTCACTGAATAATTAAGCAGATTTTAAGAAATTGAGTGACTTATGCCTGTATATTTAATACTGGCTGATCCATTGGGACCGTTCAAGTATTACGTAAGCACTAAAGGGGGAGGAGGGGGTCCAGAGTCTGCTTATTTTTTCTGACAAGGGGGGGGGGGGAGGGGGTCATGCCAATTCTTACGTAAGCATTAAACAACGAAGAAACTGCAGTTCAAATTCAACAAGCAAACAAAGTATGATGAGGAAAGAGCGTTCTACAGTCCGTTCGAAATTCGCCGTTTATTTTTGATTTTATCCTTTGTTTATCCATCGGCAGTCGCGTGACCCCGCATCACCCACTCGCCCTTTGTCTTCATTGTTGTCTGTTAAGTTGTGTGCCAAGTCAAGTACATTGATAGACTATAAAAACACAGGAACCGGTGTGGCTGGATTCTGTTGCCAGGGTAACTGGTCAGTTGACTTTATTTTAGGTAAGTCCGACATTTTCTTTTCTCCCGTTCGATCGGTCATGAAAATCTGGAAATTTTTGCAGAATTTCTGGAAATTTTTGTCTTTTCGCTTCTATTGTCGAATTTCCTTCTCTACAGGCTTTGGAACTTTAGAAAGCAGAAAACCTACTTGAGGTTTTTCTTGTCTCGGATACATAGCACAGATATTTATTGTTTTAGTTCAGTTGCATAGTGAATTTACATAGTGAATTTTTAGTGCAAGAGTATTGCTTTTAGTTGCATAGTGAATTTAGTCGGATTTAATTATGGATACTAACATTGACAAAGTACAAGGACCGTAAACCTGCAATATCCCAGGCCAGTTCCTGTGAAAACTTTATAATAGACAATGTTGAAACATGGGTTCAAGGATCCTGGACATCAGATTAAAATATGAACACCAAATTGAACTCCAACATTTGTATGATTCATGTCAAAATTTTTAGTTATGGTGCCTAAGCAAGTTAAGATTTCTTGTATATCTTGTTTTATTGTTCAATGTGATAAATAATAATATATTTAAACCATTTTGTATTCTGTGGTTTGTTTAATGCAATAAGCAACAATATATTAAAACCATTTTATATATTTTGATATCACAATCCTTATATGCCTATATAAATTTGTAGGACTAATAATGTAATTGATTGGTAACTTTTTATAAGTCAAGAAGTATTGATGTATAAACTGTCATAAAATCTTACGTAAGCAAAGGGGGGGGGGGGGGTCTAGCATTTGCTTATATTTTCTTACAAGGGGGAGGAGGGGGTACAAAATGACTAAAAATATGCCTGGGTCCATGATAGCTTTCAAAATATCCAAGATCAATGTTAAATGATTCTATTTATTTAATTAAAAAATTTCTAAACAATCAATGCTGGGGATCCCACTGTTTATCAAAAGTGTACACCTTTGATTTTTTGTTTTCGAATGAAAATCTTTCCAAACAAAGCTGAAAGAGTTAAGGGCTCCATTGCCTTCGACAGCATACACAGAGCACCTAATGCACACTCTTCAGTCTATTTTGATTTGATATTTTTAAATGAAAGAATTGAGTAACCTGCACTTTAAATGGACATAAAATCAGTGTTCAAAATTTATATAGTTAAGTAAAAGTCTTTCCACATAACCCCAATAATAAAGGGCCTTCTGTTGCTGAAAAATTTCTTTTCTCTAAGTCATTTAACAATAAAAAAAAAAAAAAAAAAAAAAAAAAAAATAGTTTTCACTGTGCAAATGTTCTGAAATATTTTAGTAAATAAAATATTATCAAAGCCTGTGAATAATTTTCATGAGAAAATATTGATATTTAGTTGTAAAAAGCATTTTTTTTAAAATATTTTTTACATGTTGAAAATAAAATTTTTTACAGGATTTCCACCTGAATATTTTGCTCCAAAATGTTATTATCTAAAATTTTACTGGAAAAACACCCATAAGTTTTGTTTAGAATATTAAAATTTTAGAGCAATAGCACAAAAATAACTATATTAATCTAAAAGGAAACCATTTATTTTTAAACAGATTATTTTAATACTAAATCTTAAAATTTCTAAACCAAATTTATACTCCATCATAATCTACATTTTTAGTATATTGTATTAAAAATTTTTAGCAGCTGAATAAAATTGTGCTTTTTGAACAAAATGTAGATAAAGCAAATCCTATGAGAAAAAGTGAAAAAATACCACAATTCTGCAAAAGTAACTTGCAGAAAGGAACATTTTTTAAAGGGTTAATGTGTGCATTTTTTAAAACTAAAAACATTTAAAAACTGAATGTATATTTATTAAAAGTTTTTTTTTTTTTTTTTTAATTTACATTAAAAATTCCATGCAAGAACATGTTCCAAAAAATACAGGATTTAAGAGACTTTCAGATTTTAAGAATTTTCAAAACAGAATGGAAGCAGGTATGGCCTGGTATTTTTTGTTTTTTTATAGCATAATTAGAAAACATTTAAATTTTTTATATTGTAGAAATAGCAAAAATTGTGCAAGTGATTTACAAAAACGAAATGAAAATTTGAAATTTTAATATTAATATTTTTTTTCGAACCAAAAACTTTGTCATAAACTTGCTTAAAAGTAGATAGGGTTAAGTATTTTTAAAAGCTAATGCATATTTTTAAAAATTGCAGAAAAGAGAAATCACAATAAAGAGCTTTGCAAATTTTTTTTTCAAAGAGTTAATATTCATTATTTTAAAAACTAAATGTAGATGTTGAAATGTGATTAGATATGAATAGTATTTTTGTTTCTTTGTAACTTGATCAGTATTGTTGATACAGATTTTTAAAGATTACAGAAATCTTGAATATCACAAAATGACATGTAAAAAACAAATTTTTTCAAAGAATTGGTATAAATATTTTTTAACCCTCCAAGCGTCTTGCAAATGGGTAAAATTGTAATGTTGTTTTCTCTGCATTTTGTTTTAAATGCTAATAAAATATGATTCTTTCAATATTACATAAAAAATCTTATTTAGGAATTTAAATGTAATCCTTGAGAGTCTTAATCATTCTTCAATGCTTTGAAAATTCATTAAATTTATAGAATTATAATATTTTAAACATTGCTTATATTGCAGTGAAACCCGGAGCTTAGTGTACGGAATATTACGGGTCAAACGCTTAGAGGGTTAAAGCAATAGACAGCTTTTTAAACAGCAAAATATGTTCTTTGATTTAGTATAATCAGTTTTTCTATTTTGTTTTAGTTTGGAGATGCAAGATTTATAAAATGGGAAAAATAAAGCATAAATTTGATGCTATTTTTTTTTTTCCAACATTTTACATTTTCATCGTTTTAGGTATCGTACTTTTTCTAATATTTTGGTTTAACATGTTTAGTAAAACACATTTGCAACCCTAAAAAAATTTAGCCTGAAACAAATATTTCATGCCCAAATTTGGCTCCTAAGATAGCGAGAAAATTGGAAAACACCCTGCTTACATAATCAGACATTAATATCTTAAGTAGCTGAGTAGCAACCCAATGAGATATTTTAATGTTAAAAAAAAAAAAAAAAAAAAAAAAAAAAAAAAAAAAAAAAATGGGAGGGGGAAAGTAATACTATATTTAGGGGAAAAAACAATATCAAATCTCTTATATGGAGAAAGGCATTCACAATGCAAGTTAAATGAAAATTACTTGCCTCTGATGCAGTTGTGCTAAAATGTTGAAATATCCTTGATGGAAAATAAATGTTTTAAATAACACATCCATTGGTGTATACTATGACATTACAGAAAGATATTTTCAGTTTTACAAATTAAAATTAGTGTCTTCTGTTAAAAATGTATTTTTCTCATAATTAAATTTTTCACAATTAGGATCTTTAAACAGTCTTAAACAACATTTATTTAAATAATAAATATTTAACATAATATCCCTTCTGAAATTACAAAAGGCTATATCATACTACTGCAATGGAAATCATAGTATAGAAAGATTATAAACTAAACATTTAAAGAATACAAAAAGATTTTAAAAAGTTCTAAAAACATTATGAAAATTGACTAAAATAATGAACAGCCTTTGTAACAGATTATGACTCACAATATTCTTCCAACAGAGTCCTTTGAATTGTTCAAATTTTTGAGATATCAAGAGATTAGCTTTTCCACATGCAGCTCTTATTTTTCCAGATGCTTCTTCCGGTAAAGTGGGGTTTTTCTGCAATTCTTCTTCATGTTTTCTAACTTGGCTTAAAATTTTGTCTTTCTCAATATCAATCAAGTTCAAAAATTTATAACCTTCCCTCTCTTCATCAGAAGCCCCATTTGAAAAAGATCTTTTCTGTTCGAATGAAACATCAGAAAGTTTAGGAGGTGGAGTTTTGGATTTGGCTCTATCACCTATAAAATAAAACAATAGTTTAAGAAACAAATAACACACCAATCCACAATGGACTACTAGTTTATATTTGAATTTTCAAATAGCAATATTTACAAAAAGGTTTAATCCTTTATGCACCAAATAATGAAAATTTCACCCTACAATATTTTGCCTATTAGAATTAATAATCTAAATTTGTATACAGTAGAAGATCTTTATAATGAAATTCTAAACAATGCGATTCTCCATATAATGCAAAATTTGTCATATGTGAAAAATGAATTTTGCAGTTAAGAGGCACCTGGATTCTGACATTGTAAAATACTGCAGCAACCCCAAATGGGGTAGTGGGAAGATTTTTGCAGGTTGCCAAATTCTATTAAATTTATTTTGCAATGAAAATCATAAGGCTTCCCTTCACCAAATTTTAAATATTAATGATTATAATACCAGTAAAATAGTCAAATAAGATTTTTATTTATAAAAAACTTTTTTTTTAATGAAAACAACTGTTTGTATGCTAATTGGTTGATTTGACGTTTAGTACTGGCCCTCTTTACTGCAGCTTTTACAGTATAGGTCTCTCCCCTCCCTCCTTTTCATGCTATTTAATCTTCATAATGTGGTCATAGTTACAATCATGCAATTTTTTGCCTTTATGCCCTCATAATTCAGTTTTGCTTTATCTTACATTCATTCAAGTGCATTCTTCATTCAATTATACTTATATATTTCTTTTGTTAATTAGATGTTGCTATTAATTACATTAAAAGCAAAGGCTTAAACAATTCTTTTTTTTTCTGCACTCAATGAGATGGGTTCAGTGTATATTACTACATAACAGAGTCAGATGGCTCTTATTAGGTAAAATGCTGGGATGTATTTTAGATTTGAGAAATGAAATTTATATACATATTTTTTGGTAGAAAACATGTTGGCAAGTTCATTTATAGACGAACAACGTCTCATTAAAATCAGTTACATGATTTATATGCTTGATAGAGATAGAATAAAAGCTACTTAACATCAAACACTAAAATTGAAGCTCTTAAGAATAAGTTGGTACTTTAGCAAAGAGAATTTATCAAAGCCAACACAGATATGACTAAGACTTAAAAATTTACCAAAGAAAATAGTTTTTTTTTTTTTTTTTATAAACATAATTTTTTATCATATGATAAAATTAGGAAAAACTTCTTGAACAATTTCTAGATAATGTGTTAGATTGAATAAGTATTTCATTTTTTAAAAATATTTTTATGTCTTATTTTCTTAAAGGAAAAAAAAAACGGTTCACTCATATTTCAAGTGTTGAAACAATACACATTCAATTTATGTTTTTTTCTTTTTTTTTTGACGAAACAAAGTTATTGATAGGAATAGAATATATTGCGCCCTTTGAAGAAAAGGGCAATTAATATTTTGATTAAGTTGTTTATGTGAAAACTGTTTTTAAAAATTAGTTACTATATTAAAATAAAATATCAATCACAATTGGATTCCGAAGATGACTTAAAACTTATGATTTACAATGCTGATTCGAATATAGGAAACATAAGAACTTTCAAATGCATACCTCACATCGAATACTTAAGAAAAGTTTTTAAAAGTATTTCATTATAATATACTTATACCTATGTGCTTAAATAAAACCAATGATTCATATAGTTATATGTTTTATATAAACTGCCAGTACAAGAGAAACATAAGTGAAAATAGCAAAAAGAATTAATAGCACCAAAATCAATTACATTGATGTTAAAAAAGTCTACTAAGTTATTGCAACAAAATTTTATGCAAAATTTGGAGTCGGGAATGAAAGTAGTTTGTGCACCACTGTTCTAGAACTAAATTTTATAAGCAGTCAAACTCTGTGAAATCCGCCGATGTATAATCCGCAATTGTCTGTTATTTGTACAAGATGTCGGAATGTAAACAATAAAAATTGCCATTACCTATTAAATTCATAAAAATAAATTTTTTTAGATATTTTTTCAATAATCAATTTTCCAAAAAATATTTAAATATAAATTGGATATAAATATTTAAATTTTGTTGAGAAACAAAATTTTACCTTGAAATTTACCTGGATGCAAGAAATAATGAGTTTCATACATTACAGTAAAACATTATTGACAACAAACCAAAAGTGGAAATACTATTGTGTTGTGTCAGTGTTCAAAATTTGTATTATATATGATTTAAATTTTCTTTAATCTTAGCTATTAAATATAATCAACCAATGTTGCATTTTTTTTTTCTTTACCATAGTATTTTTTTCAGTTGTTTTTAATTTATAATCCAACATAAAAAAAAAGTAAACAAAGAGATTATCTATAATCCGAATAAATGTAATCCACAAAACCTTTGGTCCCTAAGTATGCTGATTTCACAGAGTTGACTGTACTAGTTCAATTTTTTATTTCCTTAATTCAGAGTTTAAGGAAAAAATTGATAATTTTTGAAAATGAATTATATAATAAATGATTGGTCCAGGCATATTTGGACCATGTTTAATAAATAAATTTAATATACATCAAGTGGTCTATATTGGGCATAAATGTACAATCCACACAAATCCTGGCAACAAGAAATGCAACATAAAGATTATCTATTGTATTTTGATACATTCCAGAAATATTTGGTCATGTTTATAAGATACAGCTCTATTTCAATGTTTTCTTTAAAATATTGTTTTTAAAATTGTATAGAATTAAGAAATGTACAAATGCAGTATTTTTACATGCAAGTATATAAATTTTTGAGAATTTAATATTAATCATAGAAAAATTGGTAATAATTAAAAACTAATGAAATGAACTTTTTAACTGTAGTAAAGAATAAAAAATTTTCAACTTATAAATTATAAGATATACAATGCAAATTAAAAGATATAAAATCATAAAGGATGTATTACTTGCATGCATAGGATATTAAATCTCCCCCCCCCCTTAAACAAATATAATAATGAATCATTTTTCATATAAGAGCATTATTTAACAATGCCAAATACAGAGATATGGAAATTGTCAAATCTATTGAAGAGCATGAGATTTCAGTTCTTCATTGATCTCCAGAAATTGGAGGTTGACAGCTAAAGAACAGCAGATGGGGAACTGACAACAAAATAAATGACAAATTTCAGATCTCAAAGCAATATTTTACTTATTTTCATAAAAACAGGTAATCATCATTCCCCACATATTTTACATTTCCTCAGAAAACAACTTTTCTTATCCCTTGAGTTTAAAATTTCATAAAAAAATGAAATTCTATCTTTAAATATATTAGAACAATAAATTATTTTTATTTTACAATAAAATAGGAATTTTATTATAAGGTTATACTCAATTCACCTTTTTTTTTAAACTTAGTTCCCTTTTACATTTATTTTTTTCTTCTTTTTATAACAATGTTTTTTGCCAGCATATTTTCATGATTGTATTCATTATTTAATTAAAAGTTTTGCAACTTTTTTTAGATATAATTAGAATTAATGATTTTATGTTTTACACAAATTGAAAGTGTCACAGACAAAAAGAAAGAAATAAACATAAAATAAAAAAAGATTTGAATTCAGATAAGTAAAACATTTTCTTAGATATAAATAAAGAATATTTTACCTATGAAGACAGATTTTAAATTCAGCATCCAGATCAAATGCATCCATAGATTTAAATATGTAAAATTTTAAGAATACAGATGATAATCACTTATAATTAATCAAACTCAGCTAAAAATTACTAATGGTAATAAAAATTATTACTTAAAGCATTTAATTATTTACCTTTAATAACCTTTATTTAGATCAACATATTTCATCACACAAATGGCAACATTTTAAATATCCTTGTTGCTAGTTAATCTTTGTTTATACTGGTTTATCATTACAAATGAAGTTTTGTAGTATCATTTACCAATTTCTTCTTTTGAAAAAATTTTTGGAAAAATATTCTTTCAACAAGGATTTTGAAAATGTCATTTGTGCGATGAAACAGAGTTAAATAAAAGTATTATGTCTTTAAAAATATTTTTTTTATCATTATTAGAAATTTTCAGCTTAGTTTGACACATAAAATTATTAAAATAGAAAAAAAAAACACTTATTTAGAATGAGTATATTTATTAATACAACAATCTACACAAAAGAGAAATTAGATTGCAATGAATACAACACTTTTTATTATTTTAATTACTATGTAGTACATACAAAGGAACAGTGATCACTTTCATGTCAAATGGACTTTGTCTATTAGTCAGAAGGTGAAATATTTTATCGATGTTTTTTACAACATAAAAACATAAGATTAGAAATAATATGATACACATTGACAAATAACTCAAACTGAAAACTGTTTAAATACTAAGCTGACACTGAAATTACATTGTTTTTAGAATGAGATACACAAGAAATTAAATCACTTACATTCATCGATATCCATTCCATTAGAAAGAGGTGATATGCCATTGCTTTTCAAATGATTTTGAACGATCTTCTTAACAGATTTTGGAACTTTTTCTGGATCTGTCTTTTTATCATCTACTACATTCCCTTGCAGCTGTTTCCTGAAATCTTTATTTAAGTGCCTGAAAACTGGTGGACTAACGGATGCTAAAATTTTGTAAAATAATAAAAATTAAAATGATATTTTTCAATCAAAGGAAAGAAATTTACTGCAAATGTGATTTACAATTTAAAAATAAACAATTTTCTTTAGATGCACATTTTTATAAATTAGTAATCACAAAAAAAATGAGATTGAATATAAATAAAATACAACTGATGCAGTAAAATCTTATTTTGTCTGAAACATATAAACAAATATAATACATAAAAAATTTGATATTTTTATATAAGTCAGGGGTAAATCTTATCAATAGCAGTTTATTTTTTTACATGTATAAATTAGAAAATAATGCTGAAGCCTTAACATTTAAGTAAAACATAATTTATGGATTTTTTTTTTTTAAAGAAAATGAGTAAAAAGGTGCGTATTTTATAAAATACACAAAATATTTATTTTTTAAATATACTTTTAAAGAAATGAGTGATAAATTTATATTTTAAATGAAATATATGCACTACAAATAATGGATATGGAAAGTACATTTGGTGATTTATCACATGTGCCTTGCTAACGCAAAAGCTATTAATTATTATTATATATTTAATATATTTAATTATTTAATATATTTAATATATTTTATTATAATATATTTTATGAGACTATGACCTGTCAACAAAGAAAAATTCAAATCATGCTAAAGTGAATCAAAATTACTTGGGGAATATATATATTAATAGTATTAAAAAAAATTTTTTTGTTGTTACATCTTGAATACCATACAATTCAAATCAGATCTATTCTTAGCTACTTTTTTAACAGCATGGAAGCAGAATTGAAGTTATCTGACAAGTGGTTTTTATCAAGCTTTTGATATTACTCATTTCTGAAAATAATGACCCACAGCCATGGGCAGTGGTAGTAGTCAGGGTTGACACAAGACAAGCCAGCAGACTTGTATAAAACCAAAAAGTTTCTGCGCACGTAAATATTGGGTAAAAAAACTTTCTGCAAAGAAATTTAATGTTTAATAAAATTACGTGTTATGTTATTTTGACAGTTGTTTAAATGTGAGTTTTTGCGCAGTCCTTTGTTGAAATGAGAGTTTTTTACACAATTCTCTGTTGAAATTCGCGATTTTTTCAGGGTCTTTTGATGAAATTTGCATTTTTTCTCACTATCTTTTGACGATATTACGCACTTTTCTGCAGAACTTCAACTAAATTCGTGTTTTTTCCATGATAATTTGACAAAATTAAAGGTTTTTTCTGCAAGCGGTTGATGAAATTGATTTTTTACAACAATCGTTTGTCAAAATTCATGATTTTTGGCACCCAAAATTTCAGACTGATTAATTTTTTTAAGTTTTCGGCATCAAATACCTTAAATTTTCAAGAAATTCAAAAAATGAAACTACTTTTAATTATGTGTTAACAGTAATTAATTCGCACATAAAATTAGCTGAATACTTATAATTTTTTGGTGCTAAAAAGAAAGTTACAAAAATTAAAATTCTTTCCAAAAATTTTCTGCAAAGTTCATAAAAGTTTCTGCTGCACGCGTGTGTCTATATTATGCAACTCTGATAGCCAGAGGTAAAAAAATCCTCAAAATGGCAACTACAAGTTTCTAGAACAACTCCATATGTATTAAGTTCCAAGACATTTTATACCATAATTTCAGCACTGACACTTTTACTTATATTGCATACTAATTTTTCATTGTCAATAACCTATTTTCCCTGAATTTAATAATTTTATAAGGCATATTGAACTAGATTACAGTTAAATATATAGCACTACGTTCCTTTAATTTCTTGTTAATCAAATTTAAATAAGCTAAGCTAGTTTAAATCAGTGTATTTTGATTTAGTAACTCAATACAGTGAATCCTCCTACAATGGTCACTCTGAACAACAATAACCTCCGAATACCGGTCATGTTTTAGTGTTACTAAATCTTTTCTATAGAAATAACATTACACTAAACCTCCAATAATGAATTCTGAACAACCACCACCTCAAAGCATTTTTTAAAAATACATTATGTTTTGGCTATAACTGAGATTGAGAAGAATTTTAAACTTGTTGATTCCGCCACAAATTCATTTCTCTTAGACCAATTTTATTTGATTGGCTCCACTTTTTAAAAAGAAGTTACCTATAATTATACTATATCAAAAATGCTTTAATAAAATTTTTTACTGAATTAATTGAATGCTTTAATTGAATTTTATTTTCCTTCGTTACTGGTTTTAAAAACAAATTTTGCAAAGAATGATGATATTTCTAATTGATAAGTTGAAAGTTAACAAGGACAGCAAAAAAAGGTGCAAGTGCATGAAAATAAGCTGAAATGTACAAATATGGAAATATCAAATTGGTAACATTCTAAAAAACATGACTTTTTCTTAGAAAAGACGTTCCAAAATGTAAAATTAGAATCTGAAACTAAGTTGCTTTTCGAACTGTCCAGAGAAAATTTTCCAAATTTCAGGACAAATGTTACAGGAAAGTACTTCAGAAATTCCTAAGAAACTGCACTGTTAAAAATCAATAGCTTTGCTGCATAGTTAGTCCACCACTTTTATAGAAAACGATTGCTTGACTATATTATGTCTCTTTGCACTGTTAAAAATCTGCTGCATTTTGCTGCAACGCCCTCCACCACTTGTATATAATATCTCTATTCCAACCAATGAGAAAGCGCCATTTCACGGCCAAATAACCGTTTTCTATACAAGCAGGGGAGTGCGTTGCAGCAAAATGCAGCAGATTTTTAACAGTGTGGTTAAAATAGGGATATTATATAAAAGCGATGCAGTGACTATGCAGCAAAAGCTACAGATTTTTAAGAGTGTGGAAAACTAAAAATTTCGCGCTCACTAAAAACAAATTCAACAAAAAATCTGTGGAAATGATTTTGCATTTAAACAAAGAGCATATGTTAAAAAAACTGTATAAATTATTATTATTATTATTATTTTAATAGTCTGTATTTTTAACTGTAAAAATAAAATAGTTTTGGTTTATTTGATTTTAATATAATGTAATTTTGAGATTTAAAAATGTGGAACCTCTGAATATTGGCAACCTCCATAGTATGGTCACTTTATTGTGCTCCTGGTAGTGGCCGCTATTCAGAGGTTTCACTGTATTATAATAAAAATGTTTTGCCACGTGCCACTTGCTCTGTATTGGAAATATGTCTGTCTATTTAGATAGCAAACTGTAAAAACGGATTGTACTGATGTTGATTGTATAACCTTCAACACATCAGATTATACTCTATCTAATACTGCAGTGGCATTTAAATATATAACTTTAATTCTTAATCTAACTATATCCAAGAAACTTATGTTTGAGTTTTAAATTTGTGATGGTTCAAGAATGCTAAAAAACAGTTTAAAAAAATTACAAAAGTCAAAAATCACTCATTACACTTTATACCATGCATGTCATAAGTTCTATCTCTCTGATCCACTATATAAATCAGGTTTAAAAAAATAATAATAAATTAGTATTGGCACTGTTTAATAATGACATCAGTGTTATTTTTAAAACACATTTTTGCTTATAGAATATCTGATGTCGATTTCTTTGTGAATCCTTACTTTTATAATCAGCTATTTCCCGGAAGAATCTGAATACAGTAGACTCCCTCAAATCCGCAAACCAGAAATCCGCAACTCTCTAAAATCCACACATATTTTATGGATGTAAACAATGAAACTTTCAATTTGGATATTGGGGCAAATTTTGATTTTTTTAGTTTTGTATCAATTCCATATATTTTTTACTTGGTAATTTTCTTAATCATACAATATTCATGTTTTTTTCATGAAGGAAGAATACATTTTTTTTGGAAAAAATTCAAGATATTTCTGATATTACTGGTAATCACAATCTTCTTATCAAATATATTTATGCATTAACCAAGATTTTTTTGTTATTAAGCCTGGCTAAACATGAAAAAAAAAAAAAAAATCCTTATTTTATGATTTTGATGTGAATTAGTAATGTATCTTTATGAGGCAAGTTTCATTGAATAATTTAGGAAAAATATATTTAATCTTTATAATGAATATTTAATCATACACTATTGATTATTAACTTGACCTTTATTAATACTTTAATCTAGGGATGCACAACCTGTGGCCCTCGAATTTCGTCAATTTACAACTGGAAACAATTGCAATTTTTGTACGTATGTCACACAAAAAAAAACCCCTAAATTTTGTTAATTTACTGCGGGAAACTATAAAATTTCGTCATTTAAGAACCACAAATTTCGTTTATCGGCACAGAAAAATCACGAATTCCATTAATGAAATGCAAAAATAGTTACATTTTATCGATGAGGATCGGAAAAATCGTCAGTTTTGCTCATCAGAGAGGGAAAAAAAATCACGAATTTTGCTCATGAGACTCGGGGGAAAAAAGTAGCAAATTTTCCCGATTGGGCACGAAAAAAGTGCGAGTTTTTTTGACCAGGCATGGAAAAATCGCGGATTTTGTCTGATAGACGCGAAAACTCACACATTTTGTTGATCAAGCAAGAAAAAATCATAACTGTTGTTGTCCTTCGAAAAAATTGCAAATTATCATCAGATGGAAAAATAGCATATTTTCTCGGTTTAAACTTTGTCGATCAGAGACCAAAAAAAAAAAAAAAGCAAATTTTGCTGATAAGACATGGGAAAATCGAAAATCGCGAATTAAGTGATGATGCGTGGAAATATTGCAAATTTCGTTGATCAAGTGGAAAAATCGTGTTTTTGTCAGTTTACCAAGAGAAAAAAATCGCGAGTTTTATCTTGCCTCATAAAAAAATGCAGATTTCGTCAATGTTAATACAAAAATCACGAATATTGATACTCGGTCGAAGAAAAATGTGTATTTTGTCAATTTACAGTGAAAAAAGCACACATTTTGTCGTTCGAAGACCGAACAATTACGAATTTTATTGATCGCATTTCGAAAAAAGCTAATTTCTTTGGTTGGAGATGGGAATATTGCAAATTTTGTTGTTCACACGCAGAAAAATTGCTAATTACGTCGATCAGACTCGAATAAAATCGAGAATTTCATTGATCATGCATAGTAATTTCGCGATTTTCGTCGATTAGCTTTGCAAATATCACAAATTTCGCCGAGAGGCTTTGTAAAAATCGCAAATTTGATTGATCGCCTTTGTAAAAATCCCGAATTTTGTCGATTAGCTTCGGAAAAATCACGAATTTTGACAATCTGAATCGGTAAATCGCGAATTTTGTCGATTAGATGCGGAAAAATTGCGAATTTTGTTATTCAGTCACATTAAAATCGTGTATATCGTCAATCAGATTCGGATGAATTGCCAATTTCGTCGATCATGCGAAGGAAAATTGTGAATTTCGTCTATTAGCTTTGCAAAAATCGCGAATTTCGCCTATCAACTTTTAAAAAATCGCGAACTGCGTCTATTGACTTTGTAAAAATCGTGAATTTTGTCGATCGGCTTCATGAACATCATGAATTTCAAAACATCTCCTTTGTAAAAATATCAAATTTTGTAGATCAGGCGTGGAAAATCGTGAATTGCGTTGATCGGCTTTGTAAAAATCTTGAATTTCGTCTATCAAGCGCTGAAATATTGTGAATTTCGTCGATTGTGCGAAAGAAAATAGCGATTTTTATCAATCGACTTTGTAAAAATCGCGAATTTTATTGATCGGCTTCGTAAAAACGAGAATTTTGTAGATTGGCTTCAGAAAAACGCGAATTTCTTCGATCAGGCGCATTGAAATTGGAAATTTTGTCGATCAGGTGCAGAAAAATTACAAATCTCGTCGATCATGCGCAGAAAAATCACGAATTTCGCCGATCATACAAAGGAAAATAGCAAATTTCATCGACCAACTTTGTAAAAATCACGAATTTTATCGATTGCTTTTTAAAAATCTCTAATTTCGTCGATAGGCAAGGTAAAAATCGCAAATTTTATCGATCAGTCACGGAAAAATTTTAAATAACGAAGATAAAAAAAATCTTGTTAATCGGCTTCTTCTCTCTCCCTCGTTCATAAAATTCACATTTTTTGGCACCAGCCATTTATGCTCTTTTTTTACCACTTTTAATAAAACAAAACAATCTCCTGAATTATGTCAAGGAATATCTTTAAATCTAGAAAATAATCCTTGCTATATCTGTTATATATAAAAATGTAAAAACTGCTGATATATCCTTAACAACTGAATTGCGTATTTTGACTGGGTAAGTGAACTTAAATGGGTACCCCCCCCCCCTCCCCCAATCACACACATACACTCTCCTCTGAAACCACATTTTTTTTTATCAGATTGTAGGCAACAAATCACCTCCTCTAACTCGAATTCTCTCCATATTATTGATGTGGCCCTCGACCACCCAGATATATTTGAAAGTGGCCCTTCTCTTCAAAAGGTTGTGCACCCCTACTTTAATCATTTAAAAAAATATCTAATTTTTTATCATTTTTGTTTATTACTTATTTTAATATTTTATTATATTGTAAGCATGCATTATAGTTCTGATTGCTCTATTAATTGCACTCAAATTACCGTTTAAAAAATGTAAACAAAGTAATGACCAGAAATCTGCAAAATTCTAAAATCTGCAAAACCTCTGGTCCCAAGCTGTGCAGATTTGAGGGAGTCTACTGTATAATGAAAATGACAAGAAAGTATTTAAAATATATATATATATTTAAGGGAAAGGAATATTTGAAATTATAATAAATACAAACCATTATAGAAAAAAAAGTCATTTTACATCTTTTCATTTTTATTTATTTTTTAAAATCATACAAACCTGATTTTTTTCCAAGTCAAACATGTATTAGACTGTAAAAATTATTTAATAAAAATGTGCTTTTCTTTAATACAGAATTTATTCGATTTGATTTATTAAATAAAATTTCAGATTCATGTTTTTTTTTTTCTTTTTTAAATTGAAAAAAGTAAACAGTCAGAAGATTAACAATTATGTAGATGTAACGTGTATGTAGATACAAGTGACTTATTTAAGTTCATATAGTACATGGCATGGCTATGTGAAAGGAGCAATTGTTTAAATGCAATATTTCATAGAAAATTCGACTGTTTATTATTTTACTATAATTCTTAAAACTCAATAAAAATATTAATACAGTGTCAGTAAGTCTAAAAAATACCACTATACTATGAGCATTCTCTAGTCTCATCCTATTGGCTATTTATGATTGATGAATCTTTTAATATGCAATGATTGGTCATAATATTAATACAAATCTAAATATTTTAAATAAATTTTATAACAAGACTTTAAATCTATTTTCCACAAACTGGTTATTGGTAAAGTAAATTAACAAGTATAAACATAAGCTCTATTTTGAATCACCAGATACATAATATATAGCATTAAGTTTCATATTGTTATAAAAATGCAAAATCCCTTACCTTTGTGTGGCTTTTCTATTGTGGAAGGACTTTGGGATGCATTACTACTTTCACAAGTACTAAAAGACTGACGTTTAAGAGGAGGTTTGACAGTTACTTTAATTTCTTCACTAGCAGATTTTCCATACAAGCTTTCAATTCGTTGCTGCACTAAAGACTTTGTTCCACTATTTCCAACTTCTTTTGCTAAAGCTAAAGGTTCATTCTCATGTCCATTAATAATAGAGTCTTTTGAGCTAGGTGATTTAGTCCTCTCTACAGCTTCATTGTGTCCATTTGTTATAGTAACTTCAGTCGTGTATTTCCGAGTTGACTTAATTGGAATTTGTAATTGCTTACTAACAGTCACATGTTTTGATTCAGTATATACACTATGCATTCTACCATTACAATCAGACTGACTACGAGAATACCTAAAATTAGAATCCATGCTATGAGGCTCTTTCCCATTCATGTCTGATAACATACTAGGCTCAAAGCTAGATTTTCTGAAAGAAGTTCGAGCTGGACTATTATCTCTACTTCTACAAAAGCGACTATAATTTGTATACCCGTTAATAGCACAGCTTATGCTAACATAGGAGGGAAGTTTTATTTCTGCTACAGTATATTCTTTCTTGTCACCTGACTTGAAACCATTCTTTGCATCTGCAGACAATCTGCAAATATATATATATTTTTAAATAAGCTCATATTTAAAAGTTAAATCCATAAATTAATATTAAAATGTTATAAAAATATAAATCCAACAAATACTTTATCATTGCATTATTTAAAACAAAGTTCCTGAGCCTACATCTCTGTATGAAAAGGCTAATTTAGAAAATTATTACATAAATTACTTTCACTCACACACACACACAAAAAAAAAAATATGAGTTTTCCCCCCCTACCCTTTACGAGTAATTTTTCAGAATTAATAACTTCATTATATCTATAATCAACAAATTAGTATGCCAAACAAAAGGGATTGTTGGCTATTGCCAAAATTTAAATTGAATAATTTTTTACGAGTAGTTAAAACAGTATTCCAGACTTTAGGAAAAATTGACTCTTAATGGAGATTTTAGGATCAAAACAATTTCCATCAGTTTTTCTTCCTTTTCCAGATTTCTGAGAGTGCTGTCCCTCAAGAAAGCTTTTAATGCATGCTCATATATACAGAGAATTTGATATTAAAGAGGAAGAAAAGATGTATTATAATTATTCAAAACTCTTTACTGGTATATCAAAATCTTTGACATTTAAAAAAATAATATTTACAGCAAAAAGCCTTAGAAGCTTTTTGTCATGTCTTCCACAAGGGAATGAAAAATCAGAAAATAACAAAGACAGGCTTAAGAAGTAAAAATCAATTGTTGAATTATATTTATAATACTATTTAAGAAATACAAAATATCCTCAATATAATTATCCCATTTAGTGAGGGAGTGAATATAAGGGTCCGAGTGAGGGAGTCAACATATAGAAGTTGGGTGCCGTAAGAGTAAGCATCGACAAAAGTCACCTAGTCGTTCATGGTGTGTATTGTGCCTGTTTTTGAATAAATTGCTTTTTTAGTCAAAATATTCTGCACAGGGCATTAACCTCCCAAAACAAATACCACACGAAAAGGGTTATTATCCCAACATAAGGGTTCCGAATGCTCTTTGAGAAACTTCTAGTATAACAGATGATCAAATGTAAAAAACATAAAAGAGAAATCAAGGTGTATATACACATAAAACATTTTTTTAATTGAAAGAAATTTGTATAATTAGAAAATAATTCTGTATCAATACTGAATTACATTTTTATTTAACATGAAAATAAAAATTTTGGTCAGAGGAACAGGCAGGCAATTTAGGCTGCACATATAATTAATTATGTATATTTATGTTTAATATTATATATGTATATTAATTACTTAAAAACTTTGGACATTTTTATTTTCTGCCAAAAATAGTAAGATTACTGAAATTTGGTTTCAATCTTAAACACTTTTCCGGTTGATTCTTATTTTTTAAAGTGTCTTGTACACACACTATATCTGGAAAAGAAAAGATTTAAATTAAGAGAAAGTCAAAATTATAAGATGTGTTATGAATAATGTTAAGAAAAGTGATGTAGAAAACAATTTAGAATTATAAATAGAACATTTAAGACAATATTAAAAGATTGGGAAAAAATACTTAAAACATTCAACAGGAGTAGAGTTTTCCCATTATTTAAAAAGTATAAGTGTAGTGAAATATCGTCACCTCAGAGCAGCAGTAAGACATCCAGTATTAAAAATAAAAAAGATGTCTCATTTACTGCGATGAGAAACTGGCTCAGACCAAGACCAGGCCTGGCATAGGTTTGATATTTACACCAGTCTTTGGACTCAGGCTCATTCTTTTCAAACTGACAATTTCATTTATTCTCGTGTAAAGAAAAAAAATTTTTTTTTTTTTTCTCTAAAAAATTGCTTGTGTCATTTAAAATCATTTTAATGCTGTTTTGATCACAATGAAGGGGAAACAGAGAGCATGTTTATTTTTTTTATTTCACTTATATATTTATTAAATTTTGTAGCATTAGAATGTTATTTTTGAAGAAAATTTGTAACATTTGAAGATTTATGCCTGGTATTAGTTTAATATTTATACAGTTCCAATCAGAATATGGCACCATTCAGATTTTTTTTTACTGGAACATTTATTTTGTTTAGAGATTTAATGCAAAATGAACATTTTCTTTTGTATTTTGTTAATCAGCATTAGCTTAAAGTTTGCAAATTTTTAATTGCATCTAATTTGTAATTTTAATTTTTAATTGATGTCTTATTTTATGCAAATCAATTGTTTTTTTTATAAGAAAATAATTATTCTATTTGTGATCATGAAGTCTTATGCCATGGTTCTGCTCTCCATAACCGTGAAGTCTCTATCATTCATAAGTATGATTATCATATTTTTATTATGATAGAAAGCATTTGGGCAGTGTTTCTTCTTTTTCTATAAAAGCATCGGATCTTTCAGATAACAACATATTTAATTTAAGGCGATTTTTAAAGACCTGAGAATTACAAAACATTGTTTTGAGAATGGAATTCATTATAATTTATCATGTATAAACCATTTTTGGGAAATAAAACTTTGTGCTTTGTTCTTCATCATATAAATGGTAATTTAAAATCAAATTTTATGCATTTGTTCATTAATCTGTCCATCAGATTTGCCTTTTGAGAAAGAAAAATATGAGAATCCTTTTAAGAAAATACATATTTTTTTAAACTGAACATATCTTTTGATACGATTGAGTTTAAATTTCATAAAATTAACTGAGCTATGGATGACTAACTATTTTCATGTAAAAAGTTGCTAAAAAATGAAATATTACATTTGAACAACTTTATGTTATGTAATTTTATGTTTATTGCATAATTTTGGTATTTGGCTTCGATGGGCTCCGATGACAAAATCTTTCAGGCCTAGGCTTCAAAATGTGAGCACGAAATCATCTCTAGTTTGCAAATAGTGGAATAACTTCTGAAATCAAGTTATGTTTAATACTATAGCTCAGATGCATTTAAAAAAAATTCCTCTAGATGCAAATAGTTTTTCATTGCAGTAAATCAGACATCCCATTTTCAATTATTTCTAGATGTCTTACTGTTGCTCTGAGGCGACAATATCCAGATGGGATGGAAGTATTTTCATAATTTAAAGATGCAAGATCCAAAAACATCCCTATTAGTAGAAATATTTTATAAGAAAATAAATTTGACAGATAAAATTTTAAAAAGAACACAGTCTCATCTAAATGATGGTTAGTTAAGAAAAACAAAATATAAAAATGTGTTTAGAAAAAAATTCTATTCAATAGAATAACTATATTTTCGTAATGCCGTATATTACTTACACGTTAAGTGTACCTCGTTTTCAGGTATTATTTTCTCAATACAAAAAACTACATCATAAAGATTTATATGTATATAGTATAAAAGTTATGCAATTTTCTTTTTAGATATTTAATACACTCAATTTTTCATTAAAAAAAAATTTAGATTTATATACTTGTTTTAAAAACAGTTAATCAATTCTACAAAAAATACACATTAAGTTCCATTCATTATAGTGTCTGTATTGTTTTCAAAAGTTCAATATTAAAAACTTCAATTAAAATATTTCATCTTAAAACCAGTTTATCAATTTTCACAAAAACATACACTTAATTCCAGAATTTATATATTTGATCTCAAAGTTCACTTTCATTCTCACCTTGTATCTTTTTTACTATGCAGTGTTCGTATTCTCCCCAAAGTTCAATATAAAAAATGTTTTCGCTCTCCCATCACGGAGGCATTTTCAGTTTACATGATGACATTTTTTCTGAAATGGAGTTCAGCTTGAGATTGTCTGGCCTTCTCTCTTTCCATTTAACTGTTCCCTATCATCTACCATTGATTGCTAATGACTATCTATAGCAGAGCGTGGGATGCCATTACATACCACTTCCTTATTTAAATTAATCTCTATTGCTTCCCTCATTAATGTGTAGTGATGATTTTCATAATTTGCATTTTTTCTATTTTCACTGAATTTGGTTTTGAGAGTTTTTTTTTTTCCTCTCTTGAAAGGGCCATGTTTTGGTTATTGTATTTCAGATACCAAATATTTGACTATCCTGAATATGGCCCTTTCAAGAGAAAATATAAAATTCAAATTTTCATCATACCTAAAATTTATCTTTGATTATAATGACATATATTGAATAAAAAAGATACCTTGTACTTTTAACCCACAACTGGTATATGTGTCACATAAGGTGCTCAGAATCCTCGATTATTCTCATCAATAAAATTTTATTGTAAATATTGCCTTATTTAATCCATGAATTTTCTCAGTTCAATTAGATATGAATTTCTGTTTTTAAAAAACAGTGATTAAAGATTAAAAATTCTGTAAAAGAAGCTGATTCCAAAAGGGTTAAAAGGTTGTCAGGATGCAGATAAACACTTTAAATAAAATGACAATTACCAAGTTTTATACTCAGGCTCTTCATATTTTGAAATAAAATTTCGATATAAAATCACTGATTCCTCCATATTAACATTTTTTATTTAGAAGGAAATATAATGAACTCAAAAAACTTAACCAATTACATACATAAAAAATAATTTTTACACAACAAAGAATTAAACACCATAGCAGAGGGAGGGGAAAACACAGAACACACACAGAATAAAATAAGTGTGAATTCCAAACCTCTGCTCTTTTAACAAGAATTCATCTTGCAGGTCAAGCCCATTCCTTGAGGATTCCTTGATTGAAGGAGTTAGACCATTAGTACTATGTAAAGTACATTCAGAAGCTGTTAGATCTTTTCTTGTTATAAAGTTGTCAGTAGCACTTGTCTCAAAATCTAAGGAGCAAGCTCCAATGGATTCAACTGAAGCCATTTTTTGATAAAATTTAAGCACCTGCTGATCACGAAAGTTTTTGCTACATAAGCTGAGAGTCTTTGGTGGCTGCACACGTCTCAAAGAGCTGCAAAAGATGTTGGCGATAGAAAGATTATGCAAGTAGAGTTTAAGCTGAATAGCAAATTATTTCTGGTAAAAAAGGTTCAAGCAAAATTATTTCTGGTAAAAAAGATTCAAGCAATTAGACAAGGGTAAGAACAATCAAACAGTTACAAAAGGGGAAAATGTTTATGCTGCCCACCTTTTTTCATCCGTGGAAAGGAAAGGGAAGTACAAATTTTAAGGGAAACTAAACTAATTTATTATTACAACAAAGTAGCAAAATTAAATAAATAAACAATAATTTTAAGTTTGATTTCCTGAACTGGGGTGAAAATGGGCAAAATTGAACAGTGAGTTAAGAATTAATTTAGATAATTGATAATATATAATAACAAACAGAGTCTCCCAAAAACATGTTTGTGTGCTGTGGAGGAAGGATAACGGTTCTAGGTAAAATAGAGATATAGTATACTATCAAAATGGTTAACAATATATACCCTGTTACCACACAAATTTAAATGCACTTGTTTGTCCTAAACAAGATAAGCATAAAGAACAAAGGTTGGATTCTTTTGATAGGAAGATTTAAAGATCATTCTTCAAGATCATTTGCAGGAGGTCTTTGACATCTCCTTAAAGTAAAAGGTTCTTTAAAGGACCTTCTTATCATGAGTAACCAATCCCACAGTTGTTTAAAAGCGAACAAGTGTTTGGGTCAAATTATAGTTGTTACTTAGGATTGCATTTTTGCTTCAAGAAAAGGTTCCACATTTCATCTCTAATAACTTAGAGCTCTGCAGGACAATGTCAGAAATCAGAAATTTATTATTACTGTAGATTTAGAAAATAAGGATTAAATATTTTTTAAAGTTTATTAGCTAAGGAAGCTAAAATTTAAGGAGGAAGGGAAGTATTTAAATAACAGATTATTTATTGTTGCTACAAAATAACAAATAGCGGGAAAAAAAAATGTGATTTTTTTCTTTTTATTGTACAGGGGGGGGGGGGGATGTTAGAGAAAGTTAAAATTTAGATGAAATTTTATTAAAAGTGAAAATCTGCCAAAATACAGAAGATTCTTACCCCTCATTAAAGAAATTAAAAAGGATAATACAGTGCCTACAGCTGTTAATATCACCAGTTAGTAAAATCTGCTTTTTATTAAAATCTTATCAACAGATTAAACTTAATATGAAAATACTTTTAAAGTATCGCATACATTAATATGGCTGGTTGTGAAAATTTTAGATTTTTAGTATTTTATTTGAAGGACCAATTTTTTACAATTCTAAATCCACTTTAATTTTATTTATATGATTATTAGAAGAGGAGTAACGGTCAATTTAACAAACAGACAGTGATGTGTGAAACATCAAAAGTGGGCACAGGAAAGCCAGGAGAAATGTAAACTATATTTCTATGCATCTTTTTCTAATATTTGTATAAAAATACTAATAAATCTTAACACTTCTGGATTAATTTTCTATGTATCTAAAAGATATGAAAGAAATATTTAAATGTAATTTCTTGAAAATCTATTTTTGTATTATCACTATGTTTGATAAACTATTACAAAATGCTTTAATTGTATAAGTTCTATGAGATAATGTAAATATTTTATAGATACAGGATTATAAAAAAATTACAACTTTTAATTAAAAATATGTATTTGTCATATTTTGAAACATTTGAGCAAATTTTGAAGATATTGTAAAACTTCTATTTCAGTGCACAGATAAGCGTAACAATAGTATGTAGTATATAGGAAATTGAAATGTATTTAGTTGAATTGAGTGTATGCTGTTAGATATGAGCATAGAATTTTGTTAAAGAAATGAAATAAGAAAAACCAACTTTTTAAAAGGTTATGAATATGCTATGATTTTATATTTTTTCATCAAACTGTTTTAGAATTGAATTAAAAATGTGTATTTTCTCAATTTTATACATGAAAAAGTGCTCCGAACATACACGTCTAAAATTGTATTAAATAAAATCCATTGTTTATAAAAATAAAAGTTGCAACCAAGCTGATTAGCTACCTGTGAAATAAGTAAATATAGTGAAAATAATTCCATTTTAAAGTATGTTTGAACAAATAAGCAATAACTTCTCTCAGTCTTTTCAAGATTGGTACAGTTTACAAATATCTAAGACATGTAATACTTTCCTGTTGATACCATGCCAAGATGTATTCTAATACTTTATTTAAAGCTGACAGTGCAAAGAATTTTTACTGCAAATCATGCCAAGCATTGTACTTTGCTATTTATGGAACATGAATCTTTAATATTAAATCATAACCTCACAACACATTTTTAAATTTTTCAAATCTAACATATTAAGTTACATTTATTACTGATGCTAAGATTGATTTTAAATTTGCAGTTATCTTTTGCAGAAGCTGCAATAATATTACTACAGGACTTTCAAATTACTCATAGAAAAGGGTTTTTAGTCAAAAAACCATTAAATGAAAGTATGAATGAATTCAGAATTTTTCCACAGTGGAGATGTAGCTTACGATCATGCCTAGAAAGCATAGAAATACAATAGAAAACACTGTTTGAAGCATGGTGGTAACCTTTAAGGGGGTAGTAAGGTATTTTTTTTTCTTTTTTTTGCATTTTTTTATTTTTATTTTATATTAATGTACAACATCTTAAGATTATTCTGTGAAAATTTGAAAGCAATTGAAGTAAAACTGACGGAGATATACACTTGTAAGTCTCCGCCCTCCGATTTCGACAAAAGCGTCTGTGAAACTTTAAACGTGTTTTTCTAACACTTCGCTTTTTCGAAGCCGGTGAACTCTGTAGCTCAAAATCTACTGAACCGATCTTTTTTAAATTTTACACACTCTTTCTTTATATAAATTACGAGGTAACGCTGTCGAGTTTTTTTCTTTTTTTTAATTTTAACTTACTTTTAAAAAAACAAAATATCAGATTTTTTTGATGAAAAATCAGTATTTTGACTTCCGAGCCTTGTAAAAAATTGAAAAATCAATAATAAAAAAAAACTCGACAGCGTTCCCTGAGGAAACTTATCAACTAATTAAATCTATTTGGTTTTTTAATTTCAGTTGATCCAGTCATGAGTTATGCGGTTCACCGCGAATCAACTTTTTTTTGGGACGTCTTCGAAGATTCGCTGTCATCGGCTCATTTTTTAATATTTCTTAATGAAAATTTCACAGAATACTCTTTAAATGACATATAATTATATTATAATTATACAAATAAATAAATATTAATTGTATCCTTACTAAAAATGATAGAAAATATGCTTTTTTTCCCTCGAATTAACCTTACTACCCCCTTAATTAATGATTCGAGATTCATATATTTGTGGTGCCAAAAGCTGACAATGAATTTGTGAGGTTCAACTCTAAATGAACTACAAACCAACAGTTGACCAGAACAGCCTGTGTGTGAATTTTATGCCAATGCTTTGTATTCATGAACAAATAGAAGTCAATAGACCTAATAAAATTGTAGAATTACATGAAAGCCTATTCATAGGAAAAACAATGTAAGATGTGTGTTTCCAATCTTGTTGAGGTGAATGGCCTAGTTGCCATTAATAACCATTACCATAAGTACTATTAATAAATAAATTAAAAATTGCAAATTTTATGGAATTTTAAGCATTATGAATGCTTGATAGCCTTACTCTTCAAAGCAAACTGCAACTGATTAATACTTTGAGAAAATGTAAATGAGATTAAAAATTGAAAAATAATGCATATAAAATATATTTATATCATTTCACTTTTATTTTATTTTATTTTTTTAAATTTTCTATGAAACATCTTTAGTTTTGAATTTTAAAGTGCTTGTTATACTATAAACCAGCCATTTAATAGAATACAATCTTTCAGGATAAATGTGATTTTACTTTATTAGTAAGCACTGTATTTAAATAGCAAGAAAAATTCAAGCAGACATTTTTTATAAAAGATGAATATAAAAAGATTTAAAAATAATAATTAGTATAATTTATGATTACATATATTAGTCAATTAAATCATTAAATAGTCATAGTATTATTTTTATAAATAAAGCAATAAATATGAAAGAAAAATAAACAGCTAGAATAAAGCAAAGCATTGCTGAATATAAATATTTCTCTGAATTAAGTTAAAAATTTTAATTTGTAAAAAAGATTAGAAATTGAAATTTATTTTTTACTGCATAACCCAAATATTATTAAACATAACATAATAACATTTCAAATAATAATGAAATTGCAGAATAGTCACACTTATTACAATTACCAGTATGAATTTACTTAATCATTCTTTAAATGCAATAAAACTTTATTTTGTACATATTTAATATAAATTTTTCAAACATTTTTCTTCTTTTAATTAACAATTTCTTTCTGCTGATTTTCCTCCCAATATTATAAAAATATCTTTTGCTTAGATTTTACATAAATAACAATGTCAACATACCTTCTGTTATCAGTGTTACTGAAAATATCCTTATAAGAAAGTATTTTTAAAAAGTTCTCAATGGTTATATGTAGCATATCTATTTGTACAGCCATTACTGCAGCTTCCACTAAAATGAAATCTCTTGCCCACCCATCAAGAGTGCATTGATTCTGTGTAGGGTATGGCCCCAAGGTCAGTTTTGTTGGAAGCTGCGCCCACATAAAACACTGCTAGGAAAAGCAATTGAAAACAAGGTTGAGTCTATAAACTTGACAGATGTAAATGCTATCATGATAACAGTTCTTTTTTCATTATCATTTTTATTATTAAACCAACCATAATTTTCAATTCCCTCACTCAATGTAAGGGAATTGAAAATTATGGCCGGTTAGTACATTTAAGGTTTTACTCAAAACAAAAATACCACCAAAGAATTTAATTATAATGATTGTAAGGTATTTTGTAAAGAAAAAATTAATTGTTGATATTGTAAATTTAGAAATATGTATAAAAAACCAATTTTTTTTTAAAACTTTATTTATAATATTAAAAAATTAGCTAGTTTATGGAATATAATACATTAATTAAAATTTTATGAGAAACTTATTTAAATTTAGAATATAGATATTTTTCAAAAACAAAGATGTTAATTGGGAAATAGACATCATTTAGGAATGCCTAATGTCATTGCTAAAAAGAATACAGTAGACACCTTCAAATCAACACAGCTTGGGACCAGAGGTTGTGCGAATTTTAGAATTTTGCAGATTTTTGGTCATTGCTTTGTTTACATCTTTTAAACAATAATTTTAATGTAATTAATAATACAATCAAAACTATAATGAATGCTTATAATACAATAAAATATTAAAATAAGTACTAAAATAAAATAAAAATTTAGATAATTTTAAAAATAAATAAAATATTAAAAGTAAAGTTCAAGTTAATAATCAATGTAGGATTAAATTTTCATTATAAAGATGAAATGTATTTTTCCTAAATTATTTGATGAAACTTGCCTCAAAGGTACATTTCTAATTCATATCAAAAGCATAAAATAATGAAGTTTTACTTTGAGTTAAGCCAGGCCTAATAACCAAAAAAGCATGATTAATACATTAATTTATTTAGTAAGAAGATTGTGATGACTAGTGATATCGTCAATAACTTTAATTTTTTTCAGAAATAAATTTCTTCTTCCTTTATAAAAAAAAGCACGAGTTCTGTAATATTAACAAAAATTACAAATTAAAATATATATGGAATTAATATAAAGCTAAAAATGTGAAATTTTGTCCCTATCTGAACTGGATGTTTCATTGTTTAACATCTGTAAATTATGTGTGGATTTGAGAGTTGCAGATTCGAGGGAGTCTACTGTAATTAAATTTTGCATACCACAGTTTGAAATTTAAATTTGGAATAATATTACACATTTTAAATTTTCAGTTACTTCATGCAAATAAAAAAGGATAAGAAATTATATAACTCATACAGCAAATACATTTACTTACTTATCTTCAAGAACTGAAGAAAGACTCGTGTTAACACTTCTACTAGTGGGTAATTTCAAAAGGCCAAAATCTGTAGACCTTGAGCTCCTCTGAAAAGTATGAAATTAACAATACATTTTGAAATAAAGGACATAAGAAAACAAAAGCTATATTTTAAAGAAAAGATAATGAAATAATTTTACCACCTTTTTTAATGATTTAATGCTGCATAATTACAATTTACTGGAAGTACACCAGCAGTTCCCAACCTTCATTGCTATGTGACCCACTTTTAAATAAAAATAAATTTTCAGCTCGCCTAACATGAAAATGTATCTCAATATGGAAATTTTCTATGACATCTATAAACTGTCGAATCAGGGTTGGAAAAAAATCATGATTTTTTAAAAAAAATAAAAAAAATCGGATTTGATTTAAATCAGATTTTTTTGATTAAAATCAGATTTATTTGATTTTTTTAGAATTCTATTTTTAATTGCTGCGTTTTTATGTTTTTACAATACATGGAGCAGTTTTTCATAAAAATAACTAAAAAAGAATAAATAATGTTCATAAAAATATATAAAAATTATAATTTATAAAAAAATATAAGAAATAATTATATAGTTCAGTAAATATTATATTCCAGTTACTGATTGGTACTAAAAATTAAACATCTAGGCTTTAATCTAAAGCCATTCTATTATTTTGTAATTGAATTATGCACACTAAATAAGAAATAAACTTAAATAGGTTGTAAATGAATAAAAAATATTAAAATTAAAAAAATAATAATAATAAATATTTAATGCAAGCTATTTACATTAAGGGATAAAAATCACAATTAATTCAATAGTTTTTAAGCAAATAGAAATAGATCAGAGATATAATTGTTTGAACAAAAACACTAATTTAGAAGCTTTGTCCACTCCTAATTTATTACGAAGACTTCAACGAACTAGTCAACTAGTCCAAAAGAAGAAAATTGTCTTTTTACTCTAGCAGATGAAGCCACGGCTGTTGCTATTTGGTAAACAAATTCAATTTCAATTTCGCTGATTATCTCTTTACCTCCCATTATGTAAAAGGACTTCCACCAATCATAATCTGTCATAATATCTGAAACTTTTTTCTCAAGCAATGGTAATTTTTGGAATGGGCCATTTTTTGCTTGAAAATGTGCTACAATAGTGAAAAGATTTGAACAATTTTCTTTAATGAATGCCAAATTTTCATTATTTTCTTCTACACTAAGTGAAATTTCATTTCAATTTAAAACAGAATGACTTAATAAAACTCCAGCAAAATGACAACCATTAATAGCTTGTTCATATTTTGCTTTAAATTTTGTAATTCTATCTCAGACTTGCCAAGTTCTGAAAGTTAAAAATCAAGAGATTTTATTTAAAAAATCAGGAGATATTTCTGTCAATGAAAACTTGTTAATTTGTTGACGTTGATGTAAACATCTTTAGTGAAAGTTTAAGTTTATATTATGTTATAAAAAAAAAAGGGATGTTTTGTTACTCATTAACTTATATAAAACTATAGTAAAGATCATAAATAAGTCTTAATAGAGACAAATTATTAATAATTCAATACATGACCATAGTAACAATAACAAACCTTAAAGATTCATAGTTTATAATGAATCTGTTCATCACATGAAACACTATTGGTCAAACATACTAAAGAACAATTACACCTGTACTAGAGCTTTTCTCACTGAATCACAGCACATTTGATTGTTAAATAATAGAATATTTAAAAAGTTTGAAAAATCAGGAGCATGGAGCAAACATCTGAAAATCAGGAGTCTTCTGCCAAAATCAGGAGATTTGGCAACTCTGCTATCTTTATCTAATACATTTTCTAACTTTTTACCCAAAAATTTTAAAAATTCGTAAGCTTTGATTGAAATTTGATTGTGTAATATGGCAAGTTTTAAAACTTGTTCCTTGCACGTAGTATCCAATATTTTGGGGAACATTAATGAATTTGTTTAATCATTTACTTGTGAAACAAAAAAGATCCAGATCATTTAGTTGCCAAGATTGGCAAACGAAATATGAATTATAAAAAGTTTGTGTTTTGCCTCATCGTCTAAAGTTCATTACAAAAAAACAAACAATTAAAGGATTAGGAGGGGGACACCTGGACTTAACCTGTACCTGCCACATTCTTTCTGATAGCAATCCTGAAAATACCAGAAAAACACCTGTTAGTTATTTACACCTGTTTCTTATTTCTCTGCTGATTAATTTCCAAAATGAAAAAAGAAAAAAAAATGATTTAAATCAAGTGATTTTTAAAAAAAAATCAGTTGATTTAAATCTAGATTTAAATCGGTTGATTTAAATCATGCCAACCCTGTGTCGAATATTCTGTCTTATCAAAAAGGCAAATTTTTATAAAAAGTATGTACTATAAACAAAAAAAAAAAGAATTTGTAATTCCAATGTGTGTAAGATGAATAATAATTAAAACAACAAATATAAAGAAAAATACATTTATTGTCAAAACAGAACTTTACACTTAGCAGGGCCATAGCTAGAAATAAATAGGAACTCAACGAAATGTAAGGGGTGGGGGGATATTTTCTATCTCTGGCACAGAAAAATAAATGAGTGCATATTTACACTGTAGATACTATGTTTCTTATTAAACTGTTTTAATAACTTCATTTTAGCTAACAAGGAAGGTCTCCATACTGGGCATACTCAGATTTTTTTGAAAAAAAAATACTAATTAAACTACTCATGTATGTAATAAAGGATCAGTGAAAATTAGCGGCAGAATTACATTAGAAAACATGTAAAAAAATAAAATACTTTCGAATATTTGGCGTGAAAAGACGAAAGTGTCACACGATTTGGCGAGGAGCACATTTCTCTGCCAAAAACGATTTTAATGCAACTGAAACCTTTTGGATTTTTAGAATCCGTGTAAATGAATTTAAACATAAACAATGAGCAAGTTTAATATATTATATACATATGTATATATATATTATTTTTTGCTGTTCTGTAGTTATTTAATTTACCTCTGAAAAAAATATTTTCATATATAAAAAATTCTTATTCAATAAAATTACTTTCATACATTTAAGCGTATTGAAAAATAAAAGTCAGGTTTCCATAGCAACAAAATCGAATTGACAATGCTCAACTGGACTTTGAACTTGAATTGAAGCAATTTTTATTAATTTAAATTTGAATTTTGTTTTAAATCATACATATAAATATTAATATAACGAAATTATACTTAAAACAAACTACAGCTGACAAAAGAAAATATATTTAATTTATCTAAACACACTGAACATGAAACTTTTTTCCTTTAAAATGCATTTGACATGAAAACATTTTTTTAATTTGCTTTTCATCGCCAACCGATGATAAATCGCCAAATAACGAAATTTTCATTATTTTTTTACGGACAGGGTTCAGAGGTTCTGCCAAAATTTTTTTTATAAACATATATATCTTCATGAGAAGAACATTCTGTAATTTTTTCAGATTTTTCGGAGTATGCCCGTATGGAGACCTTCCTTGTAAATTAAAAATATAATGATGAGAAATAGGAGGGTATAACTAGTGCAAATATTATGAGTGAGTGTTGGAACACTTATTTTAGTTACAATTTAGTATTTTTGCAAAACTGTGAAAAAATCCCAAAACTAAATTAAATTTTTGAATAGAATTTCATTTAGATTTTTGGAATAAATTCATATAGTGACATTGGAATCTTTTCCAGAGAGGCTCAGAATATTTTAGGGGGTGAGGGGGGCTAAGTCCCCCCCCCTAGCACCCCCTTAGCTATGGCCCTGACAGTGAGATTTCTGGCACAGGTGTTTTCCAATGAGAACATAGAGTTTAAACGGGTTAATTTTAACCTTAAGTGCCTAACTACAAGCAGTCTGTATCTGTACCTGTTTTTTAAAAGCAAGGAACATAGTAGAAAAATCATGTTTACACAAGTATGTTGTGTTGAAACTCATCAAGGACCTTAAAGCTGATAGATATTTCTGGATATTCTGCTTCTAAGTTCATCCAGAAGGAAATTAAAGATTTTCCCCAGGGTTGCCATAATGATTGCATGACTACCGAAATTTCTCATAATGAAGTCATAAAATAATACTGACTAAAAGATAGAAAACCAACGATTATAAATGCACAAATAAAGTATGAAAAGGGAGCAAACAGCTGTTTCGAATGTACTATAGAGATTCTTCTTCAGTGCAAAAACTCAGCAAGCTAAACAAAGCAAAACTGAGCAAAGAGACCGAGAGACGAAGGCTTATATACCCGCTACGGGAACGATCCCGCCTAAAGGAAAGCAACCAATGAGAAGAAATCAGCCTGAAGAACTGGTGGACAAATAGTGACATCTACCGCAGAACAAACAAAACAAAAACTAAAAAGCGAGGGGAAAAAAAAAAAAAGATTTAAATTAAAGATTTCCAGATGCTAGGAAAATAAGGAGTACTAAATAAGTTATTGACTAAGGACTGAGAATTTTTAATGACGTGGTAAGCTTCCCAAAAATTAAGATCAAGAATGGAAGAACACTTATGGATGATGGTGGCTGAAGAAAAGTTAAATTTGTGTTGTGAAGACCAACAATGTTGAGCAGTAGAAGAGCGTTTAAGCTCTTGATTGACATACCTTTTATGTTCAGTTAAACGAAATCCAAGAGCACGTTTAGTCTGGCCAATATAAGAAAGACCACATTGGCAAGAAATTTGGTAAATACCCCAGTTATCTAAGCGATTAATGGCCCCATCAATCTTATATTGGCTAGACTAAACCTGCTCTTAGATTTCGTTTAACTGAACATAAAAGGTATGTCAAAATTCAAGAGCTTAAACGCTCTTCTATTGCTCAACATTGTTGGTCTTCACAACATAAATTTAACTTTTCTTCAGCCACCATCATCCATAAGTGTTCTTCCATTCTTGATCTTAATTTTTGGGAAGCTTACCACATCATTAAAAATTGTCAGTGTTTAGTCAATGACTTATCTAGTACTCCTTATTTTCCTAGCATCTAGAAATCTTAAATCTTTTTTTTTCCCCTTGCATTTGGAATTTTTAAAATTTAAATCTTTTTCTCTTTTTTTTTTTCCTTTGTCTTTTAGTTTTTGTTTTGTTTGTTCTGCGGTAGATGTCACTACTTGTCCACCAGTTCTTCAGGCTGCTTTCTTCTCATTGGTTGCTTTCCTTTAGGCGGGATCGTTCCCATAGCGGGTATATAAGACTTCGTCTCTCGGTCTCTTTGCTCAGTTTTGCTTTGTCTAGCTCGCTGAGTTTTTGCACTGAAGAAGAATCTCGATAGTACATTCGAAACAGCTGTTTGCTCCCTTTTCATACTTTATTTGTGCATTTATAATCGTTGGTTTTCTATCTTTTAACATTTTTGCACAAAGGCTTTATTTGCTATTTTAATAACACTGACTGACAGTTTAAGAAAACAATGTCTTCTCACGCCATATAAAAATACTGAATGACAGTTTAAGAAAACAATGTCTTATCACAAAGTTTTAATTAATGCTAATAGCTTTCGAAATTAATGCAGTTGTAAACTATTATTTTTATTATATATTTTTGAAACAGATAAAAGATATATTTTGTCGCAAACTTTAATTATTCAGTGAGTTATGACGCATGGGTTGGGGACCACTAAAGTAGACTGATATTTTATTAAATTAAAAGCACATTTAATTCTCATTTCACTCACTGAGTAGCTCTCTATTCTAAATAAATAAATAAATAAATAAATAAAAAATAACACTATAACAGCTGCTGTAAATGAATTGGTGATAGATGATCATTCTTCCCTAATATTCACCCTCTAATGCACATGACCACCTTAAGGCAGACTTTACTAAAACCTTGTTCACAGCTGAAGAAAATAAATTTCAACCCTTACAGAATGCAACTCCTTTAGGAGATATCATCTCCAACAGACTATAGAGGTGCAGATGCTCTCGCAATTTTGGGTTCCTAGTAACAGTCAGTTAATTTGAAAAATTTCTGTAGAAATGGTCGAAAAATTGATGCATTACAGGGTTAAACCCACTGCATATGAAAATGGATAGCATTTTAGAGAAATGTTTGATAAACAAGCTGAAGAAGTATTTTTAAATTGAAGATTATTTTATGAAATATTTACCATTAAAGTTGGTTAAATTCATTCCATTAAAAAAAAAAAATTATAGGAGCAAATTCGATACACAGTAATTCAATAATTTTTTCTGAGGATGTACAAATTACAAACTTTGAGGTGTGTAATATTAAAGAATTAAGTCCAATTACATGAATATACCAGTCTTTCATCAAATCAAGTGTCTGCTGTTCATTAGTATTTACAACACAAATCAAAGATAAAACAAATTTATCCCATTCAATCTTTGGGACAGTAATAAAAAACTATTAAGTAACAAAAAATATTACATATAAAATTATATTTTTATTTTTAATAGCTAAACTCCAATTTTAAAATAACTAAAGATTATAAATTATCAGCAAATATGCAATATATCTAACAGAAAAAATTAAGAGAAATTATTGCAGATGAAAACTTACAAAGAAATCTTGATTAGATGGCTTGCAAAAGTGAAAAACTGGTGAAATAGACCTTCCATTATCAAACTAAAAGAAAAAAATAAGAAAATTTAATCATGTAATCACAACATAAAAACAATGTTATAAACACTGAATAAAAGTTAGACAAAAAGAAAATTAATTTGTATATTATTAATCGCAAACTTTGTTATACAAAAAACTCTAAATATACACCTTGGAAATGCTGCATTTGTCCTTTATTTAGAGATATCTCTTATTCAGACAAAAATGGTTTGCAGTTTTACACAACCAATGCTTAGATGTCCATTAAAAAATATATATATATAATATACATAAATTATTCAAAAGCATTAAAAAAGATATGAACAACATGCTGTTTTAGCATTTATTAAGCATTAAGCAATAAATTTGAATTTTGCTTAAAGTTTATGGGTAAAAAATATTTAGCATTGAGTATAGAAACATGAAAAATTTTATAATTTACATATATATATATATATATATATATATATATATTTTTTTTGCATGGCATATTATTTTTTTTAATTAAATTTTACAATAGAATGAATACTTCTTAAGCTGTTTCAAAACAACTTTAAAAAGCCATCATAAACTTCATTCAAAGCAATAAGAAAACATTTTTATCTTAGTAAACACAAAATAATAGAACTATGTACACAGTCTATTTATTATCTTAAGAGAATTTTTTTTACAACCCAATTTTCTTTTTACAACAGCTTTAAATGAGTATTATAATTTAAGAGCTAGAAGCATATTTAGAGTATTTAAACAAGATATTTACTTAAGATGTTAAAATAACTTTCAACTTTGAGAAATTTTTGATTTTTGACAATACATAACTTACGTAAACTAATAAAGGGTATGAGATCAAGCCATTTTACGAATATGAGGAAACTTCAACACAGTTCAAATACAAATTTATTAAAAATATAGTAAGCTGTCTGAAAAGCAGATTTTGTGTAAGACTGAAATCTGTCTAATTTGGAAAAAATTTCAAGTTCAGTAAATCCATAGACCTATAGTAAAACTTGTTTAAGGCAGAATAGTGTCTACTATGAGAAATTTTATTGGGCTTGATCAATTCCCCCTTAGAGATTACTATATCTGAATTTCACAATTTAAACATAGAATTGTCATATTAATAAATATAGCAATCTTAGTAGCAAGAATGTGGCAGTTGTATCATGACAATTCAGATATACCATATTACCAATGATATTTATAATATTTAATTAGGTTTCTTTTTTTCCATTATGCAAAAACCATTGTCGCCCAGTATAATAAAAGTATCAAAAGTCCATTAAATTACTTCATTTGTAATTGAACACAAAAAATAAGCAGAAATTTATCTCATATAGCTGTTCTAGTCTATTGTCATATAGAGATTAATTTGATTTGAAGCTTCCAAAATTGAGTTGAAATCAGTTTTTGGCATCACAAATAGATAAATCTCAAAGGTGTCTGTAAATTCATGGGTCAAACTGTAAGGGAAGGTAAAGTATACATACAGAAGCAATTTTGATATGACAATGTGGGGTTGAAAATGAAAACAAGTGTTTTATTGACATAATTACAGTAAATGCTCAAATGTGCCACTAGCAGTGCTTAGCAAGCGATTGACGTGTCTTTTTGCAGATTCCGGGTGTTTCATGAACATTTGCAAAGAGTCTTGCAATGAAGGAGGCTCCACTAAAGTCAACTGGTGTTTCATAAATTTAGCATACTGATATACCGCTCTTGTAAGGTCCTCACTTGGCAGAAGACCAAGCCGATCCCATTCAGACTTTGGGAAGACTAGCCTATGAAGCCGAGATTCCTTTTCGACGTATTCATGGAAATGATATTAAATATAGTTTTCTATTTTTTGTTCTGAGTAAAATTTTATTTTAAATTAAATAGACTTCGCACCTTCTATAAGTTTTCGGAATAACCATTTCAAAGTATATACTTTCTCCTACATTTTTGTGAATTTTGATAAAAGCATCTGTGATTTTTTTCATTCCTTCTTTCTTTCTTTCTTTTTTTTTTTTTTTTTTTTTTTTCACATTTATGTTTTTGGCTAAATCGCAGGTTTAACGATTGCTTGGCATCTGACTTGGCGGCTATACGAGAAATTCGCCAATTCTAACAACCTAAATATTCAAGGCATATGTATGTC
This sequence comes from Maratus speculifer, assembly GCA_964019185.1. Classification (NCBI taxonomy): domain Eukaryota; kingdom Metazoa; phylum Arthropoda; class Arachnida; order Araneae; family Salticidae; genus Maratus; species Maratus speculifer. The sequence continues at coordinate 310,538,949 of OZ025289.1, forward strand.
ATATACTCACTGGGATTTACTTGGCGCCAAAATGGCGTTATTTTGCCTAATGTGGTAACCCTGATATTGTTGTTTATTTTTTGATAAACTGTTTATCTACCTTAATTTTTCTTTTTCCAAACTATATAAAATGTTTTTTGTTCTAGTTATTAGTTCTGAAGATTTAATAATTTAAAAATTGTTTTATTTATTGTTAATTTTTTTTTAATAGAAAGTAATTTAAAAATGTATATTTAACCAGAATTCGAAAATGAGGTTTTCGCCAAATTGACGTTGAAAAAAAAATTGTACCAAACCTTGTACGTATATAATATCTGCGCCATATTCATATCCAATGCATGATAATAATATAAATAAATAATGTACACAATATTATTAAGAAATAACTTTAAAAAAATGGCTAATCCGGCAAGTTTTAAAATCACGCCATGCAGCCGTTAATTGTAAAAAAAAAATAAATAAATAAGTTACGCTATATTGCGAGGAAAAAAGTTATTATGCTAAGTTTAATAATCATACTTTAAAATCATCTTTTTTATTATATTTGTCTTTTTATACCTTACTTTAGTGTAACAGAATTACAATGTAATATTTAAAAACAGATAATTCAATTACAGAAACAAAAAGTTTTCGCAAAAAAAAAAAATCGACATATCTAGGATGATTAATAAACAAACTCATCTCGAGATGGTACGAACTTCCCCATTTTCGATATGGACTCGCTCTTTTTGCCCATGCGCAGTTCTGTCCAGGTTTCTATCAAACGTGGTTCATCAGTAGTTGGATTTTTTTTTCTTTTTATCTGTCGCCAATGTTAAGAAAATTTTCTTTATTTTATCATGCCTGTGAAGCATTTAGGACATTTTACATTACTATTGTAATATTTTATTCTTAATCAATGCCTATTTTTCAGGCTTGTTTCTAGAGTTGGGGATCACTAGATGATAAAGGGGGGATCTTAACGCCGGAGCTTTAATCTGTAAACTGGATAGTTGGAGTTCTGGTTGGATGTCTCATAGATGAGACATCTGGAATATTTGAAAGGGTATTTCAACTATTTGCTAGATGCTGGTATGTATTAATGTTGATGGTGGCCAACTGTAAAAAATCAAAAGTTGTATGCTTTAGGCAGAGGGTATATACTAGAGTCATGAACATTCATGAATACAGTATATGCTAATGTTTTATTTGTGAAACAGAGGGTATACAGAGCTTCTCGATAAAATCCAGTGGGTGTATGGCATATAACCTCCATTACACCCCTAGTGGTGGCACATTTGATTACTTATTGTAATTGTAATGGCAATAAAACACTAGTCTTCATTTCCCTTGTATGTTTTTTGCCAAAACTTTTTATTTTTGACCCCATATTGCTATACCAAAATTGCTTCTTAATGTATATTTTATCTTCCCATACAAGTTTGTTTCATGAATTCAGGAACACCTGTATAATTATATGTGCATGTGTGTCCTTATATTCAGTGAGGCAAGCAAAACAAGCTGATAATAGAGCTACCATTGTAAATATCTATCACTAAAAGACACTCAATCTGATGTTATGCATTTGATAAATGCATGTTAAATTTTAATTTTTATATTGTTTACCATTTTAAAAAGTTTTATATAAATGTACATTAAATTATTATTTTGGACAAGACTGGCAACTAACAACTTCTTTTTTTTTTATTATTATCTTGCAAAGGATAATACATAAACACCAAGAATTTTTTTTAAATCGTCACACAAATCTAACTAATTTTTTTTTAGTTCTGTGCAAAACTAAATCATATTTTTTTTTACTTTTTCTCTGAGAAAAAGAGGTTCATTACTTTTCAAAACTTTCTATACAAATGAAGTTTGCAATTGCTTGAAAAGAAAATGCATTATAAATTATCAAACATAATATCATAGATTTAGCAAGATTTCATAAAAATTTCTGTTAATGAATTGCTGGATGTTGTTAGATTTTGTTCAAGATAAGTTGATTGCATTTAAATTACGGAAGGTGAAGATAGCATATAATTTGTGATTTGAATTTATTTTGAAAATGAAGCTTTTTAATGGTGCTTGGTCACATTTTCTATATAATTTTTTGGAAGCAAAGCAAATTGCTCATTCTCAGATAAAGGGAAATTTTATGTTCTTTTCTATGAAATTTAAATTAATCAAGTCAACTATGAATGTTTAAATTTTTGATAAACATTATTGCTCAAGCAGTATATTAAGCAATATATGTATACATAATAATTTCAACACCTAGAAAAACTGTAAAGTTGTAAATGTCATTACAATGGCTTGTCTACAACTTCTAATTTTTAAATTGAAATAATTATTTTTAAGATTTGGAAAGCTTTAGAAAATATGCAATTATTATATGGGTAAATTTCATTTCTCTATTTTTTATGCATTTGAAAAAACAACAACAAAAAATTCCAATAATTATACTTTTGAAATGGAAACATTCTTAGATTGTATAGTTCTACATTTTCTTACGAGATGTAATGTCTATTTTTCATTACTTATTCAAGAACAACTTCAATCTGGGCTTTGTTCAAAAAATTATAATCAGTATTTAATAAGTGCCATTACCCAGTTCCTTAATGCTGAAATACATATTTAATAATTTAACTTTGCAGAATCAATTATAAGAAGCAGAAGCTTTAGAACTGCATACAGAGCAACTATCCCCATAAGTTTTCAATTATTAAAGTTTAGCTCTATAGTAGGTTTAATATTAAAAAAAGTCATTACTATGGTCATTATAAAGCATACTGGATTTCAGGGACATAGCAATAACAATTTTAGACATTTTAAAGAAGTCATCAATATTTCTTAACAAAAATTTCCATTATTTCAACACCTGAAAAAAATTAGAGATAAAAATCCAAATAGAATTTAATCATTTTTTCAAAGTTAGAATTTTTCTTCATCTGAGAATGATCTAGGTATGCTTGATCATTTGCATTTGTTATACAATTTTAAGTTTTTCTAAAGTACACATCTTTCAATTAAAAGTTTCCTGGAATGAATGAAGTACATTCAGAAGTTCAAAAAACCCTGTTTTGAACCAGAAATTTTACTTAAGGACACTGGTCACGTGGCTTCCGAATTCCTATTTATAATGTTAACTGTATGGGCATTTGATGCATTTGTATATTTAAAATGTGTATTTTTAAAGTTTTATAGCTCTTTTTATAATATCAGAAATTTATATATTTTTCATTTCTTTCCTCTCTTCTTAAAAGATGTCTTTTTTTTTTCTTAGTTCTCAAAATATTTTTAAAGATTATGTTTATTATTTTATGTTTCAGAAGCTAATGACTCTGAGTAAGTTTTTAACACTGCATATAAAATTAAGCAAAGATTTTAGAAATATTTTGAGAGCTAAGAAAGAGATATCCTTCAAGAAGAGTGTACAAAAGAAAGAAGTTAAAAATACTAATTTCACGTACAGATATTTTAAATATACGAATGCATCAAACAATCAGACTTAACATTAAAGAGGTGAATTCGGAAGCTAAGTGACCAGCATCCTCAATAAGTGAAATTATATGCATATCATAAAAGTACTACTATTTATTAAATAGTACAGTAGAAGCCTGAAATAACGTGGTCTGATATACAGCATATTTGGATTTAATGTGGAAAAAATTATGCCCCCCCCCCTCCCCCCCAAAAAAGATCAATTTTAAGATAAATTTTGCATTTAAAATTTCAGTGAAACAAAATGAGGGACTTGTTGTCTGTGGTTAGTGCTATGCACCTTGATATCGCTGTTGACGATTTAAACGACTGGATAGAGAATGAAAACAGCGAACCAATTTCAGCGGTCAAAGTTCAGGATATCATTGATGCAGTAACACATATGAATTGCAATGAGCAAGATGAAGAAGATTAAATTGAAAATGATGTGGTAATGAAAGACGACATTGCACATGTTAGTGAAGTCATTTCATACTTAATGAAGGGGATTTTGTAGATGGAGAGGCTAGACAATTCAGATTGTGTTCATCTATTCCATCTTGCTAGAGTGAAGCAATATCCAAAAAGAAATGAAATGCCCCAGTTTGCCAAACAACACTTATGAGCTTTAAGATATTGTAAGATTAAGTTTGTGTTCAATGAATGATAAAGTTAATTACATTTCACAAAGCAAATAAGTGTTTTCATCATTTTGTTCCATTTCTTTGACACCATTCCTATATACTGCAGTTACACTATAACACGGGTGTGAAACATGTCTCCTAACAACCGCGTTATATTAGGCTTCTACCATATTTCTAATTCTAATTAGGTTTATACGATCTGTAAATTATGCTAAATTCAATCTTAAAAACTGTTTTGCTTTATAGAAATTCAGTAGCAAACATTATAAGAAGATTAACTTAACTGACAGACAAATGTTGCTGGCAAATGATATAAACATGAATGTTAAATTATGCAAGGGGGGAAAAAAAAAAAGATAACTCCAATAAATTTGCATCATGCTCACACATATAACATGTAATAGTTAAAATGGTATTTTGTGGGAAATAAATAATAGAAAAAGTAGACTTACAAAAATGTTTGAATGACTGGTGATGACTGATAAATGTATACATTAAATACAGTCAGCTCTTGTTAATTCAAACTCTTCGGGACCATAAGAAATGTTCGAAATATGGAAAGTATGAGAAGGAAAACATGTTTAAAGGTATACTATTAAAAAGAAATTAATGTTGCAGTATATTTTAAATAATATTTTGGCTGTTATCATTAGAATATGTCTTAATATTAAATTAAAAGATAAATGCATAAATTAAAAGATTTAGAACAAACACAAACAAAGATGGGCTTGAGGTGTTATTTGTGAACAGATGAGGCACTAAAAAAGCAGATATCAAATACTTGGGACTATATGTATACTTGTTCAGAACAACTCTGACAAAAGTGAAAGAAAGTTATTTCAAGGATCTGAAAATAAGGAGAAAATAAGGAAAAATGAAAATCTCATTAGTTTGAATTACATGAAGTCAAGAGAGAGTGAATTTGAATAAATGGAAATTTTTAATGTTATTCTGCTATTGAAAATTTTTGGATTTATATTCAGTTCAAATTAAGTGAAGATTTGATTTATCTGATTTTGAAATTAACGAGAGCCGACTGTATGTGCCTAGAGTATAATAATAAAAAAAAATATATTTTTTACTAGTAGGTATTTTAAGAATGTTAGAAATCTACATTTACACTATTAGTTGAAAAACAACACTAGTAATAATTTAATATACATTTATATAAAACTTTTTAAAATTACTAGTGTAAATACAAAATAAATTCAGGTTCAATAGCATTTTAAAAAAATTCAATACATTTTAATTTTTTTATAAAAAGAAACATCATTAAAAGACAATGAAACATGTATGTCTCACAAATAAAATTACAATGGCAAAAAATCCTCTTCACAATTACAGAATTGTAAACTAAAATGGCATTATAAGGTTAGGGGGGGGGGGACAAATACAAAACACTACAGAATAGGATCTATGGGAAATACAGACAATGTTAATATATGTACTATATTCATGCAGCAAGTATTGCTTGATAAACATTATTAATTCTTCTCATGCAAACACAATGAAAATAGTTCAGAATAAAAATAAATCAATGATACAATTTTACAATTAGTCTAAAATGATTGAGCCCATATATATTCTGATCAAACATCAGAAGATTTAATGACTATTTTATATTCCTCCATCCTCTTTGAAGTGTAGAAAATAGCTTCTGTTTTACTTTGTTATTTTTTAAAAAAGCTAATTAACGTTAGATAAATATTTATATTAGACAACTGAAATGATCATTAAATTATTTTAATTGCCCTTCTTATTTCTCCAGGCTGCAATTGTTTTACTTTTACACTTAACCTGATTTTTATATGTAAAAATGAAATTTTGGAATATATTTTTAATCTACTTTTAGCTATGCTAGAATTATAATTGCTAAAACAATATTCCCCCTCTCTTCCTGTTGTGCTTTCTTAAAAGAATTAGCAAGAATTATATATCTTTTAATAAGTTCACTTGGTTGCTTTTTCTACCAAGAGTATAAAACGATTTTTCATGATTGAGTTTGATGCCTATGGCCATATTAATACGTTGCAACTGCAACAAAAGTTTTTAAGGATAAAAAAAGTAAAATAAATAGGCATGATTTTCTAGATGAACATTGAATGCTTATGACAGTTTTCTAAAAACTACATTTAACTTTTATATTTATTGTAAAATAGTGACAATATATTGAACAAAAGTTATTACTACTAGTTCATAACATACTATATATTTTTTGTAACAGATAATCTTATTGGCATTTAAATTAAAAAGATATCACTAATAAAAGTTAAAATTTAAAAATATTCAAAGTTTATTAGTTATGATAAAAGTAGGTACATAGATCAATGCAAAAAGAAAGTAAACAAATATTAGTTTATTTTGTATTAACATCTGAAGTATTTAGAAATTCATAGCATCTCTAGAACTACTCAGGATTTTATGACGACGTGAAACAATGAAAATAAGCCATATCATACACAGAAAAAATAAAATAAAATAAATTAAACCACTTCAGACAGTAATTCATAACTTTATTGAAGTAAAATAGTTCATAACTAATGATTATAAAAATTCTTTATTTTTTTCACTCATGATGAAAAACTTTATATTAAAATTAAGTTTTTTAACAAACAAATTAAGAAGTATAATAATAAACAAGCACAACAACAAAGAAACCCAACGTGGAAGAATTTCTTTTAAACGACTTGGCACAAAAGTACAGTACAAACTGAACTACAAAAACAGAAATTCATGCCATGCATTATCCATGCAGTTAGATCTTCTAATACCTGATTATAATTAGAAGGGAATGTGTTATTAGTAAAGGAATGGTTCTTTATGCAAGTATCACTTTTATATGTGTGCGATTTGCTATTCAAAGATGGCAAGGATGCAGAATTTTTATATCTGCTGTAATTTGATAAGCGCTTGAGCATCTGCTTTAAATTTTCAAATCTTCTTCTTGGAGAAAGTCTGAATAAAATAGAGCTTTCAGATTTGTATTTGGATGGGCCTTTCTGGTTTTTATGCCCAAATGAATCCAAATGAGTTTTACTAGCACTGAACGAATTGAAATTGCACTTAGGTGAAACAGAATTATTGTCTTTCCTTTTATTGCTCAGAGCACAGTTACATAAATCGCTAGAATTTTCATAGAGATCTTTTAGTGATGTAAAATGCTGAACTTTGCTTTTAACAGCCATTTCAACAGAAGTGTCACTTTTATCACTATCATCAGAACATCCATCATCATTATTATGCGGTGAAAACTCTATGACTATCCAAGGATTTTTAGATTCAGAAGAGCTTCTGTGAAACTTTGGTCTTAATTTTCTAAAAAAGCTAGACAAACTGGAACTTCTGGCTTTTTTCCCTGGTAAGCCTGTATTATGAGCTACAGGCAGAGTAGAATATTTTTCTATCTCAATTCTTTTAGGAGTACAAGGTGTACTATTTGATGAAATCTTTGTGTGCTTAGGTTTCCCAGCACCAGCATAGTTTTCAAAGGATTTCCGAGAACCAGAAAGTGATGCATTTGCAACAGCTTCAAAATAACTAACAGTACGGAAGTGATTAAAAGACTCGTTTATTTGAAGAGATGTAAATGAAGCGCTATGAGGTTTACACTTGATTTCAGACTTCAAATTCATCTGCATCTTCCTTTCATCGAATCAGCAAAACAAACTGTTTAGTAAGAAGCATTCAAAAAATTCTCATTACAAACAATCTAAAAAAAGAAAAGAAAAAATGATACTGGTTAATGTTACTGATAAATGCTTAAAAAAAGATACCAAATAAAAACATTCTTTAATAAAATATCTGCTATAATTTAACTATCCTTATGTCCAAATTTGTACAAAATCAAAAGCTTTCTGCACACATAAATATTGGGCCAGTTTTCTGCAACTTAATGTTTAAATAAAGTTATGTGTAATATTATCTTTACAATGTAAATTAAAATCCATAATTTAAAATTATTGCTTTTTAAATCAAAAATTATTATTAAAGATTAAAGAATTATTTTAATTACATACAATATAATAAAGCAAAAATCCATTACAGGAAGGAGTGAATTCTCTACAAATATTTTTTTACAAAAACAAAAAAATATTTTTTTTTCTTATTCCCCCCTGCCATGCAAATGCAAACACTACCAAATGGCCATTCCCATTGAAAGTTATATTACATTGCGAGTACGGTATGATAACGATTGATTCGATTAAATATCGATCATTGTACGTCTAAGAAACGTATTATTTAACACTGTAGAATTTAAATTGAAAGACCTTAAAAAAAGAGGAAGAAGTTGAAAAGGATTTAAAATTATATACATTTAAAGTATTATTGGTATTGCATTAGTCACTGACTTCAGCCTCATCTTTAATTTCATTATTTACAGTTGAAAAAATGTGCGAGATTTCTGGCATTCACAAGTTTAAGGGAGTCTACTGTATGTAACTAGATGAAATTTTGATGAAAAAAATTATGAACATATATTTTAATTTATATCACCAGGCAAAACGATTCCTGAGAGAGTTTCATCGAAATCTGAAAGGGTCAGTTGAGTCACTGGTTGATTGGGCATGGAATGACCCTAAAATGAATTTCTTTATGCTATTTGAAATGGCTTAGGATATTGAGACAACCATTCATTGCATCTATAATTTATAGATACTATCTATCATTGTAGCATTAGAAATTTTTATAAATGAAGCATTAAAGTACAATCTAAAAAAAGGGTAAAAAATAAAAATAAATAAAAAAAATTGACAATCATTACTGAACACTACAGGCACTGGTTTATTTTCAAGAAATTAGTTTATTTTGCAGTTAATACAAGAAGACTAGACTAAACATTAAATTAAGAAAATCTTTTTTTTTTTTCATCAATTTTTAAAAAGAGAATTTATTAATACTATTTGAAGTTGTTTGGATAACTTTCTAATAATATTTAGCCAAATATTCTTTATGCTTATTATTTATATAGATATCTATTACTATAACACTAAAATCTTTTATAAATCAAGTGTTATAGATCAATCTAAAAAATTGGTCAAGGGGAGAAAAAAAAAAATGAAAATGATCACAGAACACCAGAGGCAATAAATAGTTTGTTTTCAAGATATTGGCTTGTTTTGTAGATAGAAGCAGGAATGTAGTGGAGGATATATGGTGGTATATGTGATGTATATCTTCTGGATTTTTTTATGGAATACTGTATACCCAGTGTTTCTTATATATATTCTAGTGCATACTCTGTATTGTATACCCTGTGCTTAGAGCATATACTTTTTTTTTTTTACTACATTACTGGTTAGAAGGACTAGACTAAGCACTAAATTTGTCAAGCCTTTCTTTATTTTACTCATCAATTTTTATAAAGTGATTTTTTTTTATACTATCAGAATTTGTTTGGATAACTAATAAGTTTTTGTTAAATGCAGTAGACTCGCTCAGATTCGCACATCATCGCAGATGTAAACAATGAAACTTTCAATTCAGATATAGGGAAAAACTAGACTTATTTTTATAAATTTCTGTAGGTATTTTAATATGTAATTCTTGTTAATAAGATCTGGGGTGCTAGCTTTTAACCAGGTGGCTTTTTTTTCTTTTTTTGGTACTACTCTGTTATCCCGTCGACCAATTTCGCCAAATTATACATATTGACATAACTTTTATTTTAAATATTAAAAAAACAAATAATTAGTAGAATATTAATACAAATATTAATAAAAAGTCGAAATAAAAATCACTTAATGACATTTTAAACACGTGAATCGCATTTAATGTCACTGAATGTGACAGTCACGATCATCCATTATTGGCATTTAATCTTATAGTTTGGCGAAATTTTTTTGGTCGACGGGATAATCTAGAAGTACTATTTTTTGTTTGTTTGTTTGTTTGAACCACTTAAAAAAGCCAATTTTTATTTTTAAAGAGGTAGTTTAGAGTTAATTCATATTAAATTTGGATGAATTTATTTAATACAATTATAACTATTTTATACAAAAAAAAATTATTAAATGTCTAAAATTTTGTCAAATAAGTCTTTTTAACTGCTAGAAGGAAACTGAAAGCACTATGCCTAGGGGAAAAATTATATATTCAGAAGAATATACATTAAATCTGGTTTCAAAGTAATGGTTTGAAATTATATATTACATAGCTTTACACTCAGTAGCACAGTAGCAGAAAATTCTTCAAGTGTCTGCAGCAAATACTTCAGGGACAAAAAAAAAAAAAAAAAAAAAAAAAAAAAATCTGCAGGTATAATATTTTTACAATTTAAGTGTTAATTAAACAATCACTTACCCGTAATGTTTTTAATCTTTTTATAATTTTTTATTAATAATAAAATTTTTGTATTAAATAATAAAGAGCTAAATATAATAGAAGCAAAATAAAGATTTGATGAAAAAGAATCTATAAAAGAGAAAAGAAAATCTAGATGCTTGTCTCACATCTCAATTTTTTTGCTACCAAGGTTCGACATATAACTATACATTTTAATGGTTATTCTGATAAAATGTTACAGATCAAAGTAGAAATGATCTTGCATACTGCTAATAATTTTTAAAATTGATCATTAAAACTAAACTACATATATTTAACAAATGAAATTATCTGATATCATACTCAAGAACAAAACTAAGCAGATTTTCCCCCAGATTAAAAAAAGGGCAGGGCGCTACTGTTCTGAAAAGGGCACTTTTTACATATTTCAGGGCACTTTTTACATTTTTCAGGGCACGTTTTCATTTTTAAGGGCACTTCTATGGAGTTGAATCTAGCGGTTCAAAAAGTCGTAAAAACACAGAAATTTCATCAAAAAATTGAAAAAAAGGTAAATTTTGTTAAAAGTTCACGAAAAAATGGCAAATATTGTTAAACGATCATGAAAAAACGGCCAATTTTGTTAAATAGCCGTTTTGCGAAAAAGGAACTTTTCGCAGAATTTTCAGTTTTTCATTGCGATTTTTGGACGAAATTTGCCTTTTTATTTTCTTGCAAATCTTTTGACGAAATCTGCCGTTTTATTGCTATTTTAGGATGAAAGTTGTCATTTTATCGCTATTTTTTAAAGAAAGTTGCCATTTTTTGCGACTCATTTGACAAATTTTTCCGTTTTTTCATGATTTTTGGAAGAAATTTGCCGTTTTTCCAAGATCTTTTGAGGAAATCTGCCGTTTTGTGAAATTTTGTGATGAAATTAACCATTTTTTTTGCGAATCTTGCCGGAAATTAGTCATTACTTCTTGATCTTTAACGAAACTTGCTGTTTTTTTAAAAGCAATTTTTTGACAAAATTAACCGTCCCACGGGACGCATATGAGGCTATTTTTGCATTCTGTCACCGATCTTTTGCGAAATTTACGCGCTTATCGCGTTCGGATCATCGCTGGAGAGCTGCGTTTTTTCAAATGTGGGGCAAGAAGGGCGCTTTTTTTTTTTTTTTGAATGAATGACAAGAGGGGCGCTAGTTTTTGGATGAGGGGCAAGAGGGGGCACTATTTTGTAAACTAAAGGGCAGGAGGGGCGGAGTGCCCTCCTGAAACCCTCTGGGGGGAAACTCTGACTAAGTAATTGGTTTTGATAATTTATGTACATGTAAGTTTTTCCATGACTCAGTAATTATGTAATTAAATTGTAAAGTTTTTCAGATATGTACATATGGACAGATTAAATCATGGAGAGAACAATGTTATAAAAAGAAATTAGGTAGAAAAAATAAAAATTATGCATAAAAGAAATTCTCCAAATAAAATGCGAATTGAAATTTTGAAAACTTTTAGATTTAAAAGATTCCATATTCATGCATGTTTTTAATAACGATAAATAGGATTTTCATTAAATGGCTTTATGTATGATTTTATATGTTCATGAGAAATAAAATAAGACGTTAATAGTTCTTAAAATTAGTTAAGTAATAAAATATGTAATTAAGCAAGCATCATATAAAGCAGTTAAAAGTGAGAAAAATAAAAAATTAAGTTAGTTAAAAAAAATAATAATAAAGAGAATATTAAAATCAGATAAATCAATTAGTACAGTCTTTTTAAAATTTAGCTGACATATTTTGAATTGTGACTACATATCACACTACATCTTCACCTATATATTATTCTATCTTATATGTCTTCATTATTGAGAAATTGGATTATTATTAAATTCTAACTCAAATTAATGTCTTTAAAAGAAATTTAAAAACACTTAAAAATATACAGTTTATAATTAAAATGCTTTATTCTTTATCAGCCAAAAAAAAAAAAAAAAAAAACAATTTTGCCCCCGCCTCCCCCTCTCTTCCCTGGTTAAAACCAATAAAAGTTACTGGCATGGCTATTTAAAATTTTACCTGACTTTTTTGCAGCTCTGAATGTGGCCGAACTGATGTTTTTTCGTGAAAAAGATATACAGCAGACCCCCTTAAGTTCACAACTCTCTAAAACTTACACATAATTTACAGATGTAAACAATGAAACTTTCAGTTCAGATATAGGGACAAAATATGACTTTTATTTTTATAACAATTCTATACATATTTCAATCTTTAATTTTTGTTAATATTACTAAATTCATGCCTTTTCATAAAGAAAGAATAAATTTATTTCTGAAAAAAAATCAATATTGCTAATATCATTGGTAATCTTTTTGCCAAATGTATTTATGCATTAATCAAACCTTTTTTATAATTAAATCTGACTAAACCTGAAATAAAACTTCCTTATTTTATCATTTTGATGTGAATTAGTAGTATACATTTATGAGGCAAATTTCATTGAATAATTTAGGAAAAATGCATTTCATCTTTAAAATGAATGTTTTGTCTATACAATTATTTACTTGATTTTTGTTTTTAATATTTTAAATCATTTTAAAAAATTATCTAAATTTTTATTATTTTAGTTTATTACTTTACTTATTTTAATATTTTATTATATTGGAAGCATTCATTATAATCCCAATTCCACTATTAATTACATTGAAATTACAGTTTTAAAAATGTAAACAAAGCAATAACCAGAAATCCACAAAATTCTAAAATCTGCACAATTTCTGGTCCTAAGCTGTATGGATTTGAAAGAGTGTATTAATTTTTGAAAAAATTCAAAATATTGCTTATATCACTTGTAGTGGTAATCAATCTTTTTACAATTATATTCAAATATTAATCAAACTTTGTTATTAAGTCTGGCTTAATCTGAAACAAAATTTCTTTATTTTATGATTTTGGATCTGAGGGAGTTTACAAATATTATTAGTTAATAATAAATACTATAATAACATATTATAGGAGTAAAAATTTATTATAAAAATTTTAATGTAATTAAATATTGAAACACGCCCAATATTTATTGGATGTAAGCAAAATTATCATATACCAAGTGCATAGATGAAAAGCAAACGAATACACTACAAGCTATCAAAAAATATTATACTGATATTGTATAAAAGAGATAAAATCGAGTCAGTGTCAAAATCTTTGAAATTAATACTGGATCATGAATCTTTACAGTCTGTATGATACGCATGTTTTAGTAATTTTAATGTGATTTTAAAAGTTTAGCTGTCCTTAAAAGTATAGTACTGGAATTATAACTAATAACCCTTCTTAAAACTTGTAGTATCTCCTTGACATTTCTAACTTTCTGCATAATAAACTGTATGAATTGTAAATAACAAAAATATATAGTAAAAAAATAATGTTCAACATAAAAAAAAAAAAAAAAATCTTTTATGCCATAAAATGGTTTTGTTACCTATTTAAGAAAAAAAAAGTTATTTGTGTTTGATTTAGCGCAACTTTTAAGGACACTTTACTTCAAAATTGGTCAACCTGTCGATTAAAAAAAATAATTAAATGAAAGCCCCTTTAATTGTGAATATTTTGACACCTCATTTTTACCCCTACAGTAATTATATCATGAGATAATGTAAATTGTGTTAATACAGTAGACTCCCTCAAATCTGCAAACCTAAAATCTGCATTTCTCTAAAATCCACACATAATTTAAACAATGAAACATTCAGTCCGGTTATAAGGACAAAATTTGACTTTTTTGTTTTATATCAATCCCGAACATATTTTAATTTGTAATTTTTGTTATTATTGACTTTATGTTTTCTCTTGAAGGAAGAATAAATTTATTTCTGAAAAAATTAAAGATATTGCTCATATCAGTGATAATCATAATCTTATTGATTGTATTTATGCATCAATCAAGCTTTTTTGGTTATTAAGTCTGTCTAAACCTGCAATTAAACTTCCTTATTTTATTATTTTGATGTGAATTAGTATTGTATATTATTTACAGGCAAGTTTCATTGAATAATTTAGGAAAAATACATTTCATCTTTATAATGAACACTTAATCATACATTATTAATTAGACCTTTGTTTTTAATATTTTAATCATTTTTAAAATTATCTAAATTTTTATTATTTTAGTTTATTACTTATTTTGATATATTGTAAGCATTCATTATAATTTAGATTGCATTATTAATTAGAGATTCAAATTACTGTTTAAAAAATGTAAACAAAACAATAACCTAAAATCCACACAACCTCTGGTCCTCACCAGATTTCAGGGAGTCTACTGTATAATAATTAACCATACAAATGAAAACTTTAAATGGCTTTTCCACCATGTTCATATTTTCTTCTCTTTCACATTTTCAAAACTTTATCTCAAATAGTTAAAAAAAAAAAAAAAAAAAAAAAAAACCTTTTAAGATTTAAACTTTTTGTACACGTCTTTTTAATGTTACATAGTAAATATGGAATTAATCTTCAGCTTTTTTTTTTTTTTTTTTTTTTAATGAAGATGTGTTAGATTTCCTCTATATATCAGTAAATGATATACCTATATATATCAGTAAAGGAATCATCAAATGTTCTATTAGATGTATCTTAAAAATCCACATGCAGTCTCATGTAATATTACACACACATATATACATAAATATTACATTTAAAAAATAGGAATTTTAAAAAAATTCAAAATTTTTTAACCTTTAAAAATTAAGTATGCAGTTAATTATTTTTTTATGTGTTTAAAAAAAAAAAAAAACATTGAAATGCTGAGAGTTTGAGTTATATTTTAAAAAATAAATATTAATTGCTGAATAAGTAAACTGTCCATTTAAACATTGTAATGAAAGAGAATATATATATATATATATGCACATAAAAATAGGTGACTATTAAGTACTATACGTGCCAAGTCATTACTCTGAACAACAAAATGGCATTCATCTAACACATAAAAAGAAAAGAAAACAACTAAGTATAAAACCTAAGTAAAAAAATAAAATAAAAAAATACATTGAACTTACCTAATATAAAACACATCCAAATAGATGGTAGGTTAAAACATAAAACAAAAGTTATCCATTGAAAATAAAATGTTCATCATGCTTTAACGGGGAGCATACAGAGAAGAGAAAGCAGGCAGATGATCACAAGTACAGTAAAAACTGAATAAGCATACCCATTATACTAGAAACATGTCAAGCACAAAATAAATTGAAAACACACATGTAATTCTTTAAAATCACAAAATAAAAATCTACAATCAATAAACAACATTAAGAAACTATGCAGACTAATAAGTAAATACTTTAAGTTCAATTAAAACTTGCACTATATGTGATGGATATTTACTAAAACAGAGAAAATACATGCTTTATGAAAATACACTACACAAAATATAAAACTAAATAAAATAAAAAAATATTTTCAAAATTTTGGATGGAGAAAAAAATATTAATCCTTAAATTTCAGAGTAATAAATAGAAAAATCTCATATAGTAATTGTCGAAACAAACAATGTTTATACAAAAAGATACGCTAATCTTTCATAATTAAATTTTACAATCTATTAAGCACAGTTAAAATATATTTCTTAAATCCCTTCTGACGCTGAAATTATGATATTAAAAAATGAATGGGTTTTGTAAATTTATGAAAAATGCCACAAATAAACAAATACCTATAATTTTGTAAGCATATATTTAGTACATTACTGTGATAACTAAACGCCGATAATGAATTTTTAATGGCAAGCAGAACAAGATATTAAAATGAAAATTAAAATAAATATTCAAAACGGAACCGGAAGTATTGATTATGAAACTAAATAATCCATAAAGGTATAAATATTACAGAATTAAAACAGAAACGTCAGTTTCAGTTTCATAATTGAGTTTTGGCCCACTTCGTTACCTTGTGAGAAGACGAAGTATCTCACTGCATCAAGCACTTCGTTTATCGTTTAAAATTGTCCATATCTATCTTTTAATTAAATAAAAATTTACCGGAAAACACGAAATCTGGATAAAGTAAATCCGAGGAGTGGCGTTGACATCATATCCATCAACACTAACGAAAAGTTGAGTTGCCTGAAACGCGAACTAACTCTTCGCAATGATGCCAAATTTCAAAAACTTATTTCTGAATAAAATAAAAATAATTATGCGGCGGTGGCGTCATCGTATAGTCAATGGCGGCTTCATTAGTTTGGGCGGTTTGGGTCCGGTTGGCTTCTATTTTTTGCTACTGATCAGGTTGATTTCTGCTTATTGATGTGGGTCGCGTTTGTATCAGGTAGACTATTACATTTTGGATGCTGGTCGGATTGACTTTTAATTTTTAGCTGCGCTTAGTGCATTTGGAATAGATTGACATACATTAATTCGGGTTTGGATCTGTTTCGAATTGGTTTTTTTACTCTTGCAAAAAGGGTTCGGGTTGGCTCGATTTTGATCACCTCGAGTCCTTTGATAAAATTCGCGTTCTTTGTTGCGATCCTTTGACGAAATTTGCGTTTTTGCACAATCCTTTAATGAAATTCACTTTTTTCCGCGATTCTTTAAAAACATTCGGGCTTTTTCCGCGACGCTTTCAGAAAATCTGAGGTTTTTTGAGACTCTTCGACAAAATTCATGTTTCTTTCGCAAGCCTTTGACAAAATTCGCGTTTCTGTAATGAAGTTTGCATTTTTTTCATGAACCTTTGACGAAATTCACGTTTTTTCTCGATTCTTTGACGAAATTCACTCTTATTTGCGGCTATTTGACAAAATTTGTGTTTTTTTCTGCGATCTATCATAAACCGTGTTGAATTCAGAGTTTTCTTCGGGAAGAATTATTGTGGCTTCGGGGGGGGGGGGTGTCTAGAATTTGGGGGCGGGCGGGGAAATTACAATTTTTGACCATTAAAAATAAAAAAATCTCAAATTTTCTGATAGGGACATCTTATTGGGGGGATATGCTCCCTAGGTCACCCCTTGTATTCAACACTGTTCATGAAGCACTCCTATGCTTATGATTAATTTTCAGATTATGTTTGAGATTCATGAATGTGAACAGTGGCGTAGCTAGAGCATTTTGTTTGGGGGAGTGTGGAGATCGAATTTACCGAATGTTAATTAAAAATCACCGAATGATTGTGATTTAACTTTTCAATTTTCTATTCTTGTATATTTAAGCTTGTTATATTTTAAAAGGAGCACTGTGAAAATATTGTATCTGCAGTAGGGATGCAGAACCTTTTCAAGAGAAAGGCCACTTAACAAATACGCCAAGGTGATCGAGGGCTACATCAATAACACGAAGAGAATTCTAATTTAAGGAAGCGATCTGTGGTCTATAATAAGATAAGAATTTAGTCTCAGTGAGAAGTGGGGGGGGGGGGTACTCCTCTAGTTTCACTTACCAGTCAAAATATTCAGTTTAATTGGTAAGGATATATTAAAAGTTTTTATGTTTGTATATATATAACAGATATCGCAAGGATTATTTTCAAGTTATAATAACAATCTGTGACTTTTCGGGAGACTAAATTTTGTTTCATCGAAAGTGCTAAAGAAAGTGGTGCCGATGCAAGAGAGGAACTTATCAACAAGATTTTCCTGATCAACGAAATTCCGTTTTTTCCGCTTCCCACTAAGGAAATTTGCAATTATTCCACGCCTAATCGAAAGAATTTGCGCTTTTTTCGTAGCCGATCGAGAAAATTCGCGATTTTTCCGCACCTGTTTGACATATTTCAAAATTTTTCCGAGCACCCGATCGGTCAAATTCGCATTTTTTGCAAAGCTGATCAACAAAATTCGCAATTTTTCTACGTCTGATGGATGAAATCTACGATTTTTTCGAGCATGATCGATGAAATTCACTATTTTTCTGGGTCTGATTGACGAAATTTGAGATTTTTCCGCAAATGATCGGCAAACATTTGCATTTCTTTTTCACAGAATCAACAAAATTCGCGATTTTTCCGTCAATCAATGAAATACACATTTTTCCGCTTACGAACAATGAAATTCGCGATTCTTCACTGACTGACGAAATCTGCATTTTTTGCCGCCGCAAATTGATGAACTCCGTGATTTTTTCTCACGATAAACTGACGAAACTCACGATAGTTCAGCGGGCAATCAAAGAAATTTTCATTTTTTCCGCGCCTCATCATCAAAATCTGCGGTTTTTCCGTGCCTTAACAATAAAATTAACGACTTTGTCGTTCCGAGTTGACAAAATTCGCTAGTTTTTCACACCCGATTGCCCAAATTCATACTTTTTACAAAGCTAATTGACTATATTCGCGATTGTTTCGTTCCCGATCGACGAAATTAGCAATATTTTGCGTCCCATATCAACGAAATTCGCGATAATTTGGCTCCCGATGGACTAAATTCGCGCTTTTTATGAAAGCGATCGACCATATTTGAGGTTTTTCCATGCCTAATCGACGAAATTAGTGCCTTTTTTCGTCCTTGATCGATGAAAGACGCACACGAACAGGGAAATTCGCGATTCCTAACTGACAGACGGAACCTGAATTTTTTTCCTCCGTAAATTGATGAAATCCGTGATTTTTTGTTGCGATAAGCTGACGAAACTCATAATAGTTCTGCAGTTGCTCAAAGAAATTTCCAATTCTTCCGCGCATCATCGACAAAATCTGCCATTTTTCCGTGCCCTATCTACGTTATTAGCGGTTTTTTCGTTGCGAATCAACAAAATTAGCGTGTTTTTCGTACCTGATTTCGTTTTTTACGAAGCCGATCGACAAATTTCGCGATTTTTCCATTCCCGATCGACAAAATTCACGATTTTTCCATCCTGATCGACGAAACTGGCGATTTTTCCGCGCCCTCTCAATAAAATTCGCGATTTTTTCATCCCAGATCGAAAAAGGTTTTTTTTCATGCTCAATCGCAATTTTTTGGAGACCTATAGACAAAATTCGAGAGTTTCCGAAGGCCGATAGATACAACTCGCGATTTTTTCATGTCCGATAGACAATAATTTCGAATTTTCCGCACCCAGTCAACAAAATTCGTCTTTTTTTTTAGCGATAAACAGACGAAACAGACGACTTTTCCGAAATCTATGAACAAAATTTGCAATTTTTTCACGCATAATCAAAAAATTTAGATTTTTATTCTTGCCCGATCGACGAAATCTGAGAGTTTTCGCATCCGATCGATAAAATTCGTTATTTTTCCGAGCCTGGTCGATAAAATTCGATTTTTTCCGTTCTTGATCAACGTACGAACAATGACATTTGCGATTATTAACTGACTGACGAAATCTGCTATTTTTTCCCCGCGCCTCATCGGTAAAATTCGATACTTTTTTCGCTCTCGATCAACAAAATTCGCGATTTTCTCGTTCCCAATCGACTAAATTCGTGCCGTATTACGATGACGATCGACCATATTCGCAATTTTTCTGTGCCCAATCGACAAAATTAGCGCCTTTTTCCGCACTTGATCGACGTACGAACAATGAAATTTGCGATTATTAACTGACTGACGAAATCTGCATTTTTTTTCTGCCATAAATTGATGAAATCCGTCATTTTGTTTCTTGAGATAAAAGTAGTATATGGTACCTACTATGGAACACTTTTTATATTCCACTAAACGCAAATATTTAACGATTTTTGTAAGATTTTCATCAAAAAGTTTGTCTGTCTAAATATAGAGGATGTAACTATTTTAGTACGATTTATCGAGTAAATGATGATAAAAAATGCATGATTTGCATTGGTTGGATATTTTATTTTTTCTACTAAATTATGTAAAGACGAAGTTTTAAGAAAGGGTTATGGAATAAAGAATCATGATTATAAATAATAACGTAATCAATTGAGATGAAATATTTATCAATTTTAAATGCTAATATTTAATTATTGTAGTGATGAAAAAATTTTGCCTGACGCCCTTAGTTTACGAAATGCTAATAAACAATCTTCCTCTAGGATAGTCTTGATAGGAAAAGCAAAGAGCTGCATTGTATAATATTATTATCAATTGCATTACATTGAAGTCTGAAATAAAAGTTAAATGCTTTTTATCCTATGTTTTAATAGATAACCAATTCTTTTTACTTATAGTTATAAATACTAATCTGGTAGTTTGATATTTTCATAGTTCGATAAAATTAAAAAAAATAGTTTGTGTCGAAATGAACACATCTTTGACAGCAAGAAATTTATTTTGAATTTCAGTAAATTTTATTTAGGGGTTTGAAATTTTCATAGATCGATAAATGGCCCATTCGATTATTGTAAGATTTATCGGGCAAAAGGTTATAGAATAATTGCATGATTAGCATTAGTTGGATATTTTTTTGAAAATTAAATAAATATTTTATCCTCTGTAATTCCCACCGCGGTTGAGTCGCGATAGGAATTACCAGTCCATTTTCTAGAAATCTAGTCCATATTCAAGTCAAGTCCGTGATCTATTTAAAATAATATTTCCAGAAATCGAGTCCATTGTCAAGTCCATGATTTTAAATCATCTTTACATTAATCGAATTGTATTTCCATTTTTCTTTTTCATGAGGATACAGTTCGAAGGCTGCTAATATCTTAGGAAGGAGCCTTCTTAATTCTGTATAAGATTCTCCAGTGAATAATAATTTCTGATATTCACCAACATCTTTACAAAACTTTCTTAAATTTTGTTCGCAAGTGCTTTTCATCTTTTTTATATTGTTTTGTTCCAAAAACTTCTCAAGAAAAATCTGCCAGTTTTCTCTTTTTTTTAACTTTCTGTGTTTTTCTTTTAGATCGCATAATATATATCCCATTTCAAAGCATTTCCAAACGGTAATTTGCTTAGAAAAATAATAATTCAAGAAAGCATTTTTGGCATTTTCTAAAGTATCATTCCATGACAAATTATCAGGTAGATCAAACTTCACATTATAATTAAAACGATTATAATTCTCTTCAAGTTTTCGTAATAATTCTTTCAATTCATCTGGATCAAAACTTGATCCAATTTTTTTTCTTTCTTTCATCAATTGATTATAAATCAAAACGACTTTACCTTCAGTTAGGAAATATGATTCTTCGTAGACGGGTATATCCTCTCTGCATCTTACACATTCTTCTATGTAATTTTTAATTATACTATTGAAATCTCTTATTAAAGCGGACATCTTTCTTCGGCAGTGGTCAGCTCGCAAATAGCGAAAAACATGATGAAAACAGGAAACGACTAATCCGCCTACGCTTTACTCTAGAATGTTCTTCAGAAACAAAATGGCAGCGGTTTGACATTTCCTAGAAAAGAAATGAGGGCGATCTCAGACAGGAAATGCGCTGCCGACATTGACCTTCGCCAGTGATTGTCATAAAACCAGAGCGCTGAATAGAGAAAGAAAACGGAAATTTGAAAGATACTTGCAAACAATAATAGCATTCGGAGATTTTAAATTTATCATAAGTATTTTAATACTCTTAAAGTATGTTTGAAAAAGGAAGGCTATTTAAGAAATGGTTAGAGTAATTGAAAGATTTATAAACCTTTTTATTTTTCGTCTTTATTCAAAAGTACTCTCAATTCATTAATAAATCGTATTAAAATATTTTTTAATTCGAAAATTTCATCCATTAATTTTTCTCTGTTCGGTAGTTCTTCTTCATAATAATGACCAAATTTTTTATTTAATTCACCCAGTTGAACGGAAAGAATTTTTTTCCATTTATCGTTGTAAAAATTATCTGGTAATTGATCAAACTTATATTCAATGAGATTACAAAAATCTAGTTTATGCATATACTTTTCTAAAAATCTTTCACCAAATGTTTGAAAACGGGTTATTAATAGCCAATTAAGTCCTTCTTCCAATGTGCACATAGTATTTTCTGCCAACTGTTGAAATTGAGATACTTTATGTAAATCTAATTTTTCATGATAGGTTTGAATAAATTCGTCACTTAAGGTTTGATATTGAGATATAACAACCCAATTTATATAATTCGAATGTTTTAATATAAATTCCTCAGACAGCTTCTGATTTTTACAAACTAAATTCCAGTCTAATTCTTCTTTATATTTTTCTATAAATTTTTCCGAAAGTTTTTGAAAAATGCATATAACATTCCATTCGATATAATCTATGAGTTCTTCCATAAAACATTCGGATAATACGGAATATCTACAAACTAACTTCCAATTGAGTTTATCCTTCAAATTTCGAAGGACATCTTCGGATAAATTTTTCGTCTTAGAAAATTCGTCCCAGTTGATATCCATTTAATAATGAAATATTTTTAAAAAGGAATTTTTTCAATATGCATCCAAGGTTTTAAGGTAACTGGAAAATTACTTTTGGATTTTATCAAAAATGTAATCATGTCACCACTTTTTCCATAATCAAAACGAGTTAAGGAATAATCATCAAACATTTCTCCGCTTAAAATTATTTTATCTTCGATTTTTAGTTCTAACTCTGTAGCCCTATTTTTGCCGATTAAACTATTATATATTAAATATATAGTAATTTTCATATGCATATCTGTAGATAATCGCATATCTTGATCCAGTAATTTAGAACTCATCATATCGAAATTTACTTTGGTAAATTCTTTTCCTGTAAAAGTCTGAAAATCCTTCACTGTAACCCAGATATCTTTACTGTCTACATATATTTTATTGACTATGTCTTTATCGTTTTCGGGTTCTGGAATGTTGGTAATTATTTTATTTTTTGCATCAAATTTATCATTCTTTAATACTAATGCATTTTTTTCTAAATATCGTTTATTCACAACATTTTTATCATCTTTTGGATCTGCGACGTTTCCTATTCTTTTTCCTTTGGCGTCGTAAGCTTTTCCTTCGATAAGATGTAAAGTGTTTTCATCCAATTCTTTAATTCTCTTACCCGTTTCTTCGGTGAAGGTTAAAAAATTACTATCGTAATTAATATTATTTTTCTCTATAAAATCTTTTAGTTCAAAATGATTGTTTTCTATTTTATTCAAAACAAAACTTTTAGTGGTTAAATCTAAATCATCGATTGGATTTGAAGCATTTTTTAATATCTTATTATCCATATCGAAATTTCCATCCGGCGTTAATTTAAAACCGATACCTGGAGGTCCTACAGCGCCTTTTTGTACAGGATTATCATACGGTGGATAATAAACAGCCATTTATAAAGACTAAAAAATGTTATTCTCCTAACGTTTTAATCATAGTAATTTCTTTTTTATTCATATTTAATATACATTTCTTCCTTACTTCTAAAATATAGTAAAATACATATTCTTTGGTTGTTTCATTTTCTAATTTCCAATTGAATTCTATTCTCAAATTTTCAAGAGTGGTATAGTTGACATGATTTGACAAATCAAAATGAATTATGGGATATAATTTACCAAAATCTGAGTAGTTTACCATACAACCGGTTTCTGTGTTTAGATTATTGAGACCTGATTCCAGAAAAGATTCATATAATCTATTATATTCTTTTTTACCAAAATCCATAGTATATCGCTCTGCTGGTAATGGCGATCTGTTAATCATCAACCAACATTCGATCATATTCAAATTATCAAATATCATATTATTTTTTTTAGGATTTTCATTTCTTTCGAAATATTGCGGTATGACGAATAATCTTAAAACTTCATCGGATGTAGCCGATATAGAATCGGAACCGCTTTTATATTTATTAATAGGACTAGATCTGTTAATTTCATACTGATTCCAGTTTATTTCTATATCCGTATTAGATAATTTTAATTCATTATAGAGAATCTCCGCTCCATTTTTAAAGTCGACGTATCTCACCCACAGAGCTATGTCTTCAATTTCTACTTTATAATCTGGATTTGCAACGTCTGTGTAAATCATATTTCTACTATCGTCTCTTTGGAATTCCAGTCTTATTATGAAACCAGAAATGGCTTTTTTATATTCTGCGACGAAATCAAAAATTTCCTTTAAAGGCGTCCATGTTGTAACTGAATTACTATTTTTCGACAATTCCCATCTTTTTTTAAATCCTTTATTGTAGTTTTCATTTTTTACAATTTTTAATTTATTGACGATATCTGTTACAGGGGTGGTAGCCGTTATCGTACCATCGCTTTCAAGTAAACTTTTATTTCTATCAGCACTATCACTGGTATCTGGATAAAAACCTATATTGGTGGCTTCTGATGTTGAATAATCTCTGGTATAATCCTTCAGTCTCTTAACCTGCAGAATGTAAGAGTGATAGTCTCCAACTGATTCGATTATTTGTTTACCTATCTGAAGTTTTACGCCTTTCATAGAACATACAGCTGCGACATTATCGTCGTTTATAGAATCGCCATTGGATTTTATAATTTTCCACTTTGTCTCCAGATAACTCTCCGATAGTGAAATAGGATCATTGGTATCAGTAATTTCGAAATGAAACGTCGTATTTTCTTTTTTGTCATTATGGCTTGTACTAGGCAATCTTATTTTTTTTAATTCGCTACTTTTTATATCGTTATTATAATAATAATGAGTATCTCTCAGATCATAAATTTTTTCCATTTATTTACGAAGAATTTTTAGACCTGTTCCTTTCATCTTTTTTGAAAATATTTCTTTCAATATGTCAGCATCAGTCAATTTGTCAACAACTGCTTTTTCATTCAAATCTACTTTTTTAGATTTAAAAAATACTTTTCCTTGAATTCTTTTACTTTTCCTATATAATCTGTGTTGATTCATTTATTTATTGTGAAAATTTAGTTAATATCAATTGATATATTTTTTCAACATAGTCTTCTTTTTCCTCTACGACTCTAAAATTATACTCAATTAAACCTTTATTTAAATCAATTAATTCGCCATTTTGATTCGTAACTGTCATCCTTATTCTACGAATTGAATCCCTATTTTTCACAGGATAATATATTAAATTATTGAATTCTTTCGAAATGATAACACCCGGTACATCCCTCGGTGTAAAAGAATAAATAACTTCTGAATTATTCTGGTTGATTAAAGATCCATTCACTACATCACAATGGATATATATAATGTCGTTTCCGTTTGTTATATCCGCTATATTTTCACCTTCTATTACAGTCTCTTCATCTAGACTTTTATAAACTTTTTTTTCAAAGCCTATTAACTTATGAAAATCGCTTTTTGTTAAGTCGATATTCCAACCTTTAGTTAATTTAATAAGCATTTTTAGTCTAGATTGTATTCTACCAAATTTTACCGGAGGATCGTCTGAAGCAAACGCTTTCATTACATCTATATTTAAATCTTCAACATTTTTATTACCATAAGGAATAGTGATAGATTTAACATTATTCTCATCTGTGTACACGTCAAACGTATTAGTTTTATCTGTTATGTTAAACCATGAAACTGTCATAGTAAAAGATTGCAATGCTAATTTTTTTAATTTAAGAGGTTTAGGAAATTCAACAGTGAAATCCTCTGATTTTTCATGACTTTTTGGTTTCAATTTGATCATTTATTAGACAGAAAAAAAGCTGGCGTAAAGATGAAAAACAAGCTCTTCGTTATAATCGCTAGGCTGTTGAGTAAATGAATTAAGTACACATTCTGGGCATTTACCTTTATTTCTTTCCTTTATATATTTCATACAAAATAATCCACAGTTTACAGATGTAGGTTTTTGTAAAAAGCTGTCATTGTGAGCTATATTAATTTTTTTATTGGAATGTTTAAGAAATTTCATAATATTTTCAGGAATATATTTTTCTTTGAGTTTAATATTTTTATATATATATTCCCCAAAAGGATCGAAATATTCTACATAATTATATTTCGGGTCATTATAGTAACAAACCCAATGTGTTCCAGGACCCGTCGAAATATCTAAATTAATAATCCCACTTTCAAAATTTCCAATCTTTTTAGGAAGTAAATCGGAAGAGAAAACACCTCTGAATCCTTTTTCATCTTTCATATTTTCTTTAATCGTTTTATCCGATATACCCAATTTTGTTATCGGGATTTTTTTTTTTAGACAGGAAAGCTGGCCTTTTTTTAAGACCAGATCCTTTGTTTTCCCAAGGTTGAAAAACTCCAGATCCTGAAATTTTATCCAGGATTTTTTTAGTTCCCCAACCCGCCGCACCACTCGCAGCACCGAGTCCTAGTGATGTTAATATAGGAATTAAAAAGGGTAAAAATCCACCGTTTTTATCTAATTGAGTTTTGCTTATATTTATTCTTTTACCTTTACGAATCTGATTAATCTGTGTTTTAGTTAAATACATCTCATAATTAGGAGTTTTAGAATTGTCTATCTGCAGTGTCAGTTCTTCTTTTTTTCTGAGAGCTGATTTCAATTTACTAATCTGCCCGTCACTCAAATGAATCTTCTTTTTTACATAACTCATTTATTAGGCAGCAAAAAGCTGACGCTTTCAAAGAAGAAATTGGTTGTGTAATCGTTCTTTATCTCCGTTAGTTATTTTTTTAGCTTTAATGAGTTTGTCTATTAGTAGTTTGATTTCATTTCTTAATTTTTTCGACTTGCTACCTTGACAAACTTTATCCAATAATTCAGACAGTAAACCTAATCCTTTCCCCACTTTCATTACTTCGCTACCTCGAATTGTAGTTAATCTAGCCATATATTTTTGTAGCTCCCCTTCGTTTAATTTAACAGCGTTTAATTCATCCTTTTTCTGAATTAATTCCTCCTCTGAAAGATTTCTAGCCCTATTAATTGTACTTTGTAAGTTGCCTTTTTTCCTCGATAATTCTTCTTTTAACTGCTTTGCCTTTGTATACATTTCATCTAATTTTTCTTGATTGTCTAGGAGTTTCGAAGGTCTGTATAATTGTACAGATTTTAAATAATCTGTATCTAAATATTGATCAACATTATAAGTAAATAGCGGTTCTTTATATAATCCTTGGACATCTTGGATCGCTTCAGGAATAATTCTAGAAGATTCTGCAATGGGCTGTAAAGATATATTTAATTCGTCCAATTTATCATTGATAGCTTTAATATTTTCTTTTCTACTTTTATCCTGTTCTTCTAATTTTTTAGTGACAGGTTTATGAAATTCAGTTAAACTTTTGTCTATGCCTAGCTTTCTGTCACGCTGTGCTTCATTATTTTTTCTAATATCTGCTTGTAATTTGACCAGTTTTATTGCATTTTTTAATTCTTCTTTTTGTTTCTTATTTCGATCTTTTTCTAAATCGTTTATTTTATCCATTTATAGACAGCGAAAAGCTGTCGCTTTCTAGTTTAAATTTTTTACTGACAGCTAATTAGAAGCGATAGCTTAGACGCCTATTTTTACTGTCAGCTAATATGTTTTTACTGGTAGCAATTTTATTTTTTACTAGCTGTAAATTTTAACAGTAAATAAATGATAAAAATTAAAAATTATACAGAACCGGAAGAATTGCCGGATCCCAAACAAAACTGTTTTTTACCCAGACATCCTTTCAGATTATTAATAATCGGCCCATCAGGTTGTGGAAAGACAAATTTACTAATAAATTTATTAAACGGTTTTGAGAATCCAAGTAATTTAAGATTAGATTTCGATGCTTTATATTTATGCGCAAAAGACATTTTCGAGCCAAAGTATTCTAAATTACAAGAAAATTACACACTGTTTGAAGGCTTTGAAAGAGACGATATTTTAAAATGTAAAAAAATAAATAAAAATAAAAAAACGGAATTATTAAAATTGTATGATAAATATAAAAAGAAAGTATTATTTTCTTCAGATTTGAGTGAATTTATTACTGTCGATGATTTAGATTCCTCAGAAAAAAACCTCGTTGTGTTCGACGATTGTGTTACAGAAAAAGATCAGAAAGTTATAGAGGATTTGTTTATAAGAGGTCGAAAGAAAAATGCATCCATTATTTATTTAACGCAGTCTTATTACTCAACTCCTAAAGACATTAGAAAAAATTGCAATTATTTCATATTTTTTAAGCTACAGCCTAGAGAAATCAGTCAGATAATCAGAGAAATAGACGGAAATCTAACGAAAAAGGAATTTCTAGAAAAATATAAATCTTGTACGGGTAATTTCTTTATGTTAGACTTAGTAAATTCTGAAATGAGATACAGAAGAAATTTTGAACCTCTATAAATGGAAGAATATTTAGAAAAGAGATTATATGTTTATCGGAAAAGTTACAATTTGTATCAAAAGATAAGTGTTTCCTTATCTGTTAGCAAATTTATGCTGAGTGCCTCGAGTCTAACAGCATTTGCTTTCATACCACTGGCTGCTTTGAGTTTGAGTGCTGGAATTGTAGAAGTTATTGAGAAATCTTTAAATATTTTAGAACGAAAAGAAGAATACAAGCAATGTTATAATTTTTATAAACAACAATTAAATTTGTTGAAAGCTAAAAAAATTTCAGAAGAAGAAGTGTATGTTAGAGAACAAGATTTTATAAATAATTTAGTATACTTCCCAATCGAAAAGTATGTGAAAAAAGTACAGTTGAATGGATATAAATATTCTTCTTAGAAAGCTTCAACTTTTTGCTGTCTAATAAATGAGTTGTAAATGTAAAAAATTTGTTATTACGTCTTTAACTAAAAAGGGTAATTTTAAAGGCGGTTGTTTAAAATGCGGACAAACGGGATCGGGTTTTCTGAATAAAGTCATTAGTAATTTACCTTTTGAAATGCATTTACCAGGCCATAATTTTACAGGCCCAGGAACCCAATTATTATGGGGGAAAACACGATTAAATCCAGATTTAACGTATAAAAATTCGTCTAAACCTGTTAACAGAGTGGATGAAATTGCATATAAACATGACAAATGTTATTTAGAAAATAAAGATACAAAAAGTAGAAATGAAGTATGCGATAAGAATATGATTGATGAACTAGATAATCTTGAAAATCCTACTCTTAGAGAAAGAATTGAAAGAGGAATTGTAAAACCGATTATTAAAGCTAAAAAATCTTTTGGTATGGGAAATACACAGATCTATTGTTTAAAATGTAAAAACCATACAGAAACAAAAGATATTAAAAATACAATGTCTAAAAATAACAGGCCAATGATGAAAGGTATTTGTCTAGATTGTGGTTCTAAAAAGAGTGTTTTTTTAGGAAAACCTTAGGGATGAAAGATCCTAAAAATATCTTAGAAAAAATATATTATCATCCTGAAAGTGGTTACTGTGGGATCAATGAATTAAAACGGAAAACAGGTTTCAGTCAAAAGCAAATTACAGATTTTTTACACAGTCAAGATGTTTATACCAGACATAAGCCTTTAATTCGTAAATTTAAAAGAAGACGCATTTATGTCAGTCATATCGATGACCAATGGCAAGCAGATTTATTGTTTATCAGACCTTTTAGTAAATATAATAACGGAACTAATTACTTATTGACAGTGATAGATGTATTTAGTAAATATGCTTGGGCTATTCCGATAAAAAGAAAAACTGGACAAGAAGTAACGGAAGCATTTAAAAAGATATTTAAAGAAAGAATTCCTGAAAGATTACAATGTGACAAAGGAACCGAATTTTTAAATAAATGGACTTTAAAATTATTTAAAGATCATGATATTCAATGGTTTACAACTGAAAATGTTGAAATAAAATGTTCTGTAGTCGAACGATTTAACAGGACAATTAATAAAAAAATTAGAACCTATCTAGCGGCCAACAATACTAAAAGATATATAGATGTTTTGGATCAATTAGTTAAAAATTATAATAATACCAGGCATAGGTCTATCAAAATGACACCTACCGAGGCGAGTAGAGAAGAAAACGAATCTGAAGTTTATAAAAATTTATACGAAGAAAAAATAATAAGAAAACCGAAATTCAAGGTTGGCGATAGAATAAGAATTTCGAAATACCAGACTGCTTTCACCCGCGGATACCAGCCTACTTTTACTGAAGAAATTTTCATCGTTTCAGAAATATTAAACACTGACCCAATTACTTACAGAATAAAGGATTTGAATGGAAACGAAATAAAAGGAACTTATTATGAACCAGAATTAGTTAAATATAATAAGGAAGATAAGATGTTTAAAATTGAAAAAATAATAAAAAAGAAAGGAAAGAAATGTCTAGTTAAATGGTTAAATTATTCCGACGAATTTAACTCTTGGGTTGACGAAAAAGATATCAAGTCAATTTAATTTTTCCGCTATAATATCAATACTCCCGCCTAGACGGGACTTTTTCAAATATTAAAATATAAACAAGCTATAATGTCAAAACTCCCGTCTAGATGGGACTTTCAAATATTATTATGTTATTAAAATAATTCATCAAAACTCCCGTCTAGATGGGTCTTTTTTCAAATATTAAAATATAAACAAGCTATAATGTCAAAACTCCCGTCTAGATGGGACTTTCAAATATTATTATGTTATTAAAATAATTCATCAAAACTCCCGTCTAGATGGGACTTTCAAATATTATTATGTTATTAAAATAATTCATCAAAACTCCCGTCTAGACGGGACTTTTTCAAATATTATTATGTTATTAAAATAATTCATCAAAACACCCGTCTAGATGGGTCTTTTTTCAAATATTAAAATATAAACAAGCTATAATGTCAAAACTCCCGTCTAGACGGGACTTTTTCAAATATTATTATGTTATTAAAATAATTCATCAAAACTCCCGTCTAGATGGGACTTTTTTCAAATATTATTATGTTATTAAAATAACTCATCAAAACTCCCGTCTAGACGGGACTTTTTCAAATATTATTATGTTATTAAAATAATTCATCAAAACTCCCGTCTAGATGGGACTTTTTTCAAATATTATTATGTTATTAAAATAACTCATCAAAACTCCCGTCTAGACGGGACTTTTTCAAATATTATTATGTTATTAAAATAACTCATCAAAACTCCCGTCTAGACGGGACTTTTTCAAATATTAAAATATAAACAAGCTATAATGTCAAAACTCCCGCCTAGACGGGACTTTTTCAAATATTATTATGTTATTAAAATAATTCATCAAAACTCCCGTCTAGATGGGACTTTTTTCAAGAAAGCAATGTCAAAACTCCCGTCTAGACGGGACTTTTTCAAATATTATTATGTTATTAAAATAACTCATCAAAACTCAAAATAAGTTTAAATAAATGAATTGTGACTTTTTTAACGACATTTTAATAGATGATTCTGATTCTAACTTAATGGATTCTTTTAAAAAAGAAAACAAATGTCAAATACCCGAAAAATATCTCAAAATTTATGACCAGATGAAAAAATGTGAAATAATGTACGATTCGGATGGTGAATATTTTACATATAAAAATATAGATGGTTTTTTAAGCGAAAGACGCAAATCCCGAATAAGTCGTTTTAAAGCATTGAAATGGAAATTGAAGTTAAATATTCCATATAAAGCTGAAGAAATGTTTATTCAGTTTTTAGATTTAGTGTACTATAAAAAGTCGATAAATTACCTATATTTCATAAAGAAAATATTAGATTATTATAATATTGATAATAATTTGAAAGTAAAATCTAATAAGAAAAACGAAGACATTTGGAATAGCTTTCTAAAAATTATTTCTTAATAAATGGAGCTGTCTAAAGTTTGCAAGCATTGTCAGATGACTAAACCTTTAGACCAATTTTATACTCGATTTCGTTACGGCAAAACAGAACATTACGCTAATTGCAAAAGTTGTCATTTAGCTATGAAAAATAAAAAAATTGATTGCGAATGTGGCAAAACATACACTCTAGCTCATAAAAAACGACATTTAAACAGCAATTATCATATCAAACGAACATCAAAATAAATTTATGATATTGTACTCGTTTCAAAAATAGAACACGATGTAGTTTTTTTACTCGTTTCAAAAATTGAACACGATGTAGTTTTTTTACTCGTTTCAAAAATAGAACACGATGTAGTTTTTTTACTCGTTTCAAAAATAGAACACGATGTAGTTTTTTTACTCGTTTCAAAAATAGAACACGATATAGTTTTTTCTTGTTTAAAATATTATATTGAATGTTGCATTTTCAGAAATATTATTCAATTGGACCTTGATAGTTTCAAAATTAGAATTGTGGGGGGAAAAGTGCTCATAAAATTGCTATCAGAACCATTTATAGAAAAGTTCCAAGACAGAGTAGATTGGCATTTTATATTCAAATCTATCAGAAAAATTTTATTTAGAATTTAAAGGTAAAATAGAAGTGCCTGATTATGACAGTGATTTTTAGGCTAAATAAATGGGTAATTCAAAAAGTACAAAGATTTTGACAGGTAACTGTACAACTGAAAGAATAAATGTTGATTGGAATCATACCTTTAATGTTCATCCCAATGTTCATATAACACCTGTATGTAAATACAGCGAACCATTTTTCGTTAGAATAACAGAAATAGATAAAAACGGATTTCGATTTGAATGTTTAAAATTGAATGGCGAACCTGTAGAAAAAAATTTAGATTTCTTTCAATGGACTGCAATTAGTCCTTTTGAGTAAACGATCTTATTTTTGAAATATATTTTTTAATAGTCGTTTTCAGAAATTCTTCAATTCATTTTAAATCGCTTAATCTAAAATTACCTGCTACCGAATTTGGATTTATAGATAGCTATTAAAAATGTGTAGCAAAAAGTATTCATAAAATTTCTTCTATATAAATGGAGGAAACTCTAAGATTGATATCTGTTTCAAAATTGAGACACACTGCAAAAGTTTTAAATATAAAACAACCCAAAGGTTGTAAAAAAGATGAATTAATTAGATTGATAATGAGATACATAAAAAGAACAGGCGAATATAAATATGTTTTGGTAGATTTATTAAATTTAGACGTCACAGATTATTTAAATGAAATGAAGAGAGAATTTATCAAAAATCCTAAGAAAAGAAATAAGTTGAAAAAAATATTCGATTCTTTTGATTTAAAATTTAACAATAACACAGCAGAATTTAATCCAAAAAATAACGAAGAAAAAAAGATAAAAACAGTGGTAAACCTTAAAAAATTATTTCCTGATTTGAATGAAAAATTGAAACAATTTATAAATGAACCGAAAAACCGTCCAAAACTTAAAAAACTCTTTGATTATTACGGCTTGAAATATAAAGATGAAAAATTGATCAAAAAGACAGAAAAAAAAGTCAAATTACAAGCAAATTTGGAAAATCTGTTTAGACCCGATTATGAAATTGTTGAGAAAGATAAAAAATTTGTAAAAAAATTTAATACTTATAGATATGTTTATAAAATAAGACAAATAAACAAACTCACACCTGGCCAGTATTATAGTATCTTAAAAGATTTATTCAGGAGAGCAATTGGAAAAATCGAAGGAAAGGTAGATATAATTGTATTCAATCCCTATTTGACACAGCCCTTTCACCCTAAAATGATGTCAACAAAAGAAGCCTATGAGACCTATTTAGATGTTTTAACGCATAAAATTGAATACAAAGAGTTGGATATTAAAGACTGTGAATTTATTTTTACAGCCGTTGATTTGCCTAAAGGTGGTAAACATTTGAAATTACTGAACGATAACGATGTTGTCGATAAAAGAAGTATAATTCAAATTAAAAATGACGATAATATCTGTTTGGCTAGATCCATCGTTACAGCCCTGGCTATTCAAAATCGTAAAATTTTATGCGAAAAATTGAATCTAGAAAAACTTACAGATTTAGATGTTAAATACATAAGAATGGGTAGAAAATTACAAAAAAGTTTAGCGATAAAATTGCATGAAATGTGTGATATTCCGTTAGAAATGTGTAATTTAGAGCATGTTAAACAATTCGAAATTTTTTTAGATATTCAAATAACTATATTTTGCAGAGAAAATTTTAACGAAAGAATATACAGCGGAGCCTATAAATCTAATTGTGTTTACATTTTAAAAAATAGAAATCATTTTGATGTCATTACAACGGTAACAGGATTTTTAGGAAAAAAAACATTTTTGTGAATATTGTAAAGTAAGTTATAGTAGAAGTGATCAACATAAATGTTCTTTAAAATGCAATAGATGTTTTAGGAAAGAGAGTAATTGCGAAGGCGATGATATTCAGTGTAATGATTGTTTTAGATCTTTTAAAGGAAAAAACTGCTTCGAAAATCATAAAAATAAAGCAGTCTGTGAAACACTGTGGAAATGTTTAAAATGTAAGAGAAATATCAGTAGAAGCCAAAGAGAACCGAAAGATCATAAATGCGGGGAAAAACAATGTAAAAACTGCAGAAAGTGGGTTTTGGAAGATCATAAATGTTTTATACGTAGGAAAGAATCTAAGGGGGGAACTTGTAAAAATATCTGTCCCAAAAATATAAAAGATAGAAAGGAATGGTGTGAGAAATGTAAAAGATCAGAATTTACAGAAAAATATATGTTTTTTGACGTTGAAACGAATCAAGAGACAGGAAATCACCAAGTCAATCTAGTTATAAATCATGATTTTAACGGAAATGAAAAAATATTTCAGAATGAAAATGAATATTGTAAATGGTTATTCCAAAAGAAACATTGCGGTTATACTGTATTAGCGCATTATGGAAAAGGATTCGATTTTCAATTTCTAGCTAAATACTGCTTTAAAAATAAAATTAAAGTGTTTACAATATATCAAGGAAATAAACTCATATATATGCAAGCAACCGCATTTAATATAAGGTTTATCGATTCTATAAATTTTACATTGATTCCGTTAAGAAAATTTCCTAAAACGTTTGGACTAACGGAATTAGCAAAAGGGTATTTTCCTCATTTGTTTAACACTATGGAAAATCAAAATTATGTAGGAAAATATCCTGAAAAATACCATTATGGTTATGATACTATGACTTTAGATCAAAGAAAAACGTTTGATAAATGGTATAAATCGGTAAAAAACGAAACATTTGATTTTCAAAAAGAAATTATAAAATATTGCAGATCTGATGTTGATATTTTAAGAAAAGGATGTTTAGAATTGCGAAGATTATTTCTAAATATTGCTGATATTGATCCTTTTAAATATATCACTTTAGCTGGCGTTTGTATGGCTATATACAGAGATAAATTCATTCCAGTGAATACAATAGCGATAGATGAGGAGTGTATTCAAAAGGATCAATACAGTAAGAAATCGATCATTTGGTTAGACTATCTGTCCAAAAAACACAATATCAAAATACAGCATGCTTTAAACGGTGGTGAGAAAAAACTGAAATTAGGTGATAAAACTTATAAAGTAGACGGTTTTTATAAAAATACCGTTTATCAGTTTCAAGGATGTCATTGGCACGGTTGTCCTCGCTGTTTTACAGAATCCACTGTCAATCTTCAAAATCAGATATGTATGAAAGATTTGTATGAAAGAACTCAAAAAATAAATAAAAAAATAAAAGATAAAGGATTTGAATTGATTGAAATATGGGAATGTGATTTTGATAGTGACAAAGAAATTAAAAAATATATGAAAAATGAATGGAAAAGAGATTTTGTAGAACCATTAAATCCTAGAAACGCATTCAGCGGAGGTAGGTGTGAACCTACCAAATTAATATACGAAATGAAAGAAAACGAAAAGGGTAGATATATCGATGTTTGTTCACTTTATCCAACAGTGAATTACTTTGATTACTATCCTGTTGGTCATCCGATAAAAATTTATAATCCGGAAAAATATGATAAGAATTGGTATGGTTTGATACAATGCAAAGTACTTCCACCTAGAAAGCTCTATCATCCTGTTTTACCTTATAAAGGAGAAAAATTAATATTTAGTTTGTGTAAATTATGTTCAAAACCTATAAAATGCGAAAAGAAACAATGTTATGAAATACAGAATAAAGAATGTAATCATACGGATGAGGAGAGAAGTCTTACAGGTACGTGGACAACTACCGAAGTTGAACTGGCTATTGAAAAAGGTTATAAGATTTTAAATATCTATGAAGTTTGGCATTTTGAAAAAAAATCTAATACATTATTTAAGGATTATGTTAAAATGTTTTTGAAAATCAAATTAGAAACAGATGATAAATGGTCTGAAAATTTCAAAACTGAAAAAGAATATAAAAGTTGCGTAGAAAAGAAATTGGGTATAAAGTTAGGAGAAATCAAAGAAAACCCAGGAATGAGATTTATATCCAAAATTTGTTTAAACTCTTTATGGGGTAAGTTCGGACAGAGAAAAAATATAAAACAAACAGAGAATGTAACAGAATTGGCAGATTTTAATAGAATTATACTGAACGACCGCATTAAAGACTTGAATATGATATTTTTAAATGATGAGTGTGTGCAAATGGATTATAAGATGAAAGATGAATATGCCAAGAATAACTTTAATACGAATATTTATATAGCGGCTTTTACTACCAGTTCGGCTAGAATAAGATTATATAAAATGCTAGATAAATTAGGAGATAAAGTAATGTATTACGATACAGATAGTATTGTTTATATCGATGATGGATCTAATAAAGTAAAAACAGGTTGTATGTTAGGGGAATGGACTGATGAATTAGGAGAAGATAAATATATGAAATCATGGATATCTGGAGCAAGTAAAGATTATGGTTATATTCTGAACGACGGTTCTGTAAAAGGAAAAGTAAAAGGATTTAAAATGAGTTATGAGAGTGAAACTAAGCTGAATTTTGACGAGAGAATGAAAATAATAACTGGGGAAATTGACCATATACATGTAGAAATAAATCAATTTCAGATACAAAAAGACAGAAATATTAAGGTGAATAAAATGAATAAAAGATATATGTTTGGATATGATAAAAGAAGAATTTTAGATAACTTTGATACTGTACCATTTGGATTTTAAGCCGAATTTTTTAGTTTATAAAAATTGTTTTCTATTAAAATGGACGATGTCACCCTTATCATAAATGTTCAAGGTTTTATACTTCCGTTCAAATCTATAGCGAGAGAAATAAGCTGGGTTCATTTAAAAGTAGGAATAGGTGAAACTATTTCTGTATTTACACCTAACTATGAATTAAGTGATCAAGACCATGGAATAGTTCGTAGATGTACTAACGATATCCATGGTTTAAGATTTAAAAGATATTCAGATAATACAGGCTTATGGATTAGTAGTGACAATGTAAAAGATTATCTCTTACAATTGCATCAGATATACGGCGGCACATTTGCTTTTAAAGGAGGAGTTTTTCCGAAAAGTACCTTTGAAGAATGGGGAATTCCTATAAAAATATTAGAAGTACCGAGATGCGTAAGAATCCTAGGACCTGGCTGCTCTATGTACAGATGTCTGTACTATAAAAATTGTCTTTCAAAAATTCTTTCTTAATAAATGGAAGAATTCAACAGTCTCAGATCATTCCCTGTAACTCATAAGCTAAAAGATTTAGAGACAGGGAAATACAAGCTGATTTCGTTGAAGAAAATTCAAACTAAATTTGGAAATACGACTATTGCAAGATTAGAAGTTAATGATGTAGAAAAAGATTATTTTCTTAAAAAGAGTCATGGAAAAATATCTGAAAATGCAATAACAAAACTGAATGAAGGTGGTTATATCTTTCATTTTAAAGGAAAAAATAATGATGGCTTTTATGATTATGAATTAGAAAAAGCTTAATCCTAAAATTTGTTTTAAATCTTACAATAATCGAATGGGCCATTTATCGATCTATGAAAATTTCAAACCCCTAAATAAAATTTACTGAAATTCAAAATAAATTTCTTGCTGTCAAAGATGTGTTCATTTCGACACAAACTATTTTTTTAAATTTTATCGAACTATGAAAATATCAAACTACCAGATTAGTATTTATAACTATAAGTAAAAAGAATTGGTTATCTATTAAAACATAGGATAAAAAGCATTTAACTTTTATTTCAGACTTCAATGTAATGCAATTGATAATAATATTATACAATGCAGCTCTTTGCTTTTCCTATCAAGACTATCCTAGAGGAAGATTGTTTATTAGCATTTCGTAAACTAAGGGCGTCAGGCAAAATTTTTTCATCACTACAATAATTAAATATTAGCATTTAAAATTGATAAATATTTCATCTCAATTGATTACGTTATTATTTATAATCATGATTCTTTATTCCATAACCCTTTCTTAAAACTTCGTCTTTACATAATTTAGTAGAAAAAATAAAATATCCAACCAATGCAAATCATGCATTTTTTATCATCATTTACTCGATAAATCGTACTAAAATAGTTACATCCTCTATATTTAGACAGACAAACTTTTTGATGAAAATCTTACAAAAATCGTTAAATATTTGCGTTTAGTGGAATATAAAAAGTGTTCCATAGTAGGTACCATATACTACTGATAAACTAACGAAACTCACAATTGTTCTGCAGCCGCTTAAAGAATTTTTCAATGTTCCGCGAATCATCGACAAAATCTGCGGCTTTTCCATGACCTATCAACGAAATTAGCGATCTTTTCATCGCGAATCGACAAAATTGGCAATTTTTTTCGCGCCTGATAGACGAAATTGGCAATTTTTCCTTGTCCAGTCAACGAAATCCGCGTTTTATTCGTGCGGTAAACAGACGAAACAGGCGAGTTTTCCGCAACCTATGAGCAAAATTTACAATTTTTTCACGCATCATGAAAAAATTTAGAATTTCTTTCTTGTTCGATGATCGAAATCTGAGATTTTCCGCATCCGATGGATAAAATGCGTGATTTTTTCGAGCCTAATCGACAAAATCTGTGATTTTTTTTGTGCCCGAACGGCAAAATTTGCTATTTTTTTTTTCTGCGCCTCATCGGTAAAATTCTACACATTTTCGCACTTCATCAACAAAATTCGAGATTTTTCCGTGACTAATCAACGAAATTTGCGATTTTTTTCTGCGACCTATGCTGAAAATTGCAATTTGATCCAATTATATATTGAAGAAATTCACGGGCCGCACGTTGACCCACGCTGGCCTCTTTTGACCCGCGATTCACAGGTTGTGCTTTTCTAATTTACAAACATGTACTTAAAAAAAAAAAAATTACAAACTTTAGTTAAAAGATCGAAAAAAAAAAAAGATTACGGGGGCGTTGGAGTGAACGTACGGCTCTGAAGGCAAGGCAAAGATTTGTCTCTATCTTGTTGCATTTTTACAGGAGAATGACGGAAAAGGGTAATCAACTCAGAATGAATAATAATAATAATAATAATAATAACATAATGTAAATAGTAGAGCGTTAACAATTAAGAAAATATTTAGTAGTTTTAAATATGTTTTGACATTGTTGTATGTTTTGTAATACATTTTTAAATCTATACTATTAACCGCAGTAAACGTCTGTCTGTCTGTACCACTAAAAACTTTTCTCAACGGCCGAGTGGAGTGGCGCTCTGGGTGTCTATCGACTCGGGACGATTCGGCCTTTTGTGATAATGAATTTCGAGAAAATCGCCCGGTAATTACCCGAGATATTAATTAAAAACTACCCGGGAAACGTGACAAAAAATCCAAGTTCCGAGACGGTTTTCTGACGGAGCTCTCCGGTCGAAACTAGCTTTCCGCGGATGAAGAACTACGAAGGTGTCGAAAATACGAAAATTAAGAAGTTTTATATAACGTCGCATCCGCGCTGCAGATTCACGGATTTTAAAACAAATTACATATTCTTGAAGGAAATTTCTGACGGTCCATTCGGTTTCAAGAAATACGAACATTAACCTTTTGAAAAAAACGTTTTCCCGAAAGCTTTCATTTTCCATTTTTCTCCGCAGAATTTTCGACCGAAAACTATCGAATTTTAAAACGATTCCATCCTTTTTAGGTGCGTTCGTAATTATATAATACGTAGCACCTATAGTGGTCGTTCAGTCCGTCCGTCTGTCCGTCCGTCCGTCTGTCCGCATATAACAACGCAAAAACTACCCAACCGAATCGTTTGAAATTTAAAATACATAACTATTACACAATTTTGTCGAGTCATTTCAAATTTTATGAGAATCGGATGGATAGATCAGTTACAGGGACGATCAAAAGTATTCCATTCCATTACGGTCAATGGGAAAAAAAGTTTCAAATGCATTTTAATCGTTTGAAATTTAAAATACGCAACTATTACATAATTCTGTCGAGTTATTTCAAATTTTTTGATAATCGTGTGTATAGATCAATTACAGGGGCAATCAAAAGTATTCAATTACATTATTTTCAATAGGGAAAAAATTTCAAATAT
Organism: Maratus speculifer; assembly: GCA_964019185.1. Classification (NCBI taxonomy): domain Eukaryota; kingdom Metazoa; phylum Arthropoda; class Arachnida; order Araneae; family Salticidae; genus Maratus; species Maratus speculifer. The sequence goes on from OZ025289.1 coordinate 310,579,516, forward strand.
ATTCTATACGTTTGAAATTTAAAATAGGCAATTGTTACATAATTCTGTCGAGTTATTTCAAATTTTTTGATAATCGTGTGCATAGATCAATTACAGGGGCAATCAAAAGTATTCAATTACATTATGGTCAATGGGGAAAAAGTTTCAAGTATATTCTATACGTTTGAAATTTAAAATACATAATTATTACATAATTTTTTCGAGTTATTTCAAATTTTATGAAAATCGGATGCATAGATCAATTACAGGGACAATCAAAAGTATTCCATTACATTACGGTCAATGGGAAAAAAATGTTTCAAATGCATTTTAATCGTGTTACACTCATGCGAACTTAATAAAATTTATATGCAACTATAAAGTACATATTATAATATACATCTTACATAATTTGTGGTGCAAAGAACATTTGCTATTGATTTACAAGGCCACACAAAAGTATTCCATTACATAATGGTATAGGGAGAACATTGTTTGATGAGCGTTTTAATTGTAATTCACTATTTACAATGTTATGAGATTGATATATGAAAGTAATATTTTTAAAACTTCGTTATCGTTCGAACGCACCTAATTTGCTACGCTTCACGTGCAATTTCCAACTTGTTAATTTTGGAGGCACGACAAAGAAAAAAAATACCCCCTCAAAGACGCTTCTGTCTAATTTCCAACGGTGTGCTTATTTTTGAAATATTCTAATATTAACCCTTTGAAAAAAAATCGAGAAAAAGAGTCTCCGATCGTACAATTTTGTTTGCTTTTTCGACACTTTTTCCGCTCATATTTATGGGAATAAAATCCCTAATTTTCAATATTTCTTTTCCATCTTTATACACCTCTTAGTGAATACATCGTTTTGAGTTGTGTCAAAATTTCAAAAAGATACAACGGTTAGAAGTATTTTTAAATCTGTGAAAACCGCGAAATTACGGCGTAAAACGGGCAATTTTTTTTTCTGTTATATTTTTAGGTAGAAGTAGCCCTTAAATCCTGTATTCTTCAATGATCTTTATATGTGTGTTTGGGGTAGTGGTTTTACACCTTGCATAAAATTTTTGAAAAAATCGCGAGGCCGTAACTGTATTTTAAATAATACTAGGGGGGCCCCGCCCCCCTGCTCGACAACCCCCCGCGTAATCGCTTCGCCATTCCAAATTATTGGCTACCCCTGCTTGCTGCCCTCGCCAATACCCCATGGTATGAATAAGCAGTTGCAGACCTTTCAAATGATGTGTCACACGACTGGTGTTGTAAAGAAATTAAAAATGTGCCCAGCTGGGGGGCAGAATGGGGGTGACACACAAGACATCCATAAAATCAATAAACAGTTGCAGACCTTTCAAATGATATGTCACACAATTGGTCTTTTAAAGAAATTACAAAATGCGCCCCCTCTGAGGGCAGAAGGGGGGTTACACACAAGATAGCCATAATATGAATAAGCAGTTGCAGACCTCTCAAATGATGTGTCACACAATTGGTGTTGTAAAGAAATTAAAAATGTGCCCCCCTGGGGGGCAGAGTGGGGGATGACACACAACACATCCATAATATGAATAAGGAGTTGCAGACCTTTCAAATGATGTGTCACACAACTGGTGTTGTAAAGAAATTAAAAATGTGACTCCCCCCCTGAGGAGAGCAGAGTGTGGGGGTGACACACAAGACATCCATAATATGAATAAGCAGTTGCAGACCTTTCAAATCTTGTGTAACACGACTGGTGTTGTAAAGAAATTAAAAATGTGTCCCCCCTGGGGAGCAGAATGGGGGATAATACACAAGACATCTATTATATGAATAAGCAGTTGCAGACCTTTCAAATCTTGTGTAACACGACTGGTGTTGTAAAGAAATTAAAAATGTGTCCCCCCTGGGGAGCAGAATGAGGGATAATACACAAGACATCTATTATATGAATAAGCAGTTGCAAACCTCTCAAATGATGTGTCAAACGACTGGTGTTGTAAAGAAATTAAAAATTTGGCGAAATATTACAGTTATCGCCAAGTTGGCGTCACTTTTGACAACTAATTTTGGTCGCCAAATTTGGTGATATATCGCCAAGTTGGCGACAAACTTGGCGATTGTTGGCGATGGTAACCTTTCCTCTCTTTATGGTAACCCATACGGCGATGCATAGACGGAGCCCTTTCCTGATTGGTTCTATTCGACTCATGGAAGGAGTGGACAACCCGGATTCGTTAGTTCCGGAAATCTTCCACATCAGCATCATTCCAGGAGTCATTCCTTTTAAGGCTAGTTTTTTTTTACTACTAGGGGGGCCCCGCCCCCCTGCTCGCTATGCTCGCCAACCCCCCGCGTAATCGCTTCGCGATTCCAAATTATTGGCTACCCCTGCTTGCTGCGCTCGCCAATACCCCATGGTATGAATAAGCAGTTGCAGACCTTTCAAATGATGTGTCACACGACTGGTGTTGTAAAGAAATTAAAAATGTCCCCCCCCTGGGGGGCAGAGTGGGAGGCGTCCCAAAAGACATCCATAATATGAATAAGCAGCTGCAGACCTCTCAAATGATATATCACACGACTGGTGTTGTAAAGAAATTAAAAACGTGCCCCCCTGGGGGGGCAGAGTGGGGGTAACACACAAGACATCCATAAAATGAATAAACAGTTGCAGACCTTTCAAATGATGTGTCACACAATTGGTGTTGTAAAGAAATTAAAAATGTGCCCCCTTGGGGGGCAGAGTGGGGGATGACACACAACACATCCATAATATGAATAAGCAGTTGCAGACCTTTCAAATGATGTGTCACACAACTGGTGTTGTAAAGAAATTAAAAATGTGATCCCCCCTGGGGAGAGCAGAGTGTGGGGGTGACACACAAGACACCCATAATATGAATAAGCAGTTGCAGACCTTTCAAATCTTGTGTAACACGACTGGTGTTGTAAAGAAATTAAAAATGTGTCCCCCCTGGGGAGCAGAATGGGGGATAACACACAAGACATCCATTATATGAATAAGCAGTTGCAAACCTCTCAAATGATGTATCAAACGACTGGTGCTGTAAAGAAATTAAAAATTTGGCGAAATATTACAGTTATCGCCAAGTTGGCGTCATTTTTTAAAACTAATTTTGGTAGCCAAATTTGGCGATATATCGCCAAGTTGGCGACAAAATTGGCGGTTGTTGGCGATGGTAACTTTTCCTCTCTTTATGGTAACCTATACGGCGATGCATAGACGGAGTCCTTTCCTGATTGGTCTATTCGACTCATGGAAGGAGTGGACAAACCGGATTCGTTAGTTCCGGAAATCTTCCACATCAGCATCATTCCAGGTGTCATTCCTTTTAAGGCTAGTTTTTTTTTACTATAGAAGGATAGAAGGATAATAGGCGAATTTTTTAATTTTAATTATTAAATGTGAAAAAGGAAAAAACAAAAAATTGAAATTTTTGTACAAAATATGCATATTTTTACACGAAAATTATACTCGAGGTTTTTTTCAAAGTGTGTAATAGTAATACATTGCGACCTCACTAATCCGACACTCGGTAATCCGTATATTTTTAAAATATCGTTAGAGAACATTATTGCAAATAAATACATTTTAAAATTTGACATTTCTTTAAAATCTTCATAAAAGCAGTTAGAGAATACCGTGGTACAAGTTGCATCACTATTCTGAAACGATACAACAGTTAGAAGTATTTTTAAATAAATAAAAACCGCGAAATTACGGGGAAAGAACGAACGTCTCTTTTTTTTTTTTTTTTTTTTTTTTTTTTGTTTCATATTTTTAGGAACAACTTTTACTTAATTTCAATATTTCCTTAAAATCGGCTAATACCATTCTTGGTAATCCACTTTTAATGAGGTATGAAATTTTTGGAAAAATATGGCTATCAGAACTATCTTTTAAATAAAATAATAGGTGTAACCATTTGCAGAACAACAAACATATTTTTATAAATATTAAATCTTCATCTTTTGTATAAACAGAAACAATGTTTTTCGCATTGCGCATGCGTGCACTTAGCCAAGCTACGCCGATATGAAAAAATCAACGGGTTTTTTTATATTCACATAAAAGAACCATTTTAAGTAATGAAAAAACAATATGAAAATTAATAAGAAAGTATTTTTCTTAATGCACTTTGACGTACGGGAGGAATATTTACGAGCACGAACAAAACTAACAAGGAAGGTCTCCATACGGGCATACTCAGAAATATCTGAAAAAATTACAGAATGTTCTTCTCATATAGTTATATATGTTTATAAAAAATTTCGGCGGAACCTCCTTATAACGTTCGTAACAAAAATAATAAAAATTTCGTTTATTTGGCTATTTATCTCCGGTTGGCGAAAAAAACGAAATTTTGAAAAATACGCTTTTACGCTTCGAATACTTTTTAAAGAAAAAACTTTCTATGTTCAATTTATTTAAATAAGTTTAGTTTAAGTAATTTTAGTTTTGCATTTTTCTTTACTTTAAGTGTAATTTTGTCATATACATTTATATGTACTTATAACAAAATGAAATTAATATATTTTATCATTTAAAACACAATTTAAATTGATTAAAATTGTTTCAAATTGAAAAATACACTGTTAAAAATCTGCTGCATTTTGTTGCAACGCACTCACTTGCTTGTATAGAAAACGGTTACTTGGCAGTGAAATGGAGCTTTCTCATTGGTTGGAATAGAGATATTATATACAAGCGGTGGAGTGCGTTGCAACAAAATGCAGCAGATTTTTAACAGTGTATGACACGGTTAATTCACTGTGCTATGGAGCATTCTCATTGGTCAGAAAAGAGATATTCTATAAAAGTAGTGGAGTGACGTTGCAGTAAATGCTACAGATTTTTAACAGTGAATTAAAATCAATTTTCAGATTCGTTAAAATCGTCTGCTTTTGGCGAGGAAATGCACTGCTCGCCAAATCCCGCGTCGCTTTTAGCTTTTCACGCCAATTATTCCAAACTATTTTATTTTTTTATATATCTAATAATGTAATTCCGCCGCTAATTTTCACTGATCCTTTATTACCTACATGAGTAGTTTAATTCGTATTTTTTTCAAAAAATTCTGAGTATGCCCCCAATGGAGATCTTCCTTGTAAGATTTGTATTCGACATTTTCCCGCACGAAATTGAATATTATGTAGGGAGCATCGAAACAACTCAACTCTTTCCAGTGTTTCAACTCGAAACTTTATACGAAGCGCCTGCTTTAAAAATTGTTCCTGTTGAAATATCATAGAAAACTTAATTAAATTTCTACTAATTATATTATGAATATTTTTTAACATTCAGGCATATTAGTGAAGTATATGGACTAAAACGGTTTAATAATACAGGTTGTGTAAGTAGATTTATTTGCATTTAGTGTTTCTACCATTTGTTTTGTATGCATTGATTTTTATGACCACTATTATCTAACAAATTTCTTCTTAATGTATTCAAGTTTTTCTTCTTTTTTATGACTGATTTAATTAAACAAATCTTTCACAGTGCGGTTTTTTTTTAGCATAGTGCATATTTCAAAATTTTGGTAACGCATTAAATAAATGTTTTTAAATGCAGAGATTTTGGTTTCATTTCTTTTGCCAATCTTAAATTAACAATCGTAGAATTGTACTAAAAAGCATTAGGATGATCATATAATGTATCCATTTTATATACTGCCAAATTATGAATTTTATCATTAAAAAATTTGTTATTTGAAAAAAAGCCCTACTATTAGTCTGATATTCATGCTGTAATAACATTGCAAGTAATACGCTACAATATTGCAAAATCTGCCAAAATTAGAAACACTTTTATTTTTTAATGCTAGATGTTACAACTAATGCAATAAATCAGAGATGCAAAATATAAGTAATAGTACATATTAATATAGAGTAATTCCATGTGAAATCAACCAATAAAAAAATATTTTTTTATGTTAATGCTTTGGATTGTTCTGGTTTTTTACCAGTTTATTGTACTTACTTATGAGATTAAAATTGTGAAGTTAAATTTTTTTTCGACAATTCGTTTTAAAGTTATAAATTTTTGAAATTTTGAAAATTTTACAAAATTTGTATAGTTTTGTAATTTTTAATCGGCTATAACTTCCAAACTATTTGATCTAGAGAATTAAAATTTGCATCATTTTTTTCAATTTTTTATGGTGTTTCATAAGATATATAACATGACCAAATTACTTAATTTTTTAATTTTTTTTGTAAAAAAATTATATAAATTTTTTAAAAATTCAAAATCGGAATTTTTGATTTTTTTGAAAAAATTATATTATGTTTAATACCCTTTTAGCAATTTTTATGCCAAATTTTATGATGGAACTCCTATGGTGTCATACAGAAAAAAAAATATTTTCTGTATCAATGTTCATGTAAATCTGTAATAAAAAATACTTTAAGGTATGCTGCACAGTTTAGCCCGAAGTGTTACTTACATGGAAGCAAATAAAAATTGGAAAACTTTAAGAATAGTTTGTTTTATTAAAAGACAAATAATAAATTTTAGATATTTAATAAATAAATCTTTTTTCTTAACAAATTACGTACTCAGTTTGGCACAGTGGAGCTCAATTTCTTTGGGTACTGTGATGTTCTGCCTGTTGCAGTGATTGGATGTAATTTGCATAAAATAAAGTATTTTGGTATTGTCAAAATGTCTGATTTTCTAGGATAAGTGAATGACAGAGATGGTCCGCTTGGATGAAGGAAAGAAACTTTAACATCTTCTTCGACCTGATCTTTTGCGAAAACACATGCCACCCACCACTCATTCTCACAGGCACAAGCAACATACCCCACAATTTCTTCAAAGAAGTACCTTTTACTACTTTTACATTTACTTTTAATAATATATGACTCTCCAATAGATGTTAATGATGCATTCAAATTATCAAAACCAGATTCCACATCCATGAATTCAGGGTCATCCTTACTACAACCTGGTTTTGGATTGTCATCTTTTGGAATGGCTGAAAAATTAGTATCAATGTCATCTCAACAATTTGAGGGATACTTTTTCTTACCTAATTGTAAGCGGCAATGAGTGCAGATTTTCACGCCTTTTTCAATGCCATATTTTAATGTTGTCATCCACAATGTAACATTTCTTAAATTTTTACTGACCTAGTGTTCTTGCTTTTTGAATGGATGACAACAAAATTTATTTCAATTTTTATCCATTTTCAGTTTAAAGCCACTTCCCTTTTAATATTTTATAATACAAATCCTCATTCAACTCAATGAAATAATAGTAAAAAAAAAACTAAATTGTACAATACAAGTAATAAACAAACAGCAGTTCTCAAGTTATAAACAAGCAGACTTGAGATAGTGTGCCATACAGAAGATCTTAGAGAACACTGGCGATTTCAAAAGCCTTGTAGGAAAGGCATGCAGGTTTCAGCAGAAAACAAACATGTTACTGTTTGAGTGTGACTCATTGTGATTGTTAAAGCATTCAACTTCAGGAGCATAATTTGTATTTTTGAACACTTCTTTGAGATTTTCTTTCGTTAACTCATTTATTACCAATTTATTCCTTTTTTAAACAAAATTTAATTAAAAGTAATATTAAATTAAGAATAATTAAAAAAACATTCTATTTAAATTCCAAGAAAATAAATTAAAAAGTATTTAGCTTGTCAATTACGCAAAGTATTAATTATCTTGATTATTTTTAATTTTTACTGTTATGTGTTCTACAAAATAATAAAACCTAGCGAATTATATACTAAAATTTTATTTGATAATTGAACTTGACTTGCATGAATGAGAAATATGAACATTGAAAACAAAAATAGACTACCTTTTATAGTGAATTTCATGCGCGTAGCCAGGGGGGGGTGCCCTGGGTGCCCGGGCACCCCCCCCCCCCCCCGCTCGCGCAGATCCAAGATTTTTTTTAAATCAAAATTTATAAAAGAAAAAAGAAGAAAAATATAAGCAAAGTTAGTTCAATTAGTTAATCAAAACTAACAGTCTATGTTTTGAAATGTGATAAAAGAAGAGACCTTGATTCTTTCTTTTTTTCTTTTTAAGAAAATTATTTTATTCTATTCATCTTTTTTAAAACTAGAATATTTACTAGAATCTGTATTAATCACAGTAAATCAAAAAAGTTGGTTTTATAATCCCAATTTGATGTCGTATCTTAATGGAATTTTTTTAACACCTTTCTATTGCATGCATATTTCCATAAAAAATTAGAGTAAATTCTCGACAAAGATAGAAACTACTATTTATATCTTTGCTTTTGTTATCTAAAATCTAAATAGGAGCCAAAAAAAAAAAAAAAAAAAAAAAAAAATGAAAGGAAATACATATGTGAAACGATAATTCCACCATGTGATTAGCCTGAAGAACGGAGGGGGTGGAAGGTTGTACAAATTAGAGATGAGACAGGCACAGCCCCAGCACGAAAGCCCGAGCCCAAACGGGCTCTATTTTCATTTTAGTGTTCGGGCCCGGGGGGGGGGGAGGCTCGGGCTCATTCTTTCTGAGAATTAAAAAACATTTATGTGTAGAAGAAATTGAAAGAACTACTATTTTCCTTTTAAAATTATTTATTCTTTTTCAAGTCATTTCAGTGTTATTTTGATCAAAACGAAAGAAAAATAAAAATAATTTTTTTTTTTATGTTTCAATAGTTGATTGTTGTTTCAAAAGAAAATTCGTGATGTATGGAGATTTATGTCTACTGCATTTCCGTCGACGATTAATTGATAAGGCGCCTGTCAAAATAATCATAAATAATAAATTAGCTTCTGGTTGGATTTTCGTTTGAGGCAGAGGATATTTTTTAATTCGATCGTTTATTTATTTATTTTGTAAGAGAATGACTTTTTCGTTTTTGATGCAGACTAGATGCTTGAGGTTTGCAAATTATTTGATTGTGCACAAATCATAATCGTTCTTCATATGATAACAGCATTGTGATTTTTTTTTCTGTTTGTCATCATGAATTTTGCTTATACTGAGGATTTCCCTTCGTAAGTAAACATATTTTACATGTTATTCCGATAGAAAACATTCAATTAATGTTTCTTCTTTTCCCATAAAACAACGGAACTTTAAGATAACTGAATCAATACTTTAATTTGCGTTGATTTTAAGATTCCCGTCAGTCATTTGGAATTGTTAAGAGAAATGAATTGATTATAGATAAATGTACAGGGATGTAGTGAAGGGTATACTGGGGTATACGCCGTATACCTTCTGGATTTTTTTAAGGAACACCGTATAACCCACTGTTTCTCATGAAACCCATAGGATGTACTCTCTAGAGCAGCGGTTCCCAAACTTTTGAACTCGCGGAGCCCTTTTTGGGAAGAATTTCTGAGGCGGAGCCCCTGAACCCAACAATACTCTGTGGTTTACAAATTAATGTTTTTTGTGCCTATGGAGCAGAGAAAAATCTGCTGGATAAAATCCAGGCCAGTAATTTCCAACTATGAACTAAGGTTCTCAGTTTGGCCTTTTCCTGATTCAGAAATACTGAATTCATAATAGAAATTTGTTAAAAACAAATTTTCTATTATGTAACACTTTAATAGTTTTATTTAATATTTCTATTATTGGATACAATAAAATAAAAATAAGGATATAAACCCTCTTTTTTTGTATTAAAATATCTAACTTGTATAATCAAGAAATTTCAACAAAAATTATAGTTAAAAATTTGTGATTTTTGAAAGCTTTTAGTAACGAGGTAAACAAACTCTTTTTTACCCAAGCGATGTTCAAGTAGTACTGTTTCGGGGTTAATGACATCCATTTTTAAAATGAGAAATATTCTTTTGGGATTTCCAGTAAGATCTCGGAATTAAAGATCGAAATTCTAACCATGGATTATCCATTGCATTGGGTCTTACGTAAAACTATTATTATTTATGGCGAAAACCACACACACACACAGAGAAATAAAGGTAAGTTGTACAGTTTTCGTTTGCAGAGAGATACTTCTGTATAATTCCAGTGGGATGCTCGCGAAAAAAGAAGAAAATGCATAGTTCCGTCACCCATGAGTAATTTTGTAACACGTTTCCGCTAGTCCCGCCTATCCGTAAAAGAATCATTCGATTATGGAATATTTTTTCGTTCTTTTTTAAGTTTCTAGTACTTCTAAATATGCAACGAAAATGAATCGCCTCTCAGCTTTTTTTAAAACTATTTAAAAAAAATACATTTAGAAGTAGGTCACTGCTTTAGTGTTTAATTGGGCGCGGCAAAATCTATAAGCTTTATTGTTAAATGCAGCATTGTTAACCCTTTCGGGACGAACGGCACTTATACGTGCCGCAAAAAGGCTTAAGAATCCTTGTTTATTCCCACTAGTAAAATTTTACTGTAAAATTTGCCTTATTTAATCGGAGCATTTTTTCTGTTTAATAAAGCAGAAATTTCTGTTTTTAAAAACCGGTGATAAAGCATTAAAAACTTAGTAAAAGGCTCCCATCGCAAAGGGGTTAACTTTTTAAAATATTTTATTTAAAGTATTGGGTTATTAATTATAGTTTTGAAAGAAAGTTTCTTTCGTGTTTTTTTTTTTTGCCTCAAAACAACTATGCAATTAAAAACTCTACTCATGTTAAACGAACTGAAACTAGTAGAAAAACTTTACTAACACAATGGGATACATGTACGGGATTAAATTTGTATTATAGCGTGTACTCATTGACAAAAGTCTAAGTAAGGGGTGGAGCTGAGTAAAATTTTAAATTCTTAATATGATGACAAATGTAAATAATATATTTTTTAAATTGCTAGATTTATTTCTTATTGAAAAATATGGCAGAGACCTATTAAAGGAAAATTTTAAAGAGGGGCTTTAAAAATATTTTTAACGTAATGTTATTTTGAATCTTACATAGAAAAAAGTGATAAAAATATTATAGCATCAAACTGTGATTAATTAATATAAATATCTTGCAATTTATAAGCATTCTTATAAAAATATATGAAAACCCTTGGACGGTGAAAGGGTTAAATGAATTTAATAAGGGGTTTATTAAAAGATACAAAGGGGGGCGGCATTTTATTTGACAAACGATGAAAATACGATGAAAACAATGAAAAACAATATAGAAAATTTAAATATACAAATAACATAAACAAACTAAAAAGAATTTAAATTTATATATAAAAAATGAAACATGTATACGCAATGTACACAAATGTAATATGAATCTAACGAGGGGTTGTAAATGATAGAAGACGCAATAAAAATATACTTTTAGCGACAAATATTTTTTTCTATGAAAATCAGGACAACAAATTTTAAGTAATTAAAAATTAATACAAATAACATAAACTGATTAAAAAAAATAAAGATATAAAATAAAAATAAAAAGAAATATATAGACACATTACACACAAGTGAATGCAGTGAGGGATTTTAAATGATACAAGATCTTTTAAGAAATGACGTTTTAAGCGACAGACATTGTTTTAAAAATTAAATACAATTTTAAAACTAGGATAGAAGATTTAAATAAGTAAATATAATAAAAAAAACAGTTTAAGGAAATTATAATTCCGATAATAAAAACAATATTATATGCAATATATACAAATATTAAATGCCGATATTTTTTTTTTTTTCATAAAGTTTCACAAACAATAAAATATAAAAGTTTAGTGTGAAAAATGTGCATGAATTGCTTTGCGCAGTATTTTGATATCTGGTGCAATTTTCGACAACTGTAAGCGAATGTCTGGGTCTGCCTTTAACCGGTTACTGTATTTTATTTTGATATTTGTATAGGTGGAGAATTCAGCTTTACACATATATGTCGTTGAAAATGGGAGTAAAATTAATTTTGCTCCATCTAAAAAAGATTTTGTATTTATCTGTCAAATGACACTAAAATTCAGTGATACCTTGCTTTGAAAAGAGATTACTAGATCGTTTTGAGATGTTAAATCAATGAGAGCTTCAATTTCCTCAGAGCTTAAATTGTGTGATTTTGTTTTTACACTGAATACACATAGTACCCATTTAAAATCGTCCAGTATCTTATTTTTGAGCAGCTGGAAAGTAATGCTCAAATGAATCTACCAGAGTTTCGAGATGACCTTGAATACCTTTCTGAAAATTTGTTCAGAAACCGTATTACAAAGCAAAAAAGAATTAAATATAAATATATGTGTAGGAGAAGCTCTAAAGAACAAAACCATTCTCCCTTTTGATTCGGCAAGCAAAGTTAAGAGCACTGGGCAGGCCTTTTCTGTTTCGATTTACGTTGTGCATTCGATTCAGAACACTGTTTCTTGCAGCTTATTTTAAATCGAATTTTTAAAACATATTAAATGCAAAAACATAAAATAAAACAATTCAAACCAAAAATATTATACAGAAAATAGGTGGATGTATAATGTGAACATTTTAATAACTTTGAAGTGTATTATTGTATTTTTTCAACCCGGTTATATATTTATTTTTTACATACGCGGGAAAAAAATTCCTACATACTTCTGAAAATCTTTCACTTGGAATATGCTATTTTTTTAATGTTTTGTTTATTTTCCTGGCACACCACGGAGCCCTTGGAAAGTTCAGGCGGAGCCCCAAGGGCTCCGCGGAGCACACTTTGGGAACCTCTGCTCTAGAGTATACTCTGTGCCTTAGCATATACCCTCTGCGTTGATCGTGTAACCTGTGGTTTTTTTACGACTACACCCCTGAAGATGTATACTTTTTATAGGAAATTGAAAACGTTTTTTGATTCTTCAGCATACAAATAGTAATTTCTATAAACACTATCCATTTATTCATTACACTTCTTTAATATGTCCATCAAATTTTCTTCTTAAAGGACAAGAAATTTGGGAATCATTTTAGGTATGAAGGATATTTTTATTTGATACCAAATTGCTCTTTTCATAAGCTTGAATTTAAATTTTTATTTAACAGTAAATTTTATAAGAAATTTTTAAAAATGAGATATCACATTTGAAACAATTTTAAAATATCATTAAATCTTTTATTTATTTTTATATACTTTTTGTATCGGGCTCCAATGTACTAAAAATCTTTCGGGAGCGGGTTTCAAAAATCGAGCCCGAACTCATCTCTACTATAAATCTGTGCTTCCTCTGAAAATAAGAAATGATGCCACGCAAAATTCAAATTAATATGGAGGTTGGTTCGTTGGTTTGCTAAATTTCGTTTTTTGGGATCATATTTTGACATTCGTACGGCTCATTTTTTTTAACGGGAAAATTTTATTTATTCATGAATAGAAAATATAAGAACTATTTTTCACTTTAATCTGCGTACTACAAGTTATTTTAATGCTACTTTGATCAAAATGACGGGGGGAACTAAAGTCGTGCTTATTTATTTTAGTATTTCATTGCTGTTTGAAATGAAATCTTGTGATAATTACAGATTTATGTTTACGGATATCTTTATTTTATATCTATCATGTTTTATCTATGTTTATATAGCTTTTTCTTATTCATTATCAGCGTCGTGCGAAAGGGGGAGCGTAGGGGGCAGCTGCCCCGGCGTGGAATTTTAAGGGGCGCCAATTTTATACTACCAACGTCATTTTTGGCTGTTTCAAGAAAAAGTTGGGTGGAGGGGGCGCCAAATTGTAACTTTGCCTCGGGAGCAGTTTTCTCTTCGCACGCCCCTGTCCGTTAGATTTAGTTTTAAGCAACTTCTCATCCTTTTTCACGCAATGAAAAATTGCATTTGGTCCTTTTTAAAAGAAGTTCTACACAATTATACCTTCCGCAAAAAAACTGTCTAAATCGAAAATTTGATAGGTTTTATGGGGTTCCGTTTTATTAGGTTTTACTACATAAGATATTGTTTGTACCCAACATGTTCAGGTTAAAAAATTTGGGCACTCTCCCGTTCAAAAGGCTGGCTACGCCTATGAATTTGCTTTTTAACAAAATATAATGAGATTTTTTTAACAGAAATTGGCCGATCATTGATATAGAAAATAATTTTTTTCTTTATGATACCATAAGAGTTCCATCATGAAATTTGGCACAAAAGTTGCTAAAAGGGTGGTAAATATAATATATTTTTTAAAACAAAATCAAAAATTCCGATTTTGAATTTTTTAAAATTTTATATAAATTTTTTACATAAAAAATATATTTTTTAAAATAATTTGGTCATGTTATATATCCTATGAAACAGCATAAAAAACTGAAAACAATGACTTAAATTTCAACTCTTTAGGTCAAATAGTTCCCAAGTTACAGCAAATTAAAAAACACCAAAAAATACAAATTTCATTAAATTTTTAAAATTTCAAAAATTAATAACTCAAAAACAAATGGTTAAAAAAAATCTGCAAATTTGCATTTTTTATCTACTATTTTTGTACAACATCTGAGCCAAAAATTAACAAAATCCTAAGACCTGACATTTTGTCCATTGGTTGGTTTGATCTGGATTGACCCTATATTGTGTTTAAATAAATTGTTGATATTACTTTTTTTTAATGTGAGTATTAATCGTTGTAGCTCATTTTCATTCTTTTTCTTTTTGGTAGCATACACGAATATTGTGTAACCTAAGATTAACGCGATTAATACTAATTTCTGTTAGTACAAACGGAAAACGAGCTGCCAAAATTATTTGTTAGTTATGTTGTTTGTGATATTAATGAAATTACTTATTTTTTTTTAATAGCAGTCTTTTGCGGTTTTTAATACCGAAACTTTTTTTTGCTCGTTTTTTCTTAAACCATCATGCAGACAGTTTTTAAAGTAGAAAAAACTGATTACATATTCAGAATCTGCGTAAAAGTCTGCTTCTGATGAACCAAAAATACGAGAAGATGTCTTATGGGCGCGCAGCGCCAACTGTGCAAAACCAAATATTTTTAACGGGACGATGGCGACCATGGCGCGTAGCGCCGGTGCGCCGGCTTCGCACGGTGGGCGCGTAGCGTCCACTGTGCGAAATCACATATTTTTAACGGGATAATGGAAGCATAACAACCATAGCTCTTCTTTGTGCTTGAGGATTCGAACACCAAGACTTGCTTATTAAATGAATTTTTTTGCTTATTATATACTGCTTAATATCGAGGTTCGTTTGGAAAAAGTGACCCAGCTAGCGGGCGTAGCTCGCTAGTATATTTTTAAAATTGTTAGAAGGGAAAAAATACAGCATGAAATGATGCATTTTTTGAAACAAATAAATTACCGAATGTAATGAGTATCCCGAATGTGGGGTATGAGTATCTTGAAAATATTTAATAGTTTAAAAAATTTTTTGACATTGTTATATGTCTGTTAATATTTTTTAAATATATTTTCAAAAAATCTTAAAAGGAGAAAATATAAATTAAATGATGCAATTTTTGAACAAAAGTGAAATTACCGAATGTGATGTGTATTCCGAATTTGGTGTAAGAATATTCCGAAAATAATATTGACAATTTCTGTCCCATCACTTTTTACATTGTTTTATGTTTCGTAATATTTTTAAAAATATATTTTAAATTTTTTTAGAAAGGGGAAATATAGCACGAAATGAAGCAATTTTTAAACAAAAGTGAAATTACCGAATGTAACGAGCATACCGAATATTAAGTATGAATATTCCGATTAATAGTTTTAAATATGTTTTGACATTCGTTTATTTTTTGTAATAAATTTTTCATTTTTAAAAAAAATATGCTTAGAAGGGAAAAACAGCGCAAAATATTGCAATTTTTGAATAATGTGATATCACCGAATATAATGAGCATACCGAATATAAGGTATGAGCATTTTAAAACTATTTAATAGTTTTAAATATGTTTTAACACTGTTTTATGGCTTGTAATATTTTTTTTTTAATTCTTACAAGGGGTTTATTTTTGTTTTGAGTTTATGGCAGCCAATTATCAGCACGTGGGATATAGGCCCTAATGGGTGGGGTGCTCTCCGTGGGGGTCTTTTTAAGTGAACTTAGTCAGTATTTATTCAAGGAAATCCAAGGTTCGAAGAAAACCACAGAAAATTCCGAATGGCCGAAGGCCGCGAATCGGTTCGAACCCAGCACCTGCCGTCTACCACTTTCGGGGGCAGAACCTCTCGGCCACTGGTGGGGCAATTCTTATAAGAAAAAAAAAATTCTGCACGGAATAATGCAATTTTTGAACGAAAGTGAAATTACCGAATGTAATGAGTATTCCGAAAATATTTTACATTGTTTTATGTTTTGTAAATAACTTTAATTTTTTTTTTATTTCTTAGAAGGAAAAAATACAGTGAGAAATGATACAGTTTTTGGACGAAAGTGAATTTACCGAATGAAATGAGTATATCGAATGTGGGGGCGGGGGGGGGGGGGTTGGCACCCCCACACCCCCCTGTAGCTACGCCCCTGAATGCGAAAAAATAATATTACTGATTATTTAGGCAATTATGTACATAAAAATATGACAAAGACAGTTACATTCAAATGAGAAAACGGATGATAAAAAAGCTGGTTTAATCCCAGACCGAGCGTTTAGGTCGAAACCTGAGCTTGGAAATTTTGGTCCGTGCAGACCTCTAGGAAGAACAAAGTCTACCCAAGGCCCGACCTGGAAAAAAAAAATTGTGGCCCAGTCCAGCTTTACAGAAAAAACAAGACCCAACTCGCCCGGTTCTTACAGTGTGAAGACATGACCCAGTCTCAGCCTCGTAAATTAAAGTTAGAGCGGTACAGGTCGAGCCGCGTCAGTTTCGAATTCAGACCTAATAACTTTTCCGTGCGGGCATTTAATGTCGCTTTGCAGATCCTTTTTTTGGCTCAAGAGGTGTGTGTGTGTGTGTGGGGGGGGGGGGCAAGCGATCGCCCCATCGACCCCCCTCCTAGATCCGCCACAGGGCCACACAAAAGCTTGATCCTGGGTGCGCCATTGGAAGTACTGTACAGTGTCAGCAAAATAATAATAATAATAAATAAATAAATAAATGAAACTTGCGATTTTAGACGTTTTCTTAAATATCTAGAAATATACATAAGGAATTATTCTGAAACTCCAGGTGTGTAAAGAAAATAGTACAGCTTATATATTTTCGCGAATATTTTTTCCCGAAATCTCATAGGGGATTGTCAACAAATTGAAAGAAAAAAAAAAAAAAAAAAAAAAAAGATATTTTTGGATAACTCTGTAAACTAATGTAGCAAAAGCGTTCAAACTTCAGATTAAGTGGCTTATTGTAATAAACTGTGTTCTTTTTTTATGAATATAGCATGTATACTCGTAGAGAAATTAAGGTTTTTATAAAAATGGTCCCAAATTTTGCCAAGTTATTTGCTTATAAATTATAGAGTTCTCAATAAAAAACAATGTTCTTTTTAGAAAATACGAAAAACAACGTTGTACATAACACCTTGTAATCAAAATTAAAAAAATATTAATAATTGTATGAAAAATGAATAGGTTTACTAAATAAGGTTTTAGCACGCATGCGTGAACTCAATCAAAATATAATTTGCATAATGCGTTAGCTAAATGTATAGAGCAACTTTTATGAAAGTCTCAAAAACATAGCTTGAAAATTCTGAAAATTATCGTCGGTAGAATAAGATCAAAATCCGTTATTTATAACGTATCCGTGTTTTTAAAATAGCTCTTCGGGAAAGTAGTACTTTTGACTTCTTTTTCCAGTGCATTCTTCTTAAAGGATACCTGTATATTTAAATCTTAAAATATTTCTAAAATATATGCTTAATTTTGTTTGAAGTGTTAAAATCTTATTCATAGTTTGCCAGCTTTTAGCACATACAATATTAATTTAAGCCTAGATTTTAGAAATACGACAACAAAGAAAACAAGACAGAAATTGTACATCAAACGTGGCAAATGAGGTGAGTTCGTACCATAGCTAGTTTTATGAATATTCAGATCGTAGTGCAACGGTTGTTGCATAGTTATGTAAAAATTCATGGATATAAAATTTATTACGACTCTTCAGATCAAATTCAGTAGTATGGAAATAACAGGATTCTATGTTAAATAGGACCTCATCACCATGACAACATAGAATCATTATGTATCATTGGATGTCATTGAATTCATTACGTATGATAGGATTTAGTAGAAAGAAAACATTTATTAATATCTTTTTAAGTTTTGATTCGATTTTCATAAAATTTGACATGATTCAACAAAATTCCAGAACGATTCTCCATAATAACTTTCAAACCATTCGGTAGAACAGTTTTTGCTCTGTTAGATACGGACAGACGAACGGACAGGTCAGACGACGACGATAGGTGCTATGTATTTATATAATTACGAATGCACCTAAAAAGAGAGATATTCTTCAAGAATAGTACACACACACACACACACACACACAAAAAAAAAAAAAAAAAAAAAAAAAAAAAAATTACAAATATGAATTTCTCGGGGGAATATTTTCTATATACGAAATGCATTGTACGTTCATAGGTTTAACGTTACCGAGGTGAATTCTGAAATCAGCTAACAGCCTTTAATCATTAAAATAGATGCCAGCTTCATAAACAGAAAATGTTGTTACGGAATAATTATATCGGTCCAAAAAATGATTAATGATTTTCTGTTCCAATGTAATCCCCACGTACTTATCAAACAACTAATTTACTTTAGAAATATGCATGTACTTTGACAGTTTTGACCACACACTTTCTCATCAAATTAACCGACCTTTCCTTTTGCAGAACGTAGTTTCGCTTCATCCCACCTCACTGAAATGCCCACCAGCGGAGCCCACATCGTAAAAGCGTCTGTCATCAAGGTCGATTACGATTTGAGAAAAAAAAAATAATGGAAAATGAATTGGATAATTATTTTATAGCTATCTCTAAGAGTCGGCCAAAACAGTGGCGCCAACTTTTGAAAAATATTGGGTGGGCTCAAAAAAATTTTGAACAAATACATAAATATTGGGTGGATTCAATTAATAATGGGTAGATAGTGATATCAAATTATTGGGTGGACTAGCGCCCTATGGGCCCATATAAATTGGCGCCACTGGGCCGAAACAGGTTTTTAAGACTGAAAACAAAACCGTATTTAGGTAATATTTCTATTTTCGAAAAAATGAAAATGTATCAATTTTTTTAGTAATTAATACATGCATAAATATGCAGTATGTACTTCTTTGTTTTTAGCCAATGTTTAAATGTTGGTCGGTGTTGGTGTAATTTATGACGGCCGATTATCTGTTTTGGATTTCCTTGCGTAAATACGGGTTAAGTTCCGATAGAAAGACCCCTCCCCCACACGGAGGGCACCCACGGAGGGTCTATATACCACGGAGGGCCTATATTCCATGTGTTGATAATTGGCCGTCGTAAACACATCAGGGCCATAGTGAACAATAGGGGGGGGGTGATTTTCCTTTCTCTCTCTCCGACGCAGAAAGATAAATTAGTCCATATTCACATTGTAAAATACTATATGTTTCTTGTTAAACTGTTGTAATAACTTCATTTTATGCTAAGAAAAGTATGTGATGATGAAAATCTTGAGTGTATAATTGGTGCAAAATTAAACATCATGTTAGCTTCATATGTGAAAATAAAATGATGGCGTGTTGAAACGCTTATTTCAGCTAAAATTTAGTATTTCTGCAAAACTGTGAAAGGATCTCAACACTAAATTAGATTTTTGAACAGAATTTCATTTGATTTTTCGGAGCATACGTTCATTTAGTGACCTTGGAATCTTTTCCAGAGGGGGCTCAAAATATTTTAGGGGGGGGGGGCTGAGCCTCTCATAGCGTTCCCTTAGCTACGGCCCTGAAACACAACCAACCTATTATCTGCACGAAGAATATAGGCCCTAGGGAGAATACCCTCCTTGGGGTTCTTTCTGAGGGAACCGAAAACCCAAGGTTCGAAGAAAAACCACGGAAAAATCCGAGCGTTTAAACCGATATGCGCGATTGGGTTGGAACCCAGCACCCTGGGGCTTAAATGTTGGTCGGAATTCCCCGGAACTCATAAATCCTGGGTTTCGGATCTCAGCGGATTAGCATTTGTCAAAAGCTCCAAAGACTAAGCTATCTTTTCTTTTTTCTCTCATCTCCAATCCTTTGCGTCTTTTGCGACCAAACCGCTTATATATGCGAGGTAGCGTGTCGCACACATTGAAGCATATTCCTATCTAAAGTGTAGACTGAATTGTTTTTGCGTCAATGGTTTCCGAACAGCTACAAGGAATGCCAGAATTAACCGCAATCGTACCTGCTTACCTGTCATTCTTACTCATGGTCGTGTTGTATGTTTACTTGTTGTTTTCTGTTCGTTATTTGTAAAATATTCTTTTTTGTTATTCCAATTGATATTAAAGAATTTCTTGGGAGTAAAATTTTCTAAAAACAACTTTATTCTCTATTTTAACCATTTTTGCTCTGTATATGATTTTAGAAAGCATTAACAAGTGTGAAACAGAAGAAAGTTTTGAGATTGCCACATCTGACTAGTTTAACTGACTATTTGAAATGGATAAACTCTACAGGTCCCATACAAGTCTTCACAAAAGGTCTTAAATTTATTTTCGTTGATTCACGGAAATTCTATAATGGAAATTTTCATCTTATACTATTTGTTTCACCGAACTAATTTTTAGCATACTACGTAATATACAATTACAAATCCGTAGATCATATGCAATACTGCACAAAAGAATAATAACAAATAAAATGAATAAAATAAATGAATATTTTCTCGATTTGATCGAACAGTAGAAATTGGGTTTTTAAATGCGGCTCGAGTTTTTTAAGTTGTTCTTTTAGACATCCTGTAAAATAACTGTAAACTGTGAAGTTTTGTGACAACGTACTGAACGTGTTGGAAAATGCTTTATAATCTATGCTGCACGCATGTTTTTTCGTTCTTGTCATAAAAATCTTATCGGCCAGAGCCGGGAGGAAGAGAGCTTTCATATTTCTTGGTTTTAAAATTTTGCCAGTTTGACTCGAAATTAATTTTACTCAAATTTTTAAGAAGCTAAAATGCGACGAACCCGAAAACAAAATATTCGTCAATAATGAATTTGAATGAGAATTGCACCAAATTAATAAAATATAGCCAAGTTGGCCTCATTTATGGTTACCGACTTTTTGGTTTCGAAATTGCGGTATTTCGCCTAGTGTCGCCGAATTTGCCGAAAATTTGAAGCTAACGGATATTAATAGTATTTAAGCATTGCGCGGAAATGCACGATGCAAATGACGGATATTTTGAAACAAGATAGTAGATAAAGCTGGCCAGCGACCACAGTCGAGACTTTGATATGTACTATACAGTATACATACAACCAATGTAATCCAAATCAGTTTAGAAATAAGAGAGTTACGAAAATCAGATTGTTTCAAAACCCTAGCCACCCTAGCCACCCTAGAAATTTAACACATTCGCCGCCGATCACGCGCCAGCGCGTGATATGGTCCCAACGTTAAGGGGCCACTCACGCGCTGGCGCGTGAGTGGCCCCTTCATCATCACCCCACTAAACATGCAGTCATCTTGCAGTCATCTCTGCAAGTTCGATCGGAGGTCCCAGGAATCATTTACATGAAACATCAAACATCACCCCACTCACGCGCCAGCGCGTGATGTGGGTTGATGTTTAATAGCCAGTCAAGCGCTGGCGCGGGAAAATCTTTCACTGATTCTTTGTTATAAAAAGTAAATCTGCTTCTGGGAAAAACCCACTTCTTCAGTGCGGCATTAATTATCATCACATCTTCACGTAAGCGGCAGCGAACGTGTTAAATGCCATATCTCAGCCTTTTTAAAGATAAAACAAAATATGTTTCGGAATCCTTGTATTAAGGTCAAACAATTAAAATATATTTTTCAATTTTTAATTTATTTGCATCACCTTTTAGATTTTTAAAATTTTTAAAATGGTCGCCATTTTGAAAGTAGATGGCGAATGAAGTTGAGCAATGCACGAATGAACTCAGATTATGCACTCGTATGTCGTATGTACTATGCATACAATTAATCTCATTGAAATCGGTTAATAAATACGAGAGTTATCGGATGACACAAGTCAGGTATATATACATGGATACATATATATATATGTTATATATATATATACATCCTTATATACAGGGTGGTCATAAAAAAACTTTGCTGATATATGGAGCTCTAGCGGCCAGTCGGTTCAACCGATCGAAGTGAAATTTCAGATATAGCTATTCAAAGGAATGAGCTCGAGATTCTGTGAACGGGAACAAAATGGCGCTTACGGTTACGGTTATAGTTACAGAAACTCGAAATTTTCCAATGGCAACACCCATTTTTTGTCATCGCAAAATGCTCAGCGTATGCGAAAACCCTAAAGAGTGTTGGAACGATATGGTTATTGCAATAGACGAACGCGTTATACTCGCACAAAATCATCTCTACGATCGGTCCCAAAAAAACACGACCAAGGCGCACGAAGAAAATTTGAATATGACAGAGACAAAATACCAATCAAGGAACGTTGTTTGCTAGATAGCCAGCGTAGAAAACGGACAAAAAGTGGGGTGGGGATGTTAGATCTTCAGTCGGAGCTCGCAGATGCCAACAAAATGACTTCGTGGTGCGTTGGTAAAACTATTATGAAAATGAGATGAATGCTGCGAAAACCTGGCACGTTTATTGTCGAAATCATCGCCAAATACGTGGCCTATGCATTTCACAAGCTCTTCGTGATTTAGTAATGATATTCGAAGAAACTGGCTGCACCTGTGATAGTTCGCGATCCGGACGACCAACTAGAGGTCTGCACGGGCCGAAATTTCCAGGCCCGGGCCCGGCCCGAACGAAAAAAATAATGGCCCGACCCGGCCCGGCCCGAAAAAGTTAAAATTTCGGCCCGAGCTCGGCCCGGTCCGGAAAAAAAGTTTAAAATTCGGCCCGAACCCGGACCGGCTCGAGTGAATTTCTACAAAACATTGATCTTTAATCTTATGGAAGAGTTCTGACAAATAAAAAAAAAAAAAAAAAAAAAAAATATATATATATATTAGTTTTTTTTCCCATGTTTATAATCTCCATTTATGAAGAAGTGCCGTAGGCTGCGATATTTGTGCTTTTAAATGAATCTTTGTTTGTTGTATGTAAATGTTTCAGTTATCACTAGTAAGGTACCTGTACCCAATATGGGCACTCTAAGGAAAATGTATTTTTTTCACCCCCATGTACAAGTCATAGGACTCCAAAAATATGTGACCACTATCCTTGGACTATTGACTATCATTATTAAAATTAGCGACCTTGTAACTATTCTGGTATAATTTAAATGATAAAAATAAAAAAATGTTTACAAGTGTTCATATAAAGAAATACTTGTCCCTATTATGGACAGGTTTCCTTATTGACTTTCTACACAGTGTATATGGAAGAGCCACTTTTCCAAGGGATTTTAGAGGAGAGGGAATAAAAAAATGTATCTTAAAATATTCGGAGGAGGAGGGGGGCGGGGGGCAGTAAATATCTGCAGAACATGCTTTTTAGAAAGGGGGCTCATTCTCTGTTTTTATCCTTCGAAGACCCATGCAAAGCCTCTTAGTTACTAGTAAATATTAAGAAATAATATTGTTGGTTTTGCTTAGCTTTATTGCATCTGTTTGCGAATTTACATCTGGTAATACTCAGTCCTCACAGCATGGACAAAGAGAAACTTTTTCACCATGGGCAGTAAGTCCCACATAATCCTCATGAACATATCTGCCACATGTGATGCATGGCTGCATGTTTGAAAAAGCATCAATACTGCAAAAGAAGCAGTACCAGCTCTCCTTTGTTGAGGAAATCCTATCATTGGTACCTACGATTTCGCCAACATATATCCTACTGGGGAGGGGCTTCTTTTTATTTTTCTGCAAGGGTGTTTTGGAGGAAGGTTTTTGGAGGATTGTTCAAATGGCATCTCTTTGAACAAAAATTTTACCACTTTGATGCCTTTTCAATTTATTGTTTGGCAACGTTGAATTTTCTTCATTCTTACAGTTGTAGCCGAAGGTGACATAAGCTGTCCATATTGGGAACCGGGCGTAGTTTTACTAAATCTTGTAACAAATGAATAAGAAAAATATTTTAAAGCAAAATATGCAATAGCAATCGAAAATATGTTTTATTAGCTTTCTAAAATATTCCACTTTTCAACATTTAATGCAATTTTACCATATCTAATAAAAAATTAAGCTTACAAGTAATTAAGATCAGCACATATCGAAACAATAAATTTCCTCCTAAATGGCGAACAGCGCGTTTTTCTTACACTTTCCAGCCTTAATTATCTTTTCAACTGCTTTTCTTCCCGAAAATGTTGAGCCATCTCTCGATCAAAATTATTACCTTTAAAAATATTAGGGGTGTCCATATTGAGAGCCCTGTCCATATAGGGTACAAATACCTTATTATTAATCCGTATTCCCTGTAATGGAGACAAAAAATAGAAAAAGCGGTTTATGGTAAAATTTCCAAAGACGAAATCGCTTAGGAACGAAAAAAAATGCATTCCCTTCTTAATAGATGTAAATGTTTAATATATTTTTTTCTCCCGTATTGTTGTATTCATTTTGCATGGATGAACATTTTAAAAGAAACTTTCAGTTTTCAGTTTAACAAAAAATTCCGTCATAATCATGTTTTTTTTTTTTTTTTTTTTTTTTTTTTTCTGTGTGTGTGTGTTTAATTCTATTTTAAAACGCTTAGTAATCTATGATTCTTTAAAAGGAATAAATTCTAATGTTTAACTGAAGAATAATGACGGCTTAAAAGTATATGCTTTTTTTGCAGAAATTTTTGGACAAAGCCAAATATTACTGATTGATAAAAAGTCGAGAAAAGGATTTTCATATAGGAAGATTCAATAGGAACTGATTATTTTGGTCCATGAAAACTAGGAAGAATGGAATCAGTCTCGGCTTTGTACGGAAAAAAAGCTAGACCCGGCCCGATACTCCAGCAAAAAAATTAAGGCCCGAGCTCAGCCCGGCCCGAAAAGATTAGTGACTAGGCCCGGCCCGACCCGAAAGGATTAGTGACTAGGCCCGGCCCGAATGTCATTATTGGAAATCGGCCCGAGCCCGGCCCGCGGGCCGGGCCGAGGCCCGGCCCGTGCAGACCTCTACGACCAACTGCTTCTGAGGATACTGTTATGGAAGTGCATCACATAGTGACCAGAGGACGCATGCAAACTACAAAAGGTGCATCTCGTGTTTTTGATATACCGAAGTCAATGGTCTTAAAATCGCTGTGCTCTGTAATCCGCATGTTTTCTTACCGGTGCCAGCGCGCCTCGACGTTGGAAGTGAGAGACCATCAACAACATATAAACTTATCCAAATTCTTATCCAACAGGATGGAGATAACGATCGGCCTCTTCGCATATTTTGATCGGACGAGGCTCATTTCACCTTAACTGGTAATGTCAATGTCGCGATCCCTCGACTTCACTCCTATGGGTTTCAGGTTCTGGGTATATCTAAAATCTAGAGTGTACATGTGCAATCCGCAAACTTTGCCGGATTTGAAAGATTCTATCAAACGTGAGATTGCAAACATCCCTCATTCGATGTAATGTTCGGCTGTATTGTCTACAGTCACCCCCATGCAAGGTGTAATTGTCTGTGTGGTGGCACCCATGTGGAAAATTTGTAATAAAAAAAAGTTTTCTTTTCTCCGATCTGTGCTGTAATGTGTACTGATTAGTGTACTGACTCTGTGTCATATGCAAATTTCCTCCGTGCGTCCCAATCGTGTTTTTCTATGGGAGCGGGGGATTCGCAGAACAGTTTTTTGTGCGTGCATAACGTGCCCGTTTCTTCCGATATACGTACGGTTCCAACGCTCTTTAGGGTTTTCGCATGCGCTGAACATTTTGCGATGAAAACAAATGGGTGTTGCCATTGGAAAATTTCGAGTTTCTGTAACTATAACCGTAACCGTGAGTGCCATTTTGTTGCCGTTCACAGAATCTCGAGCTCATACCCCTGAGTAGGAAGCAGGACGTTTCGGTCCCGCCATTTCGGTCCCGCCGTTTCGGTCCCGCCGTTTCGGTCCCGAGACATTTCGGTCCCGAGACGTTTCGGTCCCAAGACATTTCGGTCCCTGGCCATTTCGGTCCCGAGACATTTCGGTCCATGGCCATTTCGGTCCCGAGACATTTCGGTCCCTGGACTTTTCGGTCCTCAGACATTTTGGTCCCTTCTCCAGCAAGCTGAAATTTTGTGCATGGGAAATATCTGGCATAATTTTATAGGGAACATTTTAGAGTGTTGAATTCAGAAGCGGGTCATTCCCCTCGGAGCTATCAAATGCCCCCCCCCCCCCGGAAATTTTGAGATTTTGTGTTTTCAGTGATTATTCTCAGATTTTATTCATTTATTGGTTAGTTTATGATATTTTTCTTACTCTTTAAAAATAATTAATTAATATATGATTGCTTTTTGCGAACTGTAAACTATAACTTGGTTTCAGAAAATTTAAATCTTCATCTGGATAGTAATGTTACCTAACACTGTTAAGAAATATTTTTACGCATTGTTAAAGTACTGCATTATTATGTTTAATTAATTATTACGTTACGTTACTAACTGACTTTTCAAAAAAAATAATAATTTCCTTTTTTGAAATAAATAACAATTTTTGAATAAAAACTTATGGTGATGAATAATTGCTATAAATTAAATCTCAAAACAGTTAGTGATTTTAAAATTAAAATCAAATTAATATTTTATTAAATATATGTATTTTTAATTTAATGAATCTTTATTTAATTAAATTGATAAAATTATTAATACGCATTTCGAATTTTACTTTAAATAAACTCAATAAATAATCTGTTTTATATTCAATTTATCATTATGTTTTGTAGTAGTTATAAACTGAAACTTATTGTTTACCTGTTTATTTATTTTATATTTAAAGTTACTGAAACTTAAAACTATTAATTCAATCAATAATAAAATTAAAATAAGAACTGTCAATTTTTTTACTGTGAAAGCGGGAGTGAAAAGGTAATGCAAATAAATAAATAAATAAATAAACGATAAATTAAAAAAACTTAGTTTTGTCAATTAAAAATTGAAAATAAAATTATTTAAAATAATAGTTACATTATTATATAAAATTTAAAAAAAAATCATTTTATTACAAAGAAATAGGCCCACTTTCAATAAAATTAATTCACAAAAATTGTCTTCATAAAGTAAGAAAACTGTAAAAAAAAAAAAAAAAAAAAAAAAAAAATTGCAACTAATAATTGTCGTTGGAGAATTTTTATTTTTTAAACAAAAAATTTTCGTAGCACGCCTAGTTACGAAATCACTAATTTAAAGATTCTAAGAAAGTGTGCTAAAACAATCAATCAAATATGTATTTTAGTTTTTTGTATAGATAAAATACCTAATACAAAGAATATGTGATAAAACTTAAAATATTCATTCTGTTAAATAATAATAATAAAGACAGTGTAAAATTATATAACATTATTTAATCAAATTTTCAACTCGCTGTGATTTTGTTATCACGAGTTACAATAGATTAAACTTATTGGACTATTATATTCAGCTTTGTATAAAATTTGAGGGAAGGGGGGGGGGCAGGAGAATAAAAATATTAATAAAAAGCCCGAACAATGTTGAGCTTACAGCGTTTATTAGGCCTTCATCAATCAGAAACCAAGTTATAAAGTGGCCGGTAAAGAAATAGCAAGGGACCGAAATGGCAAGGGACCGAAATGTCTCGGGACCGAAATGGCCAGGGACCGAAATGTCTCGGGACCGAAATGTCTCGGGACCGAAATGGCCAGGGACCGAAATGTCTCGGGACCGAAACGGCGGGACCGAAACGGCGGGACCGAAATGGCGGGACCGAAATGTCGTGTACCCCCCTGAGTATCTAGGGTAGATGTGCCAGTAATGGACCACCTTAAGCAATTTCTCTAAAAAATATTTTTTTATTAATAGTTATAATTATTGTATTCCAATTTTTTTCATACTATATTAATCTTTCAACAATATTTAACTAATCTCATAGTTACATTTCCCAATAGAAATAAAAATTAAATTTTAAGTAATAGAAATATGTCTAAACACCCAAAAGCCCAGTAATGGACCACCTATGTTCCAGTAATGGACCACCTATGTTCCAGTAATGGGCCACCCTACAAAAAATTACAGATAATTGTTTTTAGGTGCGTTCGTAATTATGTAAATACGTGGCACCTATTGTTGTCGTTCAGTCCTTCCGTCTGTCCGTCTGTCTGTCTGTCAGTCTGTCTGTCCATCTGTCTGTCCGCATATAACAACGCAAAAACTATCCAACCGAATCGTTTGTAATTTGAAATACATAATTATTACATAATTTTGTCAAGTCCTTTCAAATTTTATGAAAATCGGATGAATAGATCAATTACAGGGGAAATCAAAAGGATTCCTTTACATTACGGTTAATGGAAAAAAAAAGTTTAAAATGCATTTTAATCGTTTGAAATTTAAAACATATAATTATCACATAATTTTGTCGAGTCATTTCAGATCTTATGATAATCAGATGCCTAGATCAATTACAGGGACTATCAAAAGTATTCCGTTGCATTACAGTCAATGGGGAAAAAAGTTGCAAATGTATTTTAATGGTGTTACACTCATTCGAACATAATAAAATTGACATGAACCTATGACGTTTATATATACTAAAATATAAGTTCTGTACAATCTGAGATACAAAGAATATTTATTATTAAATTACAGGGCCACACAAAAGTATTCCACTACATAATGCTATAGGGAAACATTGTTTGGGACATGTTTTAATTATATTAAACGGTGCCACATTTTATGAATATGATATACGTTGCTGAGGTGTAATGAAAATTACTTCCTATATGTTTATAGGAACACAAAGAGTTCAACCACTGTACTGTGTCCGAAGTATTGTCTACTATATCAGGAAGATCTGCATATTTTTAAAACTTTGTTATCGTACGAACGCACCTCATTTGCTACGCTCCACCTGCAATTTCCAACTTGTTTCAATTGTATTTTGCTCCAGAACTTAATGAAAGCATACTAATAAAACAAAATATTAAAACTTAAGTTTGAAATTCATTACATTAAAGGATTTATAATGAAAAAACATAAAACAAAATATTTAAATTTAAGTTATGGATTTATTATAATCAAGGATTTATAATGTGGATATAAAACAAAATATTAATGATATTATTAACTGTTTATTATTAACTAACATTAAAGGATTTATATTGTAAAGATATAAAACAAAATATTTAAATTTAAAGGATTTATAAGATAAAGACAATGTTTTACTAAAATCAAGTTTAGAGAAAATAAGGCATTAAAAAAAATCTCCAATCTTCATTCATATCATTATCTAAATGATGTGCTGTGCAACTATGGAATATAAATAACAGATCTTCAATTTTATCATCCCTTTCCGATAGTCCAAACTATTCAATATGGAATTTTAGAATGCATTTAAAATGATAAATGTTTTTGCACTATCCAACCATTTTCAGATAATCATATAGCCCATCAATTTGGCACAGATTGATTCCACAATTCCCTTCAGAGATGCTTATATGGATATATTATCACAAATGGAACAATCTCATTATTTGCTGAAAAACACCCCATAACAGTGATTTGTTCTTTTTCGTTATTTGGTACTACATAATGCACATCTTTAACTGATTTTGGTCCCAAAATTTTCCTTGTTTTAAGTGCACAAAAGAAACCTTGTTTTAACCTTATTGAAAATTCTCTCTGTATGCTTTAGAATTCGGAAGAAAATATTAATAATATCTTCTTCCAAATATGATTTTACATTTCTGAACCAACTTAAAACAACTTTTTTTGTAATGGCACATCTAGATTTTGTCAAATGTTCTGCTTGTTTTTTGTACCAGTTTTGAATGACTTTTTAAAAACAACTATTTATAAAGAAATTGCCTTTATTAAATTCTAATAGGTAAAATTTAAGTATTAAATTTGATTATTTAGCTTTTCAGTTAAATCAAAAAATTTTATCTCTACTGAAATTACACTTTTTGTATTGGTCACTTGGGTGGTCCATTACTGGAAAATCACGAAATAAGCAATCCAGTAATGGACCACCCCTCCTAAAATCTTAAATAAAATTTTGTCAATGGCCATTGATATATTAAATGCAATGTTTTATGTTGCTAACCAACAAAAACATTCAATTTTTACGGAAAAATAAAAAAGATATAAACTAAGTAAGTAAAGTCAGCTCTTAGCATGTTCATTAAGATTTTCAGTGAAAATCAGAAAAACTGTGAAACTTTATTTTCTGCTTCCTAATTGTTTTGACGAAAAGTGTAAAAAATTAACCCAGCTTATAAAGCATGCAAGGTGGAGTTCAGAAAAAAAATAAAAGCTTAACTATTATTTTTTTATAAACCAAAAAGTGCGAGGTGGCCTATTACTGGAAGGTGGTCCATTACTGGCACATCTACCCTATATCTGAAATTTTACTTCAATCGGTTGAACGGACTGGCCGCTAGAGCTCCATATATCGGCAAAGTTTTTTTTATGACCACCCTGTATATTATAAATGTGAAAGTGTGTCCAAAAAATTGGAATGAAATTGGCTTCAAAACGGGTGAATTAATGTCTTTGTATTTTTGCATATAGATAGATTAGAGGCCTGAAATGAACATAGGCAATTTTTTATTTATTTTATTCAAATATTTTTCTTAATAATCCAAAATTTCATTATTTTTATACAAAATCAATTGACATTTTTTCTATGATATTTAATGAAATTTAATCATATTTCTTTTTTGTTGCCAAAAAATAAAAAAAGAGGGATAAAAATTTCTCTTCAATTTCTTTTTTCTCAAATTTATTTTCAATTGTAAGATTATCACGTGATAAAAAATGAAATAAATTAATAATTTAAAAATGTATCATTGTGACGTCATAGTTGAAATAAAACAGGTACTTTATAGTAGTCGTTAAAAATACAAGGGGCATGAATATCAGTAGCTAATGGAGCTAGATAAATAATGACGTCATACTTAAAATGAATAAAATATTTTTTGCTTATACTAATTAATAAGTTACAAGTTACAAATGAAATTTTTTATTCAAAACTCGCAATTATCAATTTTTTGTGGGGAAAAGGCGGAAAATGAAACTACTGATTAACCTTAATAAAACTATTATTATATTTTTTGGCTCTTATTTTTTAACACTTTCCAACAGAGTTTAAAAGTTATTATGCTTTCGATTTGTCTGTCCGTCTGGCTGCTTTCTAACTTTCGTAAATATACTTGGATTGCCATGAAATTTTTGGATGTTATTAATGTTTGCCTTTTATAACGAGCTTATAACTTGTTATAACGAGCACAAATACCTTTTGAAAATGAAGTTTCTACCATGATTAGTTTATTTACAGGGATAGTCAAAAATTTTCCTTATATTACGGCATTATGGGAAAAAACTTTTCAATTGAATTTTAACAATGTGAACCCTGTGAAACATATTCAAATTTATATGCATCTACAAAGTGCAGTAAAATAGGCATTTTGTAAAGTATGCAGTGAAAAGGACACTTAGTATTCACTTACAGGGACACACAGAAGAATTCCATTGCATAATAATAAAGGGAGGAACAGTTTGCGGCATATTTTAATTATGGTAAACGATTCCATCTATATTAATAAAATATCAAATCGCTGTGTCTGTATGCGTGTGTGTGTGTGTGTCTGCGATGGCTAGCAAAATCTACAGCATGTACGAGGCTCAAAAATTTTTTAAGAGTAGCCCCAAATCTCTCCTGATGCACCTGAGCTTCAGAATTTCGAAATTCTCTTTATTAACTGAGTAATTAATTAAATTCCAAAGATCACTCTCATAAAAATCGCCTTTTTTCTTCTTTTTTTCCCCTTCATTTAGTTATGGTTGGCTGGTTGCATAAAATTTTCGCATAAATAATTAAAAAAGCTGGAACAGAGCTTTAAAATTCATAGACTGGCAAACTGTCAGTTTAAATCAGGGCATGAAATTTCAGCTTAAAAGGTACTCGCCAGACTAAAATTTTTACTCGCCACTATTTTACATTCATTTAGACAACAACATCAGCCCCACACCAGCGCAGAAAATGAAATATTTATGACAAATTTAATTTAAATTGATGATTGTTAGAAGGATCTGTCTGTTAAATCCAGATTATTGTACATTTAGAAAACTATGGTATATTTTAAAAATATTAACAGATATAGCATAAAAAACTTTCTATTGACCGAAGAAAATGTAGATATTGATAAAACGAAACATATTTACTACAAAAAGAAAAAAAAATAACATTAACTCAAAAGAAGCTTGCCATAAGGTTTCGGTGGTTACAGAAATACATACCAATGATAAGTTCCTGTGCAATTAGCACTTCCGGTTTGTGTAGCGCTGTCTTTATGCATTAAAATATCGCTTCTCAATTGCAGCTGTAGGGTCAAACTCTGTCAGAGTGGGTCTACTAACAGAAATTCTAAGCAAATCATTCATTGTCTAAGTCTTCAGAGAGTTCCTGTATGCTATCTTGAGTCTGTTGTGAGAGCTGTATCCTCTCTCACATGAAGCTGTGCTTACTGGTAAAACAGTACAAAATGTTAAGGTCTGGATCAAATCGGGGAATCTTGCTGAACATTTTTCAGTGTAAATTTTCTCCATCATCTCTTTCAGTGTCAGGGATGGGAACATAGATTTAAATTCTATCCACTCTGCCAATACAATGCCTACTTTTTCATAAAAAAGATTTAGGTTCAAATATTAAAGAGCTTCTTTATTTCTTCTATACCAAATTCAAGAATTTTTTCTTTGGGAGGCCAACCCACAGTGTCAAAAATATGCAAATATGCTAACATATCTGATGACATAGATTGCAGTCTTTATGTAACGTACATCTTTGTATGTTTAATTAATATCCCTCTTAATTGTCTAAAACTTTTCCTCCACATTTTCTATATTTGTCAGCTGCACATCCTTGATTATCCCTGAAATAGATAGTTGGTCTAAAAATTCCTGTTCGCTTGGTCCCACATTAGATTCGAGATCTGTTAGAACTGAGATGGAATGTTCAATTTTTATTTTCAAAGATAGAATGAGAAGTTCCTTGTTTTGTAATGCCACACTTAAAGGGTTTAATTTCCGGTAGAAATCCAAGAGGAAGTACAGAACTTTAAGAAATGTATAATCCTTCAAACGTTTCAGCAAATCCTGATTTTTAGAACTATTATTGTCTTTTCCATGGGCCACTTATTCAAGATGGGTTACAACAATGTTTCAAGATTGCAAGAGAGCTTTCACTGCACTTTCTTTGCTGGATAACCATCTAATAGTGTGAATATCCCTGTTTAAGAATTTCTTCTAATAGAATATCTGGTCTTTCTTTTAACATATGAAGTCTTTTAGCAGAGGCATGGTAAAATTTAAAAGTACTTCTAAACAATTGGATCAAATGTTTTAATGCAACTTCACTACATGCATCCAAAACAACTAACTGCAAACGGTGTGTAAAGCAATAAATGTTTATCAAGTTAGGACAAATATATTTAATTTTCATAGCTAAACCAGATTTGTATCCAACCATATTTGGAGCACCATCAGTACTCAAGCCTACAATATAACACCTGTTTCTACTTTCATTTGGACCTATAATTTTACCTAGAAAATCAGTAATGGCTGTGAAATAAGTGGATGGAGTAGAATTTGGCTGCTTTATTAATCCTAATAAGTCCTAACAGATGTAAATTTTCCATCTTTCAATTTTGGGTGAAAAAAGTCAGGGTTAGGATTCGAACCAGGGATGTATTGGCTAAAGCCGCCAATGCTCTATCAACTGAGCCATCCCGGACACGAACACTGGAGGACTATTTCACCCTATTAACCTCAACGATCACTTTATCTGGTCTGATACTCTGGATCAACTCAACAGAATAAATCGAAGGTCATTATATGGAATTGCAGAAAATCGTTGCATACGAAATTACATTTGATTAATTTTAAACACAACGCAGTCTCCAAGGACACAACCCATTCAATAGGTAAATTAATTATAACTGGTGTGAATTTTCCATTTTTCAATTTTGGGTGAATTGGGTGCAGCGATTTTCTGCAGTTCCATATAATGACCATCGATTTATTCTGTTGAGCTGATCCAGAGTATCAGACCAGATAAAGTGATGGTTGAGGTTAATTGGGTGAAATAGTCCTCCAGTGTTCATGTCCGGGATGGCTCAGTTGGTAGAGCAATGGCGACTTTAGCCAATACATCCCTGGTTCGAATCCTGTCCCGGACTTTTTTCACTCAAAATTGAAAAATGGAAAAATTACATCTGTTATAATTAATTTACCGACTGAATAATCGTGTTTAAAATTAATCTACCCTAATAAGTCCTCTTTGATATGATTATTTTTTGCATCCATGTATCGAACATACACATTTGTATGATGAACAGATGATCGATCTGCAAAACCATGAACTAGAATGCTGATATATGTACACTTTTTTAAGCTTTACAGTAATTCTAACACCAAAGTTCCAGCAATAAAATGGATAAAATACCTGCGTTGTTTTTCATTGCCATACTGTGTTAAAATATCCACATTTAATTACTCATCCAAGGACAAAAGACTTATAAAGTCTTTAGACGGTTTTTCATCCTTTGCAACTTAGTACGCCACATTGAATGCAATTTTCAAATGAGAAAACATCTGTATGTCCATTTCTTCAAACATTTTGCCATTGGTGTTTCTGATGGGTATGTTTTTGCCTTTACAATGGCAAAATTTTCACAGTGAACTTTGATTTGGTTGGGAAAAACAAATGACTCTTTTTTAAACGGCCCAGAAAAGCCATTTATCCACTTTTTATCAACATTACTGGAAGGCACCTGCTGGCAAATTTCGCATTTTGCAAGACTAGTGTTATAAAAGCCATTCAAAATGACTTAGCCACTCTTTGTTGAATTTTCTTTTAACTGGAAGTGGTGACTCGAAATCACTGCCATATTTCCTTTTAGCAGAATTGGAAAAGGAGAAAAGGGGACTATTGCTACTATCAGATTTATTCTCACTTTGCTTAACGTGAATTTGCATGTGTTCACTTTCAACATTTGTGATCGCATCTTTATCACATTTTTCGTTTGATGCATTACTTTTAGTAAAAAAGAACTCTATATTATTCCTTTGTCTTTTCTTCGTGGCGTTAAAAAAAATTTACTAAAACACCACTTTAATTATTGCCAACTGCCACAGAACAAGAAAAATGCTAAATCGAAAGAAACAAAGAATTTGAGAGAGAACGTATATTACCGTATTTCATGCAGCTGCGCTTAGTTGACGAAACCTGAATCTCTTCGCGCAGAAGTGAAACGCGATCTGATTCGATATTTGCGCGTGCGCGGTACGAAAGTGGGGGGGGGGGGATTAATGCAGACATGGGAATTTCATTTCTCCGTAGGAAAGACGAAGAAATAGGCGATGGAGCATTTTTACCTCTTTTGGAAAATAAATACCTTCGCTTCATTTTGAAACACTTCCGTGTATCGCGGTGCATAGTTTGGTTTGAAGCACACCATTTTAAAAGATGAAACTTACTCGCCAACCTTAAATATTTATTCGCCAATGGCGAGCTGGCGAGTGGAAATTTCGCGCCCTGGTTTAAATGATGATTTTTTATCACAGCGGTTGTAAACCATGGAGGAAAAAGATAGGTTTGTTTGGATGTATGTCGGCCAATTATCTACGCTATGGGATATAGGCCCTATGGGGTGGGATGCCCTCCGTGGGGGTCTTTCTAAGGGAACCTAACCCGTATTTACGCAAGGTTCGAAGAAAACCACGGAAAACTTCGAACGGTTAGGCCGACGGTCGCGATTGGGTTCGAACCCAGCACCTACCGTCTACCAGTTTGAGGTCAGAACCTCTCGGCCACTGGTGGGGCGGAAAAAGATAGGTGGTGGTGAAGTAAACCGAAAAAAGGGTTGCAATATTAAACCATTTATCGCTCAAATTTTAATGTTCCAAACAAAAGCATGTGGAAGGGATTTTGTATTAATAAGACGAATTGAAAGAAATGAATTACAGCTGAAGTATATTTTACGAAGAAATAGTAATTTTTTAAAATGGTCTTTTTTCTATTATATTATTTATTTAAAAAAAAAATGTTTGCTTTTAAAATAATTGAAATTGATAAATTCGAAATAATTAAACGTCAAAATAAAATTAAATAAAATACTGAAAACATTTGATTTGAACTAAAAATTGTATTACTAAAAGTTTTCTTTTTTTTCAGAACTTTTTAATGCTTTAAAATGTAGATGAAAAATGTTTATGATTTAACAACATATTAATAATTCTATGTCAATATATAAAATATATTTATGAAAACATTCTTTTAAAATCATGCGCGAAAACTTAAATAACAAATATTAGTCTAAAATCTAGATTTCAGAGTGCAGACGATTTTAAGACATTAACGAAAGAATGTTAACTTTTCAAGTAAAATCTTAAATGATGCTTCTGTATTGATATTTCAAAGTCATATGATAAAAATAATCACACAATTCTTGCCTATGATTGATATATTTGTATCTTTTATGCATTACGATCGTGTATTACAGTCAATAATGGCA
The DNA here is from genome assembly GCA_964019185.1 of Maratus speculifer. Lineage (NCBI taxonomy): Eukaryota > Metazoa > Arthropoda > Arachnida > Araneae > Salticidae > Maratus > Maratus speculifer. The sequence continues at coordinate 310,616,147 of OZ025289.1, forward strand.
CAAAACGTTATTTTTTAAACGAAATTTTAGTCATCTATTCAATAACAGTTTAAAAGGTTAAAAACAAAGAAATACGGGTTTAAACCAGAGTTGGGCAAAATACATCGAAAAATCATTTTCGATACAAAATACAACATACATTAGTTTTAGAATCTAAAATACAAAATACAAAATACTTTTCAAATTGAAGAAGTTCAAAATACAAAATACATGTATTTTGAAAATACATTCAAAATACAAAATACATTTGAAAATTAAAAAAAAATGTCTATGAGATTGGATGTTTGCATGGGCCGTGCCCCACTCGGGTCGGGCCTTACCGGACCTGTTTTTCAGTCATTCAGGTCCTGTCCGGGTCGGGTATCGGACTTATTTTTTTCAGAATGATAGACTCAGACGGGCCTCGTCATCCCTCTTTCGGGTCCCGGGCTTTACTTTATTCTGCAGATTCGGGCCGGCCTGACTAATTCCTTCCAGTTCGGATCGGGATTGGGTTTGACTCTTTTTTAGAGCACTAATTGCGGTAGTCAAAAATATTAATATAGATCCCGTTCCAGCCCGTATGGAAATCATTGACTCATTCCGTCTCGGTCAGCCTATGGGAAAAATTAGTAAAATCTGGCTTCACCCAACAATTTTTTTTCAAAAAAAAAAAAAAAAAAAAAAGATGTACGTATTTTAAAATTGCTATAATTTTACCATTAAAATTATTATTATTCTTTATGAATAGTAAGTATATTTCCGGATAATAAGATTAAAGCACAACAGAGGGAACTCTGAAAATGAATATGTCTATAATTTCTGTCTTAAACAAGAAATGTATTGTTTCATGCAAAATAAATTTAATAACAATTAAAAAGAATATGATACAAATTTAGAACAAACTATGTTCCTTGTTTTTGCTAAGAAATAAACCTGTGTATAATCTATTTTTTCTCCTATCCTGTGCGAATCCTTCTCAGAAGATTTTACTGTATAGCATTTTTCGACTTTTAAGTTTCTAAGGCATAAAATGATATTAAGACTACTCTCATCTGTTCTATTCAACAAGTGCAAAATGTTTTGACACATTTACAAATCCATTTTTTAACGGAAGGTTATAAAATTGGAGGGCTTGACCATGGAAGCGATTTTAAATCGAACTGAATTTTCCATTTTTGTATAATAAATTATCTGTTGAGTTATAATGATTTCGATCACGTGACAAGCACGATTTTCACCCCAGTTTCTGAGGTTATTCTTCTTTCGCGAGAAAATTAGATTCAAAATGCTCACTTTGACACTATTTTATGAAAAATCTATTGTATTTGCAAATTATGTGAAAATGTGTGGCGATTAAATAATTTCTGCACCTGCTAGCTTCATGCATTTCCAAACAAAAATAAATTAAAACATGTGTAGCAAAGCAGCGTCACCCATCTGCTGAGTATTTCACACCAAAACATAATCAGAAAAAACTTATGTCAACGTCTAACTGAATCAGAAATTTGGTGAAAATCCGTGCTCTAGTTCTTGAGATGCAATTTTGCGAAAATTGTGAAAGACGAAGCATATCAGCGCCACCTTTTGGAAGAGTTACACCATTACCTAATATCTAAAATAAACTTATGTAAATGTCTAACTGAATCTAAAATTTTATTAAATTCTGTGCATTAATTCTTAAGATAGAGGGCCCACAAAATTTGTATCATACACTGATAAATTCTCAAATAGGCATTTCCTAAAAACTGTCAGTGTTCAGGACCTTCAAAAATATATATCCGTCGACAAACTGAAGTCCAATTTTTTCACGAATCCAATAGTTTTTTCTTGTAAAGATGCAAAAAAGTAAAAAAAGTGCGAGTAAGTAAAATTCAAAACAGCAGTCAATGGTTATTCTTCGACGTATACATAAACACACATATATATAAAATAATTGTACAGACTCCTTCGTAGGTTAAATACATAATAATAAATATATAATGAGGTTTGTAAAAATATAATTCGTTAATGCCTGAAATACATTATGCTTCTTATGAATAATAAATAAGAAATAATTTAAAAAGGAATATTAAATAAACATGTTAAATATTTTCGTTTAAATCTTGGGCATATCATTACGTGTAGAAATACAACGTTTGGGGTATCATGATACCAGATACCTTTATTAAGTTAATTTTTTTAAAGTCATGTTTTTTGTGTTTAATAAATGTCTTCTATCAATGCATTATTCTTCGTATTATTCTTCGTCATGGTCTGTTTTAAAAATCCTCCAATCTTGAATGAGTCATTACATTAAAAACTAGGGGCATGCGGAGAAAATACTGCGCCCGAGGCAAAGTTTCAATTTGGCGCACCCCCTCCTACTCAATTTCCTCTTGTAAGAGGCCAAAAATAACGTTGGTACTATAAATTTGGCGCCCCCCGAATTTCCGAGACCGGGGTAACAGCCCCTTTCTCACGGCGCTGTTAAAAATACTTTAAATACTCATAACGTAATTTTGTGTCAGTTTGATTGTAAAGATGTATTTAAACATAAGCATGCTATATTTTAAATAATGATTGCAAATTGAAAATTACCATTGCTATTTAAATATGAATACACTGCTTTTTCTGACAGAATTATTTATTGATATATTTTTTTGGATTAATTTGCAAGTTAAATGTTAAACATTTTGAAAATCTCTGAACAATGAACGTTGATCTCGGTTGATACATAAATATTCGGGATATTCAGGATACGTAAATAACTTCACTCTTAGTAATGTATAAATTTCTATGCTTATAAATCTGTACAAAATACAAAATAATGTTACCTTAATCTTTAGTAAATTTTAGTCTAAACAAATATATGCACATGCCCGCATATTGAAAATCATAAATATTCTTCTAAACGGGGGATAATTTTGTAATTAAAGAAATTAACATTCTCATTGATATTAAAAACTTTCATCTGTAAAACTTCCGTTTACAGTCGAAATTCAAAAAGGAATTAAACTTTGGTTTCGTACAGGAATTTTCGTTTTGGTCCGATATTAGTTTATATTTTCATAGTGCTATTTTATTTTAAACAGTATAAAATGAAACATAAAATGCATAAAAAAAAAAATACTTGCAACGTCACGCTAGATAAATATGTATCTCCTGTAAGGACATGTCTACAATCAAAAATCCAATATTTGATATATGTAAATACAATTAATGAAAATCTGAATTGTATATCAATAAATAGAACTACTTGTATAATAAAATTCTCTCGCAAATGAATATCACGAGTAACTTAAAATTTACCCGAACTTTGATAAAATAGATTTAAAAGGATTAGAAAAATAATGTTTCGATCAATGTATAACGGCATAAAATTAAAAATCTTACCATTAGATGTGTTTTAAAGTTGATTGTTGCTTCAATACTTCCACTTGTAATGACAGATCTTGTTTTACACATTTGTCATACTACTTTAACGGCTACCATTATTATCAACAGAAATTATTTTTTTTAAATTTCCCATACAGAATAGCTCAACGTGTTCTATCGCAACACAGTAATTCTTTTACTACATTATCATTTGAAGCTGGAAAAATATCAGACATTCTTTCTCAAAACAAACATTAAATTACATTTCTTTTCAACTATTACATTACCTTTTTTTCTATGGTTCTTTAATAAGCACTAGACACAACAAATATCTAAATAATTCTTCCTGTTTATCACACAGTAGTTTTTGTCGTTTGCTAAGAAACGTTATAATTATAAAGCCTAGAACTTTAGAATTGTGACAGTTCAGCGAAAATGCCTAAATAAAACAGAAGCATTGATTCTAATCCTTATCGTATCAGTAGTTGTAAAGGATGTTTGCAATAACTTTTAGGAACGAACCCTATAAGACAAAACAAAACAGACAGGCTCTTATTATGCTTTTGTGAATTTTACATCTGCGGTTTCAACGAAGCAGCTGGAAACCTACAGGAATGTATTTTGAATATGAAATGTATTTTCAAAATACAAAATACTTAAAAAAATCATTTCAAAATACATTACCAAAATACTTTCGTTTAGTGAGGTTAAAATACAAAATACAAAATACAAATGTATTTTGAAAATGTATTTCAAATACATGTATTTTCGATACTGCCCATCTCTGGTTTAAACCAGTTTGAATTGATCGGCGTGTCAAAGCACATGGTTTTGTTGATACTTATTTGGACTTAATGTAGCGGATTTTATGGTTACATTTTTGGCGTCAACCCAAGACATTATATTTCCACTCAATTTCTTTTTAGTGTGCAGTTGTACGCAGATCTTTGGTATTTCGAACATTAGAATGCATGAGTCATTAGCTGTGTTGCAGTAAAAAAAAAAATCACACAACACTTTTCTAGGAGTTTCTTTTTTTTTTATATCATTGATAAAATTTAAATGTATTCTATTTAATTTAAAATTAAATTATGGCTTCAATTTAGTTTTAAAACAAAGATAAAATATAGCTGTTTGGCGTACAATTGTTCGAATCCGCAAACGATTCATACACCATAATAAATTATCAAATAGCAAAGTAAATTATTTATCAAAAATAGCCATAAAAAGAATAGTAGCAAAACTGATTATAACCTTAATGTTTAGACTAATTAACACATAACCCGATCCCAACCAGAAAAAACAGACCACACTCCGATCCGTGATAGACAAAATTTCCGTGAGTATAAACCCGACCGAACCTAAAAATTCTGTTTGAAAAAAAAAAAAAAAAAAAAAACTATGGATTTGATAACTGACCCGAACCAAATCTCAATCCCATAAAAATGTTCGAATGAAGCATAACCCGATCCAAACAAGGCAAAATAATTTTAGTGAACATGAAACCTGACCCGAACCTAAATATTGTCTTTTAAAAAACTCGAAATATGACCCGAACAAAACCTGAAACCGATAAAAATATTCCAGAGAACTATAACCCGATCCCAGCAAGACAAAATACTTTCCGTGGTCATAAACCCGATTAAAACCTATAAAATTCCATTTGAAAAATTCTGAAATTTGACCCAAACCACATCTAAATCCTACCAAAATATTCGAAAAAACCATAAACGGATTAGAGTAAGACTAGATAATTTCTGTGGACATGAACCCGATACGAACCTAAAACTTCGATTCGAAAAAATACCTGAAATTTGAATCGAATTAAATCTGAATCTGACAAAACTATTTCAAAGAACCGCAACCGGATCCGAACAAGACAAAATATTTCCATGGACATGAATCCAATCCGAACCCAAAAAATTTCTTTGAAAACATCGCGAAAGCTGAACTGAACCAAATCTGAACTTGGCAAAAATATTCCAGTGAAGCATCACCTTATTCGAACAAGACCGAATAATTTTCGTGAACACGCAAAAAGACCCGAACCCAAAAGTTCCATTTGAAAAAAAACTCGAAATCTGAATTGTACCAAATCTGAACCCGATAAAAGTATTCCAAAGAACTATAACCCGATTCGAGCAAGACGAAATAATTTCCATGGACATAAACCCGACTCGAACGTAAAAAATCTGATTAGAAAAAACCTGAAATTTGACTCAAACCACATCTGAATCGATCAAAATATTAGAAAGAATCATAACCGGACTCGAGTATGATAAAATAATTTCCGTGGACATGAACGAGATTCGAACCTAAAAATTCTATTGAAAAAATACCTGAAATTTGAATCGAACCAAATCTGAACATGACAAAAATATTCCAAAGAACCGTAACAGGATCCGAATAAGACAAAATTTCCATGCACATGAACCGAATCTGAACCTAAAAAAATTCTTTGAAAAAATCTCGAAATCTGAAATGAACTTGATAAAAATATTCCAGTGAAGCATGTATTTATTCGAACAAGGCAGAATAATGTCCGTGAACACGCAAGAAAACCCGAATTCAAAAATTACATTTGAAGAAAAAGCCGAGATCTGAATTAAACCAAGTCTGAACTTGAGAAAAATATTCCAGTGAAGCATGTCTTTATTCGAATTAGACAGAATAATTTCCGTGGACACGCAGGAAGACCTGAATTCAAAAATTCCATTTGAAAAAAAACGCCGAAATCTGAATTGAACCAAATCTGTTCCCGACTAAATTATTTCACAGAAACATAACTGAATCCGAGCAAGGCAAAATAATTTCCATGGACATGAATTCGACCCGAACATTTAAATCGAATTTCAAAAAATACCTGAAACCTAAATCGAACCAAATCTGAACCCGACGAAAATATTCTAATGAATCATAACCAAATCCGAACAAGACAAAATAATTTCCATGGACATGAACTCCATGAATAGTTAGGTAACATTTGGGTTGCGATTAGGTTGCAATTACATTACGGTAAGTCTTTGATTTTATTTAACTTCACATTAGGTTACAGTTAGATCACGGTTAATTTAAAGTTAGGTTAAAGTTAAATTGCATTTATGTGATGGTTAGAATAAGAATAGGTTACAATAAAGTAACGGCTATGTTACATTTATGTTATATTTAAGTTACGGTAGGATACTGTTAAGTCGCAGTTAGGTTACAGACAGATTATGGTTACGGTACAAAAGTTTACGGTTAGGAATTTGTCCACAGAGTCCACATTACGTATGCTTTGATTAAAAATATACACTTTTGTTAAATGTCTCTGAAATTATAATACTATATACCAAACTTTTATCATCGCGTATCGATTTCATTCACGGTATAGTCGGATTTAAGAGTGATATAATTAGTTTGAAATTCAAATTATCTCACTTGGGAATTCTATGCGAAAAAAGTAATTAGTTACGTGATTTAACAGTGATTTTTACTGTAAATATCAACATTTTAACACGAAACTAACGCAATCGTTGGATACATGTTCTCTCCCGTGTTTCTCATTGCTCATTTTAAGTATTTTTAGAGCTTAATATTAGTTGTTGTTTTTAAAACCGATTTTTCACAAAGTCAGCTGCGCATTTCTGCATGCTTCCAGTTAATGATAAAATCATACAAATTTCAAGTTCGTTTAATATTGTTAATACGGACCCGGGCAACGCCGGGCGGGTCAGCTAGTGTATAATAAAATTGATAAACGTTTCAGAGGCTTAATGTGAGTTATTTCGTGCATACCATTTACAGGGACACACAAAAGATTTCAAATAGTATATATTCTATCAGGAGTACTTACTGTATATGATGGCTGATGACTGTTGCATTAATGAAATGCATTTTGAATTATGATATGTCTTAAGTTTCACTAAATGTGTGCATATTAAATGGTGTGTATAAATGCTAATAGTTGCACAATTTAGATATACAGGGTTACACAAAAGATCTCGGAAAGATTACTGAATGAACATGAGCGTACTTTACTTAAATGTGGTTTAATGTGGTTTTTAAATAAAATATATATTTTATTTTGCACTACATTCAGTAAACTAAGAAATGATTCTAGTTTATAGATAAAATGATATACAGGGTCACGCAAAGAAATGGATACATGGTTGTCTTCGGATTACATTACTGAAAATGTAATTTAGGTAGTACTAAGGAATATTTTTGTTTGAACGAAATTTTAGAAAAATACTTTCGTGTATTAATGGTACAAAGTAAAGTACAGGGGTGAACAAAAGTATTCAAGAATGTTTCTATCTATTACTATAAATTGCTGGGAAAAAAATGGCAAATGGGATTATCAGAAGTTTTTTACTATAAATCGTGATAAAAAGTTAATTACACATGCTTTTAATCAACGAAGTCTTTTGCTTGATTGATTAATTAATTCTCTTTTAAATGTTATGTGAACGAAGTCACGGTTAACAGCTAGTATATATATATATATATATATATATATATATATATATATATCAACATTTGAACGGAGCATGGTTTTGGGGGCCTGAGGGTCATGATCAGGGAAAATATACCAAAATTTTCCGGAAGTACTTTCCTCCGGATGGCTACAATAAGTAGTTTTTTATTTTTTGTAATGAAACCTACCTAAAAATAGTCTTATCTCTGTATAACGCTTTTAAATTTATTATGAGATTCACAAAGCTTGAACAATAAAAGCGCGCAATTTAATCGCTTAAATGCAAGAGATTCTGTTTATTAATTTTCCTTCTTTTACGTGCTTGCCCTAAAGCTGTGCTCAATGCGAAGAATAAAAGAAAAATGTGTCATTTCACTAAATTAAGTTTTCATTCACTCCAATAGCCGTCTTAAGCAATTATAATGATCAATAACAATCAGATTTACTCTGTTACGCCTTCTCTAATTTCCAAATCGCATGATCATTTGAAATGAGAGAACCTATATTTTATGAAGCGTAAAAAAAGATGCGGCGTGAGTCAGTCTTAGATGAATTTCTTACAAGGAAGGTCTCCATACGGGCATACTCAGAAAATTTTGAAAAAAAAAAAAAAAAAAAAAAAATACCGAATGTTCTCCTCATGTGGTTATTATATGTTTATAAAAAAATTTCGGCGGAATCCCGATGGAACATTCGTAAAAAAATAAGGAACATTTCGTTTATTTGGCTATTTTATCATCGGTTGGCGATAAAATAAAACTTCAAAAAGTACTTTTTTTTATGTCAAATACTTTTTAAGGTAAAAATGTTTCACAATTGAACTTGTTTAAAGAACTTTTATTTAAATAACTTTAATTTTGTCACTTTTAATTAGTTTAAACTATAGCTTTGTCATAATATATTTATAATGAAAATTAACAATGAAATTCTATGAATTAAAACAAAATTTAAATTAATTCAATTGTTTCAACCTCAAAATTAAGTGCAATCCAGTTGAGCGCTTTCGATTCAACTTTGTTGCTATGGAAACAAAAACTTCTCTGATATTGAAATGCATTACTGCATAATTCTTCATCTGGTCTTTATTTTGTCATACGTTTAAGTATATGAAGATGTATTTTTCATTTTTTACATATGAAATTATATTTAAAGTGATAAAATTAAATAACTGCAGGTAAAACAACATAAATATGTAATACAAAATCTATGTAAGTATCAAACTTTTTATGTTCAAATTTAAATTCATTAAATACTATTTACAAGCATTTTAAAATTGACAAGCAATTTTCAGGTGCATTAAAATCGTTTGCTTTTGGCGAGGGAAACTGCTGCTCGCCAAATCGCGTGAAGCTTTCATCTTTCCTCGCCAAATATTCGAAAGTATTTTATTTTTTTACAAACTTTGTACTGTAATTCCGCCGCTAAATTTTATTGATCATTTATTAGATACATAAGTAGTTTAATTAGTATTTTATCAAAAAATTCTGAGTATGCCCAGTATGGAGACCTTCCTTGTTAGTATAGATACTTCAGAGATGTAAAAGCATCAGAAGTCTTAGATTAAATACTTGGAGATTTAACTTTTTGCGCAATAAAACTACTCCAAACCGAATTCTCATCATGTCACCTTTTTTAACACTTTCCAACATAGTTGAAAAGTGTTTATGAATCCGGTTTGTCTGTGTGTCTGGCCGTCTGTGCTCTAACTCTCATAAATATAGTCGATTATCATGCAATTGATATATGTTATTGGTGTTTACGATGGCATATACGGAAATGAAAACAAAATGTGTACACTGTAAAAAAAAAAAAAAAAAAAAAAAAAAAAACCGGACAATTTTATGGAGATTGTACTTACAATCGGCACTCCAGTACAATCCCTGTTTTTTAACTGAAAAAATTTTTGTATATTCCTGAAAATTTTCCGTCCCCCCCCCCCCAAAAAAAGGGAAATTTTCTGGAATTTAAGGAATTTTTTCCGCTAAATAACGAAGATTGCACTGGCGTCCTGATTGCCAGGTACAATTTTCGTAAAATCGTCCTTTTTTTTTTAATAGCATTATGATGTGTATAAATGCTATAGTTGATATACAAGGCAACACAAAAGAGTTCGTAAAGCTTACTGAGTATGAGCGTAAATTACTTAATGGTGGTTTTAAAATCAGTTATGCATTTTACGCTTGGTATACAGGGCTACAAAGATGAGTTAGCAAAGATTACTGAGCATCAGCATAAATTGCTTAAAGGTGGTTCTTAAATGAGTTATGCATTTTTACGCTGAATTGGATTCGGTTTACTAAGAAATTTTTGTAGACTACGTACAGTGTTGGGTATGAACGCGCTCACTGAACGAAAACTCACGAGTTTCGCTCACTACTTGTGAACTTTGAACTGAACTTCTCTCACTATTTTATAAACGAGTTTGAACTGAACGGAAACTCAAAAAATAGACGAGTTTGAACGAAATTTACGTTCAAATTTACGTTCAATTTTTTGATAATTTATTTAAAATTTTTCCGGAGTGCATTTTCCCCTTTAGTGCATTTTTCCCTCTTTCAAATGCCATTTAGAGGCCTACACGAACCTCAGGACGGGTTAAGTCTGGATATCACTTCTCTGGGTAGTATCCTAGTCTTACTTCTTCTGCAGACTCGGGTCGCGCCGAACCGGACCTGGGCTGTATACAATTTCGCCGAAAATAGATATATACAGTAAACTCTCTGTACAAGGTGGACTGTGTAAGGCGGAAATATGTCTAAATCAAAAAAGATTTTCAAGTTCCTGCGAATCCGCAGACAGAGTAGAATTTGTCTAAGACGGTATATTGTCTTCTACGGAAAAATTTCAATATACCGATCGATTCCGCTATAGCCATAGTTTATTCTAATTTTAAATTACCATGATTCAACAATAATACTTTTCTTTAAAGAATAGTTCATATACAATGCTAAGGGATGGGGGAAACAGCATTATAAAAGGTGCTACAAAAATCTGTATATGACGAAATCCTGTCTTAAACGAAACAATTTCTAGATCGGTGCAAAATGGATAGAATAATACGTGTAAAAAAATCATAACACATTTGTAAAAGACAACGAATTTCTTAATAAAGAATCTGTCTACAATGAATTTTTCTAATTTTTTTTTTTTTTTTTTTTTTAGATTCATTAGTATAGAAATTTTTATATTTTTAAGCCTCCAATCCGTGGAAATGTGTTAATGTTATTAATATTTCAGATATTTAGGTACAGTTAAGGACTCATTTTAAAATCAATTTAGTTTACAATGGGATATACAGAAATAAATATGGAAAAACCAATATTTTGGAATAAATGTGCCTATTTACGCAGACCATGACCCCCTTTTTTAAATGAAAAAATAAGCATGAAAGGGAAACTGTAATAAGTACTTTTTAGAGTTCCGTATTTAAAAAATTTAAACGGAACCATTATAAGATCTCTCTCTTGTGTCTGTTTTTTGTCTATCACAATTGCTATAAGGTAATTTAGCCCCTCCTCTTCTGTAAAATTAATACTAAGTTCCAAACTAGCAAAAAGGAGCAATTACTAAAGCACAATACTCAGACCAGCATTGTCTCGAAGGGTATGCACAAAGACATCCAGAGAGTGCAATCGCGTGTTTGTGCCATTTTCAATATTGTACCGACCAAAAGTATATGAAGTTATGCATCGAAGTGAACCAATTTTTTTGTGTAAGTGTATGACGTTGGCTAATTGGTCCTCCCTGAATTTTGAAAGAATCCGTCGGAAGGGGGCGCTGCAATCGCGATTTTTGTACCATTTTCAATATTATACCGACCAAAAATATATGAAGTTATAAACTGAAGACTGAAAATTTCTTTTAAAGTTCTTTTAAACTGTTCATCCATGCAAAATGAATACAATAATATGGTAGAAAAAATATGTTAAGCATTTACACCTGCTAAAAAGGAAACGTATTTTTTTCTTTCAAATGCGGTTTCATCTTAGAAGATTTTACTTTTACCATATGTCATTTTTTAGATTCTTATGTCTCCATAACATGGAAGATGGATTAATAATACTAATGATAGCTGAAACATTTACATACAACTAACAAAGGTTCATTAAAAGCATAAACATCGCAGCCTACGGCACTTCTGCATAAATGGAGATTATAAACAGACTAAGGTAAGTTTTTTTGACCAGAACTCTTCCGTAAGATTAAATATCCGTAAGGGTCCTGTAGAAATGTACTCGGGGTCGGGCCGGGTTCAGTGCGAAATTTCAACTTTTTTTTCCGGGCCGGGCCAAGCTCGGGCCTTGTTTTTAGCCATTATATCGGGCCGGGTCGGGCCTTGTTTTTAGCTATTATATCGGGCCGGGTCGGGCCGCTAAATTTTCTCTACGAGCCGGGCTGAGCTCGGGCCGAAATTTTTATTTTAATATCGGGCCGGACATTTTTTTTCTATGGATCGGGCCTGGAAATTTCCGTCCGTGCATATCTCTATCTTACATATCGAATAATCAAATGATTAGTTCACAAAATTTTGTAAATTTGGACAATAATATCCAAACATAAAAAAAAGTGAACTTTATAGTGAACTTCGTTCAGTTTTACAAATGAGTTTGATTTGAACGAGTTCGTTTGAAATTTTTTGAATTTGAACATGAACTTAAATCACTTTTCAGAAATTGAACGTGAGTTAGTTCGTTTATTTTGTGAACGTGCCCAACATTGACTACATACATAAAATGATATACAGAGCCACGCAAAGACTTGGATGCAAAGCCGTTTATGGAGGATAATTTCTGGAAATTTGATTTTAGTAGTTTTGAGTATGCTCTAGATTGAATAAAATTTTAACTAAGTAGTAGTGTGGTTATAAATGTACTACTAAATAAATTAAAAGGCTTAACAAAAGTATTCAAGCAATTTTTCATCTATTCGTATAAATTGCTGAAATAGAAATTTCAACCTGTTATGAATTTTTTTGATAAACTTAATTTTCGCATAATATAGTATTATATCACCTTACAGATCAAATACATGATTGTTCAAGAGAATTGGAATACATTTTCGGCAATGGACGGTAACTGCTGAAATAAGTTTTTTGAAATGTTTTATTTGTTTTCTAAAATATTTTCTTAATTTTTCTTATTTAACTTATTTCTCTAAATAACGAAGTTTTGTCACAGATTTTATTAAATACTGGAAAGTGTTTCATATTCTACGCTTGACGCAGAATTTTCCTTTCTTGTTTAATTGTTATTCAATCTTTCATTAATCTTTTTAATGTAGATCGAATTTATGGAGTCTAAACTGGGATTGGCGATCTTAGCCCATAGGGGGCAGAGCTCCCTATTGATAGCAGTGCAAGTCATATAAACATTTCCATTTATGCAACAAATGTATTATGTAAATAAAATATTTCAATCTGGTTTATTATATGTAGCTGCTCTGCAAAGTTCTGACCATCGCTACGACAAATAAACAGGATGATAGAATATTTTTAAGTGCAAAAGCATTAAACTACAAGTAAAAGTGTTATGAAAAAAATAAATAAATAATGAAAATCGAAACATTATCACTAAACTGAATAAATAAATACTAAACAATAAAATAAAATAAACATAAAAATATCAAGGGATTACTTATTGACAGAAAAAAACTGTCATTTAGGCATCATTGAAAAACTGTTTGAATTACAGAAAATATCTGAAATTTTTAACTGGAACATTTTTCCGTTAAAAATATAAAATTTTCTTTTTCTGTAAAAATTGCGAAATCCACATTTTTTACAGAAAAATACTTTATTTTTTTAAGCAGCTTCTTTCTGTAAAAGTGAAAAATTTTTTCGGTAAAAAATATAGATTATTTTTTACAGTGTATAACAAGTGTTATAAATAAAAATGAATCATAAATGAAAACTATAAGACAAATCTATAAAAATTTTGCTACATACATTTTTTTTCTTCATATTTGCTTTATGTGCAGTGAACTTTCAAACTATCTGTAAAAAAAAAAAGTATTATAGACGTAAGTTTATATTGCAAGAAATTTCAATTAACAGAATATGTCAGATAATTGAGTATCAAGTGTAAAGAGATAAGAGTGTGTAATACAATTACAAATGGAGAAATTATGTTTTGTTCATAAAATGGAAGAAATGGATGTCTATGACACCTTCAGTAATGATACCACCTGTAGGAGACACTAAAAACATTATTTAAAGGAATGAATTTAAATTCTTTTCGAATTGCTAAAATTACTTCTAGACATTTTTAATAAATGCATGCATATGATACGCATTGATAAACTTTTGAAGTTGGAAAAATAATGATTTTATCTTCTGATTTGATGTTGCTCATTGATTTATAACGTACGGGAAAATTTTTATTAAAGAACTTCTCTGAAATTCAAAAGATGAAAAGGTGAAAAATATCGTTTTCATCATTCTGATTTCGTATTGGTCTTTGACTTAAATCATAGTGAAATATTTTTATTAAAGAACTTCACCGAAATTCAAAGTATGAAAAATTTAAAAATGTCGTTTTCATCATTCTGATTTGATATTGCTCTTTGACTTAAATCATAGTGAAATATTTTTATTAAAGAACTTCACCGAAATTCAAAATAGGAAAAATTTAAAAATATTGTTTTCATCATCGTGATTTGATATCGCTCTTTGACTTAAATCATAGTGAAATATTTTTATTAAAGAATTTCACCGAAATTCAAAATATGAAAAGTTTAAAAATATCGTTTTCATCATTCTGATTTGATATTGCTCTTTGACTTAAATCATAGTGAAATATTTTTATTAAAAAACTTCACCGAAATTCAAAATATGAAAAGTTTAAAAATATCATTTTCATCATTCTGTTTTGATATTGCTCTTTGACTTAAATCATAGTTAAAGAACTTCACCGAAATCCAGAATATGAAAAGTTTAAATATATCGTTTTCATCATTCTGATTTGATATTGCTCTTTGACTTAAATCATAGTGAAATATTTTTATTAAAGAATTTCACCGAAATTCAAAATATGAAAAGTGTAAAAATATCGTTTTCATCATTCTGTTTTGATATTGCTTTTTGACTTAAATCATAGTGAAATATTTTTATTAAAGAATTTCACCGAAATTCAAAATATGAAAAGTTTAAAAATATCGTTTTCATCATTCTGATTTGATATTGCTCTTTGACTTAAATCATAGTTAAAGAACGTCACCGAAATTCAAAATATGAAAAGTTTAAATATATCGTTTTCATCATTCTGATTTGATATTGCTCTTTGACTTAAATCATAGTTAAAAAACTTCACCGAAATTCAAAATATAAAAAGTTTAAAAATATCGTTTTCATCATTCTGATTTGATATTGCTCTTTGACTTAAATCATAGTGAAATATTTTTATTAAAGAACTTCACCGAAATTCAAAATATGAAAAAATTAAAAATATCGTTTTCATCATTCTGATTTGATATTGCTCGTTGACTTAAATCATAGTCAAATATTTTTATTAACGAACTTCACTGAAATTCCAAAATATGAAAAATTAAAAATATCGCTTTCATCATTCTGATTTGATATTGCTCTTTGACTTAAATCATAGTGAAATATTTTTATTAAAGAACTTCACCGAAATTCAAAACATGAAAAGTTAATGTTGTTGTTGTATGTATGTCGGCCAATTATCTACACTATGGGATATAGGCCCTAAGGGGTGGGATGCCCTCCGTGAAGGTCTTTCTAAGGGAACCTAACCCGTATTTATGCAAGGTTCGAAGAAAACCACGGAAAACTCCGAACGGTTAGGCCGACGGTCGCGATTGGGTTCGAACCCAGCACCTACCGTCTACCAGTTTGAGGTCAGAACCTCTCGGCCGCTGGTGGGGCCACATGAAAAGTTAAAAAATATAGTTTTCATCATTATGATTTCATATTGCTCTTTGACTTAAATTATAGTGAAATATTTTTATTAAAGTATACGTAGCTGCTGTGCAAAGTGATAATCCAACTATAGCTACGACAATCATCGCTACGACAAATAATCAGGATGACATATGTTCGGAATATTTTTAAGTGTAAAAGCATTAAACTACAAGTAAAAGTGTTATGGAAAAAAAAATAATAAAAATCAAAACATCATCAATAAACTGAATAACTAAATACTAAACTGTAAAAAATAAATAAATAAATTAAAAATAAAATAAAGGATTACTTAAATTGATGGAAAAAACTGTCATTTTGGCATAATTGAAAAACTGTTTGACAGAAAATATCTGTAATTTTTAACATGACATTTTTCTGTTAAAAATATAGAATTTTTTTTGCGTATAAAAATTGCAAAATCCATATTTTTTACAGAAAAATACTTTATTTTTTTTCACCGAAATTCAAAATATGAAAAGTTTAAAAATAACTATTTTATCATTCTGATTTGAAATTGCTTTTTGACTTAGAACAAATACACTGAAATATTTTTATACAATTTTATTAAAGAATTTCACTGAAATTCAAAAATTGAAAAATATCTTTTCCATGATTCTGATTTCATATTGCTTTTTAGCTGAAATCATAGTCAAAGATTTTTGTTAAAGAACTTCATGGAAATTTTAAAAAATGAAAAGTTGAAAATAACGATATCATAGTCCAACAATATCATGATACTGATAGACTTTTGGAGATTTTTTATGGTAATTTAAAACAGGTTTTTGTGGTCTTTTGTAATACTTGTCTCAAGACTGAGGAGAATAAGCAATACCTTATAATGTATATTAAAACTTACAGATCATGTGCCAAAATAGGCAATGATGACTGCTTGAATGTCTATTAGCAGCTTCGTATTTAATGTAAATTTTGAAGTATTTTGAAACTATTTAAGATAGAAAAAAATGAAGAACATATTTTATAAATCACTAAAGAAAAACAAAATTCAACTGATTTTAAAGTTTTAAAAATTGTTTTCCAAAAATTTCCTAAATTTAAAAACAAAATTATAATGTATGTTTATTTATACATAGTGGTCATGTACAGTAATGGAAAAAAAAAAGACAAGAAAAAAAAAGAAAAAAAAAAAACTTCACATTCTGCAAATACATAATTATATATAAATAAAGAAAGTTGCCGGTAACGAATGACTCAAAATAAAATCTTCTTTTTAAATGATGTTTATAAAATTTGTATGAAAAGGTCATTTAGAAAAAAGGGGCTTTTTTTCCAATGGCAACACCCGATTTTGACAATGTATACATAAATGTTCAATTCAAACGAATGTCAAGAAAAGAAATCCCAAGTCATTTGAATGATAAGTTTTTAAATTATAACTTTACAATTTAGAGACTTTGATGTAAAGTTATATTTTCATATTTTCATTGACATCTTCTGAAATTATAATCCTAATGTAACCATTTTTTGCGTCGTTATAGTTCTAAAAATTACAAAATTGGTGACATTCTCAAGATTAAAAAGTCGGAAATTGTGCGTCAAATGTGGCTTACGACATGCGTTCGTACAATTACTAATTTTATAAATACACATTCAAATCTTGGTGCAATACATGTTGCACTCACATTCAGAAATGTATGAATACAAAATTTATTACGATTATATTAGATAGGGAGGCGGAACTTCACTAAAATTAAAAAAAAATAAAAATATCATTTGCATCATTTTGATTTCGCATTGCTCTTTGACTCAAAACACAGTGAAAGCTTTTCATTGAAGAACAGCACTGAAATTCATCACATGAAAAGTTGAAAAAAGTACGATTTTTTCTTTCTGATTTGATGTTGCTGTTTGACTTACAACATACTGAAACTTTTTTATTAAAGAACTTTTCAAAAATTCAAAAGATGAAAAGTTTAAAAATACCGTTTTAATCATTCTGATTTCATATTGCTCTTTGACTCAAAACGCAATGAAAGATTTTCATTGAAGAAATCACCGAAATTAAACACTTGAAAAGTTGAAAAATAACGATTTTATCATTTTCATTTGATGTTGCTCTTTGACTTACAACATACTGAACATTTTTCATTAAAGAACATTTCTAAAATTCAAAAGATAAAAAGTTGAAAAAATATTATATCGTTTCCTCATTCTGGTTTCATAAATTAGCACATTTTTCATAATCAAGTTCAGTGACCAAACGACTAAAATAAACTCTACTTTTAAATATGTACATAAAATTTGCTTAGGGGGCCATCTACATATCAAGATGAACCAAAACATTGCCTTTTTCAATAGCAATACCAAAGTTTGACGCCATAAATAAATTCTACACCCTTCAATTTAGGTAAATACAAATTTTCATTAAATTGGTACAATTAGCAGCCTTTGGCAAAAGCTGTATCCAAATTGAAGTTCGGTACTCGATTGTTGAAATGTTACAGAGTGATAATGTCACTTCTACGAATGTACTATTTCTTGCGAGTAGGACCATTTCACCTGCCTAATATGTTTCTACTATTACCGGCCCAAATGTTTCAAATGGGAAATACATTAAACTCTCAATTATCCGCTTTGTTGATTATCAGCGAATCTAAATTTCAATTAAAAAAAAAAAAAAAAAAAAAAAAAAAAAATCCGCTAAAAAGGAAAAGAGTTTTATTAACAGTTCGGGATAAATTAAAATTGATTGATACAAGATTAGATCCAGGCTTTGAGCATGTAACTGATGAAGGAATTGTAGAAGAAACGTTAGGTATGAAGTTTGACAAGAATAACGAAGAAGGTGGTAAAAAACAAAAGACAGTGAGCAATGACACAGCTCTAGCTTACATTGAAGGCCTTATACAATATTTAGAGGAAGAAGATGACGCGTCACTTTGGGGTAAAATAGTTCTAAAAGACTTCAATCCCAAATAAAAAAGACGTGTTTCAATACAAAAAGAAGAAAGGAAAAGAAAGAAAATAAAAAAGAAATTTTTGACTGATTTCTCAAAGAAGCAAATCTACAAATTTGTAAGAAGAGAATATTTTATTATCCCTTGAATAATAAGTATGTTTATGTTAGCTATTGTGCGTATAAATTGTTCAAAATATGTATGTTAACTATTAAATGTATAAACTGTTCAAGTGCATATTTATGTTGATCTGCTCCTTTTTTTCATAATTTTGTGGATTACCCACGATATGGCTTATCCACGATAGCCACGACACTCAATTCGTAGAAAAATTTGAAATTGAGAATTTACTTAAAGCAGGATATAATAAATATATATATATATATAAAAAAAAAAAAAAAAAAAAAAAAAATGTAGGTTGCAATTCATATTGTAATTTTTTTAAATAGAAAATTCAGTGTATTTATATTTGGGACTTTTAGTATTATAACCACAAAAAATATTCCATCTGGATTATAATTTCAGGAAATATTAATAAAAATAGCAAAATGTAATTTAAAATCAGAAAATCTAAATTTTGAATATTCAAAATTTAAACACTTATTATCTAATTGACTTGAAATTTCGTTTCTAGCCATAGTTTAAACCGTAGATTTAAATGTTGTCAAAATTGGTTGTTGCCATTAACAAAAACAATGTTTACTTTGGTTTTTATCTATAGATAATCCCCTAAGCAAATTTGATATACAAAATTTAAAAGTAGACTTTATTTCCAATCGTTTAGTAGCAGGAAATTTCTTCTATTTCATTAGTAGCAGAGTTAGTAGAGAGTGTTTTTTTTTCACAACTGTATATTTTTTGCTTATAAAAGAGTATTTTTTAAAAACTTATTGTTACTTTTATGCTTATTTATAAAAAATTTCAAGGGTGCAGCTAGGATGGGGATACCCAGGGGGGATGTAAATGGTGTCTCCCCCACCCACGATGATGTCACTACCCCCCATAACCATCATATTTTTTTCAATCACAATTCTACGTTTTTATTACAAATGGCCATATCATTCCTTATTTACCCTTTGTTCTCCTAAATCTAGTGCATAAAAAAAAAAAAAAAAAAAAAAAAAACCACAGGAGCGACTGACCATTCATTTCATATTTTGCATAGGTCAATGCGGTGTCTAAATGTAGAGGAAAAGTTTTTCTTTTAAGAGTGTATTTCGATTCAAATTGCTTATTTTCCGATTTATTTTTAAATACATTTTTGCTCTCATATGCATAAAACTGGCAAATTGTCTTATTTAGAAAGTACACAAGGTGCCGTGATTGTCGATTACTTGATAAATGCAGAAAATATTGTAAAAAGAAAAAAAAAGCAATCAAAAACGGCTTTTTGAACCGATTTTTCCGAAGCGGGAGATCTGTGAACGAAAAAATGGGTCATACTGAGAAGATAATTGTTTATAAATCAAATTCTAATGAATTAAGCGTAAAATGACATCACACGGTACCTTATACATCAGTTGTAAAATCCTTTCAGCAAGTTTCATGTTTCTACTTTTAAAAATGTGTCTGAAATTGTATCAGAAAATTTTGAGCTGTTGAAGGTGGAAAAACGTTTTTTCGAATATACCCTTAAAGTTTGATTATCGCTATCCACTCGCTGGATAGGTTGTTATTTGTTTTCTGGTGCATATCTTATTTAGACACCCCATTCTGTATAAAATTTCACATTCTCAAAGAAAAGAAAATTAACTCTGATGCGTCCATCGCTAGAAATTGCATTTTCTTCCAGAATTCTTTTCCAAAATCTTACAAGTTTATGTGTATATATTTGCAAATAAATATTGGGTGTCATTCCTTAGAGGGTGACACCCGGGGCGGACCATTCCCTCCGCCCTCTGCTAACTACGCCACTGAACAGTTTAGTTTTTTCACAAAATGGATATTGTTTTTATGATTCAATTTTGTTTCGTCGTTGCATTTAAAATCGCGCTTTCCATGCACATCGACAATAATAAATAATAACAATAGAAAAAAATCAAACAAATTATTTAAAAAAAAGAAAAAAGAAAAAGAAAAAAAGAAAAAACAAATAAGCTTACCAAAATCCTTTAGCATTTGTGGCGGATGTCTTCTTCGAAAATTATGAATTTTGTTAATGAAAAATCAGTGGTTATTGTCAACACCAGCAGATACAGTTTTTTTCATATGCAATATTTTAATGAGGTTTGCGTCATGGTGACGCATTTTTCACGCTTGAATCTATACGTGGTCTTAAGTTATGCTCTGGCGAGAAATTCTAGAATCTTGAGACACCGATTTTAATATTGGCTTCATTCTAGATTGTAGATGTTTAAAATATATGACATCCGAAACAATGGTAATTTACATGAAACTTCGGGTTCAAATTTGCTGCTTTTCATTCAAAAAGTGAATTAACAACTGCATTATTCAAATGTTTATTAGCAAATGTGCAACAAAAATTAAAAACGTTACTGTTAAGGAGTTTTTCATTTTGTTTTAATTTACTATTCCTTGCAAGAAAATGTAGAAAACTAGCAGAATCCTCCGGTTTTATCCGTCTTAACCATGGGCGACTACAGAGTAAAATAAATAATAAGAGTAAAAGATCATGCGTATAGCATGGCTTATGAAACACTTTCCAACGCATTCAGAATAAGGTAACAAAACTTTATAATTTATTAAGGTGAAAAGTATTTAAATACTTAATTTAGAAAATGCATAACGCGCTTGAAAGCCCAATTTCTGCAATTTCCACGAAAGTATCCATAAATTCATATATATACTATTACAAAATATGGTAAAAGTTAGTTCAATTAAACGCCCAGTACATTTGAAAATTCCATTTAGCAATTTCCGTCAAAAAACGAAAAATGCATTTGAAATGTTTTCTGGAGCTCTTTACATGATCTGCAATATTTATGTTCACCAAATAATATACAAAAATAAATAAATAAGTAAGTAAATAAATAAATAAATAATAAAATAAATAAATAAATAAAGTCGTATCTAAATGAAAACGCATTTACAGCAATTATTCCTCATAGAAACTATTGTAAAGAAATATACTTTTATGTGTCCATGTGAATGAACGATAAATTCTATGTACACACGATTCTACAGAAAGTGTTTTATGGGCCATTTTCAAATTTTGATTACAAATTTGATTACATACCAAGAGTAAAAAGAAGAAAATTCAATGATAAATTAATATTTAAAGTTTGATTTCAGCTATGCATTAGCTAAAGAAGACAACATTGAACATTTCTAACATGAAAAATTAACAAAATCAATAAAAATTTTACAGATATAAATCTTTAAAATTATGATTTTAAGCAAAAATGCCTGTCCCAGATGTTATTTTTTTTTATACCTTATTTAATTTTTTTTAAATAAAGAGATTTAATTATTTTAAATATGAACTGTTAGCGTTCTACAATAATGAAAAAAATTATTTAGAAGAGAGATTTTCTTTAAAATATTTACAGAAATATTTTGTCCCTCACTTTGCGTCAAGTCTGCTTTACTTTGTGATTATTTTAGTCAAAATAGGTTTCTAATTCTGTCTAAAGTTAGCAGCAAATATTCGGCGATATAATTAAACAATTCATGCAACTACTACTTGTAATTTTTTACTCTTCAATTATGAAACAATGTAATAGTGGCAAGAATCAGCTTTTATCAAGGTTGGTATATTTTTTTTTTTTTTTTTTTTTTTTTTTTCTTTTTACTGCCAAGTCTGTCACCGTAAATTCTATAATATTAAAATAATGATTTTTGCACTTTTGTAATTAAATATTGTTTACTAAATAGTTTCAGAAGGTATGTGTATTATTATCTAAGTTAGAAATTATACAAGCTAGTTCATTTCTAATAGTTTTATTTGAAATGTCAAGTCCGTTATTTGTCAAGTCTGTTACCATATTCGTAAGTGATGAAATGTAAGCTGCTAAGTAAGTTTACTAAATAGTTTTAGAAGGTATGTAAATTATTATCTAAGTTAGAAAATATACAAGCTAGTTCATTTTAATAGTTTTATTTGAAATGTCAAATCCGTTACCATGAAATGTAAGCGAATGGTGAAAATGGCCCTTATAGTACTCAGTGATACATGCAGATTCCAATATATCTAAAATAGAGTAATATCGATTTGGGGCTATGGAAATATAACGTTATCAACTTTTCGGTAATTTTGGACCTCCACTCCCCTTTCCGTATCACACGTTATTCTCCTTCGGACCTCCTTTCCCCCCCCGGAAATGATATCGTTATCAAAGTGCAAATTTTTTTTGCATTCTTTTTGTGCAAACTTTTTTTTTTTTGTTCCAAGTTTTTTCTTTTCTTTTCTTTTCTTTTCTTTCTTTCTTTCTTTCTTTCTTTTATTTTTTTTATTTATTTTTTTTTTTTGTTATACAAAATTGGCTATATTCATTTTCGTATAACTTTTATGATTCAAATGAAGCGAATTCAATAAAATATCACATTGCATATGAAAAAACTTTATATCAAAAAATACTTATACATATAAAAAAACCTATTTAAAAGTATTTTCTAATAGCCAGGGGGGCAAAAATTTAGGCGCCAGTAGGCAGTCTCTCACCACTAAATTTATTCAGTTTGTTTTTTCGTCTAATATTTCATGTAAAATTCTTGTTAGAATTTTATTAAAATTTCAACAAAGAAAACTTAATTTTGATGGTTAGAGAAGAGACTATCCGTTAGCGCCTATATCTTTGAAACCCTGCTAATAGCTTTTTGGACCCCTGTTGGATAACTGTACATCAGCAGCAAGAACTGTAAATAAATGTAGGAATTCTCCTGCTAATAGAATACATAATATAAAAAAAAAATGACTGTTGGATAATATTCTGCAGTACATAATCTGCAAGAACTGTAAATAAATGTGGGAATTCTCCTTAAGGGCTGTGCAAATATAACGTTATCAGCTTTTTGTTAATTTCGGACCCCCCTCTTCTTCAATAACGCTTAAAATTAATAGTCACTAATTAAAAGTATTTTATAATAGCTTTTTATTATTTAATGCATTCAACAGTAATAAAGTTCTGTCGTACTTTCTCCGAACGAAGTGGAGGAGAGGGGGCAGAAAGAAATTCTTATCAACAAAACAAGTGGCCAATATTCCTTCTCTTTCCCATTATTTATTAGTAATCACAAACTTCATTTCAAATATACTTCACTTATGATTCCTCGAACTGTTATTTATATACATATGAAGAAGAAGAAGAAGAATGTCAAACGTTGGGTGTTTTTCACATTTTAGAATGTAATAATTTTCTATTAATTTAGTAATTTTAATAATAACATTGTATTTTCATAAAAACAGATAACAGACCACAAGAAGGTAACAGGCTATTTTGTACCAAAGACCATGTTACAAATAAAAAGAGAAAAGTTTGATTGGATAAAAATGATATCAATATTAAAAGACAATTTTCCTTCCCCTAGTGACATCTAGTGTATCATTTGCCAGACACCCCCTCTTCCTCTTAAAATGATAACGTTATATATTCAAAGCCAATTTTTTCCCACACGTCTTTGTTTAACGGAATTCTTTTGAGAGTCCTTTTAAATGAGCTGCAAATGCAGCATTTTCAATACAGAACATGCCACATGTAAAAATCAATAACATACATCAATTTTCTGGCAATTGGACTACATTCCCAGCCTAGACCACAGACGGACAGACAAACTAAATTCTTAAATATTTTTCAGATATGTTGGAACGTGTTAAAAATGCAATGATACGGTGATCATAATAACAGATATTTGAACATTCGTGCCCAGAACTTATTAAAACTACAATCAGCAATAATAAAGTTACTTTGACGCAAATATAACAAAGTCCCCCAACTTTATTAAAAACTAGTTGGAAGAGCCAATCCCAAAACTTTCTTCTATCTCATACGTACATCGCAATATTTCAAAATATAGTTACACATGTGAATATTATTAATATTATTTATAATATTATTAATAATATAATAATATTATTAATTCAATTAATATTATTAATTAATAATATTAATATTATTAATTCAATAATATTAATAATTCTTTAATATTATTAATTCAATGCTATACCAACTTTGATTTTCATCTCAAATTTCTGCTTCAGTCAATTAATCGGAGTAAAAAAGAATTAATGCGGATCATGATATTTATTAAAATCAATAGTTTTTCCTCTGTCATCATCAATTATTTGCAAATAGCCGGCTTAGCAGAACTCGAGTTTCTGTATCTGCACATGCCGATGGACAATAGAACGACGAAGAACCAAGAAAATGACTCAAAAAGGGCTATTATAATGCTCCTTTCTCACAGAATATTGCTAAATTCAAGAAATATTGGCTGGCTATAACCAAAAACATTAAAAAAAATTGGTTAAATTCTGTACATAACTTTATATAATTTTCGATGGTACAATAATGATAATAGAACGATAATTGCTTTTACAGCGCCCTCTTCCGGCAGATTTTTTTTTTCAAATTCCGGGAGGACGTGCTTGCCATACCCAAAAATAATCATATACAAAAAAAGTTACTCAGTTCTATGCATAACTTCATAGACTTTTTGATGGTACTATAATGGAAATAACAGAGACATCGCGATAATAGCACCCCCTTCCGGTGAATTTTTTTTTCAAATTCAGGAAGGGCCTGCTGACCGTAGCCAAACACTTACACAAAAATTTGGCTTGATTCTATATGCATAACTTCATATACTTTTCGGTGGTATAATATAGGAAACGACACAAAAATGGCTATTATAATACCCCCTTCCGGCGATTTTTTTTTCAAATTCAGGCATGACAAACTAGCCATAGCCAAACACTTACACAAAAAATTTGGTTCAATTCTATGCATAATTTTATAAACTTTTCGTTGGTGCAATATTGAAATTGGCACAAAAATCGCTGTTGCAGCGTTCCCTACTGGTGGATTTTTTTCAAATTCATGGAGGTCCAACTAGCCATAGCCAAACATTTACACAAAAAATTGGTTCAATTCTGTTCATAATTTCATACACTTTTTGATGGTACAACATTAAAAATGGCACAAAAATCGCTAGTGCAGCGCCCAATTCCTGCATTTTTTTTTCAAATTCAGGAGGGCCAACTAGCCATGGCCAAACACTTACACAAAAAATTTAATTTTATTCTATGTATAATACCATATAATTTTTGGTGGTATAATATTGAAAATGATACAAAAACTGTTATTGCAGCACCTCCTTTCCGGTGGAATATTTCAAAATTGAAGAAGGTCCCTCTTGCCACAGCCAAAAACATACACAATTTTTTTTTTCAATTCTATGCATATCTTTATGCACTTTTTGATGGTGGTATGGCGACACACGGAGCCACGGATACACAGACACATACACGGACAGACAGACATTTTGTAAACCTATGTGTTTTGGAATCCCTGATCCCTAAAACGTGAAAACCCGTCGAAAACTGGAAGTCGAAAAGATTTCGATTACAATACTTTTTTCTACTGAAGATAGAATAAAATAAAAATTACAAATTTTCCATGAAGCATGACACAAGAGAAAATTTCCCTTTTTATTCAATGTTTCTCTTCCCACAACACCCTTTCTGGCACATTTACACCATGACATGACAGCCTAATGATATAAAGTCGGCTCTTGTTAATTCGAAATTGGATAAATCGAATCTTCGCTTAATTCGAACTAAACATGAAGTCCCGAAATTTTCAATAGCAGTATAACGTTAAAAATTTTCATTTATAATTCATTTTTTTTTCGACTTCGTTTAATTCAGACTAACATGATTCCGAATTTTCCTTACTTTCTCCCGGACTTCAGATCCTTGAAACAACTTTCTTTCTTTCAATTTTATCTGAATTTTTTTGAACAAGTATACATATAGTCCCATGCATTTGATATCCACATTTTTAGTGCTCCGTCTGTCCATGAATGACACCTCCACCCCATTTTCGTTTGTGCTTGTTCCTATAATCCCTTAATTAATTTATGTATTTATATCTTTTAATTTAATATTAAATCCTTTTCTAATGATAACAGCTGAAATATATTTAAAAAATAGTATAACATTAATTTCTTTGTAATAATACACCTTTAACACGTTTCCCTTTCTTACTTTCCATAATTCGAGCTCTGGATAATTCGAACTTTTTTGTGGTCCCGATGAGCTCGAATTAACGAGAGCCGACTGTACTTCGATTCTTTGAAGAGAAACAAAAGAGTCTGTTTGTAAAAGTCAACAAGTCAAAAATCATGTGTTAAGCAAAGATTATGAAACATTTTCCAATACTTCTTGAAATCTTTAACAAAACTTCGTTATCCAGGGAAATAAGGTAAATAAGATTCCCGAGTAAACATTTTAGAAAACGTATAAAATATTTCAAAAACTGTTATATGTATTCCACTTCTATTGTAAAGCCCTGTATTTGATCTGTAGATTGGTATTTATATAGTAATGCGAAAATTCCGTCTAGAAAGAAAACGCTTAATAGATTGAAATTTCTCTTTCATCAGTTTATACTAATAGACGGAAACATACTTGAATACTTTTCTACATCCCAGTAGTTTACCTACTACTTTTATTAAACGCCATTATTTAGTTAAAATTTAACTGAATTGAACACTCTTAAAATTTACTGAAATCACACTTCAAGAAATTATCCTCTATTAGACAGTCATATATTCAATTCTTTGCGTGCCCTATATATCATTTTATCTATATTTTACAAACGTCTCTTACTGAACTAAAAAAAAAAAAAAAAATCGGTTTAGATTGAGAAAAAAATCTTTAAATTTCACACTTTGAGATTTCTTTAAATAGACTGATTACGTTCGGAATTCTTCTTTATTCTGAAATAGAGCATTAAATAATAATTTATGCATAAATTCTGAAATGAAACAAAATTTATTGAAATTTTATTTAAAGTTTGTGGAACATTTTTGAAAATTATTATAATGCGAGACTATAACTGACATCCCGAAAATGTAGGATTTTAGTTTCGCCAAAATGTAAAAACCTCAAGTATACAGGATTTTTGCCAAATCCAGGATTACAGAACCAGGCATTTCCACAGGGAAACAAAGTTTGTTCGATTTAGAGGTATCCGAACACCTTTCAAACGTATTTTTCAACCAAAATAACGATTTTTCCTTTTTTCAATAATATTAAAACTGAATCTTTTATCTATCGAAATCTGCTTACATTCTGTCTGTATCTAAAATAGAACCCGAGTTACAGCTGTTGAAAATTACATCTGTTTACAACTTTTGAATTGTGTTACAGTTTCAATAAACAATTTTATTTTACTTGATAGGTATAACGATAAATAAAAAACAAACATTGACATGTTTCGATTCAATCTTATAAGAAACATAACCATAATAAAAATTTTTATTATGATTAAGGGTTTTTATAAGATGGAATCGAAACATGTCAATATTTGTTTTTATTTTTTCGTTACACCTTGATAGGTGTGATGAAGCAAACTGAACAACTGAATGAAACAAACAGGTGCGGAGCTGTATCCAAATATAGTAGTACGTGCAGTATTGTGTAGACACTAATCAATGGAATATGGATACAAACCCTCATTTTTTTTGTTTCACTTTGGGAATATCGGATTTTGATCTTATTTTTTCGACGATAATTTTCAGAATTTTTAAGCTATGATTTTGAAATTTTAAAAAAAGTTGCTCTATACATTTAGCTAACACAAAATGCAAATGAATTTTGTATAGAGTTGACGCGTGCGCAGTGGAAATTTATTTAGTAAACCTGCTCATTTTTCATACAATTATTAATATTTTTAAATTTTGATTACAAGGTATTATGTACAATGTCATTTCTCATATTTTCTGAAAAGAACATTTTTTTTCATTAAGAACTCTGCAAATAATAAGCAAAAAACTTGGCAAAATTTGGGACCGTTTTTATAAAAACCTTAATTTCTCTACGAGTATGCATGCTATCCACATAAAAATGAACACAATTTATTAACATAAGCCACTTAATCATAATCTGCAGTGTAAACGCTTTTGCTACATTAGTTTTGACAGGTTATTCTAAAGATATTCGTTCTTTTTCAATTTGTTTACGGTCCCCTATTGGATTTTGGAAAAAAAATATTTTTGAAAATATATGACCTGTACTATTTTGTTTATACATCTGGAGTTTCAGAGTCATTCCTCAAGTATATTTCTAGATATTTAACAAAACATCTGAAATCACAAATGTCGAGATTTTTTTTGCTGTGACTGTGCACTCCTGATTATATATTAAACAGTTTTATATTTACACTGGTTTAAATGACAAAGATGAGACAAATTTTGCGAATTTTTTTATTACATTAGTATTTTAAATGTCTTATTATCTGAGATAGAGATGCGATTATAATGTATGTAGTCTAAGTCTTAAAGAAAGTTAATCTATTTTGTATGCAATTTACAAAATGTCAATACAATGTTTCATTTTTGAGTTATCACGTTTTGCGGAACTGTCAATTTTTTATATAATTTTGACTATTTTTCTCTTTAAAAAATCATTTTTGGGTAACTGCTAAAATTTTTATATATTTTTTCAAAGTTTTAAAATAAATTTCATTTTTTAAAAAAAAGTTGGAAATTGCACGCCAAGAGTAGCAAACGAGATGCATTCGTACGATTATGAAGTTTTAAAAATATCAATCTCATAAAATTGTAAATAGTTAATTACAATTAAAATGCGCACCAAACAATGTTCTCCCTATAACATTATGTAATGGAATACTTTTATGTGACCTTGTAAATAAATAACAAATGTTCCTTGCACCACAGATTATGCAAACTGCATATTATAATATGTACTTTATAGATGCATATCAATTTTATTATATTCGAATGAGTGTAACACCATTAAAATGCATTTGAAACATTTTTCCCCATTGAACGTAATGTAACAGAATATTTTGATTGTCCCTGTAATTGATCTATGCATCCGATTTTAATAAAATTTGAAATAACTCAACAAAGTTATGTAATAATTATGTATTTTAAATTTCAAACGATTAAAATGCATTTGAAACTTTTTTTTCCCGTTGACCGTAATGTAATTGAATTCTTTTCATTGTTTCTGTAATTGATCTATGCATCCAATTTTCATAAAATTTGAAATGACTCGACAAAATTATGTGATAACTATATATTTTAAATTTCAAACGATCCGGTTGGGTAGTTTTTACGTTGTTATATGCGGACGGACGGACTGAACGACAACTATAGGTGCTATATATTTACAAAATTACGAACGCACCTAATAAATAGCCAATTTTTTTTTTAATCACTTTTGAAGGTGTGTGGATACCTTATGAAGAGAATTTGTTTCTATTCCTTCTTGTTACATTTTTTCCCTTATTCAATATTTCTCTTCCCACAAGACACTTTCTGACATATTTATGTGACATGGCGACCTTATTACATACTCAAATTCTGTGAAGAGCTGCAAAATCATATTTTTATAAAAGTCAAAAATGGAAATAAAATGATGGTACTTTGAGATCGTCTGCGAGACTTCAAAGGCTTCCCATCTATTATGTGGTGGGTAGAAATGCCAATGCAAGGTCAAATAAAAGATTCATATCGTAGAGATGAGTGGAAATATATGCTCCGGATCCAAACAGAAAGGGAAAAAATTCTTTAAATTTTCACATTTTGAGGCTTCTTAAAATGAACTGACTAAGTTGGGAAATAAAAGCTTAATCGTAAAGTTATTGTTAATGATATATCTGTTACCCCAATGCTCTCTGCAGCTTGGAAAATCCATTTAAGGCCTACCATATATATTTTTTATATTAATTAATATTAGTTTGATATTTGTTTTAATTCAGTCAGTGTTGTAGTCGTAAAAAAAATCAGAGAATATACGGTATAGGCAGAGAGTATACGGTACATCATGAATATTCATAGATACGGTATACGCTAATGTTTTATTTGAGAAACAGAAGATATACGGAACTTTTTAAAAAAAACCAGAGGGTATACGGATTATACCCTAGTATACCCTCCAATACATTCCTGAATTTAGTATAATTTTTTTATGTGTTATACTTTTTTTAAATTTTATTTCCTATGTGTTCCCACATTTTTATAAATATATGTGTTTTTTTTTTCTTTTCTTTTTATGTATTTAGTTATTTTCCTATTTGCTTGCTTATACCCATTCTATTATGTGATCTCCAGTTTGATTATACTCTTCTGTGACTGGCTATTTTTTTCTACTTTTCTATTAGCAGGGCCCGACTAAAGCTATGGGGAACCCTGGGGCAAGTATCATTCTGGGGTGGCCCCCTTCTGTCTATCGATAGAAGTTCTTTTGTGAATAATGTGGTAGTGGCTAGTACTAAACTTCATATGTATTGTACGTGTGTACAAATTTTGTATCCGACAGTTCACATCTGTTTATAGGGTATCACAAAATGATAGTTACAACTTTAAGAAAAAGTACTAGCAGGATAATTGTAGAAAAAAATGAAAGATTGGTTGACAGAAGTATCTCTTTGCAAACTCTTTCTTTGCCATATAATTTATTTTTTTATATTAATCAATATTAGTTTGATATTTAATTTAATTTAATTTAATTTTCATGCATTACTTATTTTT
The DNA here is from genome assembly GCA_964019185.1 of Maratus speculifer. Classification (NCBI taxonomy): domain Eukaryota; kingdom Metazoa; phylum Arthropoda; class Arachnida; order Araneae; family Salticidae; genus Maratus; species Maratus speculifer. The sequence goes on from OZ025289.1 coordinate 310,647,456, forward strand.
TTTATTTTATTTAATGTGCTCCCATATTTTTATACATGTATGTATTTTTATTACAATTTATTTTTTATTTTATGTATTTAGTTATTTTCCCATTTGCTTCCTCATTCCCATTCTATTCTTTGATCTTTTGTTTTGATTATACTCTTTTGTGATTGGCTATTGCTTTCTGCTTTCTTATTGGCTGCTTTTTCAGCATGTTTCCTTTCCCTTATCTTTCATTTCAATTATTAATTTACTATCAATTAATAAAATATAATTTCTTTAATCAATTCTTGTCAATAAAACTAATTTTTTGTATTTAATTTTATTTATTTACACAATCATTTTTATTATCGACTATACACAGATACATCCAGCCACCTCCCTTTTAACACTTTCCAACAAAGTTGAAAAGTGTTTATGCATTCGGTTTATTTGGCCGTATAGCCGTCTGCCTGCGCCCTAACTCTCGTAAATATACTCGGATTGCCACAAAATTGTTGGACGTTATTGATGCTTACCCTATCTCAGACCCTATTGAAAATGAAGTTTCTACCACGATTAGTTTGTTTACAGGGAGGGTCAAAAGTTTTCCGTTACATTAGACCCAATGGGGAAGAATCATTTCAAATGAATTTTAAAGATGTTACACCCGGTAGCGTAATTCACATATGCATATTCATATAGCGACCAGCTCCAATTCTGATTCCTGATTGGCTGTTTACTTTAGTCTTCCGTGGAGAATTTCTACTGCCTTTAAATATACCAATATCTGAACTTTTCTAATTAAGATATAAATTTTAATTTATAGGCGTCTAGCCCCTGAACTTTGGCTACAATTTCAGAAAACTTAGCGTTCTACGTGAAGGCGTAATGTTATTTCCTATAAAAGAAATGAATGTAATAAAATTGTTTGCCCCCCCCCCCCCCAAAAAAAAAGAAAAAAAAATGTGGATTTTAGGGTGTAATGGTTAGCGCATCCTTCTAGTGAACCCGAGATTGGGGGGTTGTGTCCCCGCTTTAGACTTTTTCAGAATTTTATATCTATCTTTATTGATTTATTTTCAATTATTCTTAAAGTTTCTTAAAATAGATTATTGTTAAGAAAATTTACTTTTTAATATTTTATTTTATCTATTTATTTTTATTGATATATTATCGGTTGATAAAATAAATTTTTAAATAAATTTCTGTTACTGAAATTAGTTATTAATTTTATTTATTTAAACAATTTTTTTATTGATTTACTAACAGCTAATAATATATTATTATTGTAATAAATACTTGTTAATGAAACGAATTTTTGATATTTAATTTCATTTACATATACAATTATTTTTATTAATTTACTATCAATTAATAAAATATAATTTCTTTAATCAGTTCTTGTCAATAAAACTAATTTTTTCTATTTAATTTTATTTATTTATACAATTATTTTTATTGATTTATTGTCAGTTAACAAAATATTATTTAATAAATCGATTCTTTTGAATGAAGTTAATTTTTAAATATTTTTTATTAATTTACTTTCAATTAATAAAATAATTTTTTTAATAAGGTCTTCTTAATTAAACTAAATTTTAATATTTAATGTCACCTAAGTCTATATTTTAATAATTAAAATGAAAGATATATTTTAATGCAATAATAACACCGGGAAAAATGCATAAAATATTTTTATTTCGCAATTATTATATTAATTTTTTTAAATTAAAATGTAGCTTTTAGGTAATATTAAACATTAAAATTTAGTTTCATAATAAAAAATAGATCAAAAAATGATGTTAATATATTATCTGACTGTAAATTAATAAAAATAATTTTTTGTAAAATTACAATTTAAAAATATTTTTCTATAACTTTAAATGATGTCATTATTGATTTAAAATATCTTTCATTTTGATTATTAAAATATAATCCTTAGGAGATATTAAACTTAACTTCATTAATAATTGATTTAAAAAATGGTATTTTATTAACGGAAAGTAAATCAATAAAAAATTACTGTAAAAACAGATAAAAATAAAGATTAAAATTTAATTTCATTAACAAAAATTGATTGAAAAATTATCATATTTTATTAACGATTGTAAATGAATAAGAATAAGTATATAAATAAGTATGACAAGTATTAAAAATTAATTAAATAATAAATCAATAAAAATAATAAATAAAATTAAGTATTAAAAATAAGTTTCATTAACAAGAATTGATTAAAGAAATTATATTTTATTAATTGATAGTAAATTAATAAAAATAATTGTAAAAGTAAATAAAATTAAATATCAAAAATTAGTTTTATTTACAAGAATTTATTTAAAATCATATTTTATTAGCTGGTAGTAAATCAATAAAAAAAGTTGCTTAAATAAATAAAATAAAAAAAATTAATTTCAGTAACAGAAATTGATGTAAAAATATATTTTATTAACCGATAGTTGATCAATAAAAATAATAAATAAATAAAATAAAATATTATTGAATGTATATATTGAACTTATTTTGTAAGATATTTTACTTTATTTGGCAATTCTGATATCTACTGACTAAAATCTTGACTGATAACATGCTAGTTTCTAATAAGGTATAAAATTTAAAACTTTTTTATGAGCTTCTGTTCACCAGATAATTTTATTATTAATAAACAAGAAAATTTTTCTTCGAAAACAAACGTACTTTCAGTAACTTTAAAATCGGAAATTGGTGGCAAAAGATTTATTATATCACCACCGTGATTTATAAAATCATTTCTCATTTCTGTCATAACGCAAACATAAAGAAAACACGAAGAATCATTTGCCTGCAGTAGCGAAATACTTTCAACCAAAATCAGGATATATAATATCTTTTACCCTCTTTGTTTCAACCAATCACAGAGTAGTATTTCGACTGGTCTCTAAATGAATGTGCATATGTGACATACGCCACCCAGTCAAACATATTCAAATTTATATGCAGCTACAAAATGCACTAAAATATGCATTCTGTAAAATATGCAGTTAAAAGAATAGTTATTATTCATTTATAGGACCACACAAAAGAATTTTAATACATAATAATAAAAGAGGAAATTGTTTGTGACATATCTTAATGATGGTAAACGGTTTAATGTGTAATCAAATTGATATACATTGTTGAGACTTAATATGAGTTATTTCACGCATAATACGAAATGTGTAGCATTTACAAGGATACACAAAAGATTTCAAACATTATATTCTATCCGAAGTACTGTATATTATTCGATAGATGAAGTGCATTTTTAATTATGATATGCGCTTTTAACTGTTTCTAAATGTATACACATTATATGGTGTGTATAAATGCTAGTAGTTACACAATTAAGATATACAAGGTTACACAAAAGAACTCGGAAAGGTTACTGAATATGAGCGTAATTTACTTAAAGGTGGTTTTAAAATAAATTTTGCGTTTTTACGTTGAATTGCATTCAGTTTACTATGAAATTTTTGTAGAACATATATAGAATGACATACAGGGTCACGCAAAGAATTGGATACAGGGTCGTCTATGGATGATAATTGCTGGAAATATGGTTTAAATAGTTTAAAGAGTATTGTTACTTGAACTAAATTTTAGCAAACTGCTTTCGTGTATTAAAGGTACTAGGTAAATTACAGGGCTGAACAAAAGTATTGAAGTATGTTTCCATCTATTAATATAAATTGCTAAAATAAAATTTTCATCCAGCTAGGTGTCTAGGTAGGCTTGTAAACTAAATTTCGCCATTATAGTATATACATTATACATATCTACCGACAAACCAAATAAAAGGCTGTTCCAAAGTATTGAAATACGTATTTGGTTATGGACAGTAACGCCTTATTTCCCTGGATAACGAAGTTTTATTAAAGATTTCAGGAAGTGTTAGAAAGTGTTTCATAATCTATGCTTAACGGATGATTTTTCTTACTTGTTTTAGATATTCTCTGAATATAACTATTTGTTCAGGAATTCTGAAGTAAAAAAAATATTTAAATTGTATTCACAGTTTATGTGTCATTTTAGAAAAATATTATAATGCGGTATTATAATTGCCATTACAAAAATTCAGGAATTTAATTCCTTCGGAAAGTAGAAACTTCAAAATTAAAAGAATATTGTCAAAGCCTAGATTAAACAAGTAAGAAAAATCATGCATTAAGCATAGATTATGAAGCACTTTCCAACACTTCATGAAATTTTTTTCGAAATTTCGTTAATTAGGGACATAAGGGTATATAGCCAAATATGTATTTCAATACTTTTGAACAGCCTTGTATTTGATCTGTCAGTTGTTATACATATTATAAAATGGAAAATTTAGTTTAGCAAGAAAAAAGCTTAAAATTTCTGTTTGAGCAATTTGTACTAATAAATGGGAAACATACTTGAAAACTTTTGTTCAGCCCTGTAGTTCACCTTGTACCTTTATTACACGTCATAAGAAGCTAAAATTCATTTTAAACTCAAACACTCTTAAAACAACTTAAATCACATTGTTATAAATTATCATTCATAGGTGTCCATGTACACAATTCTTTGCGTGGCCCTGTATATCATTTTATCTATATTCTGCAAACATTTCTTTGTAAATGGAAGGCAGTTCAGCGAAAAAATGTATACCTTATTTAAGAACCACCTTTAAGTAATTTACGCTCATACTCAGTAACGTTGGCAAGCTCTTTTGGATAGCCCTGTATATCAATTATAATATTCAAACACACCCTTATAATGTACAAAGATTTAGTGAAACTTAAATGGGTATATCATAATTAAAATGTATTACATCCATCCATCAACCATCATCAGAAACATATACAGTCCGTCGGAAGGAATGTACAATTTGAAATCTTTTGTGTGTTCCTGTAAATGCAATGTACTTCATATTATGCAAGACAGTATTGTATAATTTATATTAAGCCTCAGTGACATGTATCAACTTTGTTATACATGAAACTGTTGAATATATTTTTAAAATGTCGCACACTATCCCCCCCCCCCTTTACCATTATCCAATGGAATTCTTTTGTGTGGCCCTGTAAAGGAATAATAGCTATATTTTCACCGCATATTTTATAGAATGCATATTTTAATGCACCTCTTAAATTCATGTAAATGTTAATATGTTTGACAGGTTGTAACATCTTTAAAACGCCTTTGAAACGATTTTACCCCACAGGCCATAATGTAATGGAAAATTTCTGACTCTCTCTGTAAATAAACTAATCATGGTAGAAACTTCATTTTCAATAGGGTTTGTGCTAGGGTAAACGTCAATAACATACAAAAATTTTAGGACAATTCGAGTATATTTACAGGTGTTAGAGCGCGGACAGACGGATAGACGGACAGACAAACCGAATGCATATATACTTTTCAAACAATGCATAAGCATTTTTCAAACTTTTGGAAAGTGTTATAAACGTTAAAATTCATTTGAAACGATTTTCCCCGATAGGCTGTAATGTAATGGAAAACTTTTGACTGTCATAAGTAATGTAAATAAATTAATCATGGGAGAAACTTCATTTTCAATAAGGTTCGTGCTAAGGTAAACCTAAATAACGTCCAAAAATTTCATGGCAATCGAAGTATATTTACGAGAGTTAGAGCGCGAACAGATGGCCAGACAAACCGAATGCATAAGCACTTTTCAAAAGTGCTTAAAACTGAAAATTTCCAGCGAAACAAAGCTTGCCTCTTTTGTTGGTATAAAATCACTTTTATTCTCCCTCTTCCTCCTATTCTCTACACAATGTTACTCTTTCTACAAGACATTTTCTGACATATTTGCATGGCATGAAAATCTTATTGCATACTTCGATTTCTTTTTATTAAGAGTTGTTTATATCAGCCAAAATTGGAAATGAAAGGTTGACTCTTTGAAATCGTCACATATATTGATTTCACATCCATTTTGTGGTGGATAAAGATGAATACTCAAGGTTAGAAAAATGATTCATATTATTTAAAAATAGATGGGAAAAGCCCTCACGGAACCAAGCAATGAAAGTGGAAAACCTTTTAATTTTCATGTTTAAACATTTTTATTAAGGTTGTCTGATACTCAATATTTTATTATCTTTTTAGCGCTTTCCAACAGAGTAGAAAAGCTTTTATGAGTTCGGTTAGTTGAAAAAGTGCTTATGAATTCGGTTTGTCTGTCGGTGCTCCAACTTTCGTAAATAGAGTCCGATTGCTATGAAATTTATAGATGTTACTGGGTAACAATATGGCATGTTTGGTATTGAAGATGAAATGTATAGCATTTTCGGTTAATTTACAAGACCACGCAAAAGAATTACGTTATATAACGGTGTATGTGGAAAAATCGTTTGATGTGTATTTTAATGTTGTTACAGTATTGGAAACATATTGAAATGAATATATGTTACTGATGTGTACTTCAAAGTTTTGTGCATAGAACATATTATTTATTTACAAGGACACACAAAAGAATTTGGCATAGAAGAAAATGAACAATAATTGGACTATTGAAGAATGCTATCAATAATTGCTGAAAGTACGTTTTCTGTTGTGGTATGCATTTTTAAATATAATTATTTTTTAAATATTACTTGCTGTTTGCAAACTGCATAGATACTATACAGGGTTTACAAAAGTTCCCAACAACATCGTTTACAGGCGGAAATTTTCAACTGTGCTATGCGTTTAACTGAACTAACTTTTTGCATACTATGTACTATGCATATATATCTGTAAATGATTTTCAGGGTTACACAAAAAAATCCCACATTTCAATCCCATTCGTGGTAATAATAGAAATCGTGTTTTCAAATGCGTTATGCATTTTTCAGATTCTCCATTTAGACATCATTTTTCCACTTTGTAAACTGTGAAGTTTTGTCAGTGTATTCTGGATGTGTTGGAAAGTACAGTCGACTCTCGTTAATTCGAACTCGTAGGGACCACAAGAAATGTTCGAATTATCCGAAGTTCGAATTATGAAAAATATGAAATGAAAACATGTTTAATATGGTACTATTACTAAGGAATTAATGTTATAGTGTTTTTTAAATTGGTTTCGTCTGTTATCATAAAAATAAGACTTATTAGAATGTATAATAGATATAATATTAGAATTTATAGATAGAATATTAGAATGTATAAATACATAAACTAATTAAAAGATTAAAAACAAGCACAATGAAAGAAAAATTTAAAGCGTCACTGAATAAGCGTCATAAGCACACCGAATAAGCACGGGGCACTAAGAAAGTTTATATCAAATGCATTGGATTATATGTATACTCGTTCGGAACAATTATCACAAAAATCAAAGAAACACAGTTATTCAAATGATCTGAAATCCGTGAGAAAGTAAAGAAAAATGAAAAATCGGAATTCTCGTTAGTTCGAATTAAACGAAGTCAAGAGAAAATGAGTTCGAATTAATGAAAGTTTTTAACGTTATTCTGCCATTGAAAATTTCAGGACTTCCTATTTAGTTCGAATTAGGCGAAGATTCGAATTATCCGATTTCCAATTAACGAGAGTCGACTGTATTTCATAATCTATACCGTAAGCATGATTTTTTGTTCTTGTTTAGGATAAAATCAGTTTCTATTTTTTCTTCCCTATTCTCTATACAGTGTTTCTCTTCCTACAAGATACTTTCTGACATATTTACATGACATGAAAGTCTTATTACACACTTTGATTTTCTTTATACGAGTCTGTTTACATCAGCCAAAAATGGTAATGAAAGGTCGGCTCTTCGAAATCGTCTGCTGGACTTCCCATCTATTTTGTGGTGGGTAGAAATGAGTACTCAAGGTTAGAAAAATGATTCATACTATTTATAGATAGATGGAAAGAGCCATCCGGGATCCAAGCAAAGAAAATAGAGAAAATTTAAAATTTCATATTTTAACATTTTTAGCTCGCAAGCATTTATAGTCCATATTTTTTTTTGTTTGTTTTGTGTATGGGTGTGTGTGTGTGCATCTCTGTGAACGAACTAGGAATGTTGCTTAATTTTATATTTCTGAGGAAGCATGTTTGAATCCAACCACAGTGATGTATATGAATTTTCCCAATATTTAAAATATTGTAAAATCATTAAAATACACCAGAAAAAACTCCCCCCTCCCCATTGACCACAATACTGATCATTCTATAATAAACATTAATATGTTTATGTAAAATCAAAGTCTTTGTGTGTTCCTCACAATTCCGGTTGGATCACCTCATCGATCGCGGCCATAAAAACATCCTGTAGAGAAATCGGTATCAGCTTCAACAATGAGTTTTTTGGTCGCCGTACTAATGGCATGGTTACTACAATAAAGCCAAATTGGACTCATTTGGCGAAATATCCACCAAAATTTGGTGACAATAAGTTGCCATATAGGAAGCCAATTTGGCGAAATTGCCAATGAAACCGATTAATCTTTCATAATCGAGCTCACCGCAATTTAATTTAAACTCCGCGATTTTAAGATTTTTTTTTTTTTTTTTTTTCAAAATCTGTGAGTCAGAATTTAAAGTGCAAATACGAAAATGCAAGTCTTTACATCTTCGTCTGGGTGCTACTAATAACATACCCCACTGGACTCCGCTATACTATGTCAGCTTCTAATTGACGTATTTTAATGTACTTTACATAGCCGGATACACAAGTTAAACTCTCAGTATTTTTTCAGTAGGGGCCTTGGCGAAGAAGGAAGTTTAGCAACATACTTTCTGCCAACCTAGTAAGATATGAAAAATTCATCCGAGTATACTTACATAAGTTAGAGCACGGGCAGACAGATAACTAAATTCATAAACACTTTTTAACTATGTTTGAAAGCATTAAAAACTGTAAGCGAAATTCTCAACCGCGACACACGGAGAAGTGTGTTTTTTATGAATTCTGCTGCAAAACTAAGCAACTTGTTTTCCCTCACAAAGAATGTTATTGCTGCAAAACCAGTTTTACAGGGATATGTGAATGGGAGAATTCTAATGAAATCCCGTATGGAGATGTTTAACTCTCTCATCACTCTGAGCCTCATATGAGGTTCCTACTGCGAATTACAGTATCTGAAAGAAAAAGAGGTTGTCTTTTTAGGTGCGTTCGTAATTATGTAAATACGTAGCATCTATAGTTGTCGTTCAATCCGTCCGTCTGTCTGTCCGTCTGCAAAAACTACCCAACCGAATCGTTTGAAATTTAAAATATATAACTATCACATAATTTTGTCGAGTCATTTCAAATTTTATGAAATTCGGATGCATAAATCAATTACAGGAACAATCAAAAGTATTCCATTACATTACGGTCAATGGGGAAAAATGTTTCAAATGGTTCTTAATCGTTTGAAATTTAAAGTACATAATTATTACATAATTTTGTCGTGTTATTTCAAATTTTTTGAAAATCGAATGCATAGATCAATTACAGGGGCAATCAAAAGTATTCTGTTACATTACGGTCAATGGGGAAAAAGTTTCAACTGCATTTTACAGGTTTGAAATTTAAAATACATAATTATTACATACTTTTGTCGAGTTATTTCAAACTTTAGGAAAATCGGATGCACATATTAATTACAGGGACAATCAAATTCTTCCGTTACGTTACGGTCAATGAAGAAAAATGTTTCAAATGCATTTTAATGGTGTTACACTCATTCGAACTAATAAAATTGATATGCATCTATAAAGTACATATTATGATATGCATTTTGCATAATCTGTGGTGCAAAGAACATTTGTTATTGATTTACTAGGCCACACAAAAGTATTCCATTACATAATGGTATAGGGAGAACATTATTTGGTTGATTTTCATCGTAATTAACTATTTAAAATTTTATGAGATTGATATATGAGAGTGATATTTTTAAAACTTCGTTATCGTACGAACGCACCTCATTTTCTGCGCTTCACGTGCAATTTCCAACTTGTTTTCGTTTATTATCCCCTTCACAAGTGAGTCTTTTGCGAAATTTTTAATGTTTTGTCACCAGTTTTTAAAATCTGAAATTTGTGCCTTATTGAATCGAGAAAATGTTCTGATTAATGAAGACAAATTTTACAGTAAAATTTTACTGGTGGGGATAAATTAAAGGTCTGCACGGGCCGGAATTTCCAGGCCCGGCCCGTGCAGAAATCAGTGAAAGCATGCCCGGCCCGGCCCGACCCGTTACAATTTCTACGATTTCTAAAAAATTCAGATTTTTATCATATAATTAGGATTCCTTAAAAGAATACTGCATACATATCTATGGAATGATTTTACAATATATTTTACTGGAAATACACATTATCAGCATTAATGATTACTTAGATATTTAGGCTTTCAACATTCAAATAAAGACTCATTAAAAAATTAATATGGCTTAGAATAAAAGAAAAATGAAAGAAAGTTAAAAACATCGTAACTTTTGAAGCTATTTAATAAACGAAGATTTATAAAAATATTTCTATATCATTTTATTAAAGATTTTAAATCTAAATTCATTCTTAAAATGCAAAGAACCTCCTTTCTGATTTATTTATAAATTCATTTTTTTTCTCAGAAACGCATAAGTTTAGCAGGTATCTTTATTCAGAAACTATATAATCGAATGGGGTTATCCATTTTTTGATGTAAGCAATTTAAAAATACTGCAAATAAATAAAATACTGTCGTGGCTAGCGTTTTGAATAGAATTTCCGGAAGCGATAGCACGGGAATGGAGAAAAACCTACAACCATTTGAGAAACTATTGTATCTCAACAAGGTTATACAAGTATTTTATTTACCAAAAATGAAAAACGCTATTCGATTCTAAATCCCTTCAATAGTCAGGCTTATCACTTTTATAATTTTACAATTTAAAATTAATCAGAAAATATGTCATACTTTCGCATTATTGAGAAATTAATTTAAAAACCATCAAGAAGTATATATATCCAAAGATTTAGCTAACATAAGTTCTTTATCGCTGTTAATAATTTTATAAATCATGTTGTCCGCCCTACAGATCTTGAGAACAATTAAATCTAGTTCCGGTCCGGCTAGTCTACATGTAGAAAAATAATGCAAGCTTGATCTCGGCCCGACACGAATCAGCTAAAAAAAATATTAAAACGGGTTACACACAATGTAACTGTCCGATGCCGATCTCTACACTGTACATTTTTATACTAATGCTGTCAAACTAGTATGGCTCGTGACGCACATTTATACTTATTCTCGTTAAAACCATTTCGTTGAAAATAGCTCATATTTTATTGTATCTACTTAATTCTTGAGAACGGGCCGGCAGGCCCGAAATTTTTTTTATCGGTCCGGTCCCGGCCCGTAGGGCCCGTTTATGTTCCTTGTCGGCCCGGCCCGTTGAAAAACTATTCTAAATATGCCGGCCCGACCCGTTACAAAAATCGAAACGATTCCGCCGGCCCGGCCGGGCCTGTGAAGTCATCTAGGATAAATAAGGAATTTTTAAACCTTTTTAGGCACGTATACATGTCGCTCGTCTCCAAGGTGTTAATACAATTAAATCGTCTAGATGCAATACATAAGAGGATTTCTAGATAATTTCCAGCATTATTTACAATTATTGTTTTATTGTTTTAGAAGAGAACTGAACTAATTTATTGAACTGCTTAATTTTTCTGCGAGGTAAAATTTTTTTTATTATCCTTTAGCCTTTCCTTAACATGTGCGTACTTTGAAATTAATTTTAAACATAATAAATTCCTTTGAAAATGAGGAAGTGTTTTAGGCCTCATATAAAGCTTTAAAAAAAGGGGGTGGGGCAAAATTTTATATATACAGTCAACTCTTGTTAATTCGAAATCGGATAAATCGAATCTTCGCTTAATTCGAACTAAACATGAAGTCCCGAAATTTCCAATGGCAGAATACTGTTAAATTTGTTCATTTATTCGAACTCATTTTTTCTTGACCTCGTTTATCTCAAACTAACGAAAATTCCGATTTTTCATTTTTCCTTTTCTTTCTTTCTTTTTTTTCCTTTCTTTCTTTCTTTTTTTTTTTTTTTTTTTTTTTTTTTTTTTAACTGGTTTCAGATAGGTTAAATACTTTTTTCTTTGTTTTTTGTGAGAATTGTTCCGAACGAGTATACATGTAATTCCATGCATTTGATATCCACTTTCTTAATGCCCCATCTGTTCATGAATAACACCTACACATCTTATTCCATTTTGCATGTTTCTAATCCCTTAATTAGTCTATGTATTTATATATTTTAATATTAAGTCATATTCTAATGACAACAGACGAAATAAATTTAAAAAACACTATAACATTAATTCCTTTGTAATAGTACCATTTTAAGCATCTTTTCCTCTCATACTTTCCATAATTCGAACTTCGGATAATTCGAACATCTCTTGAGGTCCCGGCGAGTTCGAATTAACGAGAGCCGACTGTATATCTAAATTGAACATCATTTATAATGGTATTTTAGAAGTATTGGAAGTTAGAAATTTTTTTCTCTTTACTTTTATAAGAATGTGGTGACGAAGAATTAAGACTGTTAAGTCACCCAGCTACCAAATTTCCCTGAGTAATGTTAAGTCTAGGGGCATTTGATGCGCTATTATATTTAAAATATCTATTCGGGAAATTAATATTTTTAATTTAATGTTTATGTATACGCTTCTTAAAGAATGTCGCTTTTTTCTTTAGTTTTAAAAATATTTCTAAAATATATGTTTAATTTTATATGAGGTGTTATAGAATTTTACTCAAAATTCGTCAGTTTTTAAAATATTAAATCATATATTAAATTAAAATACTAAATTAAGCTTATATTTTAGAAATATGTTTGAAAAAAGAGACATTCTTTAAGAAGAGATCACCGAAAGAATTAAAAAATATCAATTTCATTGAGAGATATTTTCAATATACGAATGCTTCAAACGCCCATAGATTTAACACGGGGGGGGGGGGGATTCGGAAGCTGAGTGATTAGAAGTCTTAAAAGGTTACTTCAGCCAGCGAAAAGATCCGTTCACTAATGCTAATCCATTGGTAGAAATTTACAAAAATACCACGGCTGCATTTTAATATTTTTAAATGATTATTTTGCATTGGATAGTTGAGATCGATTTGTACAAAAGCCATTTTTTATTGTTTCGATTTTGTTTACATATATTTCGACGAGCACATTTTCATTTCTAGAACCGACTTCGAAAATAAAAGCATCCTTATTACCAAAGGTGGGAAATTTTTCAAAAATCATGCCAGCCAATGATGTATTTCACCAGCCTGCAAGATGCAACGTACACGCTATTGAAAATAGTTATGACAAAATCACACACGAAATTACTACTACTACAATGCATTTTCGCAATTCTTTTTCTTCTGCAATATTAAGAAATATATACATCAGAGGTAAGCTTAATATAAGATAGAACTTAGTACCATATTTACACTGCAATAATTTGGAAAGTTAAAATATCTAGATTGGAAAAGTGTCTCTGATAATGTCTCTATTGCCTACAGTTTTTCAAAAAATAAAAATGTACTCGCCTTGCCAGAAAATCCACTCGCCACAGGCGAGCAAAATTATGTATTTCCGCACCCCTGCTCATAAAAAAAAAATCTTTAGTCAAAATTGAAATAGTAAAAAACAGTTTTTATAGAGAGATTCATCTCAGTTATTCAATGCAAAATAAAATAAACGTTTAAAAATATTGAAATGCTACAGATATATCTTTTTAAATTTCTTCATAAATTAGAATTTAGCAATCCAGTCTTTTCGCATGACTGAAGTAGCCTCTTAAGTCTGCTAGTCACGCATCTTCCGAATTCTCCACCCTAAAGCTAAGTTTGAGGGATAGTATGGATTCGTAAATTTAATATACCTGCTCATGAAATTAATATTTTAAACTATTTTTTTTTTCCGTGTACTCGTCTTAAAGAGTGTTTCTCCCCCCCCCCCCTTAATTCTCAAAATATTTTTAAAGTCTGTGCTTAATTCAATAATTTGCGTTTTAAAAGTGGACCAACTTGATGTAAGATTTTAATACTTCACATAAAATTAAGCATAAATTATGCGACACTTTCCAACACTTCCTTAAATCTTTTAACAAAACTTCGATATTTAGGGAAATAAATTATAAAAATGAAATTTAAAAATTATATAATTTTTAAAACATTCTTAAAATTATTAAAATAACATTTCCAGAAACTATCATTCATAGGCGTGCATGTATCCAATTCTTTGCATGGGCCTGTATATTATTTTATCTCAGTTCTACAAACATTTCTTAGTAAATTGAATGCAGTTTACCGTAAAAATACACAACTTTTTTAAAAACCACCTTTAAGTAATTTACTTTCATACTCAGTAACCTTTACGAAATCTTTTGTGTAGCTCTGTATACCAACTATAGCATTTATACATCCCATGTACCACATTATAGTGTGCATAAATGTAGTAAAACTTAAAAATTCCTCTCATAATTAAATATGAGTTTCCTACCATCTTGTTTGTCTTTCAATATTTTTAACTGATTATTTTGTCACTAACTAGCTGAGATTAATCTCTATAATATATAATCTCTCTGCCTGTTTTTATTCTTAAGATTTTTTTGCAAATCTTTTAATGAAGATGTTTTCACTTTCGAAACCAGTTCCGAGAATAAAAGTGTCCTCATTCAAAATATTTGTAAACAAAATCAAAAAAGTAAAAAAAAAAAACGACCTTTCTACAGTTTGATCTCAGTTAGCCCATAAAAAATAATTGTTTAAAAAAAAATGAAATGTAAAAGAAATATCTTGAAAAATTTCTTCCATAGGATTAGCATTAGTGAACATTTTTTTCGGATAAATGTAAAATCTCAGCTAATTTATTCTTAATTTTGAAGTGACAAAGATGGACATTACTCTGGAAAAGAAAAGCATCAGGGGCAGTTTTAATCTTTAGAATTAAAGTTAAAAAACAATAGCTGAGAATTTTTTATTTTAAAAATTTTAACTTTAATTTTAATTTGAAGTTTAAACAAGAGTTTAATTTTTATCCGGTATATTAATAATAGGTAATAATATTAATAATAGGTAGTACATGGTTTGTACTTTAAAAATTCCAAAACTATGAAACATTTTAATCTTTGCATTAGAGTTTAGTTCAATTTAAAGAAATCGTTTTTTAGGAAGAAATGCATTTAATTATTATCTCCTTTTAACAAATTTGAATTGATTATGCCCGCAATTAGCAGAATATCAAAAAATTTTGAAATGGGAAATTGCAGAAGTCCATACTCCGCAAGAAGAAAGCGTCTATAACTTTATAGTTTAAAACTGGCATTTTGCTCACATTCTTCCAAGCGTTTCAGTATAAATTTATTTTTCTTATAATCTCTAACTTCATGAGTTAAAAAAAAAAAAAAGCGTTTGAAGGATTGAAATGGATGAAGCTTTTAGATATATAAAAGATGCGAAATTCACAGTCGAAAGATCGAATATGAATCGATGCATTCTCATTAACGACATCGATACACTTCAAAAATAATGTTGAGATCGAAGCGAGTTAAGTTGAGATGACAATGCATACATTCTTAATCAATATAATTCTTGGATGAACAGTGAGCTCTCAACCGATGAACTGATGAAACTGCGATGGGAAAAAAATATAAAGATCTATAGGTCAGAATATTTAGAGCAATACTTATTGTAGCCGTGATGATATTGAGGTGACGCCGAAAAATGATAACAAGAACGAGAAATAATGCGCACATCATAGATTATGAAGCACTTTCCAACAAATTCAGATTACTGCAAAAAAAAAAAAAAAAAAAAAAAAAAAAAAAAAAAAACATTATAATTTATTAAGGTACAAGATGTCTAAATATGTAATTTAGAAATGCATAACATATCTGAAAACCTAGTTTCTGCAATTACCATGAATAGTTCGAAAAATATCAATTTTTTTTTTTGTGCAACCCTGTATACAATCCGTATTTTCAGATATATATTAAATAGTATGCTAAAAGTTAGTTCAGTTAAATGCATAGCACACTTGAAATTTCCCATTCAAAAGCTTCTATTAATAAACGAATGCTCTTTAGATCGCTTGTGTAGCTCCGTATAGGAGCTATCGAATTTATGCAGGCTAATTAACATGCAAAAACGTAGTTAAATTTTAAAACGTATATTATAAATGTAAACGCAATTCCAGCAACTATTCTTAATAGGTAGTACCTGTAAGCTAATATTTTAGTGTGTCCCTAAAAATGAACTATACATTATATGCTCACTAGATTCTACAGTAAGCGTTTTGTATCATCGGGATATACATACCGTATATACTCGACTAAAGTCGAGTAATTTTAGGCAAAATTTGGGAATTAAATATGGGAGTGGGCGTAGAGGTCTGCACGGGCCGGAATTTCCAGGCCCAGGCCCAGCCCGGCCCGTTGTAAAACTCAACAGTTCGGCCCGGGCCCGTTTAAATTTTTATATTTTATGGGTAAATTTTTATATTTTATGGGTAAATCAGTGAAAACAGGCCCGGCCCGTTTTGGCCCGTTACAATTTTTACGATTTCTAAAAAATTCAGATTTTTATCATATAGCTTAGATTCCTTTAAAGAATACTGCATACATATCTATGGAATGATTTTACAGTATATTTTACAGGAAATACACATTAACAACATTAATGATTACTTAGATTCTTAGGCTTTCAACATTCGAATAAAAATTCATTAAAAATATAATATGGCTTAGAATAAAAGAAAAAAGAAAGAAAGCTGAAAACATCGTTACTTTTGATGCTGTTTAGTAAAAGAAGATTTATATATATTTTTAAGAATATTGCAAGCAAATAAAATACAGTCATAATTAGCATTTTGAATAGAATTTACGGAAGCGATTGCATGGGAAGGGAGAAAAACCTGCAATCATTTGAGAAACTATTATATCTCAACAAGGTTATAAAAGTATATAATTTACCAAAAACGAAAAACGCTATTCGATTCCAAATCCCTTCAATAGTTACGCTTATCACTTTTAGACTTTTACAAGTTTCGCATTATTGAGAAATCAATTTAAAAATCATCAAGAAGTATATATCCAAAGATTCAGCTAACATAAGTTTTCTTTATCGCTGTTAATAATTTTACAAATCATGTTTTCTGCCCTACAGTTCTTGAGAACAATTAAGTCTAGTTCCAGTCCGGCCAGTCTATATGTAGAAAAATAATGCAAGCTTGATCTCGGCCCGGCATGAGTCAGAATATTAAAACGGGTTACACACAATGTAACTCTCCGATGCCCACCTCTACACTGTACAGTTTTATATTGATGCTGTCAAACTAGTATGCTCGAGACGCACATTTATACTTAATTCTCGTTAAAACTATTTTCGTTGAGAATTGCTCATATTTCATGGTTTCTGCTTAAATCTTCAAAACTGGCCGGCAGGCCCGAAATTTTTTTTATCGGCTCGTCTGACCTGTTCAATTTTTTTGCCGGCCCGGCCCGTTGAAAAAATTATTCTAAATCTGCCGGCCCGGCCTGACCCGTTAGAAGATTTTAAATGATTCCGCCGGGCCGGATACGGGCCACGGGCCAAGCCCGGGCCCGTGCAGACCTCTAGAGTGAGGACGACTTATACGCAAAGTAATAAAAAAAAATCAGCTAATCGACGAATGGGTAAGTCTTTTAATCAACCACGTAACAAGTCTCGGTTGAACAATTTGTTTCAGTTGCTACGAGAAAATGGCAACAAAAATATATAGTAGTTTGCTGTTTTCCGTTTTGCCCTCTGAATTTTTTTCAAATTATTTATTTAGATGTATTTCACATTAATAATATTTGCAGAAATTGAGTTTTCAAATGCTTTATGCTTTTTCCAAATTGTTTATCTATATATCATCTTTCATTTTGCTGAAATGTGATTTTTTTTAAAATTCTAAATGCGTTGGAATTTTTTCCTAATCGATGCTGCAAGCATGAATCTTTTATTTCATCGCGAAAATAGAATTGTGAAATATTACGTCATTAGTAGAAGATAATTTCACAAGTGATTTTCTTCAGATATCAAGATAATGACATGACATGCATAGCGCGAAAACTTCTCGGTTACTGCCAAAGGTCTTTAGCATTCACATTAAAAAAAAAAAAAAAAAAACAATAACAAGGTGTTGAGATTACTTTGATTTCTATAACGGAAATAAAGCTCATTAACAGCAATAAAGTATGAAGAAAGTTACGAAAGGCGCAAAAAGATGAGGTAAGAGAGACCGCCTGAGTATACACACCGTAGCTGTATAAATATCGCAACGGTCTAGTGCCTCTGCTGAATAACAGTTCGTCCTTGTTCTTATTCTGGCACGTGGTCAATATACCTTCTTCTTCCAGGTGAGCAAGAATCAGAAAGGTACTCTTGCTGTTTCCGCGGAAGAGAAGGACAGGTGAATATAAACACGAAGGCACGTTTTAAACAGGCGGCCAATAAAACTTTTAATCCGTGCCTGAATCATCATTGGTGCGTCATAAATTCGCGCAAGCTTCAAAAATCCATAATAAAAGGAGTAAAATGCTCGAACAAAATTTTTGGTTTGTGCGAGTCTGATTAGACGGATTTTGATTTTTTTTTTTTCTATTTATAATAAAAAATGATTCCAAAAATAACCGATAGAAGGCACTCACATGCCATATTGAGACGTTTTATGCAAAACAGGCAAACACAAATTCGATCTGCTAACAATAGCATGCCGCCGAGATCAAATGACGAATCCATTTCCAGCCAGGTATTTTATTGCTTGCCTGATTTGCATAAAACACCTCAGTATGACCTGTAATCGCCCTATGTCTTTTTTTTTTTATGATCATTTTTTTAATTATACATGTAAAAAAAGAAAAAAAAATCCAAAATCCGTCTGATCATACTCGCGCAAAACGAAATATTTTCCGAGCATTACTTCTTTCATTATGGATTTTCAAAGTTTGCACGAATTTATGATGCACCCGGTATTTTCCCTCTGGGTTCGAGGTTACAGAAATTCGTCTAGAAATTTTATGCATATATTTTATTTTTATACGGAGTTTCAGACCTTTTTAGCGACAGATATGAATTATTTTTTCTATTTTAAAATGACTTCATGTATGTTTTTTGTTTTTGTTTTTATAAAATAAAAATTTAAAACTTTAATTAGTACGTATATATCGATTTTAATAAATATATTTATAAGTATCAATCGACAATAATTCGTACAAAATAAATTTTCAGTATTTTATGCATGCATTTACCAACATTTATGCTACACCAAATGACTCAATAAGTTCAATAAAGATGGTAGCCACTATTTTTATACAGTGTGATTAAAGCGAAGTGTGATTTACCAACATTTATGCTACACCAAATGACTCAATAAGTTCAATAAAGATGGTAGCCACTATTTTTATACAGTGTGATTAAAGCGAAGGAGAACATGTAAAAAATCCTTATCCCTCTCTGAAAAAAACTTTAAATGTTTAAAAGTGCTCTTTTTTTTATGGAAACTTTAAATGAACGATCAAGTGCGATTATTACACGCTCTCAGAGGGTTCAATACAATAAACCTGTCATTTATTAACCCCTTGGGGACGAGCGACTAGTATACGTGCCACTTAAAATTCTCAGAACCCTTTTTTATTCCCACCAGTTATTTTTTATTGTAAAGTTTATCTTATTTAATTGGAGCGTTTTGGCAATACAACTACGGGAGATTTTTTTTTTTTTTTGAAAAACCGGTGATTAAAGATTAAAAGTTAAGCAAAGTGCTCTCATAGCGAAGGCATTGATTTGTATTATTAAAAGAAAATTATTGCTGAAAGAATATTGAGACTTTGTAAAAAACTATACTAATAAGGAAGGTTTCCGTATGGACATACTCCGAAAAATAAGAAAAAATTACAGAATGTTTTTCTCATGAGGATATATATGTTTATAAAAAAATGTCGGCCTCGTACCCTGTCCGTTAAAAAAATAATGAAAATTTCGTTATTTGGCAATTTATCATCGGTTGGCGATGAAAAACAATGTCAAAAAATGTTTTTTCATGTCAAATGCATTTTAAAGGAAAAAAAGTTTCGTGTTCAACGTGTTTAGATAAAATAAATATCTTTGGTTTTAGTTTGTTTTATGTATAATTTCGTTATATTGATATTTATATGTATTTATATTCAAATTTAACCATCAAAATATGAGATTTAAAACGAAACTCAAATTTAAATTAACTAAAATTGTTTCAAGTTCAAAGTCCAGTTGAGCATTGTCAATTCGATTTTGTTGCTATGGAAACATCTGGCTTTTATTTTGAATACTCTTAAATGTATGAAAATAATTTTACGGAATAAGAATTTTTTATACATGAAAAATATTTTTTCCAGTGGTAAATTAAATAATTACAGCAACAAATAATATATATATATATATATATTTAATTTAATATGTATATATATTAAGCTCTTTCATTGTTTGTTTAAATTCATTAAATACCCTTTACACGAATTCTAAAAATCCAGAAGTTTTCAGTTGCATTAAAATCGTATGCTTTTGGCGGAGAAAAGTGATGCTCGTCAAATCGTGTGAAACTTCCGCCTTTTCTCGCCGAATATTCGAAAGTAGTATTTTATTTTTTTTTTACATATTTTATACTGCAATTCCGCTGCTAATTTTCACTTATCCTTTATTACATACATGAGTAGTTTAATTAGTATTTTTTTTCCAAAAAAATCTGAGTATGCCCAGTATGGAGACCTTCCTTGTAAGTAGTGTTGGTTATAGCTGCATGTACTAAAAATATGTGAATGGGTTTGCCGTAAAAGTTCAAAGAGATGTGAAGCTTAAATAATATCAAATATTGCTATTCTGAATAAATCTTTTTTTTCTTTTTTTTTAATTGTTATCTACTTATAAGGAAGTTAAACCTTTATCTACCACATTATCAATTCATGAAAATTTTACATTTTAAAGCATTTTACGTAAATTGTTTAAACTAAATTAAAAGATTTACATAATCATTTACTAAATTTTAGAAGGATTTAGGACAATTAATTAAATTTGAATTTACAGGGATTTTGTGCAATATTTATAACCCCACTCAGATCTTTCTCTTTAAATTGTTTTCTTAGTATTTTGTAGAATTATAAAATGTACAAATAGGATGTTCTTACAATATAAATATAGAAATATTTCAGAATGGAAAAATCCACATCCCCTTCCCTCAGCGCCAAGAAAGCTGAAAAGATACAAAGGCAAAAGAAATCATCCTTTTAAAAATATTTTTGTTTTGTGTAAGCAATAATGCTTTTGGAACAAAATAATGATTTCTGCAACGATGTATTTGTACAACGATATAATGTATCTGTAATTCATTCTGTACAGTATTACAACTAATTGACGCATTAAAAGAATTTTATAATAAATAATTTTAATGGTACTTATAAGTACCGTCGGTAGATAAAGGATTAACTCAGTATTGACAATAAACGATGCAATTTTCGTCAAATGATCGCCGAAAAAAAGCGTGATTTTGGTTAGAAGATCGCTAAAAAATACCCGAGTTTTGTCAGAGGATCGCGAAAAAATGTGGGATTTTCGTCAGAGGATTATGAAAAAAAGCAATTTTAGTCAACGAATCGCGAGAAAAAAACGGAAAATTCGCCAAAGGATGGCGATTTACACGCCGAAAATTAGTCCCCAAGTCATAAAATTTAGTCGCCACTTGGCGACGGGCGATCGTGAATCAGCACCTATAAAATAATATGAAATGATTAAGAGAAAATGTCAAATAGCATCGCATTGTTGAACGGAGAAAAATATAATTAAAAATTTTTTTATTAAAGAATTTTCTTAAAAAGAATGACTGTACCTATGTTTGGGCATTGGATTTGGAGAAAACCTAGCAGCTTGTATTTCATTTTTGGAAAGAAAACACCACGACTGTAAAACGTCATGATATTATAGATAATATATTAATCAGCTAAACCCTAATAAAAATTTAAATGTCGTGTTGTTATTGCAAACACACTCATGAACGCAATTTTTATAATTCCAGCCTGTTAGGAAATGTGCTAAATTTCATATTTACATATAGACCGGGAGGCGGCAGCACAGATAATCACCTCATCGAGTTTACGGCTTAAATTTCAAAATTAGTTAAAGCTCGATTCACCTATTAAAACGGAATCGGTCTGCCAAGTCGTATCTTGGTGGAAAACGTCTGAAAAACCAACTTTAATTGTTGACTTGTATTTTTACCATTTTGTTTTTGTCGCTTTCAGTCCTCCATGTATTCATGCTTTTGGGTGCACTAAAACAGAATAATAAACCTACGAATCAGCCACTAACTCCGGTCTTTCAAACAAGATACTACTTGGCAGACCGATTTCATTTTAATATGTTAATCGAGTTTTAACTAATTCTGTAATTTCAGCCGTGAACTCGATGAGGTGAATGCCTGCATTAGTTGAGTTGAGTTAAAGTCGGAAATTGTACGTCAGACTTGGCAAACGAGATGCGTTCGTACTATAACTATGGTTTTATCTATATTCAGACCTTGATCCAATAACCTGTTGCACTTTTATGTAAAAATGCATGATTAAAAAAATTATTACGATTCTATATATATATTAAAGTCAAGAATACGGAAAGAACAGGACTCCATCACGTACTAGGACATAATCAACTTGGTAACCTAGAATCATGACTTATCTTGGAATATCATTGAATTCATTATCCCTTCTGGCAACATTCATTTCATTCATTTCTTAACCCCTTAGGGACGAGCGACACGTATGCGTGTTGCAAAAAGGCTTAAGAGTCCTTGGTTATCCCCACTAGTAAAATCTTACTGTGAAATTTACCTTATTTAATCGGAGCATTTTCTCAATAAAATAGGACCCAAATTTCTGCTTTTAAAAATCGGACAAAACACTACATATTTCGTAAAAGACTCTCGTCGCAAAAAGGTTAATAAAATGGAAAAAAAATATTAAATTTTTTTAAATTTTTGATTCAATTTTCATAAAATTTGAAATAATTCGAACAAATTCTGCAACGATTCTATACATTAAATTTCAAACCGTTCGTTTGTATAAATTCTGCGCTGTTATAAGCGGAGAGACGGACGGACCATACGACGAAAATAGGTGCTATGTATTTATATAATCAAAAACGCACCTAATAAAACAATTTAAAACTGATTCCGTGAATATGCGAAAAAGTTTCGAATTGTTGAACGGAGAAAATGTATTTTTTAAGAACTGCCTTTAAAAAAAGGATTATTCTTATTTTTCATATCAAATTCAGACAGAAATCAACAGTCTCTATTTCGTTGTCCAAAAAAAGAAAGAAAAAGAAAAACATCGTGACAGTCATGATATCGCAGATAATAATATCATTATTACAATTATTTTCGTCGGTACACAAACCAAACAAGACTCTACTCTCGATAATTCCTCCATCAATGACAATAGACAAGTCCTAACCTTGACCGACGATAAAAGCCGAACGCGATGCCCTCGTTATTGCTAATTATCTGGAACAGCAAAGACAATGTGTATTGGGTGGGAAGATCAGTTCCGCTGTCACCGGTTCCAGCTGACAATTCCGATAGAGCGGTGTCCAGGAAGTGCCGCCAAAAACAGTTATCGGCATGCGACAAGCGACAAGTATAAATAAACAAAGGGAAACCCGTTTGAACACCGATTGCAACCGCGTAACTGGAAAAGATGGAGGGAGAGGTATTGTCTAAATACTATGCGCGAAATTTTGGTCTCTTTTTGGATGAGAACTTCTATCAAATATATTTAATTAAATTATTAAGTATTATAATATGTAATAAATATAATAATAATAATTATATTCTTATTAGTTATTATTTGTGAACTAAAATGTCCAGTGAGGTATAATGCATTTTATATCTGTCATGATGTGGAAACATTCGCTTATAAATATATAATTAAATCATTGATCAAAAAATAGTATTTCAATGGCATTGTCAAAAAATGGTATTCGTATATATTTATGCATATATACATATATATGTGTATAAAAAAGAAAGAAACACTACAGTCACATTTTGTTTTCTTCAAGAACTGTTTAAAATTCTATAATTCCAAAAGGCTACAAAATGGATGCCCCTAGTCTGTGACTACAAATTAATCCAACGAGCTAATCCGGTTTAATCCAATAGTGACAGCCTGACAGCTATTTCTCCCTTCGCTTGACAGCCTGACCAAGGGCGGATCTGGAGAGTCTTCAAAGGGGGGGGGGGGCGATTTTAGAAATTTGGAAACTCCAGTTTGATGCATGGGTCGGAGCTCATTTTTTACTGCTGGTCGTGTTTCATTTACTTTTTTGGTGTGGGACGGGTTTGGATCCAGTTGGCTTCCACTTTTTTGTTCATGACGGGTTAATTTCTCCTTGGGTCGTGTTTGGGTCCGGTCGACTACTACATTTGGTTGTTGGTCGGGTTGACTTTTACTTTTAAGCTGTTCTTAGCGCATTTGGGGTAGTTTGACGTACAATTCTGATTTGGGGCAGTTTAGGATTCCGTTTTTACTTTTGAGAAAAGGGTTCGGGCAGTGTTGAATTCAGGGGATGGCCCGGGGCGGACATTCCCCCCCCCCCTCGGAGCAATGAAATGTTCCCCTCCCCGGAAATTTTGCGTTTTCAATAGCCAAAAAGTACGATTTTCCCCACGGAACTCTGTAATGTCCCCCCGGAGCCGCTGAACCCCCTTCTGGAGAAAAGTGTCTGAATTCAACACTGGTCGGGTTGACCCAAATTGATTGGAGTGAGTCCCTTGATAAAATTTTCGTTCTTTTTCGCAATTTTTGGACGAAATGAGCGTCTGTTCCTTTGAAGAAATTCGTGTTTTCTCCGCGATCATTTCACAAAATTTTATGTCCAGTTCGCTTCTATTTTTTGCTGCTGGTCGGGTTAATTTTTACTTTTAGTTGTGGGCCGCGTTTGGATCCGGTTAACTTCTACTGTTTGCTGCGGGTCAAGTTAAGTTCTGATTTTTTGCTTAGGGTCGGTTCTGGGTCCGATTAACAACTATATTTTGCTATTCGTCGGATTGGCTTTTACTTTTTGGCTGCGCTTAGCGTATCGTGCAGATTGTCATACATTTCGGATTTAAATCAGTTACAGATTCGAATTTTACTCTTGCGAGAATGGTTGACACAGTTTTGATCGCTATCCTTTGACGAAATTTGCGTTTTTCTGCGATCCTTTAAAGAAATTCGCTTATATCCGTGAACGTGATCCATCGAGGAAATTCAGATCAGAGACGTGCCGAACGTTTAGCTGCATGGGTCGCGGTCGGGCCAGTAATGTTTATGATACTATTTAGATCAGAGACGGACCGAATATTTAGCTTTTATTCCGGGCCGAGCCACGACCTGGAAATTTTGTCCAATGCAAACTTCTAGAAAATATGAAATCGAGACCAGGCTCGGTCTGGAAGAAAAAGAAGCCTGTCCCCACCCGAATCTCGAAAAAAGCAAGATGAGGACACGACCCGATTCAAAATGAGACAAAACCTTACACAAACCAAGTCTCGTGGACTTACACTGGCGCGAATCGTGCCAGGTCGTGACGGGCTCGAGCTTCGCCCCAAGTTATTTCTCGTGAGGATGCATAATGTTGTTTTGCAAACCCTTTATTAGCCCAAGGGGGGGGGGGACTTCGCCTCCTCCCTCCGCCCCTTAGAACCGCCCCAGCATACGGACTGTGTCAATCCCAGATCGAGAGCTTAGCCTTTATAGCTCCGTCCGGTTGAAAATTTTGTTCCGTGTATACCTCTAGTAGGAAGGAAGTCTACGCCAGACCCGACCTGGAAAAAACAGTTTGGCTCGATCCAGCTCTGCAGAACAAAATGAGACCAACCCGACCGGGTTCTGAAAGGGTGCAGACCTGACCCAGTCCCAGTATAATAAATTCAAGTTGGCGCGACTCGAGTCGGGTAGCGGAGGTTTCGAGTTTAGGACCAACAGCTTTTCTGTGCGGACATCTAATGTCATTCTGCAGATCCTTTATTGGGCTCAATTGGGAGGCGATTGTCCCATGGCCCCCCACCCCTAGATCCGCCATTCAGTCTTATAAAAATTACTGTCAATTATCTGTCAAATGGAACAACATTTTTCAATTTTCTGTATAAAGCGCACATTTAACTATAACCATTTTATTCTTAATAACAAGTCTTCGCTATAGGCATGACCCAGAAAATAAACTTAAATTAAAAATTTTAAAATTCGACACTTTTATAGGAACAGAAGATACACTGGTTATTGCTTTCTATCAGAAGAATATGGTAAATATTTACTAACAGCTGAAAGTGACTTCGTAAATTGCAGAGTACAACATCAGCATTAGAAAAGATCGCAAAAGAGATGATAATGAATAGAGTTATTTCCGTATGAAGAGAGATTACGACTTGTATATGTTGTGTACACTAGAAATTTAAATTATTCGGAAAGAGCAAACTAAGAAGAAAATATTTTTTTCGCGTTAGATGTCGAAAAAATAATACAGTAAAACCCCGATAATTCGGATTAATTGGGACCAGGCCCAATCCGGATTGTCGAAAATCCGGATTATCCGGAGAATGTGAATAAATGAAATAAAATAAAACAGACTCACAGAAAGTCACCTTTATACTGGACATATTCAATATTTACAGACAGTAAAAATGTTTATTTTGTAATTATCAATTTTCTCATATTCTACTGTGCTAGTTTTGCGGGCCGCATGGTCACACATTCCCTTGAGCATAAGTAGTTTGTTGGATGTAGTCTCCACATGACGTTCAAAATAAATCATTAATTGTTCAAAATGGGAAGTTATTTCATCATTGTTTATAACTTCTGGTTGATCAATCATTGATAATGGTTTTCGTCTGCATCATCTTCATTTTCTTCAGTTCTGCACAAAGCGATTATTAAGTCATCTGTAAGCGAGGCATACTCTTCATTATTTTCTGCTTCCAACCGATTGCTAACATCACTGATATCAACATCTGAGCAACCATCAATTTGTTAAAACAAGCTGACAAAATCTTCAGGTGTAATTTCTCTTTTATTTTCGTTTATTCCTCCTTCTATTTCGATTTTCCGCAAGAGATTTGTAGAAGGGTTTTGTCACGAAGACAAGTAAAGAGTCCCAAGAGACCTATGGACTGGTTGACAAAGATCGGAAGGCGACCGTTATCACTCATTGTGTCTAGAATGACTATTTTACTTTGCTTTCTTGCAATGTTTTGAGTAAAACTATATTAAGCACTGAGATTTTGGTGACATTTCTAAATGGATTAATTAGGAAACTGTGAAAATTGGAATTGCCATAGCTTAAATGATGCATAGTTGTTCCTTTCATAGATAATATTTAAGAGTTTAAATAAGAAAGCTTGAGGTATGCTTCCGAAAAGATTTCATAAAATACTTTTTTATTCAGAATATGAGGCTGAAATAAATTTATGTTATGAAAATTTGCCGATCACTTCTCAAACTTGAAAAAAAAAAAAAAAAAAAAAAAAAACATCGACCAAAACGATCCGGATTAACGGGGTCCGAATTAGGGGGGTTCTACTGTAATAATAAAAATAAACGATCCAATTGCAAAATATTCTCTGCCACAAACAAAAATCGAACTAAAGACTAATTCATTATTCCCGCCTTTTTTGTAGGCGCCGAAATGTCAGTCGTCGGCAATGCTTTACTGTAGACGTAGATATGACTAATTGTTTCCTTTTATTATAGCACAGCATTCAAATATTAAAACAAAAAAAATTCTGCTTCACTTACACTTTGATCAAAATACCAAGACATTGGTTTGAAAAGGGATAAACAATTTTTAAGGGGAAAAAAGTTATTTTATTTTTTTTTTCTATTCATTGACAAATAAAATTGTCAGGTTTCAGAAAAAATGAGTCCGAGCCCGAAGACCATGCTAAAAATAGAGCCCGAACTCGTATCGCACACGGGCTCAATCTGAACCTGTCTCATCTCTCATGCAGACATCTAAGGCGCCGTGAAGAGTGAATGATTCTAAGAAGAGTCTAAGAAGAATGATTCCAAGCCAGACGCGATCTGGAAGAAAAATAAGTCAGGCCCGATCCTAATCTGCAGAAAAATAATGATCCTGATAGTATCAAATAAATGATGGTCCAGCTCTATAAGCGGGAACATCAGGCACAGCCCGAGCCTCGCGAATTTTTAAAAAGGAGCGGATAGCGTCGAAATCGAGTTAGGATCTGGCTCATTTCCTGCGAATATGCATATATTTTGGGAATCTTTTATTAGCCGGATGATCTTTTATTAGCCAGATGATATTTTATTAGCCGGCAGGGGATGATCGCCCATTCGCCCCCCCCCTCCCTTAGACCCGCCATTGGACCCGACCCAAATCTGCAGAAATATAATGATCCCGATACGGCCGGCTCTGAAAGCGAGAAGACCTGACCCAGTCCGAGCTTCGCAAATTTAAAAAGGCGAGGATCGGGGTAAGCCGCGCCGGACTCGAGTTAGGCTCCACTTATTTCCTTCTCGGGTACATGTCTTTTTGGGAACCCTTTATTAGCCCAAGGGGTTGGGGCTATCGCCCCTTCGCCCCCCCCCCCCTAGATCCGCCATTGCCGGACGGAGCCTGGGCTTGAAAATTTTGGTCTGTGTATACCTCCAGGAAGAAAGAAATCCACGACCTGACCTGAAAAAAAACAAAAACAAATATGGCACATCTGGTCCAGCACAGAAGAAAAAAACAACACACGACCCCCCCCCCCCCGGTTCTGAAAGTGTGAAGACCTGACCCAATCCCTCTCTAATAAACTAAAATATAAACTGACCTAAACTCGAAACCGGCGCGACCCGACATGGGTCGCGCTGGTTCGAGTTTAGGTCCGACCCTTTTCCGTGCGGGCATCTAACATCACTTTGCAGACCCTTTATTGAGCTCAAGGGAGGGGGGGGGGCGATTGCCCCCCCCCCTTGGATCCACCATTGAGCCCGACACACTTCTTCCGACACACCCACCGTGCAATGAGATCTTCCTCGCCTATTTTGACATTCCAATTTTTAGGTGCGTTCGTAATTGTGTGAATACGTAGCACCCAGGGATGTAGTGGAGGGTTACGGGGTATACGCCGTATGTCTTCTTAATTTTTTTCATAGGGCGCCGAAAACGCTCTGTTTCTCAAGAAAGCTATTATATTTACACCCTTATACCCTCTGCCTTGAGCGTATACCCTCTGCTTAAAATGTATACCATTTTTTTTTTTTTTTTTTTTTTTTTTTTTTTTTTTTTTTTACGACTACACCACTGGAGTACCAATAGTTGTTGTTCAGTCCGTCCGTCTGTTTATTCGCATATAACAGAGCAAAAACTACTCAACCGAATCATTTAAAATATATTATTGTTGCATACTTTTGTCGAGTCACTTCAAATTGTATGAAAATCAGATGCATAGTTCAATTACAGTGACAATCAAAAACATTCTGTTCCATTACGGCCAATCGGGAAAAAATAATTTCAAGTGCCTTTTAATGACATTACACTTTTTCAAACATAATGAAATTGATATGCATCTATGAAGTATATACTAAAATATACATTCTGTGCAATATGTAGTGCAAAAAATATTTGCTGCAATATAAGCTGATAGCATTTACAGCGACACACAAAAGATTTCGGCTATATACTGTGTGTGAAGTATAGTCTGTCTCAAAAGTTTAAGCACAAGCATAAAATGTCGATATTCAAAGAATTATAAACAGTTAGAATGAATAACATTTCTTTATTTGCAGATTTCGCAACAATATTTCAA
Organism: Maratus speculifer; assembly: GCA_964019185.1. Classification (NCBI taxonomy): domain Eukaryota; kingdom Metazoa; phylum Arthropoda; class Arachnida; order Araneae; family Salticidae; genus Maratus; species Maratus speculifer. The sequence goes on from OZ025289.1 coordinate 310,677,224, forward strand.
TAAATGATATCAAAAGTAGAAAAAAATAAATTACATAATTGTAAAAAAATATTAATTTTAAAAAATACTCAAAGAAACTGTCTCAAAAGTATATGCACAATACCAAAAACATCCAGATATATAATTTTTACAAAACTTTTAACGACAAATTATTTTACCTTGATTTCAGATTAGTTTAAATAAACGCACGTCCATCGAAATTATTAATTTTTGTAGTGTTTCTGGTGGCAAAGAGTACCATGCTTTATCAATGCCTTCTTGGAGTTCTTCAATTGAGTTATACTACTATCCATTGTCGTAAACCAGGCATGTTAAAATATCCCAGACATTCTTAACCGGGATTAAGTCTGGTCTTAAAGATGATTAATCAAGAACTTTAACATTTTTCTGAGAAAGTCAAAGTTTTGTAGAATGTGATACGTGAATTGAGGCATTGTTTTGTTGAAAAGTCCAATCAGGACTCCCCAAAATGTCACCAAATGGAGGCAAAAGTTGGTTAGCGTCTCTTGATACTTTTTTGAATCTTGTCTTCCTTTTAACAAATCCAAAGAAGCCTGGCTATTGCATCCAAATGCCCCCCAAACCATAACCGATTTACCGCCTTCCTGCCTGCTGAATAATGCCCTTGGTTCTTTTCGTAAATCATGCCAATGTGCGTTCGAACCATCAGAGACATCTAACAAGGAAGGTCTCCATTGGGGGCATACTCAGAATTTTTTGAAAAAAATACGAATTAAACTACTCATGTAGGTAATAAAGGATCAGTGAAAATTAGCGGCGGAATTACATTATTAGATATGTTAAAAAAATAAAATAGTTTGGAATAATTGGCGTGAAAAGCTTAAAGCGACGCGGGATTTGGCGAGCAGTGCATTTCCTCGCCAAAAACAGACGATTTTAACGAATCTGAAAATTGATTTTAATTTACTTCACTGTTAAAAATCTGCAGCATTTACTGCAACGTCACTCCACTACTTTTATAGAATATCTCTCTTCTGACCAATGAGAATGTCCCATAGCACGTTGAATTGACCGTGTCATACACTGTTAAAAAACTGCTGCATTTTGTTGCAACGCACTCCCCCGCTTGTATATAATATCTCTATTCCAACCAATGAGAAAGCTCCATTTCACGGCCAAGTAACCATTTTCTACACAAGCAAGGGAGTGCGTTGCAACAAAATGCAGCAGATTTTTAACAGTGTATTTTTCAGTTTAGAACAATTTTAATCAATTTAAATTGTGTTTTAAATGATAAAATATATTAATTTCATTTTCTTATAAGTACATATAAACGTATATGACAAAATTACACTTAAAGTAAAGTAAAAATGCAAAACTAAAATTACTTAAACTAAACTTATTTAAACATATTGAACATAGAAAGTTTTTTCTTTAAAAAGTATTCGAAGCGTAAAAGCGTATTTTTCAAAATTTCGTTTTTTTGCCAACCGGAAATAAATCGCCAAATAAACGAAATTTTTATTATTTTTTTACGAACGTTATAAGGAGGTTCCGCCGAAATTTTTTTATAAACATATATAACTATATGAGAAGAACATTCTGTAATTTTTTCAGATTTTTCTGAGTATGCCCGTATGGAGACCTTCCTTGTAAGTTCCACTTTTTCTCATTGCTGAATAAAACAGTAATCCACTTGTCCCCGTAGACATGCGTTTTTTTAACCCTCTTTATTCTTCCTGTTTGTAATGTAATTTGAGAGATGGTTTGCGTGCCATTTTCTTTAGTATGATGTAATCACGCTCTTTAATACGTCTATGTGCAGTGTTTTTGGTCATCTGTACACTGAGGTTGTTATTTACTTGCCGTATGGACATATTTTGTCTAGATACCAATCTCCGTTTTCTCCGATCAGTCTGAACAGTCGTCATACATGGTCGTCCACATCTTGGTTGCCACTTAAAATTATTATTTCTCGGAAGTACTTGATATATACTTCGTTTTCATCGATTTAAAACTTTTGTAATTTCAGAAACAGTTTTATTTTACAATTTCAATTTAAAAACATTCAAAATCTCACAATTTGTGAATTCTTTACCCTTTAGCTTTTTTAAAATGAAAGGAAATAATTTCTTCGCCTTTTATACTTTTATGAAATTGCAAATTCATGTCATACAACGTCATTAAACACGGCCAATCCCGTGTTTCTAAAAAAATTTTCATAAAGTGCTTAAACTTTTGAGACAGCGTTTCTTCAAGAAAAAAGAAGAATAAAAATAAATATATTTTTTATTTTAACCACCTAAAATCGCTTTTTTTATTTTATTTTGATTAAATGTCGAGTATTTTTTGTAAATTAGCATAAAGTATTTTTTCTTTATTTATTTTAAACGAGATCTGCAGAGTGCTTAAACTTTTGAGACAGACTATACTACAGTGTCTCACAAAAGTGATGGGACACTTGTGCTTTATAAAAAGAAACTGCAATAAAATAAATAAACAAACATGTGCAAAAATTTTTTGGGTGTGTTTCATATTTAAAGTTAGTAACAATTATTACATAACATTCATTTTGTCAAAATATTAAAATATTAATTTAGTAAAAATACAATTGTTCAGAACGGAGCAAAAATGGCTCACATAAGTGGTGGGACACTTACTTTTCCATCAAATATTTACCCAAAAATTTTACTTTTTAAAAGGTTTTAATATTTTGTTGGATTTCCTTTTACTTTTAAAACATGATTTAATCTTTTTGGGATGGATTCGACTAATTTTTTTGTGATTTCTGGACTGATTTTACGCCATTCTTCTTGAAGCACCGATTTTAGTTGTTGTTTTGAAGAAATGGTGTGTTTGCGAGTTCTTGATTCCAATTCTTGCCAAATATTCTCTATGGGATTTAAGTATGGAGATTGTGGTGGTGTTTTTATTATTTCAGGACAGTTATATAGCAGCCAGAGTCTAACGTTCAGAGCAGTGTGCTTGGGGTCATTGTCCTGGTAGAATTTAAAATCGTTATGAAGGTTCAATTTTCGTGCTGAAGATTTCAAATTTTGCTTTAAAATATCAATATACTTGTACTGATCCATTATACTGCCAATAAAAACAAGATTACCAACTCCAGCGGACGACATATACCCCCATACCATAACTCCTCCTCCACCATGTTTTACTGTTGGTACCAAGTTCTGTTTGCGAAATTCTTCCCTGGGTTTTCTCCACACCAAGATCCTACCCTCAGAACCAAATATATTAAAGTTACTCTCATCAGCAAATATACCTTTATTCCAGTAATCAGAATTCTTATTTATGTTGGATTTTGCGAAAGCTAGTCTGAGTTTTCTATTCTTTTCACTTACGAAGAATTTTTTCCTGGCTACTCTACCGTGATATCCAGCAGATCGAATTACCCTTCTAATAGTCTCAGAATTAACAATTATTCCATATAATGCTTGTAAATCAGCAGCAACTTTTGAAGCACTATTTCTTGGATTTTTTTTTAATATTTCGAACGATAATTCGCTTTATTCCATTGGATAGCTTTGATGGTCGGCCAGGTCTTCTTTTATCCTGAATCATATGATTCTTTTTATATCGTTTAATGATATTGAAAACTGTTGAACGACTCAAGTTAACTGTTTCAGCAGTTTTTCTAATAGATTTTCCACGTTCAATATGCAAATTAATAACTAATTTTCGAATTTCAGGCGAAGTTTCTTTTCGTTTAGTATTCATGGCTACACAGAGCTAAAAAACACAAAAATCCCAAAACAAACTGGAGAGAAATACTGCAGACGATTTTATAAATTATTGCCAATTGCTTTTAAGTAAAAATAAAACCCCCAAAAATATTTTTATTGCTTATTTCAGACGATTTTTGTTGCATTTATAATGGTGTCCCATCACTTATGTGAGCTATTTTTTGCTCCGTTCTAAACATTTGTATTTTTATTAAATTAATATTTTAATATTTTGACAAAATGTATGTTATGTAATAATCTTTACTAAATTTAAGTATGAAACACACCCACAAAAAAATGTGTACATGTTTTTTTAATTTATTTGATTAGTTTCTTTTTGTAAAGCACAAGTGTCCCATCACTTATGTGAGACACTGTATATACTATTACACGAAGATCTGAATATAAAATTTTGTTATAATACGAATGTACAGTCGAGTCTCTCTATAACGAAACTCCATACATCGATTTTCTCTATATAACGAATTTTTTGTAAGAACGGTCCCCTTTTCGCATGATTACATTAAAAACAGTCTCTATATAGCGAAATATCTATCTCCATATAACGAATTTTTTTCATAAATTGGTCTTAAGAGCCCGCAATAGTCAGGGAAAGTACACAAAAAGACCCGGATGACCATGTAAAGTCTATGGGAGCGTTCTTTTCTAATATCTCGTTCAAATTTTAATATTTTGACATGATTTTTTTTGCATAAAATAGTTCAGGACAATCCACAACCGGGCTAGTTTTTACTTTTTCGATTTTGGTTATATATTTTTTATATTACGATAGTTTCAGTTTCAGAACCGGTTTAAACCGGTTTCGAAAGATAAAGTAATTTTTTAAAGAAAATCTGAAACAAAAATTGAAAAAGTAAAAACTAGCCCGGTTGTGGATTGCCCTCAGCTATCTTGTGCAAAAATATCATGCAAAAATATTAAAATTTGAGCGAGATATTAGAAAAGAACGCTCCCATAGACTTCACATGGTCATCCGGGTCTTTTTGAGTAATTTTTCTGTGACTATTGTGGGCTCTTAATTTATTCAGTTTTAAAAGAGCTTCGAAATCATATGGAATCAATTTTCCATCACTTATATTTGATTTATCGTTCAGTGCTGAGTTTATGTAATATATATATATATATATATTACTTCTTTCCTTGTTCTTTAAATCCAACGAATTCATTCTACCTCCCACACACCTTTCAACATCCTTCTCAAAACAGAGCCAATTAGATGGTTACACATATAAGAGAGGAATCAATGAGAGGCACATAATAGAGGTCTTCAAATTGAGGAAAATGTTGACTACAATTTTTCATTCCTTGCTAAAACTTGAACATTTTTTTTTTTTGAGAGCGTAACAATTTTAAAATCAAAACAACAAAAAATTACAGATTTCTTCGTCTAAAATTAATGCAAGTCTTCCTTATTTGATTTTCTTTAAGCTTTCAAATAAATGTCTGTTCTCTTTTTTGAAACTGCTTAAATAATTAAAAAATAAAATGTTAGGTTAATATTTACTTTTAAACATTTCAAATTCTTAATTAAAATCATCAAAAATAATATTTGTCCAAAATTTACACATTAAATAAGATTTTTAACATAATTTTCTATACATCGAATTTACCCATATAACGAATTTTTTACTGGAACGATAGATTTCGTTATATAGAGACTCGACTGTACCTCATTTTCTACACTTGATGTACAATTTCCGACTTGTTAATTTAGGTAACATCTGTAAATATTGAAATACTTGCCGGCTGTGCCCGCTGCGCCGGTCAGTATTTCCAAATGAGCCTCGAATCAAACGAAATCGTGAATTTTATCATATATTTTAAATCAACATGGATATTCACTAAATGGTGGCCGCATTGCTGTAAATGTGTGAATGAAGCCAACGCCATTGCGCTATTGTATCATCTAACGCGTTATACACAACAGTAGCAACTCTTTTAGTTGGTCATTTATAGTAGAGTTTGGTAGGGAGATGAGTCGTTCATGACAACAGAAATTAAAATATTCTTTACACTGTAATAAAAAAAGTTACTTAACTTTTTCCAATAAACTCGGATTCCTAGAACTTTCATCGTAATGGCAACAACAAAAATCCATGTACCAAAATTACATGAAATTTTGTTGTTGCCATTACATGAAAAGGGCTAGGAATACCAGCTTCCTAGAAAAAACTATGGCCGAGAGGTTCTGACTTCTCAACTGGTTGACGTCAGGTGCTGGGTTTGAACCCAATCGCGGCCATCGGTCTAATCGTTCGGAATTTTCGTGGTTTCCTTTGAACCTCGAGTAAATACGGGTTAGGTTCCCAACCCTCTCACTGACAAGCCCGTCTATAGACGTTCCCTAAGCTCCAGGTTTCACTGCAATGCAAGCAATAATTAAAATGATATAACTCAGTTGATTTAATGGATTTTTAATACATTTTGCAATGATTAACACACTCAAGGATAACATTCATATTCGTAAGTAAGATTTTTCTATAATTTTGAAAGAATCATATTTTTTTTAGCAATTAAAACAAAATGCTGAGAAAACAACATTACAATTTTGCTCTTTCGCAAGACTGTCAGAGGGTTGACCCCCACGAAGGGGGGGGGGGTCTCTATATTCGTCGAGTAGATAATCGGCCGACATAAAATAAACCTAGGTAAAAGTTTAGTAATTTTACAAATTTAATTTTACAGTGTAGTCATCATACCACTAACATAAAGAACATTGATAACAAAGTTGATCTTTGAATTCAAATAATTTTCGGGTGATTCCTTTTTGTTTCTTAGTTCTTGAATTCTGGATTTCTTGTGTGTTTCTAGGAGCATAAGTACAGCCTCATTCTATATTATGTTATATTTAGGAATCTACTACATTTTTCTATCTTTCAATTTGAATGACATAAGAATAAGTGCCGTCTAACGTGCAATAAATTATTTGCTCAAAAGGACGATGATATTTATTTAGTAAACTCGCATATTTAAAAAGAAAATTAAACATTAAAAATTTCGATTTTTAAAGCTGAATAGTTTGAATAAAATTAAAAAACTTTATTTTTACTGCCTTTTCATTTTATAGAAACCTTGCAATCATGTAACTTTTAATCTGGAAAACAATCTCGATGACTGATTTTGATAGGAAAATAAACCTTCAGTAAAATATCACCTCCTATAAAAACTTACTAATCTGCTGTAATCTCGTCCATAGCCAAGTTTGATTTCAAATATTAATATTATTCTGTTCACAACAATATAGTTAGTTACAAAATGAAGTTAATTGCAAGCCAAACTACATAGCATTAAATTCTGTCAAATTGTTACTGACATAATTATACATTTTTTACCAATAACATTGAAAGAACTTTAAAAAGAACTGTGAATGATAAATAGTTTTCGCAATGGAAAAATTTTCGTAATAATATTTTTACTAAAAAGAGAATTATTTTTTAGAATACCTTTAAAACATTAGCAATTTCTACGCGACGAGGTGGCTGAGTGGTTAAGGCGATGGACTGCTAATCCATTGGGCTCTGCCCGCGAGGGCCCGAATCCCATCCTCGTCGACATTTGAATTTTTTTTTAATGAACTCGTTATTGCAGTAGTAAACGCGATCAACAGGATTAAACATTTAAAATTCCTAGAATTTTACTTTGCTAAAAAGAGAATTATTTTAAAAAATATCTTCAAAAACATTCACAAACTCTAGGCGACGTGAAATCTTCCGGAAATAGAAGCTTTAAAATATTATGTATACAAACAAAAATGAATAAATATCGGATTGTAAGACATCATTTATTATGTAAATGTTTGAGATAAATAAATAAACAAAAAATAATGCATAGCAGGTTAATAAAATTTATCATCTAACAACTTGAACAATCTGACTTATTATCAACCAAAGCAACTTCTTCCCACATTGTCTTTATCAGCACAACCTACACTGAAAATCTTATTTCTATGACATTTATATTTTTAGAGAATGATTAATTGATAAAATATTCTTTCTGATGTGCCATATTTTCTTGAAATAAGATATTTTTAATCTTTTAAACAGAATATAATCCTATTTCACTATTCGTCGCAACAAAAAATTGCATTATGATTTTTAAAAAAACTGTTCGATAAAACTTACTCATTTGGTGGAATATGACGTGATCTTTTATGCTTGAATAATTGTAAACAAAGCTTAAGTTCTGGAGCATTTTGGAGAAGATTAACCACTTGAAGGATTTAGAACAATTACAGAAAAAGATACTTTCAGCATAAAAACCCTTAGCAGTTTTAAAAACGTATTTTGCTTACTTAATTAGGTTTATTTCTTGTCGTTTATTTAACGGTAATAAAACTTTTAATAGAGAGGATATAAGAAAGAAAATCGGGTTTTATAATCGTGCTTATTACCTAAAACTGTGCAAATGGGATTTAAATCTTTCACTATCACAAAACACATTTTAAATACTCAAAAAAATCAGACAGTATTTATCATTAAATAAATAAATACACAAATAAATAAATAAAAGTAAAATATTTTTCAAAAAAAAAAAAAATGTCAAATTTGCTATCGTAAATTGATTTTTGGCCCATGAAAATCACCTAAAATTAGTCATCAGATAGCAATTGATTATAATTGAAGATGTATCGTATATAAATAAAATAAGCCATTAGATATTTTTTTTCTTTCTTTCCACCCCCCCCCTTTTTTTTTAATAAATTCGAAGTTTTGGAAATTTTTTAAGCAAAATAAAGTAGATTCGTTATTCGATTATTTAGCAATTAAAAATGAATACTTAAACATATTTCGCATCTAGAAATCTCAGTTATTTAATTGCTCTAGAAATATTCACTTTGTCAAATAACGAAGACGGAAAATTTGGTAACCCTTTTAAGAAGAGAGATTTATGGATTATTGAATAATAAAATCGATACATCCATATGTGTTTTTAAGTGATGAAACGTGACGTGACAAAAGTTTCAGGAAGACGTTCGTAAAGCTAATAAACAAGTTTTAATTGATTAAATTGTTCTCCTCAACTGTACTTAATAAAACACTCTCTTCAAATTGATGAAACTTCTTGAAAAATTGTTAGATCAAACTCTCTTAGCTTTATTTCGAATCAAAATGTATAGAAATTTTTCTTTATGCTCAAGACTAGAATAATAATAAAAAAAAAGTTTTATTTGTAATTATTTGATTTTTACGCAAATAGCACATTTTTTACCTGTAAGTCTGAGTAGTGAAAAATTTTAAAAATAATAAAAAATAAATAAAAATTTTATACATGTGTTTCCGAAGATTAACTAAAAAAAAAAAAAAAAAAAAAAAAAAAAAAATGTAATTAAACAAATTACAACGACCATTTGGAAAATGATATTTTCAAAAGCTAAAATTTTAGTCTCATAATTAAATTCTGCATTTCAAATAATAATAAGCATCATTTTTATGATATCAAATACTTAATAACAGAGGGCGTCCCCTTCACCTTCTGTTCTGGTGGCGCCCAGGGCACGAGCCTCCTCTGCCCCCCTTTAAGTTTCGGCCCTGGCGTACGCCATGGATAATACCACTATTTCCGAAGAATATACTTTGTGGTGGATCTCTATTGGATAGACTATTGTAGAAATATGCTGTGAAGATTATCGTTTGAAATGAAAGTGTAAAAAGTTTTTAATGGCTTTTTAGCTCACAGGCTATCATAGCCTGAGAGCTTATGTGCCCGTCCATTCTGTATGTACGTTCGTACATTCGTGCGTAACGCGATAACTCATGATAAAAATATCCGATCCACTTGAAATTTTGTATGTAGGTATATCCTGACAAGGCGCTTCCCTGAATAGTTTTTGGAGTTCATTCGATATGTGTAAGAGGGGGAACGGGGGGCTGATGCCCCTCCCCTTAGTTGATATAAATGGGATTTTCATGCAGAATTAAGTTTTCGTTCAAAATTTAGATTAGGATCATTCTGATGAGGCGATTCCGTGACTGTTATTAGATGTTCATTGAATAAGTATAAATAGGGGGAACAGGGGTTCTAATGCCTCCCCCCTTAATTTATATAAATGGGTTTTTCAAGCAGAATTTTCAGATTTCGTTCAAATCTCTGAATAGTTTTGGAAGATTAATGGTTAAGTATAAAAGAAAAGGGATAGCTCCTTTTAAATTATATAAATGCTAAAAGGGTTTTTATTAAGAATTATCTCATTTGCTCTGAATTTTGGATATAGATTTTTTATATGATAAAGCATGTCTTTGATAGTATAGGAGGTTCAATGATTAAGTATAAAAAAAGAGGGAAGTGGAGAGCTGTTTCCCCTTCTGAATTTTTTTTCGAACGGAATTAACCCTTGAAAATATAAGGCTTTAATGTACAATTAATATTTGTAGCCTGTGAGCTATATGCCATCAGTTTAACTGGGCAGTATTCTTTATTTCTTTTTTTTATCTCGCGGAAAATTTTAACCTCGATAAACAGTATTTCTTCTATAATAAGTATAAAATGCGATAAAAACAATGTAGAATTTCCACTTCTAAAAAAAAAAAAAAAACAAGCAGATTTCTTTTAATAAATTACTCAAAACAAAATATTTTTATCAATTTTTCAAGTGTAGAAATATCAGGTTCAACTTAATTAATCTGGAATAATGTTTAGTTAGCGTTGTAGAATAAGAAATGTATGTACCACTGTAGCAATTAGGATTACATTTAAAAAGAGCTTTTGGCTAATAAAAATGAATTTAAGATGTTTTTCTTAGATTTGATGTAAGTAGATGTAGCATGACGGATTTGACATTTCCGTGAAAATATACAAATCAACTGAAAAGTTCGTAAATACCCGTTATGAAAACGATGTGGAACTCGTCAAAAATAGACGAAAGAAAATCTTTAAAAAAGAACTGTTTCATTTATTTATAATAAATCTACAAAATTAGTTAGAGTAAAAAATACATCTCATATTATTGATCAGTCTAATTCTCAAGAAAATATTATTTTAAGCTAAAATTAACAAAATACTATAAAAATCAATTATTCAAATTATTAAATGAAATAAAACCGAAAATCACCGAATTTTATAACAAACGCATTTTAATTTCTGTTTTTTTTTTTTTTTTTTTTTTCAATTGTGGGAGAAAATGGAGTGATTTTGTTTTAGTATTAATTACAAAATTGGTACTAAAAATTATAAAAAAATTAATACAACTTTGAAACAAATTTCATTTAAAAGTAATTTTTTTTTCTCTATACGACAGTATAAAAATTTAAAATATGCTATCTTTAGAGGTGTAAAATTTTCAGTAGCGAAAATTGCAAAACCGAAATTGCAGGGAAAAGGGTTGCCATTCGCAAAATGACGTATGCGTTACGCACAGATACGTGTTTGACCATTATAATATAGATAGGTATCAATTAATTTTATAAATATGTATGATTATGTGTAATAATGATATTATTAAGTGTCTTGGGCCGCTCATAAAAGATGACTGGGCCACATGCATGTCTTAGAGATATTTGTCAATTTCAATATGTTAAAAATAGCGTAATATCAGTAAAATTCACCACAAATGGTCCGAAGTGATAACCGCCAACGATATATCTTCTGAAGCATGACACTCATTTTCAATGGAAGAAACTTATTACTTTCCAGAAATGACGAAACTTCACAATGGACGTATTTTGAGTGAAGCCGCACAAAAAACTGTATTAATTTCACGTTTCTTTGAAAAACGTTTCTGCAAATCTGAAATGAGTAATGTTTGTGACGTCATAAATTAGTTCTTAGAATTAAAAACAAGCTGTAAATTGCACATAAAGCGTAGCAAATGAGGTGCGTTCGTACGATAACGAAGTTTTAAAAAATATTCAGATCTCGGTGTAATAATATACAGTACAATGGATGTAGTAAGTGGTCGAAATCATTTTTGTCTTCCTGTAAATATACAGGAATAGTAACTATTATTATACCTCAGCAACATATATCATATTCTTAAAATGTGAAACAGTTTAATATAATTGAAATGCGCACTAAACAATGTTCTCCCTATTCCATTATGTAATGGAATGCTTTTGTGTGGCCTTGTTAATCAATAATAAATGTCCTGTGACCACAGTTTGTGCAAAATATGTATTATAATATGTACTTCATAGATTCATATTAATTTCACCATATTCGAGTGAGTTAAACCCCATTAAAGTGCATTTGAAACTTTTTCCCGACTGACCGTAATGTAACGGAATACTTTTGATTGTCCCTGTAATTGATCTATGAATTTGATTTTCATAAAATTTGAAATGACTCGACAAAATTATGTAATAATTACATATTTTAAATTTCAAACGATTAAAATACATTTGAAACTTTTTCCACCATTGACCATAATGTAACGGAATACTTTTGATTGTCCCTGTAATTGATCCATGCATCCGATTTTCATAAAATTTGAAATGACTCGACAAAATTATGTTATAATTATATATTTTAAATTTCAAATGATTTGATTGGGTAGTTTTTGAGTTGTTATATGCGGACGGACAGACGGACGGACTGAACGACAACTATAGGTGATGCGTATTTGCATAATTACGAACGCACCTAAAAAGATCCTTTAATTTTCTGCATAAATTAAAAATAAGTATTGAAGTAAAAATTGTAAAAAAAACCCCAAACAAACATTTTGTTTGTATGTATGTCGGCCAATTATCTACACTGTGGGATATACGCCCTAAGGAGTGGGGTGCCCTCCGTGGGGGTCTTTCTAAGGGAACCTAACCCATATTTACGCAAGGAAATCCAAGGCAGATAATCGGCCGTCATAAATTACACCAACACCGACCAACATTTAAACATTGACTAAAAACAAAGAAGTGCATACTGCATATTTATGCATGTATTAATTACTAAAACTAGTCGTTGGGGGCCACCGTAATACTTACCCATCATGGATATGTATATGAAAATAAAACATGTGAAAACTATTTATACAATGCATTGCAATTCATAAACAAAATTTAAATATTGTTAATATACATAGTAATGCTCTATTAAAGAACTGCTGATTACCGATATCGACAAATTACATAAAACGCCAAACTACTCAAGTAGTACCGAACTGCGTAAAAGAAACATCCTTATAACTCCAAAAATAATAACTCTATTAACTAACAATTAACTGCATCGGATTAAGCGTCTCATTTCCAATTAAAATATACCTCTGAATTGAAATTTGAATGAAATACAGGGTCATGAAAAATCGAAGAATGTGGAAAACAAGATTACAAATATCTCGGCAACTAATAATCCGATTGACTTCGTTCAATATGCAAAATGTGTGTTATTTTATTGCCTTTTACGGCCATTTCTTAGAACAAAAAAATTCGAAAATTTTTATATACCTTTCATCAGAACGAATTTTTCGAGAGTCCGAAAAAAATAGTTCCGGATAATCGAGGTTGCTGATATTAAATAGGGTTCGTCCCATTCTTACATACTAACTACATACAAAATTTCAAGTCTCTATCTCAATTCGTTCGAGAGATAGAGCGTTTACAGACAGACAGACAGACAGACAGACAGACAGACAGACGGACGGCAAAATTTTTTTTTCTAAAAATATGTTTTTCGGAATCTCCACTATCTAAAACGTGTAAATCCGTCAAAAAAAAATTTTTCGATTTTCAAAACGATTGCAAGACTTACCCTATACTACGTATGATTGGTAAGTAAAAATTAATACATTTTCTTTTTTTTCGAAAATAGAAATATTACCTAAATACGGTTTTGTTTTCAGTCTTAAAGACCTGTTTCGGCCCAGTAGCGCCAATTTATATGGACCCATAGGGCGCTAGTCCACCCAATAATTTGATATCTCTATCTACCCATTATTAATTGAGCCCACCCAATATTTATGTATTTGTTCAAAATTTTTTTGAGCCCACCCAATATTTTTCAAAAGTTGGCGCCTAAAAAGATCCTTTAATTTTCTGCATAAATTAAAAATAAGTATTAAAGTAAAAATTGTAAAAAAACCCAAACAAACATTTTGTTTGTATGTATGTCGGCCAGTTATCTACACTGTGGGATATAGGCTCAAAGGGGTGGGGTGCCCTCCGTGGGGGTCTTTCTAAGGGAACCTAACCCGTATTTACGCAAGGTTCAAAGAAAACCACGGAAAACTCCGAACGGTTAGGCCGCCGGTCGCGATTGGGTTCGAGCCCAGCACCTACCGTCTACCAGTTTGAGGTCTGAACCTCTCGGCCACTGGTGGGGCCCCAAACAATCAGAGAAAAACAAGTCGGTTTGGTTTGGTTTATTTTATAATGGCCGATTATCAACGCGTGGGACACAGGCCCGAAAAGGGGGAATGACCTCTATAGGAGGTGTTTCTGAGGGGACCTAATCCGCATTTACGCAAGGAAATCCAAGGAAACTACGGAAATCTCCGAACGATTAGGCTGACTGCCGCGATTGGGTTCGAACCCCGCACTGCCGTCTACCAGTTTCGAGAGCAGAACCTGTCAGCCACTGGTGGGTACAAAAATAACTAAATAAAAAAAAGTCCGAAATTCCACATCAAACGTGGCAAATGAGGTGCGCTCGTACTATAACTATTTTTATAAATATATAAATCTTTTATATATATTATTGTAGATCTCGGTGCAATAGCTATTGCATTCTTATTCAAAAGTGCATGAATACAAAATTTATTACGATTATACATATTAAAAATTCAGTCATACGAAATAATAGGAGTCCATCTTAAGAAGGACGTCATCACCATGGCAAACTAGAATCATTGAATTATATGTAGGATAGAATTTAATAGAATGAAGAAAACTTTTATTCACATTTTTTTTTAAGTTTCAATTCGGTTTTCTAAGCAGTGAATTGACTCGACACAATTCTGCAACTACTCTATGTATTAAATTTGCAACCATTCGGTAGGCTAGTTTTTCCGCTATTATATGTGGACAGATGGACAGACCAGGGGACGACTATATGTGCTATGTACTTACATAATTACGAATGCACCAAAAAAAAGAGCTTTAATGAAATATTTTTGGCCATCTGGGAAAATCTAGCATATTAAACAAGTTGGAAATTACGCGTCAAACGTAGCAAATCAGGTGCATTCCTATATTACGACGAAGTTTTTATATTCAATCCTTGTTGTAGTGGTATACAATATAGTAGCCGAAATCTTTTATGTTTCTTTATAAGTACTATTTGCTTTTTATTAAACAGGAAGTAACTTGTAGCAAACCTCAGCAACGAATGTATCAATATTATAAAATGTGAAATAGTTTAATAGTATTAAAACGCTCCCCAAATAATGTTTCCCCCTATATCATTATGTAATACAATACTTTTGCGTGGCCCTTTAAATTAATAACAAATATTCTTGGCACCACAGATTGTACAGAACATATATTTACATATATTATACCTCATAGATGTATATAAATTTTATTATGTTCGAAAGAGTGTAATATTGAAACATCATTAACATGTACTTGAAATTATTTTTCCCACTAGCCGAAATGTAACGGAATCGTTTTGATTATCGCTATATTTAAACTACACATCATAATCTATGTTTCACGTCATAATCTGCTTCATAATCTATGTTTGACGCACGCTTTTTTCTTTCTTGTTTTAATATTTTTTTAGAACTTTCTAACAAAGTTGAAAAATGTTAGTCAATGCATTTGGTTTGTTTGTCCATCTGTCCACAGTCTAACTCACCAAAATTTACTTGGATTATTATGCAATTGATCAAAGTTGTTTAGGGTCATAAAGCCATGTTTAGTATTATAAATAAAGTATGTGGGATTAATAGTTTAATTACAAGGGTACCGAAAAGATTTCAATTACATTATTGCATATGGGAAAAAATTGTTTGCAGAATATTTTAATAAATTTACGCTCTTTCAAATATATTAATCTGCTATAAATCACTGAATTTCAATATAAGATGATTGCGATAGAATCAGGCCATACATAGCATTTGTCGTTTATTTACAGTGACACATAAAACTAGTTACATGTGCCAATCCCAAAACTTTTTTCTATCTCATACGTACATTTTAATATTTAAAAAAAATAGTTACTCATGTTAATGCTATAATAATTTTAATTCAATACTATACCAACTTTGATTTTCATCTTAAAATTCTGCTTCAGTCAATTAATCGGAGTAAAAACGAGTTTCCGTCTCTGCACGAGCCGATGGACAATAGAATGATAGGCAGATTTTTTTTTCAAATTCAGGAAGGACCTAATTGCTAAAAAATAGTCATACCAAAATTTACCAAAAAATAGTCATACACAAAAATTTTAGTACAGTTTTAGGCATAACTTCATACACTTTTAGGTGGTGCAATATTGAAAATGACACAAAAATCACTATTGCAGCCCCCCCCCCTTCCGGCGGATTTTTTTTTCAAATTCAGGGAGGACCAACTAGCCCTAGCCATACACTTACACAAAAAATTTGGTTCAATTCGATGCATAACTTCATACACTTTTGGTCGGTACAATATTGAAAATGGCACAAAAATCGCGATTGCAGCGCCCCCCTCCGGCGGAATATTTCAAAACTGAAGGAGGACCTGCTTGCCACAGCCAAAAACATTCACAAAAAATTTGGTTCAATTCTATGCATATCTTCATACACTTTTTGGTGGTAGAATGGCGACATACGGACACAGACACAGACATACACACACACATACAGACACACACATACACAGACACACGGACAGACAGACATTTTGTGAAAACATGTTTTTTGGAATCTTTGATCCCTAAAATGTGCAAATCCGTCGAAAACCGGAAGTCGAAAAAATTTCGATTACAATACTTTCTTCTATTGAAGATAAAAGAAAGTAAAATTTGATTACCGCGTTTTCTTTCTGAGCAATAAATAATTGCTGAAAGTGCCCGAAAATGTTATTTAAATTAAGCCAACTTTTTGCATGCTACTGGTTGTGTGTAAATTCTATACTTCATATATAGGGTTGCACAAAGAATTCATGTGCCACTTTCTTTATTAGAGGAAATTGTTTTTTCTTTCTTGTTTAAGTTTTGATTCGATTTTCATAAAACTTGAAATGACTCGAGGAAATTCTGCAACGAAACTATAGATTAAATTCCAAGCGATTGGATTGAGTAGATTTTGTGTTGTTGTTATATGCAGACAGATGGACGGACCAGACGGCTATTGTAGGTGCTATGTATTTATACAATTAAAAGAACATTAAATAACAATAGTTAAATGTAAACAATAGTTTATTATTTATCTCCTGCATATGGCTAACATTAAACTACCAAATATTCTTATGCAAAATAGATAATACCCAGCATCTCTTCGTAGAAAACAAAATTAAACAAGTTGGAAATTGCACGTCAAACCTAGCAAACGAGGTGCGTTTGTACGTTTAAAATTTTAAAAGCATTCAGATCTAGTGTAATAATATACAGTACATTGGATCAGTATAGTGCCCGAAATATTTTGTGTGTCCCTGTAAATACTATCTGCTTTCTATTATACAAGATGTAACTCATATAGTAAACCTCGGTAACGTACATTAATTTCATAAAATGTGAAATAGTTTAATAGTATTGAAACGCTTCAAACAATGAATAGCTTCATTGTTTGAATAGCTTCAAACAATGTTTTCCGCTACACCATTGTGTAATGGGATACTTTTTTGTGGCCCTATAAATTAATAACAAATATTCTTTGTACCACAGATTGTGAAGAATGTATTTGTTAGTATTAATTTCATAGATGCAAGTCAATTTTATTACGTTTGAAAGAATATAACATCATTAAAATTCACTTGAAACTATTTTTTCCCATTGACCACAATGTAACGGAATGCTTTTGATTGTCCCGGTAATTAAACTATACATCCGATTTTCATAAAATTTGAAACGACTCGACAAAATTATGCAACAAATACATATTTTAAATTTTAAAGGATTCTATTGGGTAGTGTTTGTTCGGTTTTATTTGCGTTTTTATGCTTTTTTTTTTTTGCTCTGCTTCATTTGCGTCTGTATATCCGGGCTAAACGACGACTATAGGTGCTACATATTTATATAATTACGAACGCACCAAAAAAGGGGGTTGAGAAAAGAAAAGGAAATGAAAAAAAAGGGGAAGCCATTAAATAGTACCACATAATTTTTTTCAAAAGCAGTATCTGTTAAATCCTTTTGGTGATTATAGAGAATTATGGTTTTTCATGGTCGGCCAGAAATGACAGCTGCTGGGATTTCACGTAAATCAAGAGAGGTAATATGTTCTCTCTAGCTTTTTTCACAGTGGCGGAGGAATATTTTTGTTTTTACTGAAACGAGATTTTTAAAAATGAAGTACATTACAAAATTTTTTTTTTCTTTAAAAATATGTAATCCAATAGTTTTCAACGCGATCGCATTGTTAAATGCTCATAATCTTCTCCATGCCATTATCTCAATTGACAATGATGTAATCTATCTGTTACTTTACAGTGTTCTCACTGATATTAGGCCAACGTTAGTAATTTGGCTAGTTAAAAATAAAAAAAAAACATTCGCCAAATGAAAAAAAATATTAGCAAAATAGATTCGCCGTGTAGCATTAAAAAAATTATCTTCAATTCTTTAATGTACCTTTTTTTTCAATGTGTTCTAAAATAACCTAAGTTTTTACAACTGGGACAACGATTGTTATTAATCTAATTTCAACTATCCGCTACAAATATATTAAAAATATGTATGTATGCATATGTATGAAAAAAAAAAAAGAAAAGAAAGAAAAAGCAAAAATTGAGGACTAGCAATTTGACGAACCTAATCTCTTGTTTACTCGCCAAATGAAGAATTTAGTCGTAATTTGGTGCAATGGCGAGCGACAACGAGAACCCTGGTTACTTATCGCAGGCTTTTAATTTCTTTTTAACATTGTTGAAGAGTGTTTATGAATTCGATTTGACGGTTCGTCGGTGCTGGATTCGATCCCAATCGTGGCTATCTCAATAAGATGGCCAATTATCAAGATGGCCTTGGAGAGACAAGGGCAATCGGATCACCATGTATGGCGATCCGAATGCATTTAGGCGAGTTAGAGTACGGAGAGACAAACTAATTTCATAAACACTTATAACACTGTGTTGAATATATTTACAAGTTGGTAAGTGTTACCGTTGATCGCACCGAGGGTTTCATTGAATATTTCTTTCAAAAAAACTTATCCTTTGATTAATAAATCCAAATTGTTAATGTAAAATATTAAATTCTTACATACATGGTAGTACCGATTAATTTAATTTTAAAATAGTCATATAAGGAAATTATTTATTTTAATCAAATTAAAAATGTTCAAATCAAATTATTTAAATAAAATCCGAAATTCCAAATTTTTCAAAAATCCAAAATGAAAAAAAATTAGCGGAAGCATAAATAAAATTTAAAATTTCTAAGAACAACAAAAAATTGTTAAAACTAAATTTAAAATGCTGAATCATTGATAAATCGCAATAATTTTTAAAATAGAAAGCAAATTGGATTCCAAAAAATGTTATAAATGTCAGTAAAAAAAATAATAATAATAATAATAATAATATAAATCCTGAAATTGGTAAATAACGATTTTTTTAAAAATAAAAACCTATCTTAATATGAAAATCTCAAGTTCAAACAACGGGGATCGCTCTAACAATCTCCTGTTTATCAGCGAGAAATTATACCTCCAAGCTACGACGTCTGCAAGCACAGCCTCTGAAATTAAGGTTTTGTTTTGTGATTTAAACCATAAAAATGAACTATTGACATTGAAAAAATTGATTTAATTAAAATAGCATGACTTTTCAAAATTTTATGATTTGTCGTGTGACACAGGGTATTCAGCTGTAAGTGTACAAAATTTGAAGTCTCTGAATTAAACAGTTTTTGTGCATGGACTCTGTGAAAGACGGACAGACAGAGAACAGAGACGAATAAGGTTTCGTCAAATGAACGAAACCCTAAAAATTATAATCTATGCAAATCACCTCAGTTTTCTTTTATAGGATTAACATTATCACTGTATTCCGAACATTTGTTCAACCAATTAATGTATAATACAAATTTATAAGTGATAAAAAGTTTTCTGTTTTGTTCGATACGGTTTTGAATCCTTGATCCCTCCTCTTCCAACCTTTTAATTCTGAAAATTACATGTTAACAATTTTGAAACAAACATAACAAACTGTTTAGTTGTACAATATTAAGTAAATAATTAACAGTAACAGTTCAATGACTTTAGCGTCAGTCAGAGGTAAACCAGAATGAACATTGATCTGTTTATGAAATTTTGAAAAATCCTGAAGTGGAAAAACACTTCCCGTAATTACTAATTCCACTTGTTAAACTTTTATTTTTAATAAATGCTAATTATCTCACTTTTGTGTGAACTGCTAAGTCGCCAATTTTACTCTAATTATAAACAAACTTAACTACACTGAATAAATTCTGAAAAGCCACTGTAAATAAAGTGTGATTATTCGATTCTTAATGAGAAATTACATGTATGTACATTTAAATTATTTAAGAATAGTAGTCACTCAGCGGTCGAATTCCTCTCAGTTATGTTAATTAAAAGGGCGTTTGATGCATTTTTATATTCAAATTACCTCCCTGGGAAATTAATATTTTTAACTTCATTTTTTTAGTGTTCTCTTCTTAAAAAATGTGTCTTTTTTTTTTTTTTTTTTTTTTTTTTTTTTTTTTTTTTTGTGCGCATTGTTGTCAATTATTTTGACAACTAAAAAAAAAATTCTAAAATATATGCATAATTTTTATATGAAGTGTTAAAATTTTACTTCTAGCTCGCCAGTTTTTAAAACATAAAATATTAAATTTTAGAAATTTTTTGACAAATAAGAAAAAAAGACGCGTACTATAAGAAGAAAACACTGAACAAGTTAGAAATTGCGCGTGAAGCGTAGCAAAATGAGGTGCGTTAGTACGATAACGAAGTTTTAAAAACATCACTACAATTTATCAATCTCATAAAATTGTAAATAATTAATTACAATTAAAATGCGCACCAAACAATGTTCTCCCTGTACCATTATGTAATGGAATACTTTTGTGTGGCCTTGTAAATCAATAACAAATGTTCTTTGCACCAAAGATTATGCAAAATATATGGGTCATTTTCAAAAAACTTGTACATTCTATGTCCCCCAACTTTAAGAATTTTTAATAACTAAAATAAAGTTTTAAAAATAAAATTTAAGCATTTACTTTACTTGTCTGACTGTTTAGAGTAAATGTGGGCTAAATATTATTAGAAATTAAAAATAATATTAGTGTAGTTATGGTTTCCATGTGTCAGCTATAGCTAAAATGCTATGTCCCCTCTTCCCTTTTTACTTTTTCAACTGCTATAAAATTATAAATCAATTGTCAAAAGTGTTAATTTTTTCAGTTGTGACAATTGCTGTATGTCTTATCTGTAGCATAGACCATATAATATATTTTTAAAAACTTGTTCTTTTATAAAAATGGAACAATTTATTGTTGTCCCCAGATTTTTTCCCCTCTGTTACCATATTTATTGTAATAAATTATTACTACTAAGTGTTCAACGCAAGGTTCTGCAGTTCTTTGAACAGTCTATTTTTAGATGAGGCCACCATTTTTTAAATTAAGTTATTTTCACCGTGGTGTTGAACTAAAGCATTTACAAGATAAGGATGTTTTATTTAGTTTCCCCTCTGTTACCAGCTTATTTATGTGAAATTTATTTTTTTAATACTTTTATAAAATGTTAACCATAAGATCAAATGGCGCTTCTTAAATAAATAGGCTTAGTTTTTCTTGTTTTTCATTCACTTTGTGCTGATAAAATTATTTGTAGTTTTTTTCCCCTCTGTTACCATGCTTATGGTAACAGAGTGGAACAAAGTGTAACAGAGTAAGAAACTACTAAAAAAAAAAAAAAAAAACAAGTTTATTTAAACATTGTTCTTGAAGGCTGCACATTCTCGTTTCATGTTCTTAGAACAGAATTAAAAATATGATTTTTCTTTTTAAATATAAAATAGTAGTTTTTGTGGTGAGCTAGTTGCCATAAACATTAGGCTTTAATTTTCGCAAACAAAATGCTTCTTTAATTGTAGTCATTTATATTTATGAATCAATACTACTTATTTATGAAAAAATAATGCAGCGTGAAATACCATTATTTTCGAATATTAATTTTTGCAAAAGCCTTTAATTCTTGCTTGGTCTGTTTCAAATAAAAGAATTTATATATATAAAAAAAGATACATCACGTCAAATACTACTATTTTCAAATAGTAATTTTTGTAAAAATCGTTATTTCTTGGGTTAAAGCGTCATCCAGTTGGCACGCGAATTTGTTAAAATATGAAAATCTAAGGCGAGCTGTTATAAATTGAAACACAAATTATAATATATGATAAAAGTTTATAAAAACAATGCCATGTGAAATACCAGTATTTTCCAATAGTAGTTTTTTTGCAAATATCTTAAAATCTGCCATGATCTGTTGGAAACATTGAAACTTCATGATAGCTTATAACACATAATAAAAAGTTATATAAAAAAATTGCCTGGTCTAATCCCACTATTTTTTAATAGTATTTTTTGCAAAAATCTTAAATTCTTGATTTAAAGCACCACTATCTCGACTAATATATGACGAGATTTTTTTTTTTAACTAAGCAGTGCGTTTGTCATAGCACATGATATAAATTTACAAAAGAGAATGCCCTGCCAAATACCACTATTTTCCAATAGTAATTTTTGTAAAAATCTCAAATTCTTGCTGGATATGTTTGAAACATTGAGATCGTATACAATACATGATATAAACTTATAAAAAAAATATGCCACATCAAATATCACTCTACTATCAATCAGCGTTCCCTTCGGTTACTTTTTTTCCACTCTGTTACCTTCAATTTAAGTTGGTTTATTTCACTAAAAAATTTATCAGTCATCATTTTGAATATTTAATATTTAATTTATGTAATATTTTTTTATAATTTAACTGAAAAAAATCTGATTGCACATTTAATTAAAACTTATGATTTTTCCAAAAAAGGAACAGAGAAGAAATCCTTTGTATTTTACAAAAATAAAAATAATCATAACAAAACAACAGTTAGAATTTTCTGAAAGTAGCAATCATGTAATTAAAGGAAATGTGATATTTACTGTTTTAGGTGTTTTATTTTTTTAAATAAAAATTTTTGACTGTTGGTAATAGAGGGGAACATTTTACTGTTGCAAGTTCATACTTTATTTTTTATGAAAATAAAGTTTAAATTAAAGAAATGTTTTAGTATCATCTAATATTTTTATAAGTTGCATTTAAAAAAAAATTTTTTTTCTGAAAAATTTCCCAAAATGTACAAGTTTTTTGAAAATGACCCATATAATATAATAAGTACTTTGCATTTGGATATCAATTTTATCATGTTCGAATGAGTGTAACACCTCTAAAATGGATTTGAAAAATTTTCCCTATTGATCATAATGTGACGAAATACTTTTGATTGTCGTTATAGTTGAACTAAGCATCCGATTTCGATAAAATTTGAAAAAATTCAACAAAATTATGTAATATTTATGTATTTTACATTTCAAACGATTATAATGCATTTGAAAATTTTCCCCCATTGACCATAATGTACATAATGTAAGGGAATACTTTTAATTGTCTCTGTAATTGATCTATGCATCCGATCTTCATAAAATTTGAAATGACTCGACAAAATTATGCAATATTTATATATTTTAAATTTCAAATGTTTCGGTTGGGTAGTTTTGCGTTGTTATATGCGGACAGACGGACGGACTGAACGTCAACTATAGGTGCTACGTATTTACATAATTACGAACGCACCTAAAAATGAAGCTTAAAATTTTAATTCCCCAAGGGGATATTTTGAATATATGAATGCTTCAAACGCCCGTAGACTTAGCATTACCGAAGGGAATTCGTCCGCTGAGTGACTGGCGTCCTTAATTATTTAAGCATCAATCCATCTTATAGGGTGATTTGTTTCAAAAATCCAAAAATTTTGATAAGTGTTTTTGTGTGAAAGTAAAAAATGTATGGCTCTTTATATTGAATAAATGAATACCACAAAAATCGCAATTTTAAAACTTTTTGTTCCCACCTGCACAGTTTTACTTTTCGAATACTTTAAGGGTGTTCTTTAATCAAAAAAGGGCAACTTTTGATGTATGCTTTAATTTATTTTTGTTCGGAAATGCATGAAACTAGCAGGTGATGTTATTCTGAAACTGTCTAATTGCACTCAATTTTCTGTTTTTTTTTTTCAAACACAATAGATTTTTCATAACAAGCCTTCAAAGTTGACGTTTTTGAGCACATATCCCGATGAAAGCAGAAAAACCGGTCGAAAAGCACGAGAAAAACGGGTGATCACATGATTGAAATAGCTTAGAAGGTAATTTAATTATTATAAAATGGAAAACTAAGTGCGGTTCAAAACCGCTTCCATAATCAAACATTCCAATTTTATAACTTTCTGTTAAAAAATGAATTTTTAAATGTGTCAAAATGTTTTGCACTTGTTGAGCGGAGCCGTTAATGAACACCCTTAAAGAACTGTTCTGTATTTACTTCTTAAAAACAGCAGATATGCCCAATTTTAAATTTCTATCTTTCAAAATTTCATAAAAATCGTAATTTAGAACGTTTAAAAATTTTTTTTGCACATTTCGTCTTTTAAAATTTTGAATTTTTTAAAAATCGCTCTTGGAGAGCATTTACATCTTACAAATAAGTACCATGTTAACTGTCAAGTTTCTAGATCCTCTAGTATCACAAAAATTGCAGTTTTAGAACGTTTTCTCTCGTGCACTCCCTTGGAAGTAGTCTCACCAACGTAAAATTATAGCCTATGACGGCGCAAGGACCTTCACAATAAATGCTTTTGAAATCGGTTAAGTAGTTTCAAATACATCCAAACAAACCAACAAATGTTATTTCTTTATTATATACGATTAGTAGAGTGTAAATTCATTATTTTAAAAGCAAAAATCTATTCCTAAAACTAGACTTTGGGGGGCCACCGTAATACTGACTCAGTATAGATATGCATAATATAAGATATGATAATAAAACACGTGTAAACTATTTACAAAATGCATCGGAAATCCAAAATAAAACGTAAACGTATATCTAAATATTTTTAACACGTAGTAATATTTTTCTAATTCCAAAAATAATAATCATATTAACTAACTGTTTACTGCGCCGAATTAAGCGTCTCATTTTCAATTAAAATATATCTTTAAATTGAAATTTGAACGAAATACAGGGTCATGAAAAATCGAAGAATGTGGAAAACCGGATTAGAAATATCTCGGCAACTAATAATCCGATTGACTTCGTTCTCTATGCAAAATTTGTGTTATTTTATTGCCTTTTACGTCCACCCCTTAAAATAAAAAATTTCGAAAACTTTTATGTACCTTTCATCAGAACGAATTTTTCGAGAGTCCGAAAAAAAAAAAAAGTTCCAGACAATCGAGGTTACTGATAGTAAATAAGCTTCGTCCCATTCTTACATATTAAGAACATACAAAATTTCAAGTCTCTATCTCAATTTCTTCGGGAGATAGAGCGTTTACTGACAGACAGACAGACACACGCACAAACGGACGGACGGCATTTTTTTTTTTTTTTTTTTTTTTTTTTACGAATTCTCTAGTATCTGAAAACCATGTAAATCCGTCATTTTTTTTTTTTTTTCAATATTCAAAACGATTGCAAGACTTACCCTATACTACGTATGATGGGTAAGTAAAAAAAGGAAAAAAAAAATTACTGGGCAAAGTGACGTATTAAAATGATTGTACGGCATTTAAATATTTTCCTCAGTCCAAGTTTAATTCGAAAGACTGCTATTTCTACTACTTTCCAGCAACGCATTTAAGATGAAAGAGACGTATGTGAACAAAGTTACGTATTTAATTTAAATAATATAAGAGGATAGGCAATTAAATATATTTTTATCTATAAAAGTTCTATCCAAGGCACTACTACTTTAATTATTATAAAATATCTCATTTCAAACAAAGTGATGCATTTCTGTGAATGAAATAGCAAATACTACTACTACTACTAATAATAAATCTTGTTGATAGCCAAGGAAATTGCAAGCCGAAAGTACTAAGAAATTTTAAATAAATGCATATTTAAAGCTTGTGATATCTATATTATTATTGTTGTTGTCAGTAAATCAGTAAATAAACTTTGAAGCAAATAGTGAGCTTTTAAAGTTCATATTCGTATTTTGTAGCTATTTTTACTTCTACATTTGTTAATTATTTTAATCTATTCATGAAAGCTACATATAAAAAATGAAAAGAAAACCTGAGGTAATAATACTAACACGTGACATCAAATTTGTTAAACATCTATCCAAACATGAATCCGCCAAATAAAACACCGTATTACTGTAAAGTATTTCGACGGAAGATACATACTCGGAATCAAGGCTAACTTATCATAATATCAAGGCTTGTCATTCGCCAAGTTTCCTTTGACCGCAGTACAGGGGGCGCTGAACTACATGATTTTCACGTTGGTAGCGCCATCTAATGTTAGAAACTGAAATGTTTCCCATTATTTCCTATGGGATTATTAGCAGTAGTACGCACCAGATGGCGCTACATACGAGACAAAATCAGTTAATATATTGGCAGCTATAGAGACAATTTCAACAATAGATTTTCTCCTGAATGCGAGGCCTGATTATGATAAGGGGGCCTTGCTCGGAATATTGTTTTGCTTTCAACATTTACATTGTTGCCATTTATGTGCACCGGAAATATATTAAGGCTATAGACAGTTTGTTTTCAGTTGCATTGTATTTCATATTGTTTAAGACGGAACACAATGCTAGCAGCCATTTTTTTTTTTTTTTTTTTTTCTGTTTAGAAGCAAGTGGTTCCAAACGCCTTCCTGACCCGCTTTTTTTTTCTCTGTATCGCAACGGATGTCGTTAAAAACGCGTGGAATAAAACAATCAGAGCTCATTGTATCTTTTTTTTATTTTCTCTCTTTCTCTGCTTATTCTAACCCTTTTTTTATTCTGAGAAATGATGTAGTAGAAAATGAAGTAGGTGTCTAAACAGAAGTCTTCTAACATTCAAAAATGTAAAAAGTCGATATGATAGATGAGTTTAGTTTATGATGTAGTTTAGTAGGATGAGTATAGATACGTTATCTATGAAAAAGGTGACCGTATAGCATTTTCAGCGTATTTGACAATTGTTTCGATAATAATGGGCAATATATTTTTTTTTCATGATAATGATATCTATTCAAGATAGAGTACAACGGAAGAACGAATCGTTCAAACTTAATTTAAAAGGTAATTTTTTTTTTCCAAGGCCACATCGCATACGATAATCATTACACTTACTAAGTGATTAATGTGTATTATTAATGTTAAAGGTTATATTAATTTTGTGTAAGTAACGTTTTCTTTTCTGCATTATGTTTTGGAACTGAAAAAAATAAATTAACGGTGAAAGCCTCAAGCAAAATTATCGTATTTACTTGGGGAATTTAAGTTTCCCCCCTACTTTTCGCAATCGCTCTTTTAAAAGAAAAATTTCATACAAGTCAAAGTTTTGTGTAATTTTTGCTTGAAGAATCTGGGTAAATTTGATTTTATAAATGAAATTCCATATTCATCTACTGCATTTTCACCTGACATTTATCCTTTTTCAGTATTTCATTATTAATATAAAGAGTCATATTAATCTATGTAAATGTTTTCTTTTCGACGTTATTTTTTTCGATATGAAAAAAAAAAAAAAAAAAAAATCTTTAACTGAAAATTCTCAAACCGAAATTACCATATTTAGGCGACGAATTTACTCCGATGTCCCTGTACGCAACACATATTTTATAGTAATCATCTTTTAATGCAAAGCAATATTGTACATAAATTTCATTATGTATAAAATTATGTAATTCACTGTCAAAGGACACGCAAAGGATTTTCCCCTTTAGACCACAATGTAACAGAATACTTTTGACTGCCCCTGTAAATGAACTATGAATGTTAAGCGCTTCATTTTCAATTTAAAACAAGCTATGCCAAATCTTAATATATCATGTTATCTAACATATATCAGTTATATGTCAATCCGAGTCTATTTGTGCTAATTAGGCAGACTGATGGCAGACAGACAGAACCAAATAAGAAAAGAGAGTAAAAAAGTAACATTTTCAAATTTTGAAAAAGAAAAAATAATGTTTGAAGCTATTTTAGAGAGAGAAATAAAACTTCTGCTTCTCCTACAAACGCTTTTATCACGAGACTGGGATGAAAGAGAATTGTTCTATGATCATCATAAATCCTCTTTTGATGATGCAATCATCCGAATCTATTGAAGAATATTCCTCTAAATATACTTTCTTTGCATAGTCATAGACACTCCAGGTAAATAAAAATCTGGTATCCACTATACTCTCCCACGTTTCACGAGACATATTTCTATCCGAAGAATGCATGAACTAGCTATCAGGTCGTTATTGATTCCATAGATTCAGGGGTCAACCTACGGGCAACATAAGCATCACGGAAAGAAATTGCCTGCCCCGCGTCTTAGAGCAATATTATATCTAGAGTTCGACCGAAAATTTGGCTTCGTTTTCGATGAAAATCTGAGTTTTACTGAAAATTCGGTTTTTGGCGAAAATGCTGCTGAAACTTAATTATCTGCATTCTAAAAATATCGTTTCTTCTTTCGGAAATTTCCAACATTAGTGATTCGAATTGTATCGACCCAAATGAGACACTTTTTAATACTTTCCAACAAAGTTGAATTATGCCTTCCGTTTTTCTGTCCGTCTGTCAGCGCTCTAACTCTCGTAAATATACTCGAAAAATGTAAAGGGATTTATTTAGATCATATTATGGGCAGTATAAAGAAAAAATAGTAAGATGTGGCAATCCCAAAACTTTTTTCTAGTTCATGCATGTTAATACGTCATAATTCGTTACCACAGTCAGTGGCGCCAGCTTAAAAAAAAATTTGGGTTGACTCAAAAATATTGGGTGGGCTCAAAAATATTGAGTGGGCTCAAAAATATTTTTATAATATGGTGCGATCAGTTTGTTTTTCTTTGAAGGGTTGACAGACGGTGAAAGATGAGAATTTTGAGTAAAGCTATCATGTTTTAATAAAGTTGCAATTTAATAAATTCTATTCTCAAGCGTTTTTCCTTATAAAGACAATGATATTTTCTGTAATGTCATGATATCATGAACACGACTACAAATTGAATTAGCAGAAAGTTAAACATAGAGCAAAACATTTCAAACATTTGGGATTTATGAGTGTCAATCGGAGAACAAAATCGCATGGTCATCGGCTCATAAATTTTATTATAAGGAAAAAAATGATTCGTAAAATAATAATGCAATAAATAACTAGAATAATAAAAATTGAGTACGATAAGATTCAAAATTGTTGGATGGGCTCAGGTCCTACGGGCCCATATAAGTTGGCGCCACTGACCACAGTGGAAAAAATAAATGACAATCTATGCTCATCGTGATGATTTTAAATGCATGAAATTCGTGCATTAGTTGTAGGACTATTGTGGATATCGTGAAATTTGCAACATAAAAGCGCCACCTGTTAAGCAATTTGTACCAAAAACATAAAAAGCAATATTATTTACCAAGCCCCAATTATACTATAACCAAATTTGAAGTTTCATAATAATTCGTGAATTAGTTCTTGAAATAGGACTATTGCAGGAAGAAAAAAATCAGCATAGCAGAACCACCTGTTAGGCGATTGAAACCAAAACATAAACAGAACTAGGTCATATCCCGGATTTACTGAATCTAAAGTTTGATGAAAATCTGTGTATTAGTGCTTGAGATAAAGCTATTGCGGAAATCGTGAAAATGCAGCATAACAGCGCCACCTGTTTAGGGATTTACACCAAAATGTAAACAACATCAATTCATGTCAAGGATTAACTGAATTTGAAGTTTGATATATCCGTCGATTAGTTATTGAGGTAGAGCTGTTGCGTAAATCGTAAAATATGTAGTATAAAAGCGCCACCTGTTGATAGATTAACACCAAAAACTAGTTAGCATCAATCTATATTTGGGACTACCTAAATATAAATTTTTATTAAACTTCGTGTATTAGCTATTGAAGCATAGTTGTTACGTAAATCGCAAAAAAAAAAAAAAAAAAAAAAAAAAAAAAAAAAAAAAAAGCAGAACAGTAGCATTACCTGTTCAGTTATTTACACCAAAAACTAATCAGGATAGATTTTTTAAGGGACTACCGGAATATTCATTTTTATTAAATCCCCTGCATTAGTTCTTGAGATAGAGCGTCCACAAAATTTATGTAACAGACAGACAGAGTCATATACTCACAGACTCATTTTGTAAAAAAATATATATTTTTTTGGGAATCTCTGATCCCTAAAACGTGCAAATTCATCAAAAATCCCAATTCTAAAATTTTCACGAATCCAATACTTTTTCTTGTGAAGATAGTAGAAAATAAAAAAGAGACATCCGTATCAGACTTGTTTACACAGCGCAAATCTTTGATACACGACTGCGACAGCTTTAAAAATATCGTTTGGAAGGTGCTGATGAAAATTCAGAGAAGTGCAAGCAGTGTAGGATAAAATGATAAAATGTATAGTGACGAAAGGCTTTTATTCATATTTATCCGGCGTGTTATTTTTTTCAATAAGTGTAGATTAAATATCGACAGACAATTTACAGAAATGTCATTAAATATAGAAGGAAGTCCCAGGAAATCTTATCAGGATATAATTATCTTTATGAAATTAGTAGATATCTGTTATAAGTATTATATCTGAAAAATTCATTAAAACTATTACAGTAATAACAACAAAGCCTTAAGCAGAGTGCAAATATAAAATGGAGGCGCCCCACCAGTAGCCGACAGTTTCTGCTCTAGAAAAAGGTAGGGGTTCGAAACCAATCGTAGCCGTCAGCGTAATCGTTCGGAGTTTTCCGTGGTTTGGTTTTCTTCGAACCTTGGGTTTTCGTATGTAAATGTGAGTTAGTTTCCCTTAGAAAGACCCTATCCGAGGGCATTCCCTCTAGGGCCCATATTCCACATGTTGATAATTGGCCTTCATAAATACAAACAAACAAATAAAAGGGAATCAAATTTTTCTTTAATGGAAATTCATAAACAAAATGTCTGTTCTTCCAAACAATCGTTTAGCAATTTTTTTCAGCCGTCAGCTAGCAACTAAATTTGGGACAATATGTTTATAATTATTCAAATTTGCTTACAACGTATACTTTTTAATGCTTAGTAAGTATATATTTATGTTACAAACATGCACACTCTGTTATGTACGGGTAGATAGACTCAAAGTTGGACGAGATTTTTGCGAACCTAACCCTCGTGATTGTTAAAGGATTGCTGTACTTTAATTCATGTTTTTGATAAAACTGTGCAAGAACTTTACACAATTTAGAAGTGCCTAACTTTTTAGCTCTCCGAAAAATAGTGCTTTACAGCTGGAAAAAGCCATTAATGCTTAATGCATTCGAGCGATTTCGATAAAAAAATATTATGGTTGGTTGGCTGAGTTTATGACGGCCAGTTATCAACACGAGTGATATGGGCACTAAGGGCGGACAGGAGTGCCCTCCGTGGAGGCCTTTCTAAGGGAACCTAACCGGTATTTACGCAAGAAAATCCAAGGTTCGAAGAACACCACGGAAATTTCCGAACGATTAGTTAGCCCCACCAGTGGCTGACAGATTATGCCCTCGAAGTTGGTACGCAGGAGGTTCTGGGTTCGAACCCAGTCACGCCCGTCGGTCTAACCATTCGGAGTTTTCTGTGGTTTTCTTCGAACCTTGGATTTTAGTGCGTAAATGCGTGTTAAGCTCCCTTAGAAAGATCCCGACGGATGGTCCTTATCCCTAGCGCAGATAATCGGCCGTCATAAACAACACCGAACGTGAGCACCTATTAGCGGTTCTATTCTGTGCTATCACTTTCCATGTACCAGCTTCGAGAGTAGAACATCTCGAGCATTGGTTGAATATAAGCTCATATGTTGTAGACACTTAAAAACAATTATTGAGTAACAGAAAAAAAAAATCTGAAAAATTGCTTTTGTTCTAATAAAAAGTTTTAGTCACAGAAAAAAAAAACTTCCTGTCATAAGTCTTGAGCATAAGCCAGTGAATATGATTCCAAATTTCAAAACTCCGCCAGTGTCCAAGAGGTTCTGCTCTCGAAACTGACCGGAGGGAGGTGTTGGACTCGAACCTAATCGTGCCCGTCGGCCTAATCGTTCAGAGCTTTCAGTGGTTTTCTTCGAACCTTGCATTTTCTTGAGTATATACAGGTTAGATTCCTTTAGAAAGACCACCCGGGCACATCCCCTCCCCCACTCCAGTGCCTATATCCCCCATGTTGATAATTGGGCATAATAAACACAACCAAATTTCATCAAATTTGGCTGGGTAGTTTAAGAGGAAAAGTTTCACTTAACGTTCGCTTATATCTCATAATAGGAATGCACAAAATCTTGTCTTCTCTTAAAATCTTTTTGTAGGGCTATTTTGCGTGCCTTTTTTTAAATATTTTAATGAAGAATAAATTTAAATCGAGGTCAAGTACTGTTTTATCGAGGAATTTGGTGTAAAAATTGTAAATTAAAAATAATTTATTTTCCAAAATTTTAAAAATTATTGCAAAAGCATAACTATATACATGATGAAAATAAATGCCTCCGAAATTTCGAGATCCTGGCAAATAACAACAATCTGGAATAATATAACTCAGAAAATTTTCATCTTTCACAACAAAATCTGGTTAGCTTTTATCTAAATATCCGTTGAGAATAGAAAATATCATCAGTTTTGTCTGCCAGTTATTTAAAAATGCCTTATCACGATTAATTATAAGACACTTATACTAACAGCACTCTCAAATTAATGAATGTGAATTAATGAAATTAATGAAATATTAATGAAATATTAATGAAATTAGTTATTTTAAACTGTATTTTAGGGACTGTATCCATTGAAGTTCGATACTCGATTATTAAAATGCTACAGAATGACTATATCAATTCTAGACCGGGAGGCGGCAGCACAGATCATCGAATTCATCACCTCATCGAATTCATGGATGAAAATCCAAGATTAGTTAAAATTTGATTCGCCTATTAAAACGCAATCGGTCTGCCAAGTCGTATCTTGGTGGAAAACATCTGAAAACCCGATTTTAATAGTTGAATCATAGGTTTACCATTGTGCTTTCCTGCACCCGAAAAGTATACGAAAACATAAGGGGCTGGGAGCAGGAAAACACAATGGCAAACCTATGATAGTCAACCACTAAAATCGGGTTTACTGATGTTTTCCACCAAGATACGAATTGGCAGACCGATTGTGTTTTATAATACGAATTGAGATTTATTTAATCCTAGATTATCATCGGTGAACTCGATGAAGTGATTGTCTGTGCTGCCACCTCCCGGTTTATTATGCATTCATATATTTAACAGTTTTAAAAGTCAAAAAGAGCTTTTTAAACCACCACAACATTTGCAAATGTGCAAGGCCTTTTAAAAGAGCTTAGTCTTCCATCATCAGGCGCAAAAGATAATTCCTCCTATTTTAAAAGCATTAGCAACAAATATTTTTTGCGCCCGATTTGACGCTTTCCGGTGCAGATCCGTTTGAAATGATTAATTTACACCAGAATTTACAAACAAATTTGTTAGAAAATAAGAACTTGTTATATATATGAAACTCCTCCTTGTATAACGATTGCGGGGTCAACTCATCCACGAGAAAAAGAAACTCAGTGCGACCATGTTAGGCCTAAGTATTCCGAGCCGTTCACAAATATTCTAATAGTTCAACTTATGGAAATATACATGTAAAAGATTTATTCATTACTCATTTTCTTTAAAACCTACAAAAACTATCTAATTATAATATTTAAGTTCTAAATAAAACAACCAGCAATTATGAAAAAAGAAACGATAAATTACGAGAAAAACAAACGATGTAAGCAAATTAATGCTATTGCCATTCAAGAATGACAAATTTCAAATCTATAAAAAATATTGTGAAAAGTTTCCTCCGATTTTAAAGGCTATCTATTTTCTGACCAATGAAAACGTTCAATAGTCGTAATGGAGCGTTCTCATTGGTCAGATTTACAATTGGAGTTTTTAAATGACGTCACTACATTTTACTACGTTTTCAAATTTTTTCATGATTTCAAAAACAATATTTAATTAAAACTTTTTATTTAAGGAAAGCGAAGGTGCGTTTTAAATGCAATATTGTTAGAATCTTTATATTCGGGCAGCCCCCCCCCTTTTTTTTTACAGTCTTGAATGACTCTATGTTAGAAGTCTGCACGGGCCGGAGTTTCCAGGCCCGGCCCGGCCCGTAGGAAAATTATTTCGGCCCGGCCCGTTGTAAAGCTTAAAAGTTCGGCCCGGGCCCGGCCCGGCCCATTTACATTTTTATATTTTAGGCCCGGCCCGTTTTGGCCCGTTACAATTTCTACGATTTCTAAAAAATTCAGATTTTTATCATATAACTAAGATTCCTTTAAAGAATACTGCATACATATCTATGGAATGATTTTACAGTATATTTTACAGCAAATACACATTAACAACATTAATGATTACTTAGATTCTTAGGCTTTCAACATTCGAATAAAGATTCATTAAAAAATTAAGATGGCTTAGAATAAAAGAAAAAAGAAAGAAAGCTAAAAACATGGTTAATTTTGAAGCTGTTTAATAAGAGAAGATTTATAAATATTTTTCTATATCATTTTATTATAGATTTCAAATCTAAATTCATTCTTAAATTCAAAGAAGCTCCTTTCTGATACATTTCTAAATTCATTTTTTTTTCTCAGAAACGCATAAGATTAGCAGATATCTTTATTCAGAAACTATGTAATCGAATGGCGTTATCCATTTTTTGATACAAGCAATTTAAGAATACTGCAAACAAATAAAATACTGTGATAATTAGCGTTTTGAATAGAATTTCCGGAAGCAATAGCAAGGGAAGGGAGAAAAACCTGCAATCATTTGAGAAACTATTATAACTCAACAAGGTTATACAAGTATTTTATTTACCAAAAATGAAAAACGCTATTCGATTCCAAATCCCTTCAATAGTTAGGCTTATCACTTTTATACTTTTACAATTTAAAATTAATCAGAAAATGTGTCAAACTTTCGCATTATTGAGAAATTAATTTAAAAATCATCAAGAAGTATATATCCGAAGACTAAGCTAACATAAGTTCTTTATCGCTGTTAATAATTTTACAAATCATGTTTTCTGCCAATAATTAAGTCTAGTACCGGTCCGGCCAGTCTATATGTAGAAAAATAGTGCAAGCGTGATCTCGGATCGGCATGAATCAGCTAAAAAAATATTAAAACGGGTTACACATAACGTAATTCTCCGATGCCGATACACTGTGCAATTTTTATATTGATGCTGTCAAACTAGGCCACATTTATACTTATTCTCGTTAAAACCATTTTCGTTGAAAATAGCTCATATTTTATCGCTTCTGCTTAAATCTTCAGAACGGGCCGGCAGGACCGAAAATCTTTTTATCAGCCCGGCCCGGCCCGTCTGGCCCGTTCAATTTTTTTGCCGGCCCGGCCCGTTTATGTTGTTTGTTGGCCCGGCCCGGCCCGTTGAAAAAACTATTATAAATCTGCCGGCCCGTGAGAAAATTCGAAACGATTCCGCCGGGCCGGATACGGGCCACGGGCCAGGCCCGGGCCCGTGCAGACCTCTACTCTATGTCACATCACGACTCACGTGTGATTTTTTACTCTTTACTGTTGACCTTTTTTTTCGATCTTATAAAGTGTTTTCTTCTAAGTATTAGCTAAAGAATTGAAGTTTTACATTTGAATATGCTTATTTTACTTCATAACATGGGATGGAGTAAAACAATTAATTCACAAATGTTTTAAAATGGCATTATTAGTGCTAATTTGTATATTTTTGGTGAAATAGTTACTCTAATTTTGTGAGTGAAATTCATTTAGCTGTATATTCTATGCCATTATTTTACCCATTCAATTAATAATTTGGCTACCCTTGCATATTCGTCTGGAAATGGCCAAAATGGGAAAAAAATTATGTATTTTGGATATTTTTATTATTTTCTCTCGGTATTTTTATATATTGCTTGGTTGTAGTTTCACTATATATTTTTTTATAATTGATTTTTTGCCTTACTTTATTCTTTTAAAACTTATGTATTTATTAACCATTTATTCATTACAATTCTCCCCCCTCCCCTATCCACCAGATAGTTTTTTTTTTATAGTAAATGCAGATTTTTGTTGAATTTTCCCCCTTTTTTTTAAAATTTTCCCCTCCCATGTTTAATCGCTGTATTTTTCAAAAAATTTTAAGCCTAAAGTGGCTATGATTGACCACATTTATTGTAATTTTTTATCACCCTTTTAAAAATGCAAACACGTCAGTTTGACCGGCTATCTATCTTCTAGTTTTCTAATAAATAGCTTATTTTCAAATACATTATTAAAGGAAAATTTTAATTAAATATTCTGGGCTTCAGTAAAGTTAAATTTTGATGCCCTTTTTCAAAGACATTGCCCGCGAAAGGGTTAAGGAAAGCTAAGTACTTTTGAAAGGTTTTGCGTACTTGTAAATTTTATGGTGTTTTAAAAATTTCTTTTTTAATTTGTCGTATCATATCAGATTTTTCATCATTAATTACAATTTTAAAATGTTTTAAATACAAAATTTAATACTTGACGCATAAAAAAACATTTTATTGAAAAAAATAATGTTTTTATAAAGTATAAATTGTATGCTTCTTGAAAAAAGAAAAATGAAAATGAACCCCCCCCCCCCACATACACATACACACACTAAATATTTCTGGAATATTGTACTCCTGATTACGCTTGTTTAAAATATAAAATGGCAATTAAAATAAATCGTATGATGTTTTATGTTTTTTGTCATATTTATTAAAATTGTAAAATACTTTATTTTGCAGAAAAAAAAAATTGCAAGGATGTGTTATGTCCTGCTGAGATCGTGTATACATTTGAAATGTAAATGCTTGTAAAACGTAAAAAAACATTTTTTCTAAAAAAAAAAAAAAAAAAAAAAAAAAAAAAAATATTAGTTGAATATTTTATTTTTTGTTACGTTTGTTTGAAATGTAAAATGCTGATAAAAAAAAAAAATCATATGATATTTTATGCCGTTTGTTACATTTATTCGGATTGTAAAAGAATTTCTTTTGGAAAAAAACATTTGACGGATGCGTTATGCTAAGTTTAACTTGAGTAAACATTTGAACTGTAATGTAAAATCCAATTTCCTTTTTGAAAAAAATATTGTTTTAATGTTTTAGTTTTTGTTCCGTTTATTTGAAACGTAAAATGTTTATAAAACAGAAAAATACGTATGATGCTCCACGTCTTTTGTTACATTTATTCAAACTTTAAAATAATTTATTTTGGAAAAAACATTTAAAGGATGTGTTATGCTCCTTTGAACTCATGTAAATAATTGAAATATAAATGTACGTTAAATATAAAATCTCAATTTTCTTTTCGAACAAAATATTGTTTGAATAGTTTATTTTCTGTTCCGTTTATTTGAAACGTAAAATGCTAATAAAAAAGCAAAATTGTGTGAAAGGCGCTCATCCCAAGGGGGTTAAAATAAGCGCTCGCTGTTAAAAATCTTGTCCTTAGTTTGAACCAAATTTTGGTGTTCAGTAGCTGCCACCATAGCATGGTGAAATCTCGTACCAACATTTGGAACTCCCTATTTCAACCCAGGGCCGTAGCTAGAAGTGAACAATAGGGGGGGGGGGGGGGGGGGCTCAAAAGAAAAAAGGAGAGGCTCATAATTTTTTTTCTCTCTCTTTGACGCAGAAAGATAAATTAGTGCCTATTCACATTATAGGTACTATGTTTCTTATTAAACTGTTGTAATAAATTCATTTTATGCTAAGAAAAGTATATGATGATAGAAATTTTGAGTGTATAACTAGTGCAAAATTAAACATCATGTAAGTTTCATATGTACAGATAGGATGAGGAAGTGTTGAAACACTTATTTTAAATACAATTTAGTAATTTTGTAAAATTCTGAAAGGGTCTCAAAAATAAATTAGATGTTTGAACAGAATTTCATTTGAATTTTCGGAACAGAAATTTATTGAGTGACCTTGGAATCTTTTCCAAGGAGGGCTCAAAAAATTTTAGGGGGCTTAGCTGCCCATAGCGCCCCCTTAGCTACGGCCCTGTATCAACCTCGTTCCAACTATTGGAACTAAGCCTCAACAGTAGCTTCAAATATTGGTTCAAGATTTAACCATCTTACAGTGGCAGCTACTGAGCATCAAAATTCGGCTCAAACTAGGACAACATTTTTACTATAGTGTGAAATGCTAGTAAAAAAATCGCAATATTTGTTGAATACTTTTTAAGCCTTTTTACACTTATCTATATATTTAAAAGACAAGGCTTTTTTTTAGTCATTAGCTCTGAGATTTTACTGAACCATTTTTCATAGTTATTATTTTTTTAATGAAAGCTGTTTATTTGTAGATGTACCTTGCAATGATATTTTTTCAAAATATTTCTATTGTTACAGTATATTTTTGTTTTTAAATGTGTTTTATGAATTTTTATTCAAAATGATCGCAGTAGGCTATTCCCATTGTATCAGAGAAATGGTAACTAATGATGTTTATTTATTTTTGTTGATTATATCCTTACTGATGTTATTTTAGTATTACAAATAAAAATAACTTAAAAAAAAATTTTGAACAGAAAATAGGTCACCCTTAAAACAAAAACGCATTCTTCCTCATAAATCTTTTACATTTCAACATTTTTTCATTAAGCTTTTACTGAGTTTGGAGACATTTGGCGAAATAATTCAATAAGTGGAAATGACGTCATATTTAAAGAAAATGGTAATTTTCTTTGACAAAATTAAAGTTTTGACCACGAAGGTGTCTAAAAGATAAATTTCTGAATTTTTTATTCACGGGTACAGAAATTAGAGCCGAGTGTTCATATAAAAATTTGTACTGGTGAAACGACTTTACATTTGGAAATATATTCATTAATAGCCTAATCTGCGTTAAATTAATATTAAATGGCACATACGTATTTGAGTGGTGTGTATGTAGATTTGGAGAATGGGGAAATGTGGAAATAAATTTAGATACATCGCGAAAAAGTTGTATAATGTGACAAGAAATGTTTTTTGCTAGTTTTTATCTCTTAATTTCCCACCAGTGGGCGAGAGATACTACTCTCGAAAATGGTTATACGGGAGTTGCTGGGTTTGAACCCAATCGCGCCCGTCAATCTAATCGTTCCCTTAGACAGATTCCCACGGAAGGCACCCAACCCCTTTTAGCGTATATCACTCGTTCAGATAATCGGTCGTCATCGGTCACATAATGCTACAGCAGTTCACTAAAAATTAAAATTTTGAGGAAAAAAAAAACATTATTTGAATACACTGTGTATCATGTTGCACTTAGTAGAAATTGAAATTTGGAAAAAAAAGTATTCGTCGAATATGTTATTTTATGTTACATTTATTAAAAATACGTAATAAAAATTGTTAATTTCTTTCTTTTATTGAAGGAAAACTGTAAAAAAAGCAGTAGTTGACAAAACATGTAGAATAAATTAAAAGTATAAATAAATAAAAAAAGATAACTACAAAATACGTTTCATCATACTTAGTTTGAAAGATATTATTTGTATCACTACTTTATCTTAAATCTAAATGAAGGTTTATCGTTTATCCTTATCAGATCAATAAATGTGCTATTGTTAAGTAAAAAAAAAAATAATATGTTATTGTTCATTAGACACGTGTCCCTTACAGATACTTCATGTAAACGAATAGAACATTTAAATTGAAGCAGCGTGAAATAGACTACTTATTTTTATAGCTTCATCATGTTAAATGGCTTCTATAACACGATTCACTACATATAGTTGCTACACCCTTTGAATTTAAATAGCATCAGGCAAACAAATGTGTAATCTGTGCATAAAATGGCTTTAAATACATGTGTTCTTCAAGTTTTCAATGATCAGTTTTAACAACTTTATAGCACTATAAAAATAATAATTAAAAAGAATTAAAAATGCATTCTTTATGTGTAAATATCTTTATGCTAATTTGAAAACAACATTTTAATTTTTCTTAAATATACAGTCGTGAAAAGAAAAAAAAAATGTAAATATTCCTTATTAACTCTGTAAAAAATATTGTAGAAGAAAATGACTAGTACCAACCGATTGGAAATAAAATTTACTTTTAAATGATGTATATAAAATTTGTATAGGGGATTATGATAGGACTACATATTAAAACGATACCTACAACATTTTTTTTTCGATAAAAGTACCCAATTCTGACAGCATAAATGAACTCTGCATTTTTCAATTAGCCTAAAAGCAAATTTTCAAGCAATTCGTATGATAAGTTTCCTGGAAATTAATTAGTTCAAAACGAGCATATTTTAGAGTCTGTATCCAAATTGAAATTCGGCATTCGATTGTTGACCGAGGGAGCCCTATTTTCGATCAAGGTATGTTAAGTGAAAAACAAGAAGCTTTTGAAGACTGCTAGATTACCAGGATAGCTCAAGAAGTTTCAAAATATCTAGTCAGTTCTATGGTAGACGGCCCCTTAAACATCACTTAACCGTTTTTTTAAAGCGTAATTTGAAAACTATTTGGAAGGACTTAATAAATCTAATTGCAGCAAAAAAATTGTAGGTTGTAATTTTTATCGAATATTAATTTCATAATATTATAAAAATCGCAAATTTAACTTATTTATGTTTGGATATTTTAGTATTATTGCTACATAAAAAATTAGCTCATTGGGAGTAAAATTGCAGGAGATATTAAATAAAATATGAAAATGTAATTTAACATTAGAAGCGCCAAATTTTGAATGTTCATGATTCAAAAATTTGTCTTTAAAATGATTTGAAATTTCATGTCTAGGCATAGTTTGAATCGAAGATTTCAAATATCGTGTTGAAATTGGGTATTGTCAATGAAAAAACAAAGAAGTTTGGTTTCGTTTTAAAATATAGATGGCATCCTAAGTAAATTTTATATACATCACTTAAAGGTAGACTTTATTTGCAGTAACTCGGTATCAGTAACTTTCTTCGACAATAATATGTTGAGAAATTTGGAGGGCTATTTATTTTTTTTTTTTTGTATTTGGAAAAAGGCATTATTCTCGGTAGAGAATTGGGAAATCTGAAGTATATCTGAATCTTTTTATTGTTTGAATTCCGCAACTTATTTTATTTTATTCGTTTCCTGATTGGTTCTAGTTTAATGTCCAAAATATGAATACTTCTGTTTTTTAATTTATTCGTTTTCTGATTGTTCCAAGTTTAATGTCCAAAAATGGAATACTCCTGTTGCCACAATGACAAAAAAGTAATAAAAACTTTTAAAAAGTTAATAATTAAAAAAAATTGTGATAGAGATTTCAAACAAATTTCATTAAAAAGTGCTTTTTTTCTCTACGCAACGGTGTAAAAATTTTAAATATGCGATGTTTAGAAGTTTAAAATTTTGCAGTTCGAAAATTTTAAAAGTGAAATTTCATTTAAAATGTGATGGGTCCATGAATATTAATGTTTAATCCATGTCGTACGTAATATGAGGCGTTCAGAAGCCAGTCTGATTAAGTCAGTCTGATTCACTCCATCACAAACATGCACATTTTAAACAGTTAAAGTTGTCTATCTTTAAACTACTGTGTTTTTATCATTGATCTAGGAATATTAATGATTAATGCGCGTTAATTATTAAAAATTATGTTTATTATTATTATTAATTTAAGTATAGAATTTATTCATAAGTCTTTAAAATTTTAGTCTTTAAAAATATTATTTTCCAAATAGTCGTTGTAATTTTGTTCTATTACAATTTTATTATTGATTATCATTATTATTTACATTTTTTTTTAACCACGATTGTGTGTACATTATTGTCTATGTTTTTAT
This sequence comes from Maratus speculifer, assembly GCA_964019185.1. NCBI lineage: Eukaryota > Metazoa > Arthropoda > Arachnida > Araneae > Salticidae > Maratus > Maratus speculifer. The sequence goes on from OZ025289.1 coordinate 310,719,097, forward strand.
ATACGTACAGCCATAGGAAAAATAAATACCTCGTCCTACTAACTCTGTAACTAATTATATTAATGTTATTGGTATCAAAGTCTACTTTTAAATGAAGCTTAAAAATTTGCTTAGGGTGCCATTTACACATCAAAACCAGACCAAACTTTCAATTGCAACACCTTATTTTGACATTATATTTTAAATCTTCCGTACAAAATATGCCTAGAAATGAAATTTCCAATAATTTGGAGGATAAGTTTCTGAGCTGTAAACATTCAAAATTTAGAACTTTTAATGTTAAGGGAGTACGGTACACAAAAATCTTCAAGTAATAATAATAAAAAAAAAACTTTTATTGCATTGAAACTTTTTTTTTTGTCTTTTTATGCTTAAAATGACGCTAAAATTATGTTTCTAGCTTAATTAGAAAAGGAAATATTAAACTTTTCATTTCAATTTAATCTAGCTTTCAAATAATTGTTGTCATGGAAATGAATTCTTGTAAAAACATTTTTTTTTTCCTTCGTGACGGGTTTTTTGACAATTTCTTCAATTTAAATTTTTATAATTCAAGAATTATTAAAGCTAAATGCTCCAAACTTGGAAAATGTCTTTTTTGATTATCGTACTTTAATTTTGATTCAGCAAAAATTTGAAAAAAAAATGTTTACTTTTGAAAATATGATTTTTTAAATAAAATTCACATCATTTAAAAAAAAAAAATATTTTAAATATTTTTAATGTTTTTGAAAATTAATATTTTAAAAATGCTGAATCAAAATAAAAGCTTAGATATTTCTGTTTATTTAAATGTAGAAAGATTGAAATTCTACAACTAATATTTTGAGTTACAACGATTTTAAAATACTTCACTTTTTTAAAAAACTTTTAATAAAAAATTTTTTTAAGCAATTATGAGAAGTTTTATCATGTGATTTTGTTTACAAATAATATGGTTAACGATCACAAAAAAATTCTAAATTTTTACTTAATAAGTAAAAAATATTTCAAAATTTTTCCCTGACCCTGTTAAATTACAATTACATATTTTTATTAATATCTCTTGAAATTATAATTGTAATATAATAACTTTTTTGTGTGTCTATAATATTATAAAACCCAAATATAAACACATCGAATTTATACATTATATTTATATATTACTATTTATACATTTATACATTAATGTATATTTATACATTATATTTTTTATTACATAAAAAATATAATGTGGATTATAAATTATGAAATTAATTGCTTATTTTATTGAATGATGAAATTAATGATGAAATTATGAAATTGAATGATGAAATTATGAAATTAATATGAAAACAAAATATGAATTGTAACCTCCAGTTTTATTGATAGATTAATATTAATTATGTGAAATCTTAATTTTGAATTTTTCTTCCAAGTAGTTTTCGAATTATGCTTTAAAAAATGTCAAAATGATGGTTTGAAAGACCGTCTATAAGGTACAGAAAAGCAAAATACGAAAAACAAGTACGTTTTGCTCATTTTATTGAAACGTTGGGTTTGGAAATAGTCGAAAAACATTAAACGAGTGAAATATCATATTAAGAAGAAAGGATATAATAATAGAAGTGACTTAATCGAAATTTTTGATCTAAAGAAGTGGGAGCTTCTCTTGGAGATGAGAGTCATTCTTTCTGAAATTGATGATTTTATTTATTCCCGCATAGAAAAAGAACTTTTTTCTTAAAAATGACATTCCAGTTAAAGTCATTTTAGTGCTATTTTGATCTAAAAAAACAAAAATAAAAATATTTATTTTTATTTATTTATTTTTTTGTAACATTAGAATATCATTTTAAAAGAAAATTTGTGGTGTTTATTTATGTCTCGCATACACTGTAAAAAAAATTCAAGAGGTTACTAAAAAATTTTTAGTAAATTTGTATTCCACAGAATTTTTTAGTAACCATTACAAACTTTTTTTTGCAAGCGAAACAAGCATTTCTTTTGTAAACTGAACAAAAGAATTTTTTGTATAACTAACTTAAAAAAATTTAGTATGAGCCACCAAGCAAATTTTAGTAATAGCTCCAAAATTATTTTTAATAACCATTACGTGGGCTCGAAGGGTAGGAGCTTCCTTCGAGCTGCATCCAGACTTCTGGAGCGGAAGATTTTCGGCAAAAACGTAATAGATGGCAGCACCAAACATTGCTACTGCTCCGTCAGGATATTCATAATCCCTTTATTGAAGAGTACTTACACTGCATACATTCGGGGCGTATTTGGCAGTGGCCCGTATCGAACCCGGGACCTTTCAGCCTGGAGCCCGTTACTATAACCACTGTGCTATCAAGGCCACACCAAGTGAGTTTTAGTAACAGCTATTAAAAATATAAAATTATTAACACTATTCGTTGCTAACTTTTTTCTAGTAATTCTTACAGTTTTTCTTGTAACCGACTAAGATTACTAAAAAATTTTTAGTAAGTACAAGGATCACTAAATTTTTTTAGTAGATCGACACTTTTTTTTTTTTTTACAGTGTAGACTTCGACGAGGATGTTGAGTTTATAAGGCACCATTAAGGTGTTTAATTGGAACGTTTTTTTATTGCTATTTTTTAGAGATCTAACGGGAATTGAATACCGAGAAAGCACTAAATAACGGACACCTCGGGAGCGTGATAATTGTCCGCTATTCGGAGGGGTCTGCTATTGGAAAAATCTCAGAAATTAAAAATCTGCTAAGATTTGCTCAATATTTTATTAATTGACTTTTATAAGTACTAAAGCCTCTATTATATGATTAATCAGAAATTATTTTTTTCTTAAAACATAAAACTGAAATAAAACTGTACATCCCTTCATCCCTTGTTTAGCGTTTATTACATTCTTACGAAAAAAATCTGTTATAAAAATTTGCTTTTGCTTGCGATTATATGTAATTTGTTTTTCAGAATGAAATTTTAACTCTGTCAGTAATTTTAATCCTTTTGAACTATTTTTTTCCACATAAAAATTGTGAAACTGCTCACTGTATTTTGCCGCTTCTTGGAAATTCTCGATTCTGCAGGAGACATCTTGAGTTTCCTTATCTTTTTCATCATCACTGAAAGTCAGCTTTTGTCAAAAATTCTGAAGCAGTACAATCGTATACAGCAATTTATTCTTCTTCAGTAAGGAAATCATCATCAATATTAATGAAAATTTTGACTGTTTCCCACTTTTGATATCTTTCATTAATTCACTTAATTTCGCTTTCATTTTGTGGAAAATGTGTGTTTCATTTGCTTTTAATGTAAAGCCAACTTTTATGGAACATTGCTGTATACGCTTTCCGGTTTTATTTATTTATTTATTTATTTTACAGCTGAGGAAATCCAAATTATAGAATCGACAGCATCAACTAATTTTAGATAGTTCTCAAGTGTATTCATGAGAATCTAACTTTAAAACATTGTAGTGCAGGCCTGTCCAACCTTTTAGTAAGCAAGGGCACATCACAGCTTTTGGCACTCAATGAAGGGCGCCATCATTCACTTGAGCGAAAACATGCGGCAGTACTATCGCAAAGTGTTAGTTATAAACGCACGCTTTATGAATAACGTAATGCAAATGAATATTACAGCGATAGACAAAAGGCTCTACAGTTCAAAAATGTTTGTTGATTAAAATGGCAGAAACTTTAATTGCGTTTATGATAACATCAATAGCTAAAAACAAATAAATAAAAATGAAAATCAGAGATATTGCTATATTTCTTTTAGAATGTGAGAATACGCTATGACTTATTTTGAATGACTGAATTTAGATTTTGTAAAAAATACAGAAGCAAAGGCAGGCATAATAGTGACCAATCCATTCAGGTGGTTCCACAGAGATAGTCTGAAAGTGCTTTCATAGATGGAAATTATGCTCAAATTTTTTAAGCAAAGTAAAAAAAACCCTAAAATTTCAAAAGTCAAGAAGAAATAATTTAGCCCCGTATCCCTTGTGTAAGATAGCCAATGTGCTACTGTGACAACAACAAAAAGGAAAATGTTGAACTTTCATACAAATGTATCTTCAAAATGTTGGAGGAGATGGGAAAAGTTTATTTTTCTGTTACTTTTTAACTATTGAAAAGATCTATTTCAACTATTACCAAGTTTACCAAACTTAACCACCATAATTGCATTTTATAAACAATAATTAGAAATTGTGAAATTATGCATGATTAAATTTTTAAAGTATGTTTCTAGTTTTTAACTTTTTGAGGGCAAGCAGTTGTGTTTCTCTAATATTGAACTCGCTCCAGAATTTTAGAAAATAAATGTTTAAAAATAACGGAAGGCATTTTTACAACTATTTTTCCATCAAAGGTATAAAATTAAAAATTCATTAAATATGTCTGGTGGAAATCTTGATTAAAATTAGGTGGAATATAATATATCCCACAGCCCTTCAATGGATTTTAATGCGTTTTCACAATCTTTGAAAATATCTCTGATGCAAATATTAATAATTTTAAAGAAAGAATTCTTTATAATGGAATTTTATTTCTAAAAAATCTAATAACAGGAAACCTTAATAGGGCGCCAAGAAAGTCCACAAAGGGCGCCATGGCGCCCGCGGGCGCCGTGTTGGACAGCCCTGATGTAGCGTAATAAAAACTTTCTGTACTAGTCTTTATAAATGTGTATTACGCCTTGATAAAGTGGCTGACATACTAGAGTCATGCTTGGGGGTTGAGGGACGCAATTTTAACATTATCAGATTTCAAATACTTTGGATGATAACGCACATTCCCACTCCGCCCCCTACATTTATATGTGATCACAAAAATTGTGACACATTACACTGATAAATTTAAAGGATAAATCTTTTTTCCCCCTCGTTAAAAAATAATTTTTAATCCTTTATTGCCAAAATTACTATACGCTATCCAGAATGTCCGTTATTTAGAGGTTAAACATAAAAAAAGTAAGTTTTGGGAGTGAGGATTAGAAAACTGTCCGCTAAATAGAGGTGCCTGTTATTCGAGAGTGTCCGTTATGGAGGTTTTACAGTATTTTCTTTTTGTTTTTAATCAACTGGCATTAGCTTAAGGTTTGCAAATTTTTAGACTTGTATCGTGTGCGAGTCGCGATAATTTTTTACATAAAAACAATATTAGCTTTACATAAAACAACGTTAAAAGTACCGGATCTCTCAGACAACGATATTATTATTATTATTTAAGCTGATTTTTAGGAACACGAGCAATACAAAAGATTGTTTTGAGGAAGGAATCAATTATAATTTACGCTGTACATATTTTATAGTAAATAGAAGAAACGTTACAGAAACACATTAACACTTATTTCCAGGCAATAAGTTGTTTAAAAAAAGATACTTCATTTAGAACAACAATTATACTTAAATATTATGAATTATTTTTTATATTGCATATTTTCAGTATCAGGCTCGGATTCGAAAAGTGAGCCCTATCCGATCTCATCTCTATTCCCCACCCTTAAGGCTCCTGGTCACTCATTTTCCGAATTCTCCGCCGTAATGTTAAATCCATAGGCGTAGCCAGCCTTTTGAACGGGGGGGGGGGGGGTGCCCAAATTTTTTAACCTGAACATGTTGGGTACAACGAACATCTTATGTAATAAAACGGAACCCCATAAAACCTATCAAATTTCCGTTTTAGACAGGTTTTTTGCGGAAGGTATAATTGTGGGGAACTTCTTTTAAAAAAAGACCCAATCGCAATTTTTCATTGCGTGAAGAAGGATGAGAAGTTGGTTAAAACTTATTCTAATGGACAAGGGCGTGCGAAGAGAAAGTTGCGCCCGGGGCAAAGTTACAATTTGGCGCCCCCTCCACCCAACTTTTTCTTGTAACAGGCCAAAAATGACGTTGGTAGTATAAATTTGGCGCCTCCTAAAGTTCCAAGCCAGTGCAGCTGCCTCCTACGCTCCCCCTTTCGCACGACGCTGATAATGAATAAGAAAAAGCTTTATAAACATAGATAAAACATGATAGATATAAAATAAAGATATCCGTAAACATAAATCTGTAATTATCACAAGTTTTCATTTCAAACAGCAATGAAATACTAAAATAAATAAGCACGACTTTAGTTCCCCCTGTCATTTTGATCAAAGTAGCAATAAAATAACTTGTAGTATGCAATTTAAAGTGGAAAATAGCTCTTATATTTTCTACTCATGAATAAATAAAATTTCCACGTTAAAAAAAAAAAAAAAAAATGAGCCCGTATGAATGTCAAAATATGATCCCAAAAAACGAAATTTAGCAAACCAACAAACCAACCTCCATATTATTTTGAATTTTACGTAGCATCATTTCTTATTTTCAGAGGAAGCACAGATTTGTACTAGAGATGAGTTCGGGCTCGATTTTTGAAACCCGCACCCGAAAGGTTTTTAGTACATTGGAGCCCGAGCCCATCCGAGCCCGATACAAAATGTACACAAAAATAAATAAATAAATAAAAGATTTAATGATATTTAAAAATTGTTTCAAATGTGATATCCCATTTTAAAAAAATTCTTATAAAATTTACTATTAAATAAAAATTTAAATTCAAGCTTATGAAAAGAGCAATTTGGTATCAAATAAAAATAGCCTTCATACCTAAAATGATTCCCATATTTCTTGTCCTTTAAGAAGAAAATTTCATGGACATATTAAAGAAATGTAATGAATAAATGGATAGTGTTTATAGAAATTACTATTTGTATGCTGAAGAATCAAAAAACGTTTTCAATTTCCTATAAAAAGAGTACATCTTCAGGGGTGTAGTCGTAAAAAAACCACAGGTTACACGATCGACGCAGAGGGTATATGCTCAAGGCACAGAGTATACTCTAGAGCAGGGCTGTCCAACGCGGAGCACGCGGGCGCCATGGCGCCCTTTGACGGTTTTCTTGGCGCCCTTTTGAAGATTTCCTGTTAAACATTTTAGAAGAAAAATTCCATTACAAAGAATGCTTTCTTTAATATTTTATCAGAGATATTTTTAAAACCTGTGTTTGGCATGCTGTTGGCTTGCCGTTGTACATTACAAACCAGAGGCATACTTTGAAAATTTAATCATGCATATTTTTGCGATTGTTAATTATTGTTTATTTAGTGTAATTATGAAAGTTAAATTTCTTAATAGTTGGAAATAGCTCTTTTTAATACTTACTATGTAAGAGAAAAATAAACGTTTTCACATGCTCCCCTTCTATTTTGAAGATGCATGTGCATAAAAGCTCAGATTTTTTTTTCATTTTGCTGTTATCATAGTGTCCCATTAGCAGCTTTATATGAAGGATAAAAGGGCTTTATTTATCTTTCCTGGCTTTTAAAAATTTAGAGGGATTTTTTTTTCTATAATTTTGCCTAGAAAAAAATTATAAACAGTGCAGAATGATTTCCATCTATGAAAGCACTTCCAGACAAATCCTATTAAACCACCCACATGATTTGGTCATATCATGCTTGTCTGTTTTTGTACTTTTCATAAACTTAATCCACGCCTTCAAAATAAATCAATCCTGTATTTTCACATCCTAAAAGTAACCTAGCAGTACCTCTGATTTTCATAATTTATTTATTGTTAAAATTATTAAAGTTTATTAAAGTTTAAAGTTTCTGGCGCTTTACCCTTCAAACATTTTTAATATAGACTTCTCATAAAGAAAAAAATGTATAATTTGAAATTTAATACGTATTACTCCAGAATTTAGGGGCCTTTTGTTTACCGCTTTACGATTCATTTTCATTATATTAAGACGTGCATGTATGCTAGTATTATGTGATAATAATGCCACACGTTTTCTTTCACGTAAAAAATGGCGCCCTTCATTGAGTGCCAAAAGTCAAGGTGCACCCCTGGTTACTTAAAGGTTGGACAGGCCTGCTCTAGAGAGTACATCCTATGGGTTTAATGAGAAACAGAAGGTTATACGGTGTTCCTTAAAAAAAAATCCAGAAGGTATACAGTGTATACCCCAGTATACCCTCCACTACATCCCTGTACATTTATCTATAATCAATTCATTTCTCTTAAAAATTCCCCATGACTGACGAGAACCCTAAAATCAACGCAAATTAAAACATTGATACAGTTATCTTAAAGTTTCGTTGTTTTTATGGGAAAAGAAGAAACATTAATCGAATGTTTTCAATCGGAATAACATGTAAAATATGTTTACTTACGAAGTAAAATTCTCAGCATAAGCAAAATTCATGATGACAAACAGAAAAAAAAATCACAATGCTGTTATCATATGAAGAACGATTATGATTAGTGCACAATCAAATTATTTGCAAACCTCAAGCATCTAGTCTGCATCAAAAACGAAGAAATCATTCTCTAACAAAATAAATAAATAAACGATCGAATTAAAAAATATCCTCTGCCTCAAACGAAAATCCAACCAGATGCTAATTTATTATTTATGATTATTTTGATAGGCGCCTTATCAATTAATCGTCGACGGAAATGCAGTGGACATAAATCTCCACACATCACAAATTTTCTTTTGAAGCAACAATCAACTATTGAAATATATATAAAAAAATTATTTTTATTTTTTTTCGTTTTGATCAAAATAATACTGAAATGACTTGAAAAAGAATAAATAATTTTAAAACGAAAATAGTAGTTCTTTCAATCTCTTCTACACATAAATGTTTTTTAATTCTCAGAAAGAATGAACCCGAGCCCCCCCCCCCCCCCCGGGCCCGAACACTAAATTGAAAATAGAGCCCGTGCCCGCTTCGGATTCGGACCCGGGTTTGGGCTTGGGCTTTCGTGCTGGGGCTGAGCCTGTCTCATCTCTAATTTGTACAACCTTCCACCCCCTCCGTTCTCCAGGTTAATCACATGGTGGAATTATCGTTTCACATCTGTATTTTCCTTTAAATTTTTTTTTGCTTCTATCTAGACTTTAGATAACAAAAGCAAATATATAAATAGTAGTTTCTATCCTTGACGAGAATTTACTCTATTTTTTTTTTTTAATGGAAATATGCATGCAATAGAAAGGTGTTAAAAAAATTCCATAAAGAAACGACATCAAATTGGGATTATAAAACCAACTTTTTTGATTTACTGTGATTAATACAGATTCTAGTAAATATTCTAGTTTTAAAAAAGATGAACAAAATAATTTTCTTAAAAAGAAAAAAAGAAAGAATCAAAGTCTCTTCTTTTATCACATTTCAAAACATAGACTGTTAGTTTTGATTAACTAATTGAACTAATTTTGCTTACATTTTTCTTCTTTTTTCTTTTATAAATTTTGATTTTTTAAAATAATCAATCTTGGATCTGCGCGAGCGGGGAGGTACCCGGGCACCCAGGGCACCTCCCCGCGTTTGGCGTTTGATGCATTCTTATACAGTAAAACCTCTAAATAACGGACATCTTGGGAGCGCGGAAATTGTCCGCTATTCGGAGGTGTTCGCTATTGGGAAAACCTCAGAGATAGAAAAATTGCTAATGAATGCTTAGTGTTGCATTAATTGATTTTTATATGTCCTAAAACCTTTATTATATGATTAACCTGAATTTAAGATAATTTTTAAAGCAATGAAACTGAAATAAAACTGGGCATACCTTTATCCACTGATTATTACTTTCTTACAAAAAAAAAAAAAAAAAAAAAAAGGTTACAAAAGTTTTTTTTTTACTTGCGATTACGTGTAATTTGTTTTTTAACGTGAAATTTTAACTCTGTCAATAGTTTTAAACCTTTTGAATCATCTTTAAAAAAATGTATAAGTGTTTACTGTATTTTTCTGCTTCTTAAAAGTTTACAATCTCAAATCATCCGAGAGGGGGGGGGGTGCGATTACACATAAATATAGGGGGAGAGGGGATTTTCCCCAGCTCATCGCCACATTTATCAGTAATCACAAAATTTGTGTGATATTGCCCTGATAATTTTTTAGGTTTTTTATTTTTTTTTTCCTCGTTTAAAAATAATTTTACATTCTTTTTAGCCAAAATAACTGTCCGCTATTCGGAATGTCCGTTATTCGGAGGTAAAACATACAAAAATTTAAGTTTTGGGAGTGGGGATTTGAAAATTGTCCGTTAAATAGAGGTATCCGCTATTCGGGAGTGTCCGTTATGGAGGTTTTACTGTATTTAAAATATCACCTCAGGAAATCATTATTTTTAACTTCTTTCGATGTTCTCTTCTTAAAAGTTGTCACTTTGTTCCTTCAAAATATTTCTAAAATCTACGCTTAATTTTATATGAAGTGTTAAAATTTTAATTCCAGTTCGTGTGTTTTTAACACATAAAATATTAAATTAACCAAAAATGCTAGAAATAGTTTGAAAACTAAGAAAAATTGTGATACCTTTTAAGAAGAGATCATCGAAAGAAGAAGTTAAAAATATTGAATCGCTGAGGAGATATTTTAAATAAAAGAATGCATCAAATGCCCATAGACTTTATATTACGGAAGAAAATTTAGAAAGTGAGTGACCAGCAGCTTTAATGACATCTGAATATGCTTTTATATTTTTCGTGAAGCATCTTTCACAAAATAGATTTGTCTCAAATCCATTTCTCTCACATCTGATTCAGAGATAAGCTTTTTGATTGCGAAGCGATGACTTTCAAATATCCCGTAATCCCACGATTTAAAATAAGGCTTCGGATTGTGTTCCCCTAATCACGACTCAACTCGCTATCAGTTTTTTTTTTTTTTTTTTTTTTCAGATGCAGTTTTATTTTAATCTATATCCATTCTTTATCTATAGCTGTTTATCTCTTGTGATATGCACCGAAAACATCGCGAAGCAAGTAAGCAAGCAAACAACTAAAAAAAATGAGATGAATCATGGTAGAGATGACATCAGGAATAACAAAAAATAAGGATGTGAGATTCAATTCAGATGCCGCTTTACCCGAAAATATAAAAAATAACGTTTCTTCTATTTATCTATTTTGTTAGTAATCATGTACTGCAAAAACGCTACAATTTTCTGCAATGGTTCAATCGTGTTATTTCTGGTTTCAAAACTCGCTTTATGTATTTAGAGACTATAGCAGGTTGGTTTCTTTAAAAGAATCTTGCTTCAACTGAAATACAGGATGTCCGAAACTAAACAATCCTATTTTAAGGTTGTCTAAAAACAAAACTATTGTCCATAAGTTGTGAAAATTTGTGAAAGACATAATAAAGGGATAAATATTTGTCAAAACGAAAAAAAAGTTTAAAAAAAAAATTTCAAGTTTATTTTTTTAAACAAATTAGAGACGAAAAATAGTAAAATTGAAAGAAAAAAAGAATGCTTTTATTAATTAAATAATGCAATATTAATTTATTTATGATTATTCTTATCAAAAATCAATTTTGCTATTTTAAAAAGATAGCGTAAAAAAGGAATGAATTTTTCCTAATTGAGTTTGATGCTTGCGGGGTATCTAATTAATACACTGTATTAAATACTTTCAGGACATGAATTGTAGTCCCCCCCCCCCCACACACACACACACAAAAAAAAAGGGAGGCGTAATTTTCAAGATGACTGCTTATAAAAGAGTGTTCTTTAAAAAACTACTTTTAAATACCTTCGTAATAATGCAAATATGTAGTATCAATAATAGTCGTTTTGTTTGTCTGACTGCCGTCTGTCCTCATGTAACAGCTAAAAAATTAACTAACTGAATGGTTTGAAATTATATATATATATATATATATATACGATTGTGATTTTGTGACCGATACCATTTGTAGTTCGTTTCAGATTTAATATTATTATGTTTTTCCCCTTTTCCACTGTTTATTATTTGATATTTCGTTAAACTATTTTGGTTTTTTGTGTGTTGGTAGCCCCAAATTCGTATTATTTTGCTTTTTCATGGCTAATATGTAGATGAAACCACACACTTCATTTGTAGTTCCAAAGCATTTGGGGCCTGACGAATCTGCTTTGGTTCTACAAATTTCATTTGTATTCATTTTATTTATTTATTTATTTAGATTTCCTTGTTTCAATGTTTTTTTTATTTTTTATTAAATTCAAATTATTCGGTATGCTTTATTGATAAAATCAATTGGTGAATATTGTCTAATTTTAATGGTATTATATATATATATAAGTTAGTAAATTCAATGGTTAATTTCAATGGTTAACATTCTTTACTACTAATGGTCTTATATATATATATATATATATATATATATATATATTATAAAATTTTAATTTTTTTTCGCCAAGATTAACCTTTATACTATATTAATTTCCTTATAACAATATTCCATACTTAGTTCAACTTATTAAATTAAAATCTTGTTTCTAGATCTAAAATACGGGTTAGGTTCCCTTAGAAAGACCCCCACGAAGGGCATTCCCCCCTGGTCCTATATCCCTAGCGCAGATAATCGGACGTCAAAAATCAATCAGTGTGTTTCTAGATCTAATCTATTAATCTTTATGGAAACAATATAAATTCTTAATTCGCCTTAAAAAACATATATTCCAATATGCGTAAATATAAAAAGATGGCTCTAAATTAAAAATATTCTTAATTAAACTTCATTTCTTAATATTCCAAATAAAACTAATTTTTTCTATGTTTTAATCAACCCTTTTTAAGAAAGTCTTATTAAATTGATACCAAAGCTATACCTTTCAAAAAATATCATTATTTTTATTTATCTCTTTATTATTTCCCTCCTTCAACATTTGATATTTGTGCATATCAATAAATTCATTCCTTTTCTTTTTCTCTTAAAATTAATCGTCTCTAAAAATATCGTCTGCCTAATATATTTGAAATTTTGAGTCGATTATAAATTAGTTAAATAATATTTTTTTAAATAAATTTATCGTCTGAATAAATAAAAATCTCGACTCTGGACATGAATTATGTTTACATTGAAAAATGATGGTTCGAGAGTAGAGAATTTTCTAGAAATTTGTTTTTAGATTTAAGAAGGAAGTCTGGAAGTGAAGAGAAAGATTTTTTGCTTTTCTTTGGTGCGTACGTTAAGGATGGCTTGCCGAGTAATGATGGAATATTCTTTTTGATGTTTCGGTTTAAGACGGCTTTGCAAAAGGAAGAAATCCCCCTCTTATGACTAAAGTTTAATAAACTAACTTGCAGGAGCCAATGTGTAATTTAATAAATCTTCTACATTTATTTATTTTGTTTTTTCCCCTCGCTTGCCATGACGTGTGTTTTAAAAAAGTGGAACCAGTGAAGATTTTTCGAGTTTCTCCCTAAAATGTCACACATATATATATGTTATATATATATATATATATATAGTTATACAGGATGTTTAAAAAATGACCGGTATATTTGAAAAATCAATAAAAACTAAACGGGCAACGATAGAAATACACCGTTTGTTACAATATGCTTGGGACAACAGTAAATTTTTAGGCAGACAAGGTTAAAAATTAGTTAAAATTTTCAACAACAGATGGCGCTGCAGTCTGAAAATCTAAAATACGATATTTTCCACATATCCACCTTGTGCAATATCGCCTGCAGCGCCATCTATTGTTGAAAATTGTAACTAATTTTGAAAGTTTATCTGCCTCAAAATTTACTGTTATCCCAAGCATATTGCAACAAACGTTGTACTTCCATAGCTGCCCGTTTAATTTTTATCGATTTCTTTGGTTCAAAACAGTGGAGTTTTTTTTTTTGTCAGTTATCTATTTTTATGAAAATACAAAGTTATTAAAATCACTAAATTATTATAAAATCATCAAATTCTAAAATATGGGATACCTCAACGTTTGGCATTCCTATTCATACGCATATGTGCATGCATATATAATCACGGTTCGAGAAACCCTATGTATATATCTATATCTATATCTATATACAGTAAAACCTCCATAACGGACACTCCCGAATAGCGGACACCTCTATTTAACGGACAATTTACCGATCCCCACTCCCAAAATCTAAATTTTTGTATGCTTAACCTCTGAATAACGGACATTCCGAATAGCGGACAGTAATTTTGGCGATAAAGTATGAAAAATTGTTTTTAACGAAGAAGAAAAAAAGTAAAAAGTCTCTAAATTTGTCAGAGCAATGTGTCACAATTTTGTGATCACAGACTAATGTAGAGAGTGGGCCAGGGAAAATCTCCCCTCGCACGTCCATTATTAAATTCAGGGAATGGTCTGGAGGGACATTATTTCCTGGAGCATCACAATACTCCCCCCCCCCCCCCACTCCCCTCCGTAAAATTAGAGATTTCATGCTTTTAAGAAGTGGCAAAATACAGTGAGCAGTTATACTTTTTTTTCCTTTAAGATGATTCAGAAAAATCAAAACTATTGACCGGGTTAAAATTTCACATTGAAAGAAAAAAAAAAAAAAAACATGTAATCTTTAAACGCAAAAGGAAATTTTTTAAATACATTTTTTCGTAAGAATGTAATAAAGAGTGTATAAAGGTATGTATCATTTTATTTCAATTTCATTGCTTAAAAATATTTTTTAATTTTTGATTAATCATATATTAGAATTTTAGGGCATATAAAAATCAATTAATGAAACTTTAAGCATTTCTTAGCAATCTTTGAATCTCCGAGGTTTTTCCCAATAGCGGACACCTCCGAATAGCGGACAGTTTTCGCTCTCTCGAGGTGTCCGTTATTTGGAAGTTTCACTGTATATGTTGCGAAATTTTATCGTGTCATTTCAAATTAAAAAAAAAAAAATTAAAAAGATATAAATAAAAAATTTCTGAATTCTAAATTCGAGATTAATTTAAAGATATCCTACGATGATTCTAGGTTGCCATGGCGATGATGTCCTATTTAAGATGGAGTCCTATTAGAGGTTGTGAAAATATAACATTATCAAATGTTTAGTAATTTTAGACCTCTCTCTCCCTCCCGGTAAGGATATTGTTATTAAAGTGTGAAAAATCTTTATTTTCAGAGCTAAGTTCTTTTGTTTGAAGTGATATACAAAACTGGTTACATTTATTTTTTGTATACTTTATAGGTTCAAATGAAGAGAAGTCAATGAAATATCGCTTTATTTAAATAACACATAAAACAAACAATATTTGATATTTTTTTATAATAGCTTTTTGTTACATAATGCTTTTAACAGTAATAAAGTCTTGTTGTACTTGCCATGAAGGGGGGGGGGGGGCAACAGAAATTTTTATCAACAAAATAAGTATACAACATTTTTTCGCTTTTATTTATTTGTAAACACAAGCTTAATTTCAAATACATATTACATACATTCAAATATATAGCTTCATTTGATATATAGGTTTTCTCGAACCGTGATTATATATGCATGCACATATGAGGATGAATAGGAATGTCAAACGTTGAGGTATGACATATTTTAGAATTTTATAATTTTATAAAAATTTAGTGATTTTAATAACTTTGTATATCATAAAAATAGATAACTGACCTAAAAAAAAAAATACTTTTTTGAACCAAAGACCATATTACAAATAAAAAGAGACAATTTTGATTGGATCAAGTATGATATCGATATCAAAAGGCTTCCCTTACAAATATCTTACGATATCATGTGCCAGACCCCCTACATATCGCCTAAAAGTATAGCTTTATGTACGCACAACCCCTTATTTCCGTATTACTAAATTTAATATATGTATAAAATCGCGATGAATTTCACATTCATGCATTTGTACATAAGAGTTATACAGCTATTGCACCAAGATATGAATATTTATTAAACTAGTTATATTACGAACGCACCTCATTTGTCACGTTTGTCGTAGAATTCGATTTCTGAGTTATTATTTTTATTTTTATTCCTTCCCTATGTGGTCTGTTTTACATCTAACTGAACGCGTTTTTTTACGAATGTCTTTCATTCAAGGCACTTACATATTATTCACCAAATTCTGTCCAAAATAACTCACTAAGGATTATTATAATCTCACTTCCTTTAAAACGTGAAAGTCAGAACCCACACCAGTGTTTAACACTACCGTTATTTCGCTTTCATTTATGTGCCCCAGAGAAGGGCGTTTGCTACGCGCTAATACATCCGCCTGACCTTGTTCCTTTTTTTTTTTTCTGCCGTATTTTCCCTCATCTCTTTTATCTGAACATATTTTACGGACACCTGTCTTGCCATATGTTATAATAAACACAAATTACGTCGCAAAACGGAAGGGTATTAGCGTTTTGTAAGGACAGTACACATGCGTGGATATGTTAAATGTGTGTATCTGTAGCAGGTTCACCCGTGTTACGCTGGTGTTGCTTACAGGGTTAATTCTAGAACAATGCGTTACAACATTTTAAATCTTGTTAACCTTAATTCGATTGAACTCGGAGATCGGAGTTTGCAAGATGAAATTCAACACACGTGCCCACCTATATAAACTGCACTGTTAAAAATTTCTGTAAAAACATACCAGTGTTAATTCAGACATTTTTCCCCGGGAGGGATTTCAGTGGCTCCAGGGGGGGACATTATAGAGTTCCGGGGTGGGGGGAAATTGTGCTTTTTGATCATTGAAAATGCAAAATTTCAAATTTTTCGGGGGGGGGGGACATTTTATTACTCCTGGGGAAATGTCCCCCCCCCCGGGGCCACCCCCTGAATTCAACACTGAAACACACACACGCACACAAAAAAAAGCAAGTCTCTCTGTAAATTTACACTAGTTCTCGGTTAAATGCATTCGATCCAGTTTCTCGGCCATCATTTTTCCGACATTTCAAATTTATATCTCATTCCCTGTAGAGATTTCGTTTCTACTTAAAGATGTTTTTATCTTTGTTAAAACTTATAATTCAAAATACACACTTATAAAATTATTTTGCAATTTTGTTAGCCATATTAAAAAATATATATATATTTAAATTTTCTTATTATTTATTTATTTATTTTAAGTTAGTATAGTTTAAAAAGGGAAAAATCATCTCCTCGGTATTAGTGTGGATTTTTATCGATTTTTCACCGCTCAATCATAAAAGACATAATTTGAACAGAACAACAGCAGCTCCTATATCTCAGGCAGGAGCGTGTTCTTCCACTATCATGGACGTCTCAAGTTGAAATCCCAGGACGGTTAAAAAAAAAAAAAAAAAAAAAAAAAAAAATTATACAAGTTTAAAATCACTAGGAAAATCCGAATTCTTTCAGGGTTACTGTAAATTTACCGAATAACCTCTCTGTTATTTAACAGAATTTGTGTTTTTTCTAATCTCTGTAACTGTACATAAGACTTAAGATAATGGATTGCCCGTAGTTTCTCTATATTTTCACAGAAATTTTTTTTTAACAGTTTATGGTATCTCTTTAAGTATTACGTTTACTACAAACATGATTAATTTGTTTTTTTTTAACACTTTTCAACATGGCTGAAGAGTGTTTATGAACTTAGTTTGTTGGTGTGTCCGTCCGTGATTTAACTCGCATAAATATATCGGATTACCATGCAATTGATACATGATATTGAGGTTTATAATGAGATGTTCAGCATTGAAAATAAAGAATAAAGATTTATAATCCGTTTACAGGGACACTTAAAAAAATGCCGTTGTGGTGTAATCTATGAAGAAGAATTCTTTACAGTATATTCTAATGATGTTAAACTCTTTCAAATATATTGAAACTGATCTGTATCACTGAAATACACAACACAATGTTTATTGTGGAATACAATATAAGATTGTAGTTTCCCTTACAGTTTTTTTTTTTTTTTTTTTTTTTTTTTTTTTTTACAGGGGTATTCAAAAGAATTCATTTGTAGTCCCGGGGAAAAGTTTTTGCGGAGCATTTAAATCGTGTTACGCTATTACAAACACAATGGAACTGTTATGAATTTTTGAGAATCACTAAAACATGCTTTCTCCTTATCATTCATTGACAGAGCCACACAAAAATATACGGTTAGATAAAAATTTTCGCGCTCCAGGGAAATACTGAACACTATTTCGAACATAAGAAAATTGATGTATATTGAGATTTATTACAAGATATTTGTTTTTAAAACGATGTGAATAAGATTTATCATTTATTTGCAGATCGTTTTACCGCGTTTACGTGTAACAATAATGTGCTTGTTTATGAAATGTAGTTTTCGACTTTGTAATATATAATAACGACATCCCATTTGACCTATTTAAACCCTGTCCCCCCCCCCCCCCGAAATAAAATGACCCCCTTTTTCCTTAAAAATTTGACATAACAACTTTATATTTTGGAAAATCTTCAAATCTTCATTTCTAATGCCAAAACGAAGTTTTTCTGAAATTTTCGCGAACGGCCATTGATTGCTGCTGCAAAAACCTATTTTACCTGCACTTTAGTATAATCTTCGACTTAATGTTTCTAAAACTTGTTGTAACTTTGTACTAATGATCTTTTCGACTTGCAGATGGTGTTTTTAGTTTCTGAATTAAACTAGTCGGATTTGGCAATTTCAAAAATTTCTTATTTCATTTTAATATTTCGAAATTTGCTGCCACAGTTCTGAACTTAAATGGGATCTATGTCCATCGTAAGGATTCTAATGGTATGAAACTCAGTGCATTACTTCTTAAAATAGGACTATTGCGAATATCGGAAAAAATGAAAAAAAAAAAAAAAAAAAAAAAAAAAAAGAAAAGAAAAGAAAAAAATTGTAATTCAACAAATTACAGCGACTATTTGGTCAATTTTATTTTCAAAGAATAAAATTTTAGACTTAAGAATAAATTCCATATTTAAAATAATAATAATAATAATTATAAACATCATTTTTATGAAGATGAAAACGTGGTTTACGTAATAACAGAGTCCTATATTACGTACGCCATGGATTAAAAATTAAGATTTCTGCACCAATCATATATACAAGTTTTAAATGAAATTTTAGTTTTACAATTATCGTTACTGCAAATTTTTAAACCTCTAAACATCGTACATTTTCAATTTTTACACCATCGTATAGAGAAAAAAATGTCTTTTAAATGCAATTTGTTTGAAAGCTGTATCACAATTTGTTTTAAGTTATTAATTTTTTGTGGTTTTTAATACTTTTTTTGTCATTGTGGCAACAGAAGTATTTCATTTCTGGACATTAAGCATGAACCAATCCGAAAAAGAATAAAATTAAAAACATAAGTATTCCATTTTTTGACATTAAGCATGGACCAATCAGAAAACGAATAAAAGGAAAAACTATATTGCGGAATTCAACCATTAAAAATATTCAGATATGCTTCAAATTTCCCAATTCTCTACCGAGGACAACAACTATTTTCCCAAATATTTAATAAAACGACGCTTATTGTGTGATTTTCACCAAAACATAACCAGCCATATATTTACAAAATACACCTGAATCAGAATTTAGATAAAAATTCGTGCATTAGTTCTAGAAATTTAGCTATTGCGGAAATTGCGTAAAATTCAGCACAGCAGCGCCACCTGTTCGGCGATTGACATCAAAACGTAAACAAACCAGCTCATATCAAGGATTATTTGAATGTGAAGTTTGATGAAAATCAATGCATTTATTCTTAAGATAGAGCTATTGTGAAAATCGTAAAAAATGCAGCATAGGACCGCCACTTAATAAACGATATACACTACCTGAATATAATTTTTTATTAAAATCCGTGAATTAGTTCTTGAGATACAGCTGTTGCATAAATCGCAAAAAAATGCCGCATAGCAGAGCCATCTAGTGAACGATTTGCATCAAAAACTAATGAGCATCAATTTATATCAGGGACTACAAGATATAGATTCTTATTAAATTCCGTATATTAATTCTTGAGATAGAGCGTCCACAAAATTTATGCTACA
Source organism: Maratus speculifer (assembly GCA_964019185.1). NCBI lineage: Eukaryota > Metazoa > Arthropoda > Arachnida > Araneae > Salticidae > Maratus > Maratus speculifer. The sequence goes on from OZ025289.1 coordinate 310,738,841, forward strand.
TACAGAAAGACAAACAGAGTCAGAGACTCACAAGCAAACATTTTATATATATTTTTTTTTGTAATCTATGACCCTTAAAACCTGTAAATTCGTCGAAAATCAAAATTCGAAAATTTTGACGAATCCAATGTTTGAACGAATTCAAGCGTTTTTTCAATCGAATTCACGAATTGAATCTTGTAAAATAGAAGAAAGCAAAAATACATGCAATACCTCCACTTCATGTTCTTAGAAATATTTTGCTCTCCTAATGTTTGTGAATGACCATCAGTTATCTTTGAAAATCCCTGTTTTACCAGTACAATAGACCAATTATTATTAATACATCTGTTGATTAAACAGAAACCCACGAACATTTGTTAAACAAACATGATTAGTGAACTTTATTTTTTCGCTAACCTTTATTTAAAAGAGAAAAAAAAAACACTTCCAAAATTGAATTGAATTAAGAAGTTAATTAAAAGCTACCTTCATGCTTTATGATGACAAGTTACAAGTATTTTGGGCGTTTCCATATTTTTAAAAAATGGATTAATAATGGGATGGAATAAATTTAAATTATCATAACTACAATACGTGGTAAATATAACTTAATAGAAAACGAATTGTATCCCCAAAAATTTTTTTAGTAAGATGTATGTATCCTACTTTGAGGTTTTAAAGATATTTCGTCTGGTAAATCCATTATGATTAAAGACATTTACAACAACTTGTATTAACCCATTTGTGTCTGGCGTCCTATTTCTTTTGGACGTTTTGAGTTTTAATTAATTTGTATAATTTTCTTCTTTATACCATGAAAATTGCATAAAATAATCTATATATATATAATAAGAGATGTCTGTCTGACTGACTGCGGATAATGCTGAAATTATAACATACATATCTCTGAAATTTTTGTTACATGTGGATGCTAACACTTAAAAATGCACATCGCATCCGGATTTTTAAATTTCAATTTAGATCTTAAATAAATAAATAAATAAATAAAATAAATAGATAAAACTTACTGGGTAAGAGGATATTTGCTGCTTTCCACTAATTCATGCCAAAGAAACAGCCAGGTTATAGGCTATATGCAGCTCGCCACCAACCCGCGGGAACGAAGCAGACAGCCAATGAGACCAGGTGGTAAATATGAGATTTAATGACTGCATTTTACGGCTGAATGCTACACTGTTAAAAATGTGAAACTTTTGCTGCAGCGTCACTCCACCGCTTTTATAGAAAATGATTACTTCACTGTATCATGGAGCATTCTCATTGATCAGAACAGAGATGTTCTATAAAAGCGGTGAAGTGACGATGCAGCAAAAGTTTAAAATTTTTAACAATACAGCAACAAATTGCACACGCATTTGTTAATTTTTCCTGATTTTCCTTGATTGATTTATAATCGATCTTCAAAATCCATTAATGGCACCAGTGTTCTCGTTGTCGCTCGCCATTGCTCCGAATTGCAACTAAATTTTTCATTTGGCGAGTAAACAAATGATTATATTCACCAAATTCCTAGTGTTCAATTTTTGCTTTTTCTCTCTTTTCTTTTTCATACATGTGCATATATAAAGGTTTTTAATATATTTGTAGCGGATAGTTAAAATTTGATTAACAATCGTTGTCGCAGTTATAAAAACTTAGGTTATTTTAGAACATATTGAAAAAAAGGGTACTCGCTTTAAAATATTTAAGATAATTTTTTGGGGATTACGTAATGAATCTATTTTGCTAATACTTTTTTCATTTGGCGAATGTTTTTAATTTTTAATTAGCCAAATTACTAATGTTGGTCAAATGTCAGCGAGAATACTGCATGGCACCATTCAAAAAAAGTAGCAAATTAGGAACTTACTCTTTTTATGTTTTCTTAGGGTTTGTTCAGATGTGCAGTGTACGTCGCGAGCGTGCTCAAAAGATTCTGAATGGAAGTAAGTCTCATTGAAGAAAACAATTTTAAATTAATTCAATTTTGCATTATTTTTTGGTTAAAAACAGCAAACATCAACGACTACATTTCTTTATCCTTCCAAAACATGGTTTTCGTAACAGAAATGCATACCTGTATACACTCAGATAAAATTTAAAAGCCCCACAAGTGGCCGAGAGGTTCTGACTTCTCAACTGGTAGACGGCAGGTACAGGATTCGAACCCATTTGCGGCCGTCTGCCTAACCATTCGGAAATTTCCGTGGTTTTCTTCGAACCTTGGAATTCCTTGCGTAAATACGGGTTAGTTTCCCTTAGAAAGACCCTTACGGAAGGTATCCCACCCCATTAGGGCTTATATCCCACGTGTCGATAATCCGGCCGACATACAGTGGTGTCCAAAAATTAAGCATAATTGGTAATTAAGTAAGTAATGAAAGAAATCGAAATGTGGTGAAACTCCAGGTGTGTTAACAAAATAGTACGCGTCATATATTTTCGCGAAGAGTTTTCCCCGAAATCGAACAGGGGACCGTCAACAAATTGAAAAAGAACGAAGATCTTTTGGATAACCCTGTCAAAACTAATGTAGCAAAAGCGTTCAAACTGCACATTATGATTAAGTGGCTTATTGTAATGTACTGTGTTTATTTTTATAAGGATAGCATTCATACTCGTAGAGAAATTAAGGTTTTTATAAAAACAGTCCTAAGTTTTTTGCTTATAATTTGCAGAGTTCTTAATATAAAATAATGTTCTTTTCTGAAAATATGACAAACAACATGGTACACAATACCCTGTCATCACTATTTAAAAATAATAAAAATTGTATGACAAATGAGCAGGTTTACTAAATAATTTTTACTGCGCATGCGTGAACGCTATTAAAATTTCATTTGCATATTATGTTAGTAAAATGTGTAGAGCAACTTTTGTGAAAGTCTCAAAAACATAGATTAAAAATTCTGAAAATTATCGTTGATAGAATGAGATCAAAATATTTTATTCCCTAATGAAGCAAAAAAGATGAGAGGCTGTATCCATATACATTGTTTCGTGCCTAGACAATATTGCACGTACAACTGTATTTGGATAAAACCCCTGATATTTTGCTTCCTTTTAGGAATAACGGATTTTGAGTTGATTCTATAGACGATAATTTTCAGAATTTTCAAGCTATGTTTTTGAAACTTTTACAGAAGTTGCTCTATATATTTAGCTAACACAATATGCAAATGAAATTTTGATATCGTTGACGCATGCGCAATGAAAAATTATTTACTAAACTTACGTATTTTTCATACAATTTTTATTATTTTTAAATTCTGATGACAGGGTATTGTGTACAATGATGTTTGTCATATCTTCAGAAAAGAACATTATTTTATACTAAGAACTCTGCAAATTATAAGCAAAAAACTTAAAACTGTTTTTATAAAAACCTTAATTTCTCTACGAGTATGAATGCTATCCTTATAAAAATAAACACAGTACATTACAATAAGCCACTTAATCATAATGTGCAGTTTGAACGCTTTTGCTACATTAGTTTTGACAGGGTTATCCAAAAGATCTTCGTTCTTTTTCAATTTGTTGACGGTCCCCTGTCTGATTTCGGGGAAAACTCTTCGCGAAAATATCTGACGCGTACTATTTTGTTTACACACCTGGAGCTTCAGCACATTTCGATTTATATTTCTTTCATTACTTACTTAATTACCAATTATGCTTAACTTTTGGACACCAGTGTAAAATAAAACCAAATAAAATTTAAATTATTCTAAAAATTAAAATATTCTCCAGATTAAATTTAATTTTTTTTCTATTAGTATGAATGGTGATTTTAAATGTTCGCAATTTGAAAATATCTATGGTTCCGGGCAACGGCTGGCGGATCGGCTAATTGTCTGTAAATCTCTTTACTTGTTATTAAAAAAAAAAAAAAAAAAAAAAAAAAAAAAAACATTTTTTTAAAATTTAAATCGATTATTTATTTATTTTTATCGATTTTTTTTCTATGATGGCGGTACGTAAAAAGTAAGTTTGTTTGTGTGTTTTCTACCAAGGATAAAAATAAATAAGGGATAACCCTAACTTATAGATTTTTTTGAAATACATATTTTTACTTTCATCTATCTTTGCAAGAAAGAAAGTATTAAATTCGTGAATATTTTCAAATTTCGGTTTTCGACGGATTTACACGTTTTAGGAGGTTAGATATTCCAAAAAATAAACATGTTTTTACAAAATGTCTGTTTGTTAGTATGTTACTTAAATTTTGTGGGCTCTTTATCTGACGAACTAATTGCGCGGAATTTTGCAAAACTTTAGATTCAGTTACCTTGATATAAACTGCAACTGATTAGTTTTTGGTGTATATTGCCCAACAGATAACGATGCTATGCTGCCTTTTCTAGGATTACCACAATAGCAAAAACTGATGGACGGATTTTCATAAAACTTCAGATTCCGCTAGTCCTTTGTATAGAATGACTCTGATTATGTTTTGTGTAAATCATCCAACAGATAGCGCTGCTGTGCGGTATTATTCATGATTACCACAGTAGCTCTATCTCAGGAATTAATGCACAATTTTTCATCAAACTTCAGATTCAGTTAGTCCCTGATATAAATGAGAATTCTTTAGGCTTTGGAGTAAATCACCCAACAGGTGGCTCTGCTATACGTCATTTTTCATGATCCCCTGGGGGCATACCCTCCTTGGGAGTCTTTCTAAGGGAGCCTAATTCGTTTTTACACAAGGTACCATCTACCAGTTTCGGCGGCAGGACCGCTCGGCCACTGGTGGGACGCAAGTTGCGTTTTGCACGAACTGGATAGAGGGAGACCGGATATTTTTAATAAGAAAATTGTAGTTCGACAAATTACCGATAGATTGCGTTGGCGTGCATAATACGAATTAGTCTTCACTGTTAAAAATTTGAAACTTTTGCTGCATCGTCACTCCATCGTGTTTATAGAAAACGATTACTTCACTGTATTATGGAGTATTCTCAATCGTCAAAATAGAAATATTTTATAAAAGCAGTAGACAGGACCATAGCTAGAAGTGACTAATAAGGGGGAGGGGGGTATGGCTCAAAAAATTAGGGGTGGGGCTTATATTCTCTCTCTCTCTCTTTCTTTGTGACGCAGAAAGAAAATTCGTGCATATTCACACTGTAGTTACCGTGTTTCTAATTAAACTGTTGTAATAACTTTATGAATAACTTTATTTTTATTTTATTTTAAGAAAAGAATATAAAGATGACAATTTGAGCGTACAACTAGTGCAATATTAAACATTATGTTAGCATCATATGTACAAATAGGATGAGCAAGTGTTGAAACACTTATTTTAGTCCCAATTTACTATTTTGGCAAAACTGTGAAAGGTCCTCCAAACTAAATTAGATTTTTAACAGAATTTCATTTGGATTTTCGATTACATAAATTTTTTAAGTAATCTTGCAATCTCTGAGGAGAGCGGCTCAAAAAGTTTTTTTTTTTTTGGGGGGGGGGGGGGGCTGAGCCGCCCTTAGCAGCCCCTTAGCTACTGGCCCTGGCGGTAGAGTGACGATGTAGCAAAAGTCAAAATTTTAACAGTTATTGTAAAAAACAATAAACATGAAGACAATAACAACGCAACGGATTATTTTGCGGGATGGATCTTTGCGGGATATGTATAATACGTCGGTTCTCATTCCCAGGCGAATTCCTAGGGGCGCAGCTACAGATATTTATTGAAGCGGAGGAGCAGGAATTTAAAAACTTCCCAATTTGAAACAAATTACTCTAATTTCCAATTTAAATGATATGTGCAATGCACTGTAAAAAAAAAGGGGGTCGATCTACTAAAAAAACTTTAGTAATTCTTGTAATTACTAAAAAAATTTTAGTAATCTTAGTCGGTTACAAGAAAATCTGTAAGAATTACTAGAAAAATTCAGCAACGAAGAGAGTTAATAGTTTTATATTTTTAATAACTATTACTAAAACCCACTTGGCTTGGCCTTGATAGCATAGTGGTTATAGTAATGGACTCCAGACTAAAAGGTCTCGGGTACGATACCGGCCACCGCCAAATACGCCACGAATGCATGTGGTGTAAATACTCGTTAGTAAAGGGATTATGAAAATCCTGTCGGAGCAATTAGCAATGTTTGGTGCTGCCATCTGTTGCAGTTTTGCCGAAAATCTTCCGCTTCAAAAGTCTGGATGTAGCTCGAAGGAACCTCCTGCCCGTAATGGTTATTAAAAATAATTTTGGAGCTATTACTAAAATTTGCTTGGTGGCTCATACTAAAAATTTTTAAGTTAGTTATACAAAAAATTCTTTTGTTCAGTTTACAAAAGAAATGCTTGTTTCACTTGCAAAAAAAAAGTTTGTAATGGTTACTAAAAAATTCTGTGGAATACAAATTTACTAAAAAATTTTTAGTAACCTCTTGAATTTTCTTTTACAGTGTGTATATATGATAATGATAGTTAAAAAAAACTTTTCCAAAGAAAAATATTGTATTAAAAACATAAAAATTCTAATCGTTGGTTCATTTAATAAAAGTTTAAACACAGCTCTATCACTTAGATATTTCAAATCAAAGCAGAGTATTTCCTATTTTCATATTCTGGAATAATTCGGCATGAAACTAAAAAACATAAAAATTCTCATTTAATAAAAGTTTAAATACAGCTCTATCTCTTAGATATTTCAAATCAAAGACGAATATATTCTATTTTCATATATTCTGGAATAATTCGGCATGAAACTAAAAATCAAAAACTAAGATAAATATTTGCAAAATGAATAGTTAAGGAAGCTCGGTCTCAATCTTTCTCGAAATGAAAACGTTGTTTATAAATGCATTGAAAGAAAAAATAATTTTTTTAAAAATTAATTATTGCACTTCATCTTTTTAAAATTCTATTTGTGATAAAAAGGAATGGTAAAGAGATATTATGTTTTTCTTTTCTAGTATAAGAAAAGAATAGAAAGGCTAAGAAAATTTCTGATATTTGCAGATATCTGCCATTGATGGCCATGACTAAGAACTAGGGAAGCACCGAATATTTGGTATTCGGCCATGTTACCGAATATTCGGCTATGCCGAATATCAAACTATACGTCCTACCGGTTATTCGGTTTGGCCAAATATCAAACTATTCGGCCTACCGGATATTCGGTTTGGTCGAATATCAAAGTATTCGGCCAAATTCAATACTTAATAAAACCTTTTAAAACACATTTTTAAAAACTTTTCACAATTTCTACTGATAAAGTTATGAATAATTATTCAGTTTCAGCTTGTTTTGCACCAAGTCTATATTTGATTGACATGTATTGTAATATTGATTGAGTAAATGGATTGGGATATTATGTTTTGTTAAAATAATGTTTGTCTTGACCATACATTGAAAGATTTTTGCAAGATTTTAAGAAAAACTTGAATGTTTACAATCTTTGAAAATGATCGCTTCTTTCAGATACAGACGTTGAAGTAGGATGCTTTTAAAAACTTCCTTGCTAAATCAAAAGATTTAGAAAAGTTATTTTTATTGAATTGCCACCATTTGATTTTTACCTTTGTTTCTTCGTGACAGACAGTAATAAAAGAAAATTACATTTGGATATACAAGAGCTTTTTATAAATAAACTTTATATAGAAATTTTTTTTTCCTTGCGTTACTTAAAAAGAACAAATATGAGACTTTTTCTTCCTTTTTTTTTTTTTTTCATTATTTCTTTTTGATTTTAAAATGTTTGTTTCATTTCCAAGAGACTATGAAACTAATTTTTTTTTTTTTTTTTTTAAGTAAAAAAGTTTTACAATTGTCCTTCTTTAAAAACTCAAGGCTGATTTTTTTAATATTAATAATACTTATAAAAAGCTCTTATTCATCAAAATTTAAGTTTCTTTTAATAAATATGTAAAATTGTTTTAAAAATTAACAATTTAATACCTTTAAGCTTTGAAAATGAAAAGCATTTGGACAGCCAAATAATCGATATCCGACCGAATAGTTACTATCCTGCTTGCCGAATATTTAGTATTCGGCCCAACAATTATTATTTGGTCTGCCGAATATTCGGTATTCGGTTCACCTGTCGGCCAAATATTTGGCATTCGGATTCGGCCAAAATCACTGTTCGGTGCATCCCTACTGAGAACCTTATATAACCATTCTGTTTACAACCTATCGCTATCGTGCCACTCGGAAGATACGTGAATAATTTTTTGTCCGATTTTCATTTGCCACCATAGGATATTTTTTAAGTTGAACATTTGTGTTATGTATCTATCGGTAATTGTTAGAGCCATATTTTGATTTATTCTTTTATTATTATTATTATTATTATTATTATTATTATTAAAACGAAAAAAATCCTGATCTTCCTTTAATTCTCTTCGTGCAAACCGTAAGTTTTCAGCATAATTTGTTCATTTTAAATGATTTTTTAAAGTTTAAACTAATTTTGGAAACCCGGTATGTCATTAATGTATTAATTAACACATATTTATATATAACATTTTAGTATATAAAAATACGCCTATATTGAATTTGTTATTTAATACAATCAATAATTTTAATTATTATTAAAACGTGCTGTATAATATCAATTAGTCAAATCAAGCTAGGATAAATCTTCGGTAAATTTTTAATTAGATAAAGTTTCTCTATTGTATTACATTTGATGTCCCAAACGTAACAATATCAACTAAGTGTCATAAAATGTGCATTAAAAAGACACAGTTATCCCGCAAATATATGCAAAATTTATCAAACTTGAAAGTCAAAGTCGAGTAACTTCCACCTATCAAGCGTTCCATCGTAAACAGCTTTATTAAACTGAGCCCTTCACTTTATCTCACGAGTACATTAATGCGATCGCTCGATATATTTTTAATACATATTACCTCTTTTCTTGAACGGGAAGTTCAAACAGTCCCGCAAAAGCCATTTTATCAGAAGCAGAATAAATGCTGATAAAACACTTTTTTCGAGGGTTATAAGGCTTAGAACTTAACTCCGCGAACGGTTTGATTGTGACAGACTTTGAGGGGGCAAGAGATCGATGAAACTTTTGAAGTGATTCTTCTACATCTTCCCCGTTCTTTTTTGTTTGTTTGGCTCCGTCTCAACGCATTTCACGAGATATTTGGCGAATATCCAGCATTCCGAAAGTTATTTAGACGGTGCGATTCTTTAAATTTATGAAGTAGATAATTTTTATTCAGTGTTTAATGTTTTAAAAATCGATTTATTCGTATCGATTGATACTTTAAAATTTCAAGATGTGAAATGTCTTGATATTTCTGTCAGATTAAGGTCAATGGGCGAAAATTCGTTTGCCGTTTATTTATCCTGTTTCAAATGTATTGAAATTGATAATGAATCACTGAATTTTACCACAAGATGATTTCTATGTAATAGGGCATTTCTAGCATTTATAGTTCATTTACAGAGACACACATAAGAAATCGGTTCGAAAATTTATTTCGATGGCGTGATTCTTTAAATTTGTGGAGTAGATAATTTTTATTTTGTGTTTAAAATTTAAAAAATTGGTTTATTCGTGCATCGATTGTTACATTAAAACTTCAAGATGTGAAATGTCTTGATAATTATGCTATATTTAGGCCAATGGGGAAAAATCGTTTGTCATTTATTTTAATGACATAATTCTATTTCAAATGTATTGAAATTGACATGAATCACTGAATTTTATCACAATATGATTCCTATATAATAGGGCATTCCTAGCATTTACAGTTCAATTACAGGGACACGCACAAGAAACCGGTTCGATAATTTATTTCGATGGCGTGATTCTTTAAATTTATGAAGAAGATAATTTTGATTCCGTGTTTAAAGTTTCAAAAATTCTTTTATTCATGCATCGATTTGAACTTTAAAATTTCAAGATGTAAAATATCTCGATATTGTGTGACAAGTATTTTACATTACGATGGGGATATTTGAAGAAATTTAAACAGCATTTTAACAGCACATTTTAAACAGTCAAAGTAGTATATCTATTAACGACTGTTTTTTTTTTTTTTTTTCATTGGTCTAGGAATATTAATGTTTAACGAATGGCGTACATAATATAGGACTTGTTATGATCATCATAAAAATGGTGTTTAGTATTATTATTAATTTAAATATAGAATTTATTTATAAATTTATGAATTTTTAATCTTTGAAAATATCATTTTTCAAATAGTCGTTGTAATTTGTTAAATTACAATTATGTTTTTTTTTTATTATTTTATTTTATTTATTTATTTGAGAGAGAGAAATAGGCTGTTCGGGTAATTGGAAGTTCGGTTAATTGGAGTTCCGATAACCAGTGCTTCACTGTATCGATTTTGAAAATGTTAAAAAAAGTAAAAAAAAAAAAAGAAAGAAAGAAAGAAGCCCTAACTAATTTGTTTTTGAAAATAGCAGCGCGTCAATCTGTCAGCCGTTCTTTATTTAGTTACGCATGAATTACATTGTAGGAATGTATGTTAACATGCATTTTATTCTTCAATATTTATAGTATTATTCATTACCACTTTCTTCTTATTTGAATATTTGCTGATGTTTGACAAGCTGTTTAGTTTGCCAATACATCAGTTTTACAAGGGGAAAGAGACTATTATAATGCTGCATTGGAATATGTCCGATGAAGCATGGAAAGGTTTAATTAATTTTCTTTCTTTTTTTTCGTATTTTCTGTTTTTCTTCTTTCTTACTTTCTTCTACTTTTATTAGAAGAAACTGTGACCATGCATGCTATGACCCTCATAGCATGCATGGTCACAGTGACGTCACTGTGAGTCACTTTGGTCACATCACATCTGTGACCAAAATGCCACCACTCAGTGACGTCACATTGTGACTGAGATGTGACTTTCTTAAAAATTTTTAGAAAATTACAAATATTCTTCAAAACATGTCATTTACTTTAAAAAACATGTTTCTGGCAATTTAAATATCGTCGCTTTTGTCACAGTTTTGTCACAATGTTAATGTCAAAGTAGTCACAAATGACACATTTTTCACATATTGGTCACACCGTGACTTCTCAAAGTGGTTACAATGTGACGTCACAAAAAGCTCTAAAACGGCCATAACGACTTCACATCGACGTCACGTGACGTCACATCGACAATCGATGGTCACAAAGTCACAATGTGACTTCACAACGACGTCGCAGTGACGTCACCATGCCTTACGGGTAGTTTTGATGCAGATCGCCCAACAGGTGTCGCTGCTATGCTGCATTATTTATAATTTCCTCAATAGCTCTATCTTAAGAACTAATGTCCGAATTTTCATAAAATTTTAGATTCGGTTAGTCCTTGATATAATTTGGCGGCGCTGATTATATTTTGGTGCAGTTTGCTCAAAAAGTGACTCTGCTGTGCTGCTGTGCATTATTCATGATTATCACAATAGCTCTGTTATCGCAATCCAGTGGTGCCAATTTATATGGGCCCATGGGGCCTCAGCCCACCCAATAATTTTGAATCCTAACGTATCCAGTTTCCATTGTTCTATATAGTTATTTATTTCATTGTCTTTTTATTTTTATTTTTACTCTAGAACAAAAATTTATTATGACAATGACCCCAATGACCAATGAGTTTTAATGCTACAACTGACTCCCATAAATCCCAAATGACTGACATTTCCATGTTTAACTTTCTGCTATTTCAGTTTGTAATCATGTTCATCACATGATGATATTACAATAAACATTAGTATCTTTATGACGAAAAACTCAATAAATAAATAAATAAATAAATAAACGCGAAATTTAATAAAATTGCAACTTTATAAAAAACATGATAGCTTGACTTAGAAATCTCATCTTTCACCATCTGACCATTCTTCAAAGAAGAACAAACTGGTCGTACCATTTTACCAAAATATTTTTGAGCCAACCCAATATTTTTCAAAAGTTGGCGCCTCTGGCTCTATCTCAAGAACTAATGCACGAATTTTCATCAAACTTCAGATTCAATTAGTCCGTGATATAGATTAGTGTTGTTTAGTTTTTAATGTAATCGCCCTACAGGTGGTGCTGCTATGCTGCATTCTCCCCAGTTTTGTAATAGCTGTATCTAAAGCACTAACACATGGATTTTCATTAAAATTCAGATTCAATTAGTACCTGATAAATATTGATATTGATTAGTGTTTGGTGTACATCACCCAACATGTGGCGCTGTTATGCAGAGTTTTTAAAGATTTTCAGAGTAGCTCTCTCTCAGAAACTAATGCTTGGATTTTCATCGAATTTCAGATACAGTCAGAGGTTGACATAAGTGATCGCTGACTAGATTTTGGTCTAATCATTTAACCGTTTCCGCTGCTATTCTGAATTTTTCAGGAAATATTAAAATGTATGAGGTCGAAGAAAGTTTGGGATTGCCACATCTGACTAGTTTCTTTTTGAAAAAATAGTTTCTAATACATAAAATTTTTATTTATGTCAATAAGGAGATCCAGGGGATATAGCAAATAACATTTAATGTTTCCAGACTGTATGATGCAATTTAATATTTACAGTTTTAAATTAAGGGGATTTGGCGCATTTTCTTACTTACGCCGACACATTCGAATATATTTCACCTCGATACGGATATCGTTTCCGTATCACAGCTGAAATGATTCTACATGATTTTAGACTGTTGCCAGGCTAGCTTGGATAAGAAGTTGTAGTCAGCGAATACACAAGCATGGGTTAGGTACGCTATAAGTCAGTATAAATTATATAATATAATTTAATATATTATATATAGTATAATTATGTATATATAATATTATATATATAATAATAAAATGTATAATTATATATATAATATAATATAATAAAAAATATATATTGTTCGTGTTCTATGAGATAGTGCTGACCAAAGCTTTATTAATCAGTGAGTTGTTTTGAGAACCAAAACCACAATTCACATTTATCTCATGTGATCACTTGAATAATTTTAATACATAAACATTTGTGCTTAATTAAATATTTCTCTTTCACTGATAATATCTGTTCTAATATTTTATTTTGAATTAAATATCTTGACGATTCCTTTTAGAGTATTTACAATAAGATTTTTAAGATATAAGAATTTTATTTGTGCTGCAAAGTTAATTGATTAAGTTATTTTCGGTAAAAAATTAACCATTTAAGCGAAACTTGAATTAACAATAATTCTATAGCGTTTTATTTTTAAAAAGTTAAGAATGCAAAGGGGAGCTTTTTTATGTATACTATCTTTAGGTTTGTATAGTAGAGTATTTTTATATTATGAATAGTACATGTATACATGAAACTTAAATTTTGAAATATGAACCGTTTAATTTAAAACAAGGCAGCAAAAAATATATTTTTTTTTCTAAAAATATGTTTTTCGGAATCTCCAATATCTCTTAAACGTGTAAATCCGTCAAAAAAAAAAAAAAAAAAAAAAAAAAAAAAAAAAAAAAAAAATCGATTTTCAAAACGATTGTAAGATTTTCCCTATACTACATATGAAGGATAAGTGCAAAAAAGTCAAATATTCTTTCTTTCTTTCTTTCTTTATTATTACGTATTATTATTATTATTATTATTATTGTTATTATTATTATTATTATTTTGCTTTTTTTTTATTTTTCAAGCTTTTTATTCATAAGCAATTTCAACTTTTCTTTTCCCATGGCTTAGAAGTGCGAAAGAAAAAGGAAGGGAGACATGATTTTCTTGCCGGATTTTGGAAGTTCTACTGTATTGCAATCTAAATATACAATAATGCAATCTGTTATCTTTGTTTTAAAACTTGTAAGTTTTTTTTTATTTATTTTTTTTTTTTTTTCAGGAAAAGCTGCAATTGTTCAAAATGTATAGGGAAGAACAGAATGTAAGATTGTTGAAAGTTTGGTATAATACTGGGTTTATTCATTTCAACTTTGTCGGTTTGTCTTTGTGAGATCTCAGACTTCTCCTCTCTGTAGACATTCGGGCTACAAAGCCTTTTTTTAAAACTCTTTTGTTCATCTTACTTCTTTTGCATGAGATGCTTTCATTCTGAAGGTTGCCTGAACAAACAAATCTAAATTTTATCAGAGTCATTAACATCTCAAAGGCATTAAACTTTATAGAAGAAGAAGAAAAAAAAAAAGCCCGTGTAGAAGCCAAGACGCAGCATGTTAGATTTCAGCATTCTTGAAATTGAGATGCAGTGAGCCTGAACTAATGTATTTATTTCGTTTTGAAGTTCGCTCTGTTCTTCTGTGTTTACAATACATTTTTTTTTTTTTTTAAAGAATTTTATAAACTTACAAAATCACGGTTGTATTTATTCGCATAAGTTTATACAGAACATATGTTAGTGGAATACCCACAATTTCAGTGTTGAGTTCAGACAATTTTCGCTGGGAGGGACTTCTGTGGCCCCGCGGGGGGGGGGGGGAATTGCACTTTCTGACCATTGAAAACAAAATCTTAAATTTTCCGGGGTGGGGGATTTCATTGCTCCGAGGGGAGGGAATGCTCTCCCAGGCCACTAAGACTGAACGCATGTGGGGTTACAAAAATTGGAAACATCATTTGAAGAGGCCTGTGAACCCCCCCCCCCCCCGGTGTTGATTTTAGAGTGGCCCGGAGGGACACTCCCACCGGAGCAACGAGATGCCCCCGAAAGATTTGAGATTTTGTGTTTTCAATGTTAAAAAAGTGCAATCCCTCTCCCCCCCCCCCCCCGATCTCTACAATGTTCCTTTTCGGAGCCACAGAAATCCCTCTTGGTGAAAAGTGTCAACAATGGAGGGCCCCCTCCCCACCCCCAAAGAATTTTTAATTTTGAAAAATTTGAAATTTCTCGGGGTAGAATTCCACAGCTCAGGCTTAACAAAATTTCAAAAATTGCTCATGACCTAAAATAACTTTTCAGATTTGATTGCAATCAAAACTCTTACAAGCACTGAAACTAATAATTATCAGAAATATTTTCCAAAGACTTTACTTTTCGAATATTTACACGCCGTATACCTTCTGGAACTTTTTAAGTAATATCGTAAACCCTCTGTTTCTCTAGAAAGCTATAGTATATACTTTATTAGGGTATACTCTCTACTATCAGCGTATACCCTCTGCTTATAAGCTGCTGATTTTTTTACGACTACACCTTTGTGTACAACATGCTCAAATGAAAGATCTCAAACAAATCCCCCTCAAGAAAAGAACTTTCAGGTGAAATTTCCTTTTTAGCACAAAAATTGGAGAAGATTTTTTTCTTTCTTTTTTTTAGCACTTCCCAACAAAGTTGAAAAGTGGTTGTGCATTCGGTTTGTCTGTGGGTCTGTCCACGCTCTAACTTTCATAAATATTCTCTGATTTAAATGCAATTGATAAAGCTTCTTTAGGGTCACCAAAGCATGTTTGGTATTGCATATGAAATATGTATGATTAACGGTTCATTTACAGGGACACTCAAAAGAATTCAATTACACAATGGTATATGGGAAATATCGCTTGAAGAGTATTTTAATGACATTACATTATTTAAAATGTATTGAAACTGATAAAAATCACTGAATTTCACTAAAATCACATAAAAACAGAGCTTTCATAGCATTTTTATTTAATTTACATAATGCTAATTTTAATTGCTTAAATTTAAGATATTCCTGGTGCTATTTGAAAATTTGAAATTAAAATTAGGTGTTCCCGGAGTGATATCATTATGCCGGAAAGGGTTAAGAAAGTTTCTGCTGAATAGATTTCAATGGAGCTTGCAGTTAAAATTGTGTAACAACGGAACTTGTTAGTTACACGATTTTTCAGGGAAAGTTTTGTTATGCATAATAACGTTTTGTGTTATAAAAAAGTTATTAAATCTCATAGATTCTTAAATCACAAGATTTTAAGAAATTCGCGTTTTATGTATAAGCATTTGAATAAAGAATTTTATTTTACTTGAGGGAGGTGTAACGAAAAATTAAAAACAAATATTATAGACATGTTTCGATTCGCATCTAATAAGAACCATAATCATAAAATGATTATAGTTTATTATTATGGTTCTTATTAGATTGGAATCGAAACATTTCAATAATATTTGTTTTTAATTTTTTGTTACACCTCTCTCAAGTAAAATAAAATTGTTTATTCAAACGTTTTGTGTTGTTTAGTTATAGAATTATGGTGGAATGTTCTAGAATGAAGTGAAACCTTCTGCAAAAGATTAGCCTCTTTAGTTCTGTTGGACGAATATAAGTGAGGGCAGTATTGCCAGGTTGTCGAAAGCCAATTTCCCCAAAATTTCTGAAATTTTTCCCAAATCGGTGCTTTTTCCAGAAAAAGTCCCCAGCGCAATTTCTACTAAAAAGGGCAAGTTTTCAATTTTCAATTATAAAATTTTTTTAACTAATTTAAACTCCATTTCCCCCCCCCCCCCCAAATCAAGCAATATTTCGAAAAAATTCCCCATTTACAAAAAATAAACATTTAAATACAGTAGAATTTTACATGTAAACGTTTTGCATGTGACGCAGCTAATCTACGAGAATACATTTTACGAATCAAGTTTGTTTATTCTTGTTATTTAAATTGTTGCCAGTCAATGATGCTGTTCTATCTTTATCTTATATATTCTCTCTATACTTTTTATATCAATAACATCTTCAAGAATTTGATCAACTGTACTGGCATTCCAGGAAACACAAATTAACCAGCCTTAAACAAATTTTTTTTTTTTTTTTTTGTATAAATTTAACATTAGAACCGCGGGAAATTTTACCCAAGTTTTATAAAAATAATTCGCATTAGAATTTTTATTAGGATGAGCGAAGCGAATCCTCTACTAGGCCACTCAAATGACACTTTGTCGTACACTTTACAAAAAAACTGTGCAGTACTTTTGACTTAAAATTAAACACAAATATAAATTATGATCTGTAGATTTGCAGAATATTATTTTTTTATAGAAATACTTTTCAATGAATTATTATTTTAATTAATTTATTTTATATGCTTTTCCATTACGGACGCATTTTTTCAAATAAAACGTGAAACATGTACGTTTTCAGAAGAAAAACTTAAATCATGGGGTTAGTGATTATAGCTAGAATCACCATTAAATAAATAAATAAATAAAATATATTTTCATTATTCTGACAAAACATCTCAAAAACTGCTTTCAGATTTTTTTCAAACTATGTTCATTCCTTTTAACTTAGTTTCATGATTTCTTTTATAAAATTTATAAAATACTTTTTTTTAGAAAAATTATAGCATATTTTTAATGAATTAAAATTTGTGAAAATTCTCTTATTAACATTCAATTATAAAAGTATTTTTCTGTGTTAGGAATTCAAATACACAATTTATTCTTATTTTGTGAAATCATTTAAACAGACGATATTTATGAATTTTAAAAGAATTATAATATGTTTTTGTGAAGTGGCAATAAAAGAATTGAAAACAAATAAAATTAATTAATATTTTGCATAATTCTACTTCGAAAATATGTTTATTTATATGTTTTTGTGGAGTAGCAATAAAAGAATTGTAAACAAATAAAATTAATTAATATTTTGTATAATTCTACTTCGAAAATATTTTTATTTATACCAGTCTTATATCATAAATAAACAACACTGTAAAAAATATACTATTTTGCTGCATCGTCACTCCCCCGCTTTTATAGAATATCACTCTTTTGGTCACTGTTAGCCTGAAGTAACCGTTTTCTATACAAGCGGTGGAGTGACGATGTAGCAAAGAAGTCGTATTTTTTTCCAGTGAATCTAAGGAAAATCATAGTTATTTGGTTGAAATACATTTTTAAATTAAAATGCCCCGAAACTTTAAATTGCATTTTTCCTTAATGCAAAAGTAAGATCCAAAAGTAATTGAAAAAATACATTATTAGTTTCAAATATTTATCTGATAGCATAATACTTCGCGAATCCAAACAAAGCATGGCTTTTGCTAGTTTAAGTCTATTTAACTTATTTATTTGAAATAATTTTTGTGCAGCTTACATGTAAATTATTTAAGAAGACTTATTTGGTTCGAATCGACATCTTTTCACTGAGTACGGGTCAAAATGACCCGTGTCCGCGGTTCTAGTGTTAAACTAGTAAATGGAATGTATTTCTGTGTCTGTTCGCGATGACTAGGATAATTTGCTGCACTTATTTGTCTGAAAATTCAAGTAGGGGATAGTCCCAGGCTGATCATGATGATCCTTCTAGAATAATCACTACATCTATGATTTCAGTATTTATTTCCGCTTTTCAAATGAAAATCAAATTAAGACAGATCCAATATTGGCAAAAGTTTGAAAGTAAAAATTGAAATTGTGAAAACAGTTCCGCAAAAATTTCCCCAAAAAAGTTCCCAAACATGTCCCCAAAAATTACTTGTCCCCCCCCAAAAATCCCCTGGAGGTTCAAAATCCCCCAAAATGGGGACAAAATCCCCAATCTGGCAACACTGGGTGAGGGCGAGACTTGCGGTAGTATGAATGTTGATTTTATTGTATTTTTCGTTAAAGAATATTTTTCATTCATAGCTAATTGCTTTATTTTTGTACATCTAAATTAATTTATTCTTTCTAGGAATCCTTAGCAGACGATTTTCTTTTTTCCTACTCAAATTTTTTTCTGATCCAGCTGTGTCACTTGGCAAAAGAATTGTAGACTTTCTAATTCACAAGGAAGAGAAGTGAAATAAAACACTTTCGTCAACTTGCACTTATGTATCAAACGAAGACGTTTTACTTCAAGGATCATTTACTTGCTTGAAAAATTCCTTCCAGGGTTCAGTGCCATTTCTCACGTGCGATTCCCGCTGTAAATATTTTTAGTTGTTCATTTGTCATCAAGCAAGAAAATACCGCTTTACATTTTGCTAAAACACGTTAGTCCAAGTAAACCTTAAGCGTTTTTTAAATGCCCAACTTTTTAACACAGTTGTATCATGAATGATTGAGCATATTACGCGGAATAAGGAAATTATTATCAGTTCCTTTTATGAATATTTCGCGTGAGAAGTTTTGCTTCCCGTTTATTAATTATGGAACACGGTAAATGAACGTAATTACTGAGGCAGCAACTCTTTTGAACAATACAATAAATTACATTTTCTCCACACATTTCTGCAGAAATGTGACTTTTTTCTTTATTAACTTTTTAACTTATAGAAAGAGCTGTTTTGTTATGTTTATAATAAAGTGTTTCTTCATTATACAAACGAGATCGTTTTAATTTAGATATGGGTATAAAAAAAAGTAAAACAGTTACAGAAAAAGTCACATATTTGCAAAATTTTCAGTATTTTTTTTTTTCTTTCTTTTTAAAATCATTTGGAAAATGATTGTTTCGACAATAGAGATATCTGAAGCAGATCTGAAATCTTGGAATGTCCGGATTCTATGATTGGTCCATGTTTAATGGCCAGAAACAGAATTTGTTGCCACAATGACAGAAAAGTATTAAAAACTACAAAAGATTAAAAATTCAAAAATAAATTGAAATACAGCTTTCAAACAAATCGAATTTAAAAGTGCATTTTTTTCCCTATACGACGGTGTAACATTTGAAAATGTGCAATATTTTGACATTTAAAAATTCGCAGTACCGAAAATTGTAAATCTGAAACTTTATTTAAAATGTGTTTAATGCTTGTCCAGGAATAGTAATGTATAATCCTTGGCGTACGCAATATTGGACTCTGTTATTACGTAAGCCATGTTTTGATCATCATACAAATGATGGTTATATTATTATTATTATTATTATTATATTTAGAATTTATTTAAATCTAAATTTTAGTATTTGAAAGTGTCATTTTCCAAATGGTCGTTGTAATTTATTAAATTACATTTTTTTTTCTATGAGGGAAATTATTTTGAATGTATTTATCTATAGAGTCCATGGGACCTGTCTGATGGGCGAAAGGTTAATGCAAAACGTTTTCTCATTTTGCACTCATAAAGCATATTTTCATTGAAATACGCATTAATATAAAAAAAATCCATAATTACTACAAGCAAGAATATTTTTAGTGAAATGCATTGAAACTAATGTGGATATATATTTTTTTAATTTTTACGCAAATAAGAATATTTTTATTAAATGTATGTTAATTACAGTGAAAGTTTTCCTTATTTAGGATCAGAAAGGGTAATTATGACTATTTTGTACATTTTCAACTTTATTATTTTCTTTTACCTTTTTTTTATTTGGAAAAGTGATATTTTGGTACATAGGAAATAACTTTGATCCTTTAAAAACACCTTTTTAAAGTTTGAATTCTCATAGCTGTTTTATAGTTATTTTTTTTAAGTTAAAAGGGTGGTTATAATTACCCCATCAAAATCACACAATCGTAAAAGTTTGGGGCAATTAAGACTACTAGTTAGAAAATTATGACCACTATATTTTCGATTTATACTTCCTTCTGCACATTTGTTTGGGGGTAATTGTGACCATTGGAACTCCAGACTGACAAATCCGTTTATAAAAAATTTTGGTTGATTTTGTTTTAAATTGCTGTTCGCTATAAAAAATGATCCAGAGAAGTGATAAAGAATATCTAAAATGAAAAATACATTATGAGATCAATATTTAATCATGAAACAAAATTTTACCGTTCCTACACAGTTTTCTCCAATATAAAGCTGGTAACAGTTACCCCCTGGTCATAATTACCCCGCCTGACCCTGCTGTGCAAACAAGAATGTTTAACTTTTTCCTGTACAGTAATCCAACTTCCGGGATCACCTAATTTTAATTCCAGACTTACAAACGGTATGAAAATATTTTAATAAAATTTTGCTTTTAAATGAAAGATTAAACTAACAACTTTTTAGATGCCTTCGAAATTATGTAAATACGTAGCATCTATAGTCGTCGTTCAAACCGACCGTCTGTCCGTATATAACAACGCAAAAACTACCCAGCCGAATCGTTTGAAATTAAAAAAAAATAATTATTACATAATTTTATAGAGTCAATTCAAATTTTATGAAAATCGGATGGGCAGTTCAATTATAAGGACAATCAAAAGTATTTCGTTACATTACGGTCAATAGGGAAAAATAATTTCTAGTGCACTTCAATAACGTTACTCTCTTTCGAACATAATGCGTTTCATGTGTATCTGGGAAATATATACTGAAATATATATATTCTGTACAATCTGTGGAGTAAAGAATATATTTATTAATATACGGGGCCAGACAAAGTATTCTGTTACATAATGGTATTAAAGGGGGGGGGGGATTTTTTGGGGATCGGTTAAATTATGTTAAACTATTTCACATTTTATGAAATTGATATACGCTGTTGAGATTTACTACAGGTTAATTCTTGTACAATAGAAAGCATTTAGTATTTACAGGAAGGCACAAAAGATTTTGGGCACTGCATTGTATCCGAAGTACTGTATTTTTAAAAAATCCGTTATATTACGAATGCACACGATTTGCTACGTCTGACGTGCAATTTCCGACTTTTTAATTAAAAAAAAAGCCGTTCGTAAATTCAGGTGTCAATCAATCATTTCATCATTTTATAAACCCGATTTTGTCACATGTCACGCTATATTACGTATTCATATACTCAGGGTTCTCGCTGTCGATCGCCATTGCGCCAAATTGCGACTAAATTCTTCATTTGGCGAGTAAACACGCGATTAGATTCGCCAAATTGCTAGTGCTCAATTTTTGCTTTTTCTTTCTTTTCTTTTTCGTTTTTTATACATATGCATACATACATATTTGTAATATATTTGTAGCGGATAGTTGTAATTAGATTAATAACAATCGTTGTCGCAGTTATAAAAACTTAGGTTATTTTAGAACATATTGAGAAAAAAAAGGTAATTAAAGGGTTAATTTTTATTTTCATGGCGAATCTATTTGGCTAATACTTTTTTCATTTGGCGAATGTTTTTTGTTTTTAACTAGCTAAATTACTAACGCTGGTCAAATGTCAGCGAGAACACTGCATATACTTGCAGTTCTTAAGCAAAAACTATGTTATAGATCCAGGGCTAGAAGTGAACTAGTAGCTAGGCTAGTAGCTAGAAGTGAACAATAGGAGGGGGGGGGGATCATAATTTTTTTTTCTCTCTTTCTCTGATGCAGAAAGATATATGAGTGCATATTCACATTGTAGGCACTATGTTTCTTATTAAACTGCTGTAATAACTTCATTTCATGCCAAGAAAATTATGAGATGAAGAAAATTTTGGTTATATAACAGGTGCAAGATTAAACATTATGTTAGCTTCATATGTTCAAATAGGATGAGGGAGTGTTGAAACACTTATTTTAGATAAGTAGTAGGAAAACGACAGTACGGGCTCAGGAGCAGGTGGGACTGTGGGACCGTCCCGCCTGCTCCCACCGTGCCACCGCCGCCCCGCCTGCTCCTCCGGCTGCCCCGCCTGCTCCTCCGGCTGCCCTGCCTGCGGTCCCTCCTGCTCCCACCATCTCACCGCCGCCCTCCTGCGCCCCCTAGTGGAAAAAAGGAACATTCTATTATAACAGGATAGGTGAACAACCTTCCCTAATTAAAAATATTATCAATCACATCTCAACATTGAATCATACTATAAGATGAAGATTAAATTTGTATTTGAATTTTAAACAACCGTAATTTTAATGAGTATTATTAATTAAGCGAAACAATTAAAATTTCAGTTTTTAACCATTTTATTTAGATTTCTTCAACTACAAGATGAGATTATCAATTTAACTCAAGAAAGTTAAACATATATTTGAATTTTGCTTCATAGACATCTTAATGAGTAGTATTAATTAAGTAAAAACAATAGAAAATATCCAGTTTTATAGAAAAAGACTGATTTCTTACGATTTTTATCAACTATATGATCAATGTAACGACTTAAAAGTTGGAAGTTAAACATGTATCCTAGTTTTTCAACAGCTATAGCCTTAATGAGTATCGTTAATTAAGTAAAAAAAACAATGGAAAATATCAAGTTTTATGGAAAAAGACTGATTTCTAACGATTTTTATCAACTTAAGAGAGAAAACTTAAACATACATTTCAGTTTTTCAACAGCTATAACCTTAATGAGCATTCATAATTAAGTAAAAAACAATGGAAAATATCGATTTTATAGAAAAAGACTGATTTCTTACGATTTTTATCAACTGCAACATCAGTGTATCGACTTACAAGTTGAAAGTTAAACATGCATTCTAGTTTTTCAACAGCTATAATCTTAATGAGTATCGTTAATTAAGTAAAAAACAATGGAAAATATCAAGTTTTATAGAAAAAGACTGATTTCTTACGATTTTTTCAACTCAAACTTCAGAATATCAATTTGATAGAAAGAAATTTAAGCATGCATTCCAGTTTTGGACAACCATTTCCTTCATGAACATTATTAATTAAGCAAAACAGAAAATATTAAATTTTTAACTGATTTCTTCATATTTTTTATTTATTTATTTATTTTTTAATATAAAATCAGAATACACAACTTAAAATAGAAATTTAAACATATTTTTTAGTTTTTGAACAGTCGTTACCTCAAAGAATTTCGATAATTGAACAATTAACAAAGGAAACTAATGATTTTTTAACGAAAAAAGACGAATTAAACGAATTTGGTTAACTTTTACTCTAATTGGAAATTTCATCGTACTTTATGTATACCAACTAAGTAGAATTTTAATGCATAAACGAATAATTTAAAGAAATCCCCAACACACAAATGTGAACCTGCAGAGCATTTCTTATTACGTCATATCTAAACTAAAACTTTTTTCTGCAACCCCACCATGCATGCATTCCAGGTAGGGGAACATAACAAAGAATCTTGACGTCACAACTTACAAAGGTATACAAATGTTTACGTTCAAGAAAAAGTATCACATAGAGTGAAAAAAAAGAAGAGATTTAAGTTATTTATCCATTCTAGTTTTATAACAGTTACTACAACATCTCCAAATTAAAATTTGGAAGTCATAATGAGTATAATTAATTAAGCAAAATAATAGAAATATTAGTTTTTCAGAGGGGAAAAGACGAATTTAAACAAATTTTATTAGTTTTACACTAGTTTAATAATAATTTAAGGAGGAAAAAGACGAATTTAAACTTTTTTTTTTTTTTAGTTTTACACTATTTTTTCTCATCTCCAACATGGATATATCAATTTTAACAGAAGAATTAAACGTATATTATAGTTTTTAACAACAAAATCTTAACAAGTATCATTAATTAAACAAAAATAAATATCAGTTTTAAAGAAAAGACGAATTTGAATAATTTTACACTAGTATTTTCAAAAGCAACATGGAAATATCAATACTTATTCACATATTTCACTTATTCACTGTATTCAATACTATATTTAATAAATTTGGATACACTTTAAGAATTTCCTAATCTATAATTAAATATTAGCTGTATATTTAATGTTACCCATGTTTTCAACATTAGTTCATAATCGTGAATTTTGTATTTTAAATACCATGTATTTAGGTTCAGATTATTTTCACTTGAAATCATACAGAATTTTTTAACAGAGTTTGTTTTTGAAATCATTGAAGCAACTGTATTTAATATTTTTAACACCAATTTTCTAAGATTTTCTAACATTTTCCGATTATACATTCTTCAGAAGTACATTTCTAAATGCTACAATCACTTTACATATCGAAAAGATATCATTGAAGCAACTGTATTTAATATTTTTAATACCAATTTTCTAAGATTTTTTAACATTTTCCGGTTATACATTCCTCAAAAGTTATTATTACGTATTCTAAACAATAGCAAATATTAATTTTAAGAATAAAAAGACGAATTTAAACAAATTTTATTAGTTTTACACTATTTTTTCTCACCTCCAACACGGATATATCAATTTTAACAGAAGAATTAAACGTATATTTTAGTTTTTAACAACAAAAATGTAATAAGTATCATTAATTAAACAAAAATAAATACCAATTTTCAAGAAAAGACAATTTTTTACACAAATTTTCAACTTTGAAATACATCGCTTACATATATTGTTACAGTATATTACTAAACTTAAACTTTTTAAAAAGTTTGAATGTCTTTACAAAGGGTTCATACTTATATTTTTCACGTCTTGACTGCATTCGAAATCTTACAACAAAAGTATACTTTTATTATTATTATTATTATTATTATTATTCTAGAAAACCTAAAAAATCGTTTCTTGCTGCTTTAGACACTTGACATATTAAAACTACTCTACCCATATAATTAATCAAATTAGGACATGATTCATCTTACACTTCAAAATTTCTGAATTTTTACAATACTTATTTTCATCAAACTTTATTCTTGATCCTATATATTTTAATAGCACAGAATTTTCACATCTGTTTTTATCTACTTATCAGAAAATTATTAAAACACCCAACAACATTTTTCAAATATGAATATTATCTTTACAATTTAATGATGCAAAACATACACGAATACAAAGTTTAATTTTTACAAACATTTCATATTTCAAACCAAACTATTCGAAATTTTCACAACGTAAGAGCAAACATTAGACGAACTTTTTAACATTAATATTGCTTAGATCTTTCCATCATAACTTTTAACTATGATAATTATCCATTTTTAGGTTGATTGTCGAAAAACTGTAACTGAAATTACATAAACTTAATGTAAAAAACCATGTTCTCACACAATTTCTTGAAATTCAACAAAGAATTGACTATTACTCCAATACTTATCTACTTCAATCTCGACTCTCGATAGTATATAGATATTACATCATTACATACTTACAACTCTTTTCAAACGTTTATCAGAAAATCAAGCCAATCAAAGTCTAGTAGTTATCACACCTGTTCCTCAGAAATATTACTATCATATGAAACAGTAAAGAAAATTAATAGATATTTAATATTTAATAACTTCATACGTGAAATTACTGTCGAATGAGAATACTAATAATCAATAAAATCAACTGTTGGACAAAAAAATAGTACAGATTACCGAAAATTCAAATCATTTTTTCTACAAAAATTACAAAAATTAACAAATGAATGACCAGTTAGAGAAATAATTAAAAAAAATAATGAACATAGTTACAAATTTATTAAAATCACACCTTTTTCTGGATTACAAACCACAATTTCTTGAAAAATTTAACACCGAATTTGTAAGATTTTAATCCTAGTATTACATACACTCAATAAATATTCAAAATTAACAAAAAAATAATTTTTTTAGTCTCATCAATAAGCAGAAATTCTATATTAAAAGAATATTTTCATAGTAGTACTTATAAAAATGAGAGTTTACAAACTGATTTTCATAATTTTATCACATTTAAACTTAATTTTTATACATAAAACATTATTTAATCAAATTTTATACTTTCTAATTCAGTAAAATTCAATACTTTTTTAGTTTTTAAACCAATACCACAATATTTATTTACATCAAACTTGATTCTTTACCTTTTATATTTCCACATTACACAAGTGAGTTAAATACTAACTTGGAACGGGAGTTGAAGTCAATTGATTCAATTCGATTTTCATCGTATACGCATTTCCCCTACACGAAATTTCTTACTTCTATAATCATCTAATGTATTAAAACTAATCTACTCATATTTTTAATCAATTCATCAGATGTTTCATCTCGCACTTCTGAATTATCATCCACTAAGTTGCTTAAAATATAAATACTATCTTTAAAGTTTTAATGTAGTATACATGACTAATCTTGAGTTTCCATCTATACTATTAATCAAATTATCATATGTTTCATCTTACAGTTCAACGATTTCTGAATTATCGTCCATCTAGTTGTTTAAAATATTAATAAAATGTTTATAGTTTTTGATTATACATAGTATGTATGAATACAATCTTTAATTTTTAACAGTTCATATTTCAAATAACCTATTTTCGAAACCAAACTATGTGAATTTTACCACAATACTTATCATCATACAGAGATTTGTGTTTCATACTTTTTCTAAAAATTATCAGATATGTACTCCTCAGAGGAATTTCTATCATATGAATAAATGAAAAAAAAAATAATTTATATTAAACGTACAGCGAAATTTGATTGCAATATATATGTATTTAATAAAAATAAATAAATGAGCGATTATTTATACATTAAACCTTTACTAAATATATATTTCTTGCGTTATAAAGATGTTTCAACAAGATGAACCAAAACAGCAGCAAACTTCAGAAATTAATGATCTGAATGATTCATCCCTAGCACATGTAGCGTTAATGAATAATACATATGTAAGTACTTATATGAAAAATACTAGAATTCGTATATGAATCGTAATTAGAGTAAATATAAAATGATTTGTCTTACTGCCTACACTTTAACAAATGCCTTTTTACCTATATTGTTGAAAAGAATCCTAATTGTTTGCATTTTATTTCTATTACAGATGTGTTCTATTTGCTACAAACATTTCTTAAGTAAATCGAATTTAACAGAACATACAAAAATCCATACAGGTGAAAAACCTTACACTTGGGAAGATTACCAAATGCTGTTTTCAAGAAGGCGTGAATCAAAAGTGCACACATCATCATATAAAGCATCGTCAGTTATATGTAAACTTAGTGAGGATATTCAAAAATTATTCAGACGTTTGAAGAATTTAGACATAAAGGAAGATATTTAGACTATATATCCATCATATTTTCATAACACTTACCACAATATCTCAAACTTAAAATTTGGAAGACATACACACTGCTGAAAAGTAATTTTGTTACCCGTGATTCTTCTAACCAGCATGAATGTATAGATATTATTTTGCAATGTATCCTTTAAATGCTCACATTAAATATTCCTTTATATACATATATCGTTGTGTTTATTTTTTAAAAACCTATTACATTAATAAAATAGGTTACACACACGTACATACACATAACATTTTAAGTGAAACAACACTCTCACAACTTAAAAAATGCATAAGAACATACAAAAATAAGCAGATGTATGAAAAAATATGCAAATTTACAAAATAATTTCACTGTTTTCTAGAAATACCAACAAAAAAATATTTAAAGTATAAAAAAATTACAAAAGTGAAAAGAAAAAACACAAATGTAAAACAAAAATCACAAAGTGAAAAACTCACAACAAAGTTTTTGAAAAAAAAAAAATTTACAACAAAAATTTTTTTACAAAAACCAAAACTTCAAAAATATTTTTCCAAAAAAATTTTTTTTCAAAAACATTTTTTACAAAAAAATTTTTTTTTCAAAATAAGTTTTTACAAAAGTAAAAAATAAAAAATCACAACGTTAAAAATATGAAAAATTTTAGTTAAAAAAAGTGTAAAAAAATTGCAAAAAAAATTGCAAAAATTTCAAAAAAGTTATCAAAAAAGTTATCAAAATTTTTGTTCTTTTTAATACAGTATGCAATGGTGAAACCATTGTATTTACTATTAAAAAGAACAAAAATTTTGATACTTTTTTGATAACTTTTTTGAAATTTTTGCAATTTTTTTTGCAATTTTTTTACACTTTTTTTAACTAAAATTTTTCATATTTTTAACGTTGTGATTTTTTATTTTTTACTTTTGTAAAAACTTATTTTGAAAAAAAAATTTTTTTGTAAAAAATGTTTTTGAAAAAAAATTTTTTTGGAAAAATATTTTTGAAGTTTTGGTTTTTGTAAAAAAATTTTTGTTGTAAATTTTTTTTTTTTCAAAAACTTTGTTGTGAGTTTTTCACTTTGTGATTTTTGTTTTACATTTGTGTTTTTTCTTTTCACTTTTGTAATTTTTTTATACTTTAAATATTTTTTTGTTGGTATTTCTAGAAAACAGTGAAATTATTTTGTAAATTTGCATATTTTTTCATACATCTGCTTATTTTTGTATGTTCTTATGCATTTTTTAAGTTGTGAGAGTGTTGTTTCACTTAAAATGTTATGTGTATGTACGTGTGTGTAACCTATTTTATTAATGTAATAGGCTTTTAAAAAATAAACACAACGATATATGTATATAAAGGAATATTTAATGTGAGCATTTAAAGGATACATTGCAAAATAATATCTATACATTCATGCTGGTTAGAAGAATCACGGGTAACAAAATTACTTTTCAGCAGTGTGTATGTCTTCCAAATTTTAAGTTTGAGATATTGTGGTAAGTGTTATGAAAATATGATGGATATATAGTCTAAATATCTTCCTTTATGTCTAAATTCTTCAAACGTCTGAATAATTTTTGAATATCCTCACTAAGTTTACATATAACTGACGATGCTTTATA
Source organism: Maratus speculifer (assembly GCA_964019185.1). Taxonomy (NCBI): domain Eukaryota; kingdom Metazoa; phylum Arthropoda; class Arachnida; order Araneae; family Salticidae; genus Maratus; species Maratus speculifer. The sequence continues at coordinate 310,768,065 of OZ025289.1, forward strand.
TGATGATGTGTGCACTTTTGATTCACGCCTTCTTGAAAACAGCATTTGGTAATCTTCCCAAGTGTAAGGTTTTTCACCTGTATGGATTTTTGTATGTTCTGTTAAATTCGATTTACTTAAGAAATGTTTGTAGCAAATAGAACACATCTGTAATAGAAATAAAATGCAAACAATTAGGATTCTTTTCAACAATATAGGTAAAAAGGCATTTGTTAAAGTGTAGGCAGTAAGACAAATCATTTTATATTTACTCTAATTACGATTCATATACGAATTCTAGTATTTTTCATATAAGTACTTACATATGTATTATTCATTAACGCTACATGTGCTAGGGATGAATCATTCAGATCATTAATTTCTGAAGTTTGCTGCTGTTTTTGTTCATCTTGTTGAAACATCTTTATAACGCAAGAAATATATATTTAGTAAAGGTTTAATGTATAAATAATCGCTCATTTATTTATTTTTATTAAATACATATATATTGCAATCAAATTTCGCTGTACGTTTAATATAAATTATTTTTTTTTTCATTTATTCATATGATAGAAATTCCTCTGAGGAGTACATATCTGATAATTTTTAGAAAAAGTATGAAACACAAATCTCTGTATGATGATAAGTATTGTGGTAAAATTCACATAGTTTGGTTTCGAAAATAGGTTATTTGAAATATGAACTGTTAAAAATTAAAGATTGTATTCATACATACTATGTATAATCAAAAACTATAAACATTTTATTAATATTTTAAACAACTAGATGGACGATAATTCAGAAATCGTTGAACTGTAAGATGAAACATATGATAATTTGATTAATAGTATAGATGGAAACTCAAGATTAGTCATGTATACTACATTAAAACTTTAAAGATAGTATTTATATTTTAAGCAACTTAGTGGATGATAATTCAGAAGTGCGAGATGAAACATCTGATGAATTGATTAAAAATATGAGTAGATTAGTTTTAATACATTAGATGATTATAGAAGTAAGAAATTTCGTGTAGGGGAAATGCGTATACGATGAAAATCGAATTGAATCAATTGACTTCAACTCCCGTTCCAAGTTAGTATTTAACTCACTTGTGTAATGTGGAAATATAAAAGGTAAAGAATCAAGTTTGATGTAAATAAATATTGTGGTATTGGTTTAAAAACTAAAAAAGTATTGAATTTTACTGAATTAGAAAGTATAAAATTTGATTAAATAATGTTTTATGTATAAAAATTAAGTTTAAATGTGATAAAATTATGAAAATCAGTTTGTAAACTCTCATTTTTATAAGTACTACTATGAAAATATTCTTTTAATATAGAATTTCTGCTTATTGATGAGACTAAAAAAATTATTTTTTTGTTAATTTTGAATATTTATTGAGTGTATGTAATACTAGGATTAAAATCTTACAAATTCGGTGTTAAATTTTTCAAGAAATTGTGGTTTGTAATCCAGAAAAAGGTGTGATTTTAATAAATTTGTAACTATGTTCATTTTTTTTTTAAATTATTTCTCTAACTGGTCATTCATTTGTTAATTTTTGTAATTTTTGTAGAAAAAATGATTTGAATTTTCGGTAATCTGTACTATTTTTTTGTCCAACAGTTGATTTTATTGATTATTAGTATTCTCATTCGACAGTAATTTCACGTATGAAGTTATTAAATATTAAATATCTATTAATTTTCTTTACTGTTTCATATGATAGTAATATTTCTGAGGAACAGGTGTGATAACTACTAGACTTTGATTGGCTTGATTTTCTGATAAACGTTTGAAAAGAGTTGTAAGTATGTAATGATGTAATATCTATATACTATCGAGAGTCGAGATTGAAGTAGATAAGTATTGGAGTAATAGTCAATTCTTTGTTGAATTTCAAGAAATTGTGTGAGAACATGGTTTTTTACATTAAGTTTATGTAATTTCAGTTACAGTTTTTCGACAATCAACCTAAAAATGGATAATTATCATAGTTAAAAGTTATGATGGAAAGATCTAAGCAATATTAATGTTAAAAAGTTCGTCTAATGTTTGCTCTTACGTTGTGAAAATTTCGAATAGTTTGGTTTGAAATATGAAATGTTTGTAAAAATTAAACTTTGTATTCGTGTATGTTTTGCATCATTAAATTGTAAAGATAATATTCATATTTGAAAAATGTTGTTGGGTGTTTTAATAATTTTCTGATAAGTAGATAAAAACAGATGTGAAAATTCTGTGCTATTAAAATATATAGGATCAAGAATAAAGTTTGATGAAAATAAGTATTGTAAAAATTCAGAAATTTTGAAGTGTAAGATGAATCATGTCCTAATTTGATTAATTATATGGGTAGAGTAGTTTTAATATGTCAAGTGTCTAAAGCAGCAAGAAACGATTTTTTAGGTTTTCTAGAATAATAATAATAATAATAATAATAATAAAAGTATACTTTTGTTGTAAGATTTCGAATGCAGTCAAGACGTGAAAAATATAAGTATGAACCCTTTGTAAAGACATTCAAACTTTTTAAAAAGTTTAAGTTTAGTAATATACTGTAACAATATATGTAAGCGATGTATTTCAAAGTTGAAAATTTGTGTAAAAAATTGTCTTTTCTTGAAAATTGGTATTTATTTTTGTTTAATTAATGATACTTATTACATTTTTGTTGTTAAAAACTAAAATATACGTTTAATTCTTCTGTTAAAATTGATATATCCGTGTTGGAGGTGAGAAAAAATAGTGTAAAACTAATAAAATTTGTTTAAATTCGTCTTTTTATTGTTAAAATTAATATTTGCTATTGTTTAGAATACGTAATAATAACTTTTGAGGAATGTATAACCGGAAAATGTTAAAAAATCTTAGAAAATTGGTATTAAAAATATTAAATACAGTTGCTTCAATGATATCTTTTCGATATGTAAAGTGATTGTAGCATTTAGAAATGTACTTCTGAAGAATGTATAATCGGAAAATGTTAGAAAATCTTAGAAAATTGGTGTTAAAAATATTAAATACAGTTGCTTCAATGATTTCAAAAACAAACTCTGTTAAAAAATTCTGTATGATTTCAAGTGAAAATAATCTGAACCTGAATACATGGTATTTAAAATACAAAATTCACGATTATGAACTAATGTTGAAAACATGGGTAACATTAAATATACAGCTAATATTTAATTATAGATTAGGAAATTCTTAAAGTGTATCCAAATTTATTAAATATAGTATTGAATACAGTGAATAAGTGAAATATGTGAATAAGTATTGATATTTCCATGTTGCTTTTGAAAATACTAGTGTAAAATTATTCAAATTCGTCTTTTCTTTAAAACTGATATTTATTTTTGTTTAATTAATGATACTTGTTAAGATTTTGTTGTTAAAAACTATAATATACGTTTAATTCTTCTGTTAAAATTGATATATCCATGTTGGAGATGAGAAAAAATAGTGTAAAACTAAAAAAAAAAAAAGTTTAAATTCGTCTTTTTCCTCTTAAAATTATTATTAAACTAGTGTAAAACTAATAAAATTTGTTTAAATTCGTCTTTTCCCCTCTGAAAAACTAATATTTCTATTATTTTGCTTAATTAATTATACTCATTATGACTTCCAAATTTTAATTTGGAGATGTTGTAGTAACTGTTATAAAACTAGAATGGATAAATAACTTAAATCTCTTCTTTTTTTTCACTCTATGTGATACTTTTTCTTGAACGTAAACATTTGTATACCTTTGTAAGTTGTGACGTCAAGATTCTTTGTTATGTTCCCCTACCTGGAATGCATGCATGGTGGGGTTGCAGAAAAAAGTTTTAGTTTAGATATGACGTAATAAGAAATGCTCTGCAGGTTCACATTTGTGTGTTGGGGATTTCTTTAAATTATTCGTTTATGCATTAAAATTCTACTTAGTTGGTATACATAAAGTACGATGAAATTTCCAATTAGAGTAAAAGTTAACCAAATTCGTTTAATTCGTCTTTTTTCGTTAAAAAATCATTAGTTTCCTTTGTTAATTGTTCAATTATCGAAATTCTTTGAGGTAACGACTGTTCAAAAACTAAAAAATATGTTTAAATTTCTATTTTAAGTTGTGTATTCTGATTTTATATTAAAAAATAAATAAATAAATAAAAAATATGAAGAAATCAGTTAAAAATTTAATATTTTCTGTTTTGCTTAATTAATAATGTTCATGAAGGAAATGGTTGTCCAAAACTGGAATGCATGCTTAAATTTCTTTCTATCAAATTGATATTCTGAAGTTTGAGTTGAAAAAATCGTAAGAAATCAGTCTTTTTCTATAAAACTTGATATTTTCCATTGTTTTTTACTTAATTAACGATACTCATTAAGATTATAGCTGTTGAAAAACTAGAATGCATGTTTAACTTTCAACTTGTAAGTCGATACACTGATGTTGCAGTTGATAAAAATCGTAAGAAATCAGTCTTTTTCTATAAAATCGATATTTTCCATTGTTTTTTACTTAATTATGAATGCTCATTAAGGTTATAGCTGTTGAAAAACTGAAATGTATGTTTAAGTTTTCTCTCTTAAGTTGATAAAAATCGTTAGAAATCAGTCTTTTTCCATAAAACTTGATATTTTCCATTGTTTTTTTTACTTAATTAACGATACTCATTAAGGCTATAGCTGTTGAAAAACTAGGATACATGTTTAACTTCCAACTTTTAAGTCGTTACATTGATCATATAGTTGATAAAAATCGTAAGAAATCAGTCTTTTTCTATAAAACTGGATATTTTCTATTGTTTTTACTTAATTAATACTACTCATTAAGATGTCTATGAAGCAAAATTCAAATATATGTTTAACTTTCTTGAGTTAAATTGATAATCTCATCTTGTAGTTGAAGAAATCTAAATAAAATGGTTAAAAACTGAAATTTTAATTGTTTCGCTTAATTAATAATACTCATTAAAATTACGGTTGTTTAAAATTCAAATACAAATTTAATCTTCATCTTATAGTATGATTCAATGTTGAGATGTGATTGATAATATTTTTAATTAGGGAAGGTTGTTCACCTATCCTGTTATAATAGAATGTTCCTTTTTTCCACTAGGGGGCGCAGGAGGGCGGCGGTGAGATGGTGGGAGCAGGAGGGACCGCAGGCAGGGCAGCCGGAGGAGCAGGCGGGGCAGCCGGAGGAGCAGGCGGGGCGGCGGTGGCACGGTGGGAGCAGGCGGGACGGTCCCACAGTCCCACCTGCTCCTGAGCCCGTACTGTCGTTTTCCTACTACTTAGATATAATTTAGTATTTCTGCAAAACTGTGAAAAGGCCTCAAAACTAAATTAGATTTTTGAACAGAATTCAATTTGGATTTTTGGAACAGATATTCATTTAATGCTTTTGAAATTTTTCCCAGGGGGGGGGGGGCTCAAAATATTTTAGTGGGGGGGCTGAGCCGCCCATAGCGCCCCCTTAGCTACGGCCCTGTATAGATCATATTTAAAATTTTATTTTTAAACTGTAATTGTGTGTTTTAAAGACTTTTGTGTTTTGTGAGAATAACAATAAAAATGATTCGCGTGTTTGTTTTGTATGAAATAAGATTAAAGTTTACAAAATAAAATTATAATTGATATATAATAGTATTAAAATATTAATATGAAAGAAGAATTGAAAACAGTGGTATTTTAGAATTTGAAATGGAATTTAATAGTATATTTGGCTTTAAATTTTATCTCTACTTTATGAATACAAAATACTTTAATTGTAAAATTGGCGCAGCATGTCCCTCAAGGGATTTTGTGCCAGTAAACCCTATACAACCAACCAACCTTTAATTGTAAAATAACTTCAAGATTTAATCTGCTGAGTTTAATTTTTTTTTTTTTTTTTTTTTTTTTTTTTTTGCCAAAAGATGTCAGATTTCTTCTTATCCCTTTCCACATCCTTCTCATAACTGCCACAATTTCACTAACACCCCTGCAAGCGTGACATCATTTATGGACGACCCCTAAGTAAACCTGAAAATATGTAGCAATTCTACATCCCTCCTGAGGCGAGAAGACTTAAAAGAAAGAAAACAAATTTAAGAAGGAGAAAAAAAAAGCAAAAAACGAATTAAATTATACAAAATAGCAAATTAATGAAGTTCATGGCAAAATACACTAGAGGTTTGTAACTGCTTTGCATGCTTCAGACTTAATATTCTATTTTTTAGATCTGTGAGTCTGACATTACAATATGTTATTTAAATGTAGAGTAGCTAGTGAAGGGGAAAAAAAATACAGGTAAAAAAGGCATTGCAAAATGCAAATTTTATTTAGTTAGATTTGAAATAAAAGGCCCAGCATCTAAAATAAAATCTGAAAAAGAAATTTCAGAGATGTTTGATACAATCGGGAAAGAAATTTGTTTGCTTGATTGAAATTTTTAGCACTTGCATACATACATGCAGAGAGAGGGGATGAGGTGGGGATGGGGAAAGCCTTAGGGATGAGGAGCGTTTGAGAGGCAGATTGCTAAATATGTTACATTCTGTGTAAAAAGAGTGAAAAAGTCTTTGAACATTTTTCAATTCAACCTGTTTATCAATAATGAGATTTATTTGAATGGAAATAATAAAAAATAAATATAAGTCTTGCCTGGAAAATAAAAATCTGGAAAATCTTCCGGTAATCTAGTTGGAAAAGTTATGTAAATTTAAAATTATAATAATTTATTCATATTAAATACTCTAATAATAGTGATTAAAAACTTATTTTGTGATATATGTTAAACAGATAGTATAGTTAAATTATAAAGCCTGTAAAATTCTTGTCTAACATTTTTAGGCGCGTTCGTAATTTTGTAAATACGTAACACCTATAGTCATCGTTCAATCCATCCGTCTTTATGCATATAAAAACGCAAAAACTACCCAACCGAATCGTTTGAAATTTAAAATATGTAATTATTACATAATTTTGTCGAGTCATTTCAAATTTTATAAAAATCGGATGAATAGATCACTTACAGGGACAATCATAAATATTCCGTTACATGACGGTCAATGGGAAAAAATAGTTTCTCAAGTGCATTTTAATGGTGTTGCACTCTTTCGTACATAATACAATTCATAAGCATCTATGGAAAATTTACTAAAATATATTCTGTACAATTTGTGGTGCAAAGAACATTTTTTATTAATATAGAGGGCCACACAAAAGTATTCCACTGCATAATGGTATAGGGGGAAACATTGTTTGGGGTGCATTTTAATTATATTAAACTATTTCACGTTTTATGAAATTGATATAAGTTGCTGAAGTTTTCTGCATTTAGTACTTACAAGGGTATAAAAAAGATTTCGGATACTCTATTGTAACAGAAGTACTGTACATTGTAAAAATTTCGTTGTAGTACGAACTCACCTCATTCGCTACGTCTGGCGTGCAATTTCCAACTTCTTTATAAGCAAAAAAACATTTGAATCGGTGGTAAAAGATGAAGGTCGTCATTATTCACGTTGTTAGAAACATCAATGATATTATCTCATAAAAATGCTAATAGAGAAACGTAAGAGTCTATACACACAAATTCTAAATAATGGTCATATTCTCCCTATAAAATGAAGGATCCAGTAATAATAATTACAAGTCACAAATTGTATCTCAAGTGTAACAAATAAGGTGCATTCGTATTATAAGGAAGTTTAAAAAATATTCAGATTTAGGTGTAATAGTATACAGCATACTTTGGATACAGTACAGTACTTGAAATCTTTTGTGTGTCCCTGTAAATATTATCTGCTTTCTATTATACAGGAAGTAACTTGTAGTAAACCTCAGTAACGTATATAAATTTCATAAAATGTGAAATAGTTTAATATAATTAATATGCGCCCTAAACAGTGTCCCCCCTATACCAATATGTATTGGAATATTTTTGCAAGACCCTGTAAATTAATAACAAATGTTATTTGCACCACAGATTGTAGAGAATTTATACTTTAGTAGATACTTAACAGATGCATATCAATGTTACGTTCGAAAGAGTGCAACATAATTAAAATGCACTTGAAACTATTTTTTCCCAACGACCGCAATGTAACGGAATACTTTTTTATTGTACCTGTAATTGAACTATTAACCCAATTGTCACAAAATTTGAAATGACATAACAAAATTATGAAATTTATATATTTTAAATTTTAAACGATTCAGTTGGGTAGACTTTGTCCTGCTATACGCAGAAGGACGGGCTGAACAACGCCTACACTGTAATAAAACATTTGTGTAACCTCACCATAAAATTGGTGACAGCTTAGCTGTCTCCTATTTTATGGAGGGATTTTTCTCTCCTATATAATGATGTAATTTAAATATGTATTACTGGTGTAACATTACAATGTTACACCGTTTATATGGGTTAAAATACTCCTTAAAATTGGAGGAAGCAAGGTTACATCATAAAACTGGACGTTACATCACCAATTTTGTGGTGTAACGTTACTCAAATGTTTTACAGTGTATAGGTGCTTCGTATTTACATAATTACGAACACACCTAAAAAGAAAGCAGAAAAAATATTAAATCATAGTAAAATTTGCATCACATTTTCCTGATTGAGGGGAGTTTCGAAAAAGTTTGCAAGCAAAAGCAAATAATAATACTAGTGTAATACTACTTACAATAAAAGATATGTACAAATCAATGAAATTGAGTCAAAGTATACTTTTAAAATATGTCTTTAGTTGTTTTTTTAAGCAAGAATTTTTTTTAAGTTTCTCAAATTAAAAAAATTATTATTATTATTATTATTATTATTATTATTATTATTATTATTATTATTATTATTATTATTATTTTAATTATAAACATTCAAAAGGCGTTAAGAAATTTCACAAAAGACACCGCGTTGAACAGCCCTGATCTATAGGCTTTCATTATCTTGTAACTATAAAAGTAAACAAATAGTATATAAGCAAATAAATTATTAAATTTGTTTATTTATATTTGTATGATGCTAAAAAGAGAGTCATAAATGAATAATGTATTTTTTGGACTTTCAAGTTTTCCAAACAACCAAGCAACAATAAATAAATACTTTTTTTTTTTTTTTTTACTTGAAATGAGTCTTATTTCTGCATTTAATGCGATTAATTATTATACTTTGTCAAGTCATACTACATTATGTTTGTGTCTTTGAAGTAAACATTTTCTAAGAGTAGAGTATATATAATATATATGACGTTTTAAGGAGAAACTCGAATTATCTTCACTGGTTCCCCCCTTTTTTAAAATACACAGCCGTGGCAAGCGAGGGAAAAAACAACATAAATAAATAAATGCGGAAGATTCATTAAATTACACATTGATTGCTGCAAGTTAGTTCATTAAACTGTTGTCATATAGAAAGGGAAATGCTCCCTTTGCAAGCCGTCTTGAACCGAAACATCGAAAAGAATATTACTTCAGCAAGCCGTCCTTAACGTACTCATCGAAGAAAAAGCAAAAAATCTCTCTCATCACCTCCAGGCTTCCTTCTTAAATCTAAAAACAAACTTCTCGAAAATTCTCTACTCTCTAACCATCATTTTCCCATGTAAACATAATTCATGTCCAGCGTCGAGATTTTTATTTCATTCCGACGATAAATTTTATTTTAAAAATATTATTGTTTAAATAATTTATAATCGAATTCAGACTTTCGAATACCCTGCAGACGATATTTTTACAGACGATTAATTTTAAGAGAAAAAGAAAAGAAATGAATTTTTTGATATGCACAAATACCAAACGTTGAAGAAGGGAAATAAATAAATAAATAAATAAATAAAAATAATGATATATTTTTAAAGGTATATTTTTGGAATAAATTTAATAAGAGTTTCTTAAAAAGGGTTGATAAAAACATAGAAAAAATGAGTTTTATTTGGAATATTAAGAAATAAAGTTTAATTAAGAATATTGTTTATTTAGAGCCATCTTTTTTAATTTACGCTTATTGGAATAAATGTTTTTTAAGGCGAATTAAGAACTTATATCGTTTCCGTAAAGATTAATATATTAGATCTAGTAACAGGATTTTAATTTAATAAATTGAACTAAGTACGGAATATTGTTAAAAGGAAATTAATATAGTATAAAGGTTAATTTTGGCGAAAAAAATTAAAATTTGTAATACATATAAAACAATTAATTGTAAAACAAAATATAAATCATTAAATTCCATACAAAATTACCTCACTGAAACATGGAAAAATGTTAAAATGAATATAATCAAAATTTGAAGAACCAAATTAAGATCTTCAGACCCACAATTACTTTAGAACTACAAATAAAGTGTGTGGTTTTATCTTTTATATAAGCCATGAAAAAGAAAAATAATACGAATTTGGGACTACCAAGGCACATGAAACCAAAATAAAATGGAGAAAAACATTAAAAATAAATCTCAATAACATTTTAAAATGGATAGAAAAGAAAAAAAAACAAACATACCAGACATTATAGTTACCTCTAAACTGATGTTATAAAAAAAAGGCTGTTACGATTTTAAATTAATTAAATACATTATATATCCATTTGAAGATACCTTAAGCATATTCTCTCAGTAGATATCTACAAGTAAATTTTAAATTATTTATTTAATGAAAAACATTATTAAAAATAATAAGTAATTGACTTATTAAGTATTAAAAATGTGTAAAATTTACTATGGATGAATCGTTATAATTATTATATATATTTACAGAAAATCGAAACATATCTATACAATGTAAATGGGAGAGATCGGGTTGCCACTCAGAAATAAAAGTAATATTTTTTTTTCTCTCTCTCTGAATCGACTTTTGCATACTCAGTGTCTTTAACAAGAAGAAAATACATTTTTATTCTACTACAACCCATCATCTAGAAAATAACATAGACATATGTCATAAAAAAATAAAATAAGCTTGCTGGATTAGAGTTGTATATTCTTCTGTTTAAACATGCGTACAAGGAGATTTAGAAAAGGACTTCTGATAATAGTATTTTGTCCACTGATCTGTTATCACATGAAGACGGAACAATAAAGAAACCAATTTTCCTTGCTTAAGGATATTTGCCGTGAATTGCTTCCTGTGATTTTATCTGAGAGAATTCTTCAGAAATAACTCGTATTTGAATGCGTCGAATTCGTTGCTTATAAAGGCAGCTCGTAAAACTAAAATCTGTTGATCTGTCACGTGGCTTGTTCGACAGAGCAGAGTCGGCCCAACTATCGGGCGAATGGGTAACCCATGTAGAGGTCTGCACGGGCCGCAGTTTTCAGCCCTGGGCCCTGCCCGGCCTAAAGGGAAGTTATTTTGGCCTGGCCCGGTGTAAAACTCAAGAGTTAGACCCGAGTCTGGCCCATTTATGTCTTTATATTTATAGGCCCGGCACATACAAAAATCAGTGAAAGCAGGCCCGACGCAATTTCTACAATTTCGAAAAAAATTCGGATTTTTATCATACAATTAAGATTTTTTAAAATACTGCATATATGTTTCTGGGATCATTTTACAGTATAATTTACAGAAACTACACATTAGCAACATTAATAATTACTTAGATTCTTAGACTTTCAACATTGAAGTAAAGTTTCATTAAAAATTATTAAGGTTAAAAAAAATAATAATAATAAATAAAAGTTAAAACTATCATAACTTTTGAAGCTGTATAATAAAAAGTAAATTCATGAAATATTTCTATATCACTTTATTAAAGATTTTCTCAAATTCAAAGGAGCTACTTTCTGATACATTCCTGATTTCATTTCTTTTCAGAAACCCATAAGATTAGCAGGTTTTTGCATTCAGAAACTATGCAATCGAATGGTTTTATTCCTTTTTTGATACAAGTAATTTAAGGAATTACTGTCAAAGTTCGCGTTTTGAATCGAATTTCCGGAAGCGAGATCATGGGAAGGGAGAAGAATCTGCAATCTGTGACAAAACTCTCTTATATCTCAACAAAAATATATAAGTATCTTATTTGCCAAAAATGGAAAACGCTATGCGATTCCAAATCGTTTCAATAGTCAGGCTTGTCAATTTTATACCTTTAGAGATAAAAATTAGTCAGAAAATGTGTCAAACTAAGCCCTGGGTACCTCGCTGATAGAGGTCTTGTTCGGGAACTGAAACTTTCTATCCTATTCTAAATAACGTTACCTCCGTATAAAATAAAAGTTTTTTGTTCTAGATTTTTTTAAATGCTTCTGAGTGAAAAAATAATGATATATAATTATTGAGTGGTCCTGAAAGTATCCGAGAATGTAAATTAAATAAATAATTAAATGTTTGAAATATATTAATGGGTTACAGATTTTGTGTTAATTACACGAAAATTAAAAATAATTAAATACATTAAATACGAAAGTAGCGATATTTTTTATACATTTTATTATTCGATCCGTATATTATTCGGTGGCAGAAAAAGGATTGCTTTATTATTATTATTATTGTTATTATCTTATACTATAATGCGAGCAAAAATTGTGTGTGTCTGTGTGTAAATTTTATCTCAAAAACGGCTCAAACGATTTTCGCAAAAATTTGGATTCTACCATTTTCGGGCACGAAAAGACCATTGGGCTAGGTCACATGTTCGAGAAAATTCGATAATTGGGTCATAATGGGTCAGGATCAAGCTATTTATATCTAGAGAACGGCTGGATCGATTTTAAGGAAATTTTGTATCCAATCCTTTTTTAGCACGAGAAAACTATTGGGTTGAGTCACATGTTCGAAAAATTTCGATTAGTGGGTCAATTTTGGGTCATTATGGGTCAAGCCATTTTTATCTAAAAAATGGCTCTAACGATTTTGACCAAATTTTATATTTTATCGTTTTGGATTACAAGAAGACCATTGGGTTAGGTAACATGTTTGAGAAAATTCGGTTAGTGGGTCATTTTTGGGGTCATTGTGGGTCATGATATTTTTATCTAGATATTTTCCCAGGCAATTTTGACTAAAAATTGCATTCTATGGTTTTCGGGCACGAGAAAAACAGTGGGCTAAATTACATGTTCAAGAAAAAAAAAATAATGGGTCATATTGGGCCATTAAGGGTCTGTGTCAAGCTATTTATATTTAAAGAACGGCAGAATCAATATCATCGAAATTTTGCCTGTAACAGTTTTTTGACACGAGAAAGCTAATGGGCTAAGTCACACGATCGAGAGATTTCGATTATAAGAGTCATTTGTGGGTCATGATGGGTCATAATGGGCCATGGTCAAGCTATATCTAAAGAACAGGAGGATCGATTTTAACGAAATTTTGTATACAGCATTTTTTTGGCACGAGAAAACTATTGGGCTAGGTCTCAGTTATGGAAATTTCGGTTACTGGGTCATTTTGGGTCATAAAAGGTCTGGGTCAAGCTATTTATATTTAAAGTACGTCAGTATCAAATTTAATGAAATTTTGTATGTAACAGTTTTTTGACACGATAAAACTAATGGGCTGTCTCACATGTTTGAGAGATTTCGACTATAAGAGTCATTTATGGGTCATGATGGGTCATAATGGGTCATGTCAAGCTATATCTAAAGAACATATGGATCAATTTTAACGAAATTTTGTATACAAAATTTTTTGGCACGAGAAAATCACTGGGCTAGGTCACATGATCGAGAAATTTCGATTAATGGGTTATTTTGGGTCATAAAGGGTCTGGGTCAAGCTATTTATATTTAAAGAACGGCAGGATCGAGTTTAACGAAATTTTGTGTGTAACAATATTTATACACGAGAAAACTAATGGGCTAAGTCACATGTTCGAGAGATTTCGATTATAAGCGTCATTTGTGGGTCATGATGAGTCATGGTCAAGCTATATCTGAAGGACGGGTGAATCGATTTTAACGAAATTTTGAATACAGCATATTTTTGGCACAAGAAAATCATTGGGCTAGGTCTCATGTTCGAGAAATTTTGATCAGTGGGTCACTTTTGGGTTATTCTAATTTTATCTAGACAATGTCTCGCGCAATTTCTACTAAATTTTATATTGTATCGTTTTCGGACACAAGAAAATCATTGGGTTAGGTCAGATGTTTGAGAAAATTCGATTAATGAGTCATTTTGGGTCATAATGGGTCAAGGTCAAACTATACCTAAAAATTGGCTCAATCGATTTTATCTAAATTTTGTATCTAAAGTTTTTCGGACGCAAAAATTAATGAGCTAGGTCACATTTTCGAGAAATTTCGATATAAGGGTCATTTGTGAGTCATGCTAATTTTATCTAGAAAATTGTTCTCACCATTTTGAGTATACTTTCTATTATATCGTTTTCGGGCAAGCGAAAACCATTGAGCTAGGACACGTGCTCGTAATAATTCAACTAGTGGGTCGTTTTAGGTCTAAATGGGTTCGGGTCATTCTAATTATATATACCAATGACTCAATCAATTTTACCTACATTTTGCAACGAAACGTCTTTTGTCACGAGAAGACTATTGGGCTGAGTTGCATATTAAAAAAAAATTATATTAGAGGGTCATATCGCTTCATTGCTGAATGCTGTCAAGCTAATTTTATTTAAGAAATGGCTTAAACGATTTTGATTCATTTTATACTCTTCTGTTTTTGATTACCTGAAGACCATTGAGCTAAGTCACATGTTTGATCACATTTGATTAGTGGATCATTTGGGTAATAAGAGTCAGGATCACAAGAATATGGCAAAAGTCAATAAATGGACGATATTTGACAAAATACTGGCTAAATTTGGCCGAAAATTTGACTATTAAGATTACAAAACCAAAACACGTATTTGGCACCAAATGAAAGAATGTGTCCAAATTTGGCTATATCTGACAAAAAAATATTGTCTTTCAGAATGTGAAGAAATTTCTTATACATTCTTAATAGTATTCGAGTTGCATAGTTAAACTAATTACAGTTGAGCTAAAAAAGTGATTTGGATTGATGTCCTTTCGTTGTAAATTTTAAAATAAAGTAAAATTTATGAACATGTGCATATAGTTTTCTTATTGATTGTTTTTGTAAATAATAGTAATACTATTATTAATAATATGTTTTGAAGTAATAATACACAGTGAAAGATACAGGGAAAATACTATATCGAGTTGAACACAAAGTTAATTTTGACCGAGCTGAGCTCAGTCACCCCGGCTAGTTGTTATTATTTTGGCAAATATATTGTTTGGCCATTTGTTGAGTATAAAATGACGAACTAAATATAAGGGTTAAATATCGCAATTAGTATTATGATAAATACTAGCGAGCTTTGCCCGCAGTCGGGCTGTACTTTTTATATCTGTGGATGGGGTGGGAGTTTAATTATTATTTTTTATTAAATATTGTAATTAGTCTACATGACAGATATGACTATGATAGATATATTCGAACGCTATCGACACTTATTTGGGCGAAATACTTCTGATTAAATCTAGCAATCAATCCACATGACAGATATTATTATCATAGAGACTAGGGCGCTTCGCCGGCTGTCGGGATTTGTTTCATTTTAAAAGATCGGATGACAACCAGATTTATTAATTGAAATTATTATCGATAGACTTACATATATTTATTCCCCTTTTCCCTCCAAAAAGCGCTTTTATATCTCGAGTTTTATGAGATTGATCACATTGGAGTTTCGCTTTATTCAATTTGATTTTAAATGGCTTCGTTCAGAAGGTGATTTGTTTAGAACATAATGCGGCCTCTAGCAGTGATAATTAGAACTATAGAAGTCTTGCTGGGTGCCCTTATCATGCGGTGCCGCTGGCAGCAGGAACAAGAGTCGGACATTATTACAGAATATACTAGCCCTTAATTTAAGAATAGCAGTTACCACTATTTCCGAATTGTAACTAGAAGAGATTTCTTAAATTTTTTTCAGAATTCCCAATCCCCTCGATTAATTTATATCCCGCTAAACCGAACAATGTTCGGTCCTAATTATTTTGGAATAGCGGGGCTCTACTGTAATATTTTTTCTCTAAATTTTTTAATATTTATATTTTTTTAATATAATAATATCTTTATAATATCTTTTAATATTATTTTAAAATTATATCTTCAATAATATTCCCAATAATAATAATAATAATTTTAAATAACATTGTTTTAATAACAATTTTAAATGATAATTTTTAACAATATTTTTTAATAATAATATCTTTTAACATTAACATCTTTTAATTAAAATAAATTAATGTTTATAATGATATTTTTTATTAGTATTCATTTTAATAATAGTATTTTTATAATATTTTTAATAAGATATTTTTAGTAACTTTTTATTAAGAATATAAAGATTATTAAGAACATAAGAATATTTTAGAAATAAGTTTTTTAACAACATTTTAATAATAATTTTTATAACATATTTCTTAATAACATTTTTATTAAAAATATTACTTAATAAGAACATTTTAATAATAATTTTTTACAGTATTTTTTAATAATAATATTTTTAATAATAACAACTTTAAATTTAAAAGTTAAAAAATTAATGAGATAAGAATATTTTTCACTAAGAATGTTACTTAATAAAAATATTTTAATAATAATTTTTTACAATATTTTTAATAATAAAAGCTTTAAAAAATTAATAATAATTTTTAATAAGATATTTTTAATAATATTTTTTATTGAATATTACTTAATTAGAATATTTTAATAATAATTTTTACTGCAATTTTTTAATAAGAATATTTATAATAATAGAAACTTTCATTTAAAAAAAGTAATATTTTTTTATAATATTTTTCATTAATATTATTTTTTATAATATTTTTGCAGCATTTTTAATAATATTTTTTTCATTAATAGTATTACTTAATAAGAATATTTCAATAATATTTTTTTACAAAATTTTTTTAACAATAATAGTTTCAAGAAAAATTTTCTTTTTCTAATTAATATAATTTTTCTTAATTATATTATTATTATCTTCTTATTTTTCTAAATAATCTTCTTATTTTTCTAAATAATATAATTTCATATAAATATTTTTCTTTTATTACAAGTCACCCAAGTTTAAAGAACATTGAATATCTGTGCAGTATTTGTTATTGGTAAAGTGTTGTAAATCATTTTGTAAAATTTAGATATCAAAAGTGTCATTCTCTTTTTATTAGTATTTCCATATCATGGAACACGAATAATGATTTTCAAGTAGTTCTAGCATACTCTTCGATTAAAGATAAAGATCGTTTTCTTTAAATTTCAGCGATAAGATGAACTTGTCACTTGAATGTTATAAAATAAGATGAACTTGTCACAAAGTTCAGGTGCGAAAAGTTGATAACATAAGCGAATGCTGATTTACACTTGTTTATTTGTTACACCAGGATTTTAACTGACTTACATAAAGTCTATGTATTTAAGTGTGTCCGTAATTATGTAAATACGTAGCACCTATTGTTGTCGCTCAGTCCGTCCGTCCGCATACAGCAACGCAAAAACTACTCAACCCAATCGTTTGAAATTTAAAATATATAATTATTGCAGAATTCCGCAGAGTCTTTTCAAATTTTATAAAAATCGGATGCATAATTCAACAATTACAGGAACAATCAAAAGTAAACCGTTACATGATGGCCAATGAGAAAAATAGCTTTAAGTGTCATTTAATGATCTTACACCGCCCTTTCGAACAAAATAAAAATGTATTGATATGCATCTATGAAGTATAAACTAAACGAGACATTGTGCACAATCTATGGTGCAAAGAGTATTTGTTATTAATTTAATGGACCACACAAAAGCATTCCATTACATAATAATATAAAGGGGGGGGGGAGACATTGTTTGGGACGCATTTTAAATGTATAAAACTATTTCCCATTTTATGGAATTGATAAACATTGCTGAGGTTTATTACAAGTTGACTACAAGTGAGGACTACAAGTTAATTAACTGCGGACGAACCGATTTCGACGAATTATATAAAACGCCAAAATACTCAAATAGTACCTAATTGCCTAAAAGAAACATCCTTATATCTCCAAAAATAATTATCCTATTAACTAACAGTTCACTGCTACGGATTAAGTGTAAGATATTCAATTAAAATATATGTTTGAATTGAATTTTGAATGTAATACAAGGTGATGAAAAATCAAAGAGTGTGGAAAATAGGATTACAAATATGTCAGCATCCAATTGATTTCGTTTTTTGTGCAAAATTTGTGTTATTTAATTGTTTTTTACATCCACTCCTTAAAATAAATAAAAAATCGAAAATCAGAAAAAAATAGTTCGTGTAATAAAAATTATTGATATTCAAAAAACTTCTTCCCATTGTTACATACTAAGTACACACAAGATTTCAAGTCTCTATTTCAATTTGTTCGGGAGCTACACTGTAAAAAAAAATTTCAAGAGGTTACTAAAAATTTTTAGCAAATTTGTATTCCACAGAATTTTTTAGTAATTATTACAAACTTTTTTTTTTGCAAGTGAAACAAACATTTTTTTTTTTTTTTTTTTTTTTGAAAACTGAACAAAAGATTTTTTTGTATAACTAACTAAAAACTTTATAGTATGAGCCACCAAGCAAATTTTAGTAATAGCTCCAAAATTATTTTTAGTAACCATTATGTTTGCCCGAATGGCAGTAGCTTCCTTTGAGCTGCACAGATGCAATAGATGGCAGCATCAAACATTGCTACCTGCTCTATTTTGACCTGTTTCTAAAGGGGAGGAAAAGTCCAGAGATAAGATGTCCCATAAGATTACCCATGGTAACTGCTACGACAGGATTTTCTAATCCCTTTATTTAACGAATACCTACATTGCATACATTCTGTGCATATTTGGTGGCGTCCAGCATCGAACCCGGGTACTTTCAGCCTGGAGTTCGGTGCTATGACCACTAGGCTATCGCGGACACTCCAAGTGAGTTTTAGTAATAGCTATGTAAAAGTATTAACTCTATTCGTTGCTAGCTTTTTTCTAGTAATTCTTACAGATTCCTTGTAACCGAGTAAGATTACAAAAAAAAAAAAAAAAAAAAAAAAAAAAATTGTAATTACAAGGATCACTAAAATTTTTTTAGTAGATCGACCCTTTTTTTACAGTGTAGAGCGTTTACAGATAGACACACACACACAAACAGACGGACGGCATTTTTTTTCCCCTAAAATTATGTTTTCCGGAATCTTTAATGTCTGAAACGCGTAAATCCGTCAAACATTTTCTTTCGATTTTCAAAACGATTGAAAGATTTATCCTATATTACGTATGATGGGTAAGTAAAAGATAAGAATAAAAGTTTTCTTCATCCTATTAAATCGTATCGTATATAATTAATTCAGTAAAATCCCACAACAGGTCATGATTCTGGATTGCCACGGTAATGATATCCTTTTTAAGAGGGATCCCTATTATTTCCGTATCACTAAATTTAATTTATAGAGCCGTAATAAATTTTGTATTCATGCATAAGAGTGCAACAGCTATTGCACCAAGATTGGGCTATTTATAAAACTAGTCATAGTACGAACACACCTCATTTGCCACATTTTCCAACTTGTTACACTTAATCTGGTTTTTGTCTATATAGATG
This sequence comes from Maratus speculifer, assembly GCA_964019185.1. Classification (NCBI taxonomy): domain Eukaryota; kingdom Metazoa; phylum Arthropoda; class Arachnida; order Araneae; family Salticidae; genus Maratus; species Maratus speculifer. The sequence goes on from OZ025289.1 coordinate 310,787,604, forward strand.
AAATGTTTATAATCGATGTTTAACACACTTCTTAATAAGCTAGAATTATATTTAAAAAAAAAAAATTTACATCCACAGCTGTTTTTCCGATGGCATTACAACATTTTCATAATTTTAGAGCTTGATTATAAATTTATAAAAAAATTTAAGGAATTTTTTCGTTTGCTACACATACATTCCTCCAGTGAGTCTGAATAAGTGAAGTAAGAGAGAAAGGACCGCGGACGGAACATGTGCAACGCTCCGCGAATTCAGCAACGGTATAAACAGCTGCAGTCGTAACGATAGCTTCAGAGTCTTGTGAGCCTTTCCTAGCTTTTCTGTGTCTTTGATTTAATCAATTTTTCTTTTAAATTTCTACTGTTTCATTCCCACCCCCCAACCTGGCTTCCGTTGGAGTCTCTTAAATTGCAAACAAACGAACTTTCTAACTGTTATCAGGATCGGCTTCTTTTATTTTGGCGAAGTGGTGTTTTTGATCTTTAATGACTTTTAGGGAAAGGGGACTGATGTCTTGCAATACAGAAACCTTTCTCTCGAGTAGGGTTCAACTCCATACCTCCTGACCTATCGTAGATTCCCCTCATTCTATTGTCAATAAACCGCAGATAAGATAAACAAGTTGGAAATTACACGTGAAGCGTAGCAAATGAGGTGCGTTTGTACGATAACGAAGTTTTAAAAATATCACTCTCATATGTCAGTCTCATAAAATTGTAAAAAGTTAATTACAATCAAAATGCGCACCAAACAATGTTCTCCCTATACCATTATGTAATGGAATACTTTTGTGTGCCCTTGTAAATCAATAACAAATGTTCTTTGCAACATAAATTATGAAAAATGTATAGTATAATATGTACTTTATAGATGCATATCAATTTTAATATTCGAATGAGTGTAACACCATTAAAATGCATTTGAAACATTTTTCCCCATTGACCGTAATGTAACGGAATATTTTTGATTATCCCTGTAATTGAACTAAGCATCCGATTCTGATAAAATTTGAAATGACTCGACAAAATTATGTAATAATTATGTATTTTAAATTTCAAACGATTAAAATGCATTTGAACTCCCCCCCCCCCCCCCCCATTGACCGTAATGTAATGGAATACTTTTGTTTGTCCTTGTAATTGATCTTTGCATCCGATTTTCATAAAATTTGAAATGACTCGACAAAATTATGCAATAATTATATATGTTAAATTTCAAACTATTCAGTTGGTAGCTGTCTTGCCTGCAGTTGACTTGTGAGCAGTCTTACCAACAAAATGAGGCGGCGTCATTCACCGATGTCTGACACACTAAAATATGATATAAAGCTAAAACAAATTGTATTGTTTTAATTAAGTAATTACTGAAACATTAATTAAAACTTACTTAACTTTTAGTTACCACAGGATTATAGATTCTTAATAATTACTAATTCTATAATTCTCCTCCTCCCCCGGAGCCGGAGAAGTCTCTCCCGGAGAAACTTGTCTGAATTCAATAGTGCGCGTTAATATCTAGCAATCATATTTTGTCCCACTTCCAAAATGAACGACTCAGTTGTTGAAACCAATTAATTTAAAAGAAAGTAAAAAGACAAGATCAATACTATTCTTTTTTCAGTGCGAGATTTGAAATAATAAAAAACCCATACGTTCTTATTTTAATTTTTTATTGCCAATTCAAGAAAATTTCACCTACACACTTTTCCTGATATCTTTCTACAATGCGCATTCAGCAGTAAATTATACATTACTTACTAATGAACATAAATTTCCTTTCGTTATATTTTTAACATACCTTACACAAGAGCAATTACAATTTTTAATAACTATTATTAAATCGAAGCACATATTCAGTTCATTTTCTTCTCGTGATTTATATTCCTCACCTTCGTTCTTTCTCGTAATTAAAGAGGTGAAGTTCAAAAGACTCTTTTAAAAGAGTTGAAGACATGATACTCTTTTATAAATATACGTGCCCAACGAATGAAGTTCATCATTATTCATTTTAACTTCGCATAATTTATGTGAATATCAAAGAAGGCAGAGATGGCTCACAAGGGATTTTGAGGGGGAGACGCCATTTATTAAAGCCGAAATGTAGAGGAGGATAAAGTATGATATCACAATTTTCGAATAACCTAATAAAAAGGCAACGGAAAAGAGGTTATGATGGCTTTCAAATAGAGATGGGGTTGATCGCTTTTGTACAGTTTTAAACTATGTTAAGGTCATAAAAATGAAATGTATTTTTGTTGTAATTACGTTTTTATTGAATTTTCATGTTAATACATAAAATTAAATCAATTTCTACATTAAAATTACAATTTACTGTTCAAAAAAAAAAATTAATGCTTTTAAAGTTATATTAAGATGATAAAAAGTGCAATAAAAATTAAGTACTTCCTAATTGTAACTACATTTTTTTTTTCAATTTTAAAGTTAATCCATTTAATTAAATCAATTTCTGCATAAAGATCACAGTTTACTACTCAAAGAAAATCAATACAGTTAAAATTTTATTAAGGGGAAGAAAACAGTAAAACTTTAAATGTTTTTTATTGCATTTATGATTACATGTTGCCTGAATTTAAAAATTAATCCATGTAATTAAATCAATTTCTAAATAAAGATTACAACTCACTGCTCAAAGAGAATCCATGCTTACTTTTAATCCAAGTTATTTACATTTCCTTTTTTTTACTTTATTAGATGGGTTCGTAATTATGTAAACACATAGCATCTATAGTTGTCGTTCAGTCCGTCTGTCTGTCCGCATGTAACAGAGCAAAAACTACCTAACCGAATCGTTTGAAATTTAAAATATATAAATATTACATAATTTTGCCGAGCCATTTCAAATTTTATGAAAATCGGATGAATAGTTCAATTACATGGACATCCAAAGTATTCCGATACATTACAACCAATGGGAAAATAGTTTCAAGAGAATTTTCCTGGTGCTAAACTCTTTCGAACCAGGGCCGTAGCTAAAAGTGTATGATAGGGGGGGCTCAAGGGAATGTAGGGGGGCTCATATTTTTTTGTTCTCTCTCTAATGCAGAAAGATAAATTAGTGCATATTCACACTGTAGGTACTATGTTTCTCATTAAACTGTTGTAATAACTTCATTTAATGCTAAGAAAAGTATACGATGATGAAAATTTTGAATGTATAACTGGTGCAAAATTAAACATCCTGTTAGCTTCATATGTACCAGTAGGATGAGGGAGTGTTGAAACACGTATTTTAGATACAATTTAGTAACTCTGCAAAACTGTGAAAGGGTCTCAAAACTAAATTAGATTTTTGAACAGAATTTCATTTGAATTTTCGGAACATTTAGTGACCTTGGAACTTTTTCCGGGGGGGCTCAAAATATTTTAGGGGGGGCTGAGCTGCCCATAGCACCCCCTTAGCTACGGCCCTGTTTCGAACATAATAAAATTGATATGTATTTACGAAGTATATATACTATAATATACATTTTGTACAGTCTGTGATTCAAAGAATATTTGCTATTGATTTACAGGGCCCCACAGAAGTATTTCATTACATAATGACATAGGGAGAACATTGTTTGGTGCGCGTTTTAATTGTATTAAACTTTTTAACATTTTATGAAATTGATGTATGTTTATGAGGATTACTACAAGTTACTTCCTGTATAAAAGAAAGCAGATATTTACAGGGACACACAAAAAAATTCCGGCTACTGTACTGTATCCGAAATATTGCATACTATTACATCAACATCTGAATATTTTTAGGTGCGTTCGTAATTACATAAATATGTAGTACCTATAGTCATCGTTTAGTATGTCCATCCGTCGGTCCATTTGTCTGCCCGCATATAACAGAGCAAATACTATCAAACCAAATCATCTGTAATTTAAAATACATAATGGTTGCATAATTTTCTTGAGTCATTTCAAATTTTATGAAAATCCCATGTTTAGTTTTATTACAGGGGCAATCAAAAGTATTCCATTACATTGCAGTCAACAGGAAATATAGTTCCAAGTACATTTTAATCATGTTACACTCTTTTCAATATAATGGAATTGACAGAATCTACGAACTATGTATTAAAATATATATTCTGTACAATTTATTATTATTTTATTATTAATTTATAGGGCCACACAAAAGTAATTCATTATACATAATGGTATACGGGGAAACATTGTTTGGGGCGTGTTTTAATTTTATTAAACTATTTCACGTTTTATGAAGTTGATATACGTTGCTGAAGTTTATACAAGTTACTTCCCATATATATACATGAATACACAAAAGATTGCGACTACTACAGTGTCCGAAGTATTGTATACTATAACAGCAGGGTCTGAATATTTTTAAAACCTCGTTATAGTACAAACGCTCCACATTTGCTACGCTCCACGTGCAATTTCCAACTTGTTTTTTACTCTTTTGGGCAAGATTCGGATTGATCCTACTTTTCAAAAGAAAGTTTTGAATGTTTTTCAAATGAAAAAACTATATATTTGTAGATTTATTTTTCCATAATTGTATTAAAATTTGGATTTTTTTTTTTTTTTTTTTTTTTTTTTTATTTTAGGGTTGGATTCGTAACTATCAGATTCCGCTCAAGATTTTTACTGACGAAATTTATTTTGATGGGTTGTATTGATTGACTTTTAATTGAAATTTCAAATTCGGTTCGGATTCAAACCAACTCATGAAGGACCTTAATTCCATTAAATACGAAATGGGGATAAGCTGCAGCTGAAATTTACTGCAGCAGAGATTCCAAACAATGTCAGTAAAAAACGGACTTTATTTCTATATCAACGGGCTTTACCATTACATTAACGGTTTTTGTCCGTAAAACACAAAAATTACGGGAGTTGGCCGTTTTTGTGAAAAAGTGACATACTCCGTAAATTTTCTGAATAATTCGCAATAAAGTACCATAAATTTACAATTTCTTTTACAGTGTATGTATCTTGTTTTGTGTGAAATGTTATAACATCGCAAAAAATTCTAGAAAAACAGGAAGCTCAAGTAATTGATGATTTCATATGAACTAATATGTCACAGTCGACAATGTTGAGTGTCACATGTATATTGCTGGCACACATAACAGAAACTTCTACGGACTTTTTTTTATATTATCACATTTACAATTAATGTGAGAATATTTATCAAATAATGTACTCCAGTTTTCATAATGTTATTGCCATGAACCCAAATTGAATTGGGATAGAATACCCTGCATGTTATATTAAATGGGTGGTTCGCTATTTGATATTTTGCGACAATTTTTCAGATTCTTGATGCCTACTATCACCCGCCTGAATTTATCAGTCGAACTCGGCAACACCTTGTATATAAAGAATATTGCTGTATTAGTTATGTAACTTAATCTTGTAGATAATTCTTTTTTTTAAATCAAATTTAACAATTTGTTATGTCACCAATGAAAAAAGTATATGTATTTATTTAATATAACTTTTAGAAATCTCTTACATCAGTATAGCTGAGATCAATGAGTCCTTCTTGAAAAAGATTAATTTGAAACACTTGAAAGTTAGAGCGTTCTAATATTAATTTACAACAGCTCACTTCAAAATTTTTTTTTGCTTTCGTCAACATCTATATTTTAAACATTTCTGGAATCCTAGTTACCATATCTTTCCGGAGAGTGCTTTAAAGAAGACACTTGAGAGATTTGTAAAATCTATATCATAAAGAACAAATGTGTCTGCCAGTAAAGATGATGCAGTTTAGACGTTGGCAATACCAGGCAATTTATTTCCTGTTTTGGGATGTGAGAAATTTTTAAATGCACGGACGTTTAGAAGTTTTAAAAAGTGCAGTAAAAGCAAAATTAAATTTCGCTTTTACTGCAGTTTTTTAAAGTTCTAAACGTCCGTACTTTGCAAGTGTTACACAGTCAAAAATAGGAAATAAAAATGTTCCTGCAAATGCAATTCGTTAAAACTCTATTAAAGTTTAGAATTGGATTATTTTATTGCTTATTTATTTAAGCATTTTCTTAAATTTTCTTATTATCTCCGTAGGGTGCAGGCTATTGTGAAAAAATAAGGGGGCTCAGGGCTGGATCGATACGGAAAAACTTGTAAACAGAGCTCTCGCTTCGAGTCCATATAAAAACAGAAGTATTCAGTGTAATTAATTTAAACTTTCTGATATTTTAAGGGTATGTTTGTAGTCTTATAAAATTATAAAATGAAGTACTTCAATGTAATATAATAAGAAATATAGAAAAATATCTGTAACACAATTTTCGAAAAAAGAAAAATTATGTGTTATATCACCACTCTCAAGATATCTTAACGTTGAATTGACATAAGAATCTAATTTTTGCTTTAGAATGATCCGGAAACTTTACTCTATAGAATGAATTAAGGATATAACTATCACTCAAAAAAAAAAAAAAAAAAAAAAAAAACATTATTAAAAAAACTCTCAAATTTGAAAATTTAAAACCCCCCTAAAAAATACAACTTTTTTTATTAAAAATATAAAAAATATTAAATCTATCTAAAATATATTAATTCATTCTATAGATAATGATGTTATATGCATACAAGAAAAAAAAAAAAAAAAAAAAAAAAAAAAAAAAACTTGTTAATTTCGGCGCTATTAGAAAACTATTTAAATTACAGGAAATATCTGTTTTCTTTCAATAAATGTTATTTTTCTGTAAAAAATATAGATGTTTTTTCTGTAAAAATTAAAAAATCCACCTTTTTTTACAGTAAAAAAACTGTTTTTTAAAAAACAGTTACTTTTTTTAAAAAGTACAATTTTTTTCTGTAAAAATTACGATTTTTTAAAAACTATTTGGCAAATAGTTGTTGTCCTCGGTAGAGAACTGGAAAATCTGAATCCTTTTATTGGTTGATGTTCGCAACTTATTTTATTTTATTCGATTTATGATTGGTCGATATTTAATGTCAGTAGTAGGAAAATAAGAGTACGGGCTCAGTAAGGCGGCACCAGGCGGCACAGCGGCACCGTGCCGCCTGCGGTGCCTCCGTGCCTCCGGCTGTTCCTCCTGCGCCCATCATGCCACCGCCACTCTCCTGCCCCCACTATGCATCCCCCTCCACGAACGCCCCCTAGTGGAAAAAAGGAACATTCTATTATAATAGGATAGGTGAACAACCTTCCCTAATTAAAAATATTATCAATCACATCTCAACTCGGAATCATACTATATGATGAAGATTAAATTTATATTTGAATTTTGAACAACCATAATTTTAATGAGTATTATTAATTAAGCGAAACACTGGAAAAATCTCAGTTTTTAACCATTTTATTTAGATTTCTTCAACTACAAGATGAGATTATCAATTTAACTCAAGAAAGTTAAACATATATTTGAATTTTGCTTCATAGACATCTTAATGAGTAGTATTAATTAAGTAAAAACAATAGAAAATATCCAGTTTTATAGAAAAAGACTGATTTCTTACGATTTTTATCAACTATATGATCAATGTAACGACTTAAAAGTTGAAAGTTAAACATGTATCCTAGTTTTTCAACAGCTATAGCCTTAATGAGTATCGTTAATTAAGTAAAAAAACAATGGAAAATATCAAGTTTTATGGAAAAAGACTGATCTCTTACGATTTTTATCAACTTAAGAGAGAAAACTTAAACATACATTTCAGTTTTTCAACAGCTATAACCTTACTGAGCATTCATATTTAAGTAAAAAACAATGGAAAATATCGATTTTTATAGAAAAAGACTGATTTCTTACGATTTTTATCAACTGCAACATCAGTGTATCAACTTAAAACTTGAAAGTTAAACATGTATCCTAGTTTTTCAACAGCTATAGCCTTAATGAGTATCGTTAATTAAGTAAAAAACAATGGAAAATATCAAGTTTTATAGAAAAAGACTGATTTCTTACGATTTTTTCAACTCAAACTTCAGAATATCAATTTGATAGAAAGAAATTTAAGCATGCATTCGAGTTTTGGACAACCATTTCCTTCACGCACATTATTAATTAAGCAAAACAACAGAAAATATTAAATTTTTAACTGATTTCTTCATATTTATTTATTTTTTTAATATATATATATATATAAAATCAGAATACACAACTTAAAATAGAAATTTAAACATATTTTTTAATTTTTGAACAGTCGTTACCTCAAAGAATTTCAATAATTGAACAATTAACAAAGAAAACTAATGATTTTTTAACGAAAAAAGACGAATTAAACGAATTTGGTTAACTTTTACTCTAAATGGAAATTTCATCATACTTTTATATACTAACTAAGTAGAATTTTAATGCATAAACGAACACATTTCAGTAAATATTCAACGCACACACAAATATGAAAACAACACCTGCTTCTTGTGACGTCATATTGAAACAAAAACTTATTCCTCCGAAGTCCCTCACCATACCTTTTCACCCCCATCTCCCCCAATTTTTTACCTTAGGTAGGGAAATGGACAATGCAATGACCTCTCATTCTTGTATATTTAGAAGTCTGGGAGAAAAAAAGAGACATTTTATACACTCCAATTTCATAACAGTTACCACAATATCCCAAAATTTGAATTTTGGAAGACATAATCAGTATAATTAATTAAACAAAATAATAAAAATATTATTTTTTAAGGGGAAAAGGTGAATTTAAGCGAATTTGATTAGTTTTACAATAGTCTTTTGAACAACAACTTGGAAATATAGATTTCTAACAGAAGAATTAAACGTATATTTTAATTTTAACAACAAAAACTTAACAAGTATCATTAATTCAACAAAAATAAATATCAATTTTAGAGAAAAGACGAATTTGAATAATTTTACACTAGTATTTTCAAAAGCAACATAGAAATATCAATACTTATTCACATATTTCACTTATTCACTGTATTCAGTACTATATTTAATAAATATGGATACAATTTAAGAATTTTCTAATCTATAATTAAATATTAGCTGTATATTTAATGTTACCCATGTTTTCAACATTAGTTCATAATCGTGAATTTTGTATTTTAAATACCATGTATTCAGGTTCAGATTATTTTCACTTGAAATCATACAGAATTTTTTAACAGAGTTTGTTTTTGAAATCATTGAAGCAACTGTATTTAATATTTTTAACACCAATTTTCTAAGATTTTCTAACATTTTCCGATTATACATTCTTCAGAAGTACATTTCTAAATGTTACAATCACTTTACATATCGAAAAGATATCATTGAAGCAACTGTATTTAATATTTTTAATACCAATTTTCTAAGATTTTTTAACATTTTCCGGTTATACATTCCTCAAAAGTTATTATTACGTATTCTAAACAATTGAAAATATTAATTTTAACAATAAAAAGACGAATTTAAACAAATTTTATTAGTTTTACACTATTTTTTCTCACCTCCAACAAGGATATATCAATTTTAACAGAAGAATTAAACGTATATTTTAGTTTTTAACAACAAAAATGTAATAAGTATCATTAATTAAACAAAAATAAATATCAATTTTCAAGAAAAGACAATTTTTTACACAAATTTTCAACTTTGAAATACATTTGCTTACATATATTGTTACAGTATATTACTAAACTTAAACTTTTTAAAAAGTTTGAATGTCTTTACAAAGGGTTCATACTTATATTTTTCACGTCTTGACTGCATTCGAAATCTTACAACAAAAGTATACTTTTATTATTATTATTATTATTATTCTAGAAAACCTAAAAAATCGTTTCTTGCTGCTTTAGACACTTGACATATTAAAACTACTCTACCCATATAATTAATCAAATTAGGACATGATTCATCTTACACTTCAAAATTTCTGAATTTTTACAATACTTATTTTCATCAAACTTTATTCTTGATCCTATATATTTTAATAGCACAGAATTTTAACATCTGTTTTTATCTACTTATCAAAAAATTATTAAAACACCCAACAACATTTTCCAAATATGAATATTATCTTTACAATTTAATAATGCAAAACATACACGAATACAAAGTTTAATTTTTACAAACATTTCATATTTCAAACCAAACTATTCGAAATTTTCACAACATAAGAGCAAACATTAGACGAACTTTTTAACATTAATATTGCTTACATCTTTTCATCATAACTTTTAACTATGATAATTATCCATTTTTAGGTTGATTGTCGAAAAACTGTAACTGAAATTACATAAACTTAATGTAAAAAACCATGTTCTCACACAATTTCTTGAAATTCAACAAAGAATTGACTATTACTCCAATACTTATCTACTTCAATCACGACTCTCGATAGTATATAGATATTGCATCATTACATACTTACAACTCTTTTCAAACGTTTATCAGAAAATCAAGTCAATCAAAGTCTAGTAGTTATCACACCTGTTCCTCAGAAATATTACTATCATATGAAACAGTAAAGAAAATTAATAGATATTTAATATTTAATAACTTCATACGTGAAATTACTGCTGAATAAGAATACTAATAATCAATAAAATCAACTGTTGGACAAAAAAATAGTACAGATTACCGAAAATTCAAATCATTTTTTCTACAAAAATTACAAAAATTAACAAATGAATGACAAGTTAGAGAAATAACTAAAAAAAATAATAATAATAATGAACATATTTACAAATTTATTAAAATCACACCTTTTTCTGGATTACAAACCACAATTTCTTGAAAAATTTAACACCAAATTTGTAAGATTTTAATCCTAGTATTACATACACTCAATAAATATTCAAAATTAACAAAAAATAATTTTTTAGTCTCATCAATAAGCAGAAATTCTATATTAAAAGAATATTTTCATAGTAGTACTTATAAAAATGAGAGTTTACAAACTGATTTTCATAATTTTATCACATTTAAACTTAATATTTTACATAAAACATTATTTAATCAAATTTTATGCTTTCTAATTCAGTAAAATTCAATACTTTTTTAGTTTTTAAACCAATACCACAATATTTATTTACATCAAACTTGATTCTTCACCTTTTATATTTCCACATTACACACGTGAGATAAATACTAACTTGGATCAGGTGTTGAAGTCAATTGATTCCATTCGATTTTCATCATGTACGCATTGCTCCTACACGAAATTTCTTACTTCTATAATCATCTAATGTATTAAAACTAATCTACTCATATTTTTAATCAATTCATCAGATGTTTCATCTCGCACTTCTGAATTATCGTGCATCAAGTTGCTTAAAATATAAATACTATCTTTATAGTTTTAATGATATATAGTATACATGGTTTATCTTGAGTTAGCACTTCCATACTATTAATCAAATTATATGTTTCATCTTGCACTTGATCTTAATGATTTCATCTTGCATCTGAATTATCGTCCATCGAGTTTTTTTTTTAAATAATAATATATTTATAGTTTTTGATTATACATAGCATGTACAAATACAATCTTTAATTTTAACATTTCATATTTCAAATAACCTATTTCCGAAACCAAGCTATGTGAATTTTACCACAATGCTTATTATCATAGAATAATTTGTATTTCACACTTTTCTAAAAATTATCAGATATGTACCCCTCAGAGAAATTACTATCATATGAATAAATGAAGAAAATTTAATTTATATTAAATGTACACGAAATTGATTGCAATATACATGTATTTAATAAAAATAAATAAATAGGCGATTATTTATACATTAAACCTTTACTAAATATATATTTCTTTCATTATACAGATGTTTCAACAAGATGAACCAAAACAGCAGCAAACTTCAGAAATTAATGACCCGAATGATTCATCCCTAGCACATGTAGCGTTAACGAATAACACATATGTGAGTACTTATATGAGAAATACTAGAATTCGTATATGAAACGTAATTAGAGTAAATACAAAATGATTTGTCTTACTACCTACACTTTAACAAGTGCTTTTTACCTATATTATTGAAGAGAATCCTAACTGTGTCCATTTATTTCTACTACAGATGTGCTCTATTTGCTACAAACACTTCTTAAGTAAATGGAATTTAACAGAACATACAAAAATCTATACAGGTGAAAAACCTTACACTTGGAAAGATTACCATAAATGCTGTTTTCAAGGAGACGTGAATCAAAAATGCACACATCATCATATAAAGCATCATCAGATATATGTAAACTTAGCGAAGATATTCAAAAATTAGTCAGACTTTTGAAGAATTTAGAAATAAAGGAAGATATTTAGGCTATTTATCCATCATATTTTCACAACATTTACCACAATATCTCAAACTTAAAATTTGGAAGACATACACACTGCTGAAAAGTAATTTTGTGATTCTTCTAACCAGTATGAATGTATAGATGTTATTTTGCAGTGTATTCTTTAAATGCTCACATTAAATATTCTTTTATATGCATATATCGTTGTGTTTATTTTTCTAATACCTATTACATTAATGAAATACATAACATTTTAAGTGAAATAACACTCTCACAACTTAAAAAATGCATAAGAACATACAAAAATAAACAGATGTATGAAAAAATATGCAAGTTTACAAAATATTTTCATTGTTTTCTAGAAATATTAACAAAAAATATTTACAATATGAAAAAATTGTAAAAGTGAAAAGAAAAAACATAAATGTAAAAACAAAAACCACAAAGTGAAAAACTCATAACAAAGTTTTTGAAAAAAAAATATTTACAACAAATTTTTTTTTACAAAAACCAAAACTTCCAAAAATATTTTTTTCAAAAAATTTTTTTTTCAAAAACATTTTTTACAAAAAATTTTTTTTTCAAAATAAGTTTTTACAAAAGTAAAAAAAAAAAAAGAAAATCACAACGTTAAAAAAATGAAAAATTTTTGTTAAAAAAAGTGTAAAAAAATTGCAAAAAAATGTTGCAAAAATTTCAAAAAAAGTTATGAAAAAAGTCTCAAAAATTTTGTCGTTTTTAATATCAAATGCAATGGTTTCGCCATTGCATACTGCATTAAAACCAACGAAATTTTTGAAGCTTTTTTCATAACTTTTTTTGAAATTTTTGCAACATTTTTTTGTAATTTTTTTACACTTTTTTTAACAAAAATTTTTCATTTTTTTAACGTTGTGATTTTCTTTTTTTTTACTTTTGTAAAAACTTATTTTGAAAAAAAAAATTTTTATAAAAAATGTTTTTGAAAAAAAAATTTTTGGAAGTTTTGGTTTTTGTAAAAAAAAAATTGTTGTAAATATTTTTTTTCAAAAACTTTGTTATGAGTTTTTCACTTTGTGGTTTTTGTTTTTACATTTATGTTTTTTCTTTTCACTTTTACAATTTTTTCATATTGTAAATATTTTTTGTTAATATTTCTAGAAAACAATGAAAATATTTTGTAAACTTGCATATTTTTTCATACATCTGTTTATTTTTGTATGTTCTTATGCATTTTTTAAGTTGTGAGAGTGTTATTTCACTTAAAATGTTATGTATTTCATTAATGTAATAGGTATTAGAAAAATAAACACAACGATATATGCATATAAAAGAATATTTAATGTGAGCATTTAAAGAATACACTGCAAAATAACATCTATACATTCATACTGGTTAGAAGAATCACAAAATTACTTTTCAGCAGTGTGTATGTCTTCCAAATTTTAAGTTTGAGATATTGTGGTAAATGTTGTGAAAATATGATGGATAAATAGCCTAAATATCTTCCTTTATTTCTAAATTCTTCAAAAGTCTGACTAATTTTTGAATATCTTCGCTAAGTTTACATATATCTGATGATGCTTTATATGATGATGTGTGCATTTTTGATTCACGTCTCCTTGAAAACAGCATTTATGGTAATCTTTCCAAGTGTAAGGTTTTTCACCTGTATAGATTTTTGTATGTTCTGTTAAATTCCATTTACTTAAGAAGTGTTTGTAGCAAATAGAGCACATCTGTAGTAGAAATAAATGGACACAGTTAGGATTCTCTTCAATAATATAGGTAAAAAGCACTTGTTAAAGTGTAGGTAGTAAGACAAATCATTTTGTATTTACTCTAATTACGTTTCATATACGAATTCTAGTATTTCTCATATAAGTACTCACATATGTGTTATTCGTTAACGCTACATGTGCTAGGGATGAATCATTCGGGTCATTAATTTCTGAAGTTTGCTGCTGTTTTGGTTCATCTTGTTGAAACATCTGTATAGTGAAAGAAATATATATTTAGTAAAGGTTTAATGTATAAATAATCGCCTATTTATTTATTTTTATTAAATACATGTATATTGCAATCAATTTCGTGTACATTTAATATAAATTAAATTTTCTTCATTTATTCATATGATAGTACTTTCTCTGAGGGGTACATATCTGATAATTTTTAGAAAAGTGTGAAATACAAATTATTCTATGATAATAAGCATTGTGGTAAAATTCACATAGCTTGGTTTCGGAAATAGGTTATTTGAAATATGAAATGTTAAAATTAAAGATTGTATTTGTACATGCTATGTATAATCAAAAACTATAAATATATTATTATTTAAAAAATTCGATGGACGATAATTCAGATGCAAGATGAAAACATTAAGATCAAGTGCAAGATGAAACATATAATTTGATTAATACTATGGAAGTGCTAACTCAAGATAAACCATGTATACTATATATCATTAAAACTATAAAGATAGTATTTATATTTTAAGCAACTTGATGCACGATAATTCAGAAGTGCGAGATGAAACATCTGATGAATTGATTAAAAATATGAGTAGATTAGTTTTAATACATTAGATGATTATAGCAGTAAGAAATTTCGTGTAGGAGCAATGCGTACATGATGAAAATCGAATGGAATCAATTGACTTCAACTCCTGATCCAAGTTAGTATTTATCTCACGTGTGTAATGTGGAAATATAAAAGGTGAAGAATCAAGTTTGATGTAAATAAATATTGTGGTATTGGTTTAAAAACTAAAAAAGTATTGAATTTTACTGAATTAGAAAGCATAAAATTTGATTAAATAATGTTTTATGTAAAATATTAAGTTTAAATGTGATAAAATTATGAAAATCAGTTTGTAAACTCTCATTTTTATAAGTACTACTATGAAAATATTCTTTTAATATAGAATTTCTGCTTATTGATGAGACTAAAAAATTATTTTTTGTTAATTTTGAATATTTATTGAGTGTATGTAATACTAGGATTAAAATCTTACAAATTTGGTGTTAAATTTTTCAAGAAATTGTGGTTTGTAATCCAGAAAAAGGTGTGATTTTAATAAATTTGTAAATATGTTCATTATTTTTTTTTTTTTTTAGTTATTTCTCTAACTTGTCATTCATTTGTTAATTTTTGTAATTTTTGTAGAAAAAATGATTTGAATTTTCGGTAATCTGTACTATTTTTTTGTCCAACAGTTGATTTTATTGATTATTAGTATTCTTATTCAGCAGTAATTTCACGTATGAAGTTATTAAATATTAAATATCTATTAATTTTCTTTACTGTTTCATATGATAGTAATATTTCTGAGGAACAGGTGTGATAACTACTAGACTTTGATTGACTTGATTTTCTGATAAACGTTTGAAAAGAGTTGTAAGTATGTAATGATGCAATATCTATATACTATCGAGAGACGAGATTGAAGTAGGTAAGTATTGGAGTAATAGTCAATTCTTTGTTGAATTTCTAGAAATTGTGTGAGAACATGGTTTTTTACATTAAGTTTATGTAATTTCAGTTACAGTTTTTCGACAATCAACCTAAAAATGGATAATTATCATAGTTAAAAGTTATGATGAAAAGATGTAAGCAATATTAATGTTAAAAAGTTCGTCTAATGTTTGCTCTTATGTTGTGAAAATTTCGAATAGTTTGGTTTGAAATATGAAATGTTTGTAAAAATTAAACTTTGTATTCGTGTATGTTTTGCATTATTAAATTGTAAAGATAATATTCATATTTGGAAAATGTTGTTGGGTGTTTTAATAATTTTTTGATAAGTAGATAAAAACAGATGTTAAAATTCTGTGCTATTAAAATATATAGGATCAAGAATAAAGTTTGATGAAAATAAGTATTGTAAAAATTCAGAAATTTTGAAGTGTAAGATGAATCATGTCCTAATTTGATTAATTATATGGGTAGAGTAGTTTTAATATGTCAAGTGTCTAAAGCAGCAAGAAACGATTTTTTAGGTTTTCTAGAATAATAATAATAATAATAATAAAAGTATACTTTTGTTGTAAGATTTTGAATGCAGTCAAGACGTGAAAAATATAAGTATGAATCCTTTGTAAAGACATTCAAACTTTTTAAAAAGTTTAAGTTTAGTAATATACTGTAACAATATATGTAAGCAAATGTATTTCAAAGTTGAAAATTTGTGTAAAAAATTGTCTTTTCTTGAAAATTGATATTTATTTTTGTTTAATTAATGATACTTATTACATTTTTGTTGTTAAAAACTAAAATATACGTTTAATTCTTCTGTTAAAATTGATATATCCGTGTTGGAGGTGAGAAAAAATAGTGTAAAACTAATAAAATTTGTTTAAATTCGTCTTTTTATTCTTAAAATTAATATTTTCTATTGTTTAGAATACGTAATAATAACTTTTGAGGAATGTATAACCGGAAAATGTTAAAAAATCTTAGAAAATTGGTATTAAAAATATTAAATACAGTTGCTTCAATGATATCTTTTCGATATGTAAAGTGATTGTAACATTTAGAAATGTACTTCTGAAGAATGTATAATCGGAAAATGTTAGAAAATCTTAGAAAATTGGTGTTAAAAATATTAAATACAGTTGCTTCAATGATTTCAAAAACAAACTCTGTTAAAAAATTCTGTATGATTTCAAGTGAAAATAATCTGAACCTGAATACATGGTATTTAAAATACAAAATTCACGATTATGAACTAATGTTGAAAACATGGGTAACATTAAATATACAGCTAATATTTAATTATAGATTAGAAAATTCTTAAATTGTATCCATATTTATTAAATATAGTACTGAATACAGTGAATAAGTGAAATATGTGAATAAGTATTGATATTTCTATGTTGCTTTTGAAAATACTAGTGTAAAATTATTCAAATTCGTCTTTTCTTTAAAATTGATATTTATTTTTGTTGAATTAATGATACTTGTTAAGTTTTTGTTGTTAAAATTAAAATATACGTTTAATTCTTCTGTTAGAAATCTATATTTCCAAGTTGTTGTTCAAAAGACTATTGTAAAACTAATCAAATTCGCTTAAATTCACCTTTTCCCCTTAAAAAATAATATTTTTATTATTTTGTTTAATTAATTATACTGATTATGTCTTCCAAAATTCAAATTTTGGGATATTGTGGTAACTGTTATGAAATTGGAGTGTATAAAATGTCTCTTTTTTTCTCCCAGACTTCTAAATATACAAGAATGAGAGGTCATTGCATTGTCCATTTCCCTACCTAAGGTAAAAAATTGGGGGAGATGGGGGTGAAAAGGTATGGTGAGGGACTTCGGAGGAATAAGTTTTGGTTTCAATATGACGTCACAAGAAGCAGGTGTTGTTTTCATATTTGTGTGTGCGTTGAATATTTACTGAAATGTGTTCGTTTATGCATTAAAATTCTACTTAGTTAGTATATAAAAGTATGATGAAATTTCCATTTAGAGTAAAAGTTAACCAAATTCGTTTAATTCGTCTTTTTTCGTTAAAAAATCATTAGTTTCCTTTGTTAATTGTTCAATTATTGAAATTCTTTGAGGTAACGACTGTTCAAAAATTAAAAAATATGTTTAAATTTCTATTTTAAGTTGTGTATTCTGATTTTATATATATATATATATATATATAAAAATAAATAAATATGAAGAAATCAGTTAAAAATTTAATATTTTCTGTTGTTTTGCTTAATTAATAATGTTCGTGAAGGAAATGGTTGTCCAAAACTCGAATGCATGCTTAAATTTCTTTCTATCAAATTGATATTCTGAAGTTTGAGTTGAAAAAATCGTAAGAAATCAGTCTTTTTCTATAAAACTTGATATTTTCCATTGTTTTTTACTTAATTAACGATACTCATTAAGGCTATAGCTGTTGAAAAACTAGGATACATGTTTAACTTTCAACTTTTAAGTTGATACACTGATGTTGCAGTTGATAAAAATCGTAAGAAATCAGTCTTTTTCTATAAAAATCGATATTTTCCATTGTTTTTTACTTAATTATGAATGCTCATTAAGGTTATAGCTGTTGAAAAACTGAAATGTATGTTTAAGTTTTCTCTCTTAAGTTGATAAAAATCGTAAGAGATCAGTCTTTTTCCATAAAACTTGATATTTTCCATTGTTTTTTTACTTAATTAACGATACTCATTAAGGCTATAGCTGTTGAAAAACTAGGATACATGTTTAACTTTCAACTTTTAAGTCGTTACATTGATCATATAGTTGATATAAATCGTAAGAAATCAGTCTTTTTCTATAAAACTGGATATTTTCTATTGTTTTTACTTAATTAATACTACTCATTAAGATGTTTATGAAGCAAAATTCAAATATATGTTTAACTTTCTTGAGTTAAATTGATAATCTCATCTTGTAGTTAAAGAAATCTAAATAAAATGGTTAAAAACTGAGATTTTTCCAGTGTTTCGCTTAATTAATAATACTCATTAAAATTATGGTTGTTCAAAATTCAAATATAAATTTAATCTTCATCATATAGTATGATTCCGAGTTGAGATGTGATTGATAATATTTTTAATTAGGGAAGGTTGTTCACCTATCCTATTATAATAGAATGTTCCTTTTTTCCACTAGGGGGCGTTCGTGGAGGGGGATGCATAGTGGGGGCAGGAGAGTGGCGGTGGCATGGTGGGCGCAGGAGGGACAGCCGCAGGGACAGCCGGAGGCGCGGAGGCACCGCAGGCGGCACGGTGCCGCTCTGCCGCCTGGTGCCGCCTTACTGAGCCCGTACTCTTATTTTCCTACTACTAATTTCCAAAAATGGAATACTTCTGTTGCCACGATGACAAAATAGTAATAAAACTTAAAAAATAATAATAATTTGAAAACAAATAGTGATAAAATTTTCAAGCAAATTTCATTAAAAAGTGCATTTTTTTCTCTACCCAACGGTGAAAAAATTTAAAATGTGCGATGTTTAGAAGTTTAAAAATTTGCAGTTCCGAAAATTGTAAAACTGAAATTTCATTTAAAATTTCTTTACGTTGGGTCCAGGAATATTAATGTTTAATCCATGTCGTATGTAATATGAGGCAATCAGAAGTCAGTCTGATGAACTCCATCAAATAAAAATGCACATTTTCAACAGTTAAAAATGTACATCTATAAACTACTGTCTTTTTTATCATTGGTCTAGGAATATTGTCTAAAATGCATAGCGTAAGTAACATGTGACGCGTTATTATTATTATTATTATTATTATTATTATTATTATTATTATTATTATTATTATTATTATTAATTAAAATTTTAGTCTTTGAAAATCATTTTCCAAATAGTCGTTGTAATTTGCTAAATTACAATTTTGTTATTAACTATTTGGAAAATAGTTGTTGCCCTCGGTAGAGAACTGGAAAATCTGAAGCATATCTTAATCTTTTTTTTTGGGGGGGGGGGGGGGAGTGTTTTTGGCATTACGAAATTAATATTAACCACTTAAATGATCATATTCTGAAAGTTTTCTATGAGTATGCGAAATCTTTGGCGATTTCTTCGACTATTCACTGCTGACACAAGATCAATACGAAAGTATCGCTTTTAATAAATATTAAAGCTTTATTTGAATACTATATAATTCGTATTTTTCGTATAAAAATAATTTTGGGGGCTGTTAATGAATAGCTAAAAAATAATGTAAAAAATGTAATTGAATTTTCAATAAAAATAAAAAGATTTTTATCTATATAATATAAAGTCCCGTCCTTTGGCACTCTGTTTAAAATTTACAACTCCCCCTAGTCATTCTACCATTTTTATAGAAAACGGTTACATCGCCGAAATTAACATGATAGATTGACAGCCCGGTCCTCTGTCAAAAAAAAAAAAAAAAAAAAAAAAAAAAAAAGAAAAAAGAAAAAAGTGGGATATAGAGAGAGAAAAAGAGAGACATATCTATTTAAATCGGGACATAAAATTACAGTGAATCTTTTTAAAATAGAACCTGTTTGAAACGAAATATTGCCTAAAATGTAACAAATTCCTACTCGCTAAGGAAGAAATACCATACAATTAGATGATAAGACAAAAACCTGTATAAAATGGAATTTTTCTCTAGAAACTTAAATTCTGTCTTATTTAGTATTTACTAAATAGCAAGAATAATCTCATATAGTGGAATCTATGAAAGTGTCATCGCTAAACAGCGAAACATATTCCGTTTCGGAGAGGTTTCCGGTTGCATAGTTACAGTTCTTTGATATTTCTTTCGTAGGAACTATGAAATTTTGAAATTTTAGATGAGGATTCCTTTATAAACAAGTTTCGTGAGGACTAAAAACGAAAGTTTAAGTTTATAAAAGAAAATGACCGTTGAAAAATAAAAAAACAGTTAACTCTTTTGCGATGAGAGCCTTTTGCTTAATTTTTAATCTTTTACCATCGATTTTTCAAAACAGAAAAATTTCTGCTCTTGAATTGTAAATATTCTGTGATTAAATAGGTAAATTTTACTATTAAATATAACGGGTGAGACTAATGAAGAATTCTGAGCATCTAAGTGGAACGTATACGGATAGCTCGTCTCCAAGGGGTTAAAATCTGACATTTAAAGTTAAGAAATTGTAAAAACATTTTTTTGAGAAGAGGGAAAGATGAAAAATTAATTAACATTAAAAAAAGAATATGTGAAGATAATTTTCTTCTCATATCATAAGTTATCATCACAACCCCAGTCCAATTACCATTTACCAATTACTTATTATTATTTTCAATTTGAGTATCACTGAACCTCTAAGTGGCGGCCTTGCCGGGTCCGCCATAAAAATTAATTAAAGCATTCTGGAAGTGTTGAAAAGTATTTCAAAAACTGTGCTTTACGCATGATTTTTCGTTCTTGTTGTAATAAATGATGAGTGAGTGCAATGAATAAGTCAATGAGTCGAACTTAAAATAGTTCAAGCTTCGAATGTAAAGCATTTACTTTAAAACTGCTCATTTAATAAATAATAATAGTAATTTGCTTTTATATATATTCTAAATACTACTTGGAATCCTAACTATCAACGTGGCTGAGAGGTTCTGACCTCTCAACTGGTATACGACAGGTGCTGGGTTCAAACCCAATCGCGGCGTGTCGGCCTAACCGTTCGGAATTTTCCGTGGTTTTCTTCTAACCTTGGATTTCCTTGCGTAGATACGGATTAGGTTCCCTTAGAAAGACCACCCACGGTGGGCATCCCACTCCATTTGGGCCTATATCTCACGTGTAGATAATCGGCCGATATAAAATAAACCAAACCAAACCTAATTATCAACATCTTTGCATAAAGTGTTTTAGTAATGATATTTATTAAGTTTTAACCTAAAAATAGTTTAACTAATTCCACTTCTGAACATTTTGAACGTCGTGATCATAATATTTATTAACGAGTCACAATTTAGATCGACTTTAAAAAGTATTTAAATAAATAAATTATAAAAAAGTAATATACAATATATTCCTCTAACAGGACTATTTGCATTCCATGTAAGTGCTTTAATCGATAAATTGAAACTTCAATATCGCTTTCAAATTAGTTGTACAAGAACCTGCATAAAATTATGATATCTTTATATATATATATTTAATGCCATACTTAGCGTATTAAATTTCATTTTCAGTAAAATTTAAGCTATATCACAGTAATTCAAGTTTCAAATAGTTTAAATAAATAGAAGAAAAACCGTATAAAAAACAACTGAAAGTGATTATTTTTAGAAATTTGAACATATTTCTTTCTTAAACTCATATTTTCATTTTGTATACAGGACAGTTCAGAATAATCGAATTTTCTCAAATAGTTTCGATTTTTAGGTGCATTAGTGATTATATAAATATGTAGCATTTATAGTCGTCACCTGGTCTGTCCGGCAGTCTACATATTACAGCGCAAAAATTATCCAATCGAATTATTTGAACCTTAATATATAGAATTGATGTAGAATCGTATCGAGTTATTTAAAACTTTATGAAAACCGAATCAAAACTTAAATAGATATTAACAAAAGTTTTCTTCATTCTATTAAATCCTATCTATTCTATACGTATAATCAGTGATATCCCATGATAAGTAATGTTTGTCATTGTGATGACGTCTTATTTAACAGGGTGTCCTATTATTTCCGCATGACTTAATTTAATATTTGTAATCGTAATACATTTTATATTTGTGCATTTTTCGTAATATAAGAGTACATGAGCTATTTATGCACCAAAATCTGAATATTTTTAAAACTAGCAACAGTAATTAGCGACATGCAAATTTTTACACTTAGGTTGCTATTTTCGCTTAGGTATTAAAATGCTTTTTAAGTTTGACAGACGTTACCAACAATATTTTTAAGCCTCGTCTCAAATCCAAAAGAGATAGCGTAAATTTCCGAAATTAACCCCTCCCCTCCCGGACCTCCAAACATACCCCTCCCCCTCCCAATATGTTTTGCAAACTGTATAAATCCTGAGAAATTTATAAATTCCAAATGTATCCCCCACCCTCCCAATTTTCAAACAATTTCACAAATGTTCCAATTTCAAGCATCCCTTAAAATTATTAGAAATTCCTGTCTGCTAAAAAGAACTTAGATTCGGTACTTTACTGTACTTTCTGACATGTTTCGGAATTTATTTTTGCGGGGGAAAAAAATCTTGAAATTGGCAGATGGTTTTCATCCGAAACTATGTAATCGAATTGCGTTTTCCTCCTTTTTTTTAATTATGTGACTTTTTATAAAAGACTGTCAAATTAGGCGTTTTGAATGTATTTATCGGAAGCAACAATGTAGGAAAGAAAAAAACCCGGTTTCACACGAAACGAATTGCTTATAATTCAATAAGAAATTTATTTATCAAAAAATGAAAAAATCATTTTGATAATGAGGTCTGTTAATTTTATGCTTATATATTTAAAAAGGAATTACGTCAGAGTGAAAAAAATTTGCGCTGTTAAGCAGGAAATTTGAAAACTGCCTTAAGTTTACCTCTTTTTTGTTTTTGATTTTGAATCTGGTAAATTTTTACTACTTTGTCTGACATGATTTATTAGAAGCTTTTATTTAATTTGCTACTGTCTATTAGGCTCAAATCTATCAATTCAAATTAATGGGTATTATATATTTTAAACGCGACGGAAAGCAGCAGCAGCAGCAGCAACAGCAACAACAACAACAACAAATAACAAACGACAACAACAACAAACAACAACAACAACAGCAAAAAACAAAAACAAAAAATGAAGTTTGAATAAATGTACCTTCAGAACCTTTTAATGTATAATCCTGAAATTTTACTTAAACCCAATCCAGAATCCGATACCGAGCAGACAAAAATATCAAGCTTTTCATTTGATATAGAGCTCTGTGCGGGTTGGATTGTACCCGATTCGAACCACGTAGAGTCAATCTAAATTTCTAAAATTCCTGTTAAAGTTAGAGTAAAATTTCCGTTGACCCAGAACTCAACCCAAACTCGACAATAAATAAATAAATAAAATGGAAAAATAAATAAGTTGTTTACCTGAACCTGAAATACTTCAAACAGCCTAACCGAAACAAAAAAAAAAAGTTGGTTGGTTGGCTGGTAAGTACTGATACGTATGCTACAAAAAAAAAAAAAAAAAAAAAAAGTCTATAATTTAATGTAATTATGACATCAGTTATACAGTCATATGTCAGTTATCAATTCAACGAAAAATAAATATGTAAACAGACTCGTTCATATTTAAATATGTAGTTTTTCATCTGAAACAATAGTCCAGAAGTTTAGATATCCTGTTGTTAAGTTCAATTAAAGCGAACTCTTACCATGTAAGTATAAAATCCAATGTTACTCGACTTTAACTGCAACGAACATAATTAGCTCCTACTCTAACATCTGTGGGTCCGGTTCAGGTAAAGACGACTCGATGTAGAACTCTAATCTAAAACAATATTCTTCATGCGGTTTGAAAAATCAAGTTAACCCAATTCGATGATTTACGAGTCAAAACTCAATCCGAAATCAGAACAAATGTAGTTAACCCGACATGCAAAGAAAAAAAAATCTGCGTTAAGCTGTTCCGCGAATCGGGATTTTCAATAAATTAATCTCTGGATATTTTAAAAAACTAACTAAATCTGAGTAGACTCAACCCAATCGTCGGACTTTGTGCGAGGAAAATCGGTTTCCCAGCCCGACGCAAGACTCTACATCCTAAGTCAAAATATTTTCCCCAATGACAATTAAATTTTAACACAGAAGGGGTGAATTTGATACTCCCGTCATCTTACATTAAACTCAGGGCCTTAGCTGAGGGAGCGCTATGGGCGGCTCAGCCGCCCCCCCCCCCTAATATATTTTGAGCCCCCTCTGAAAAAGATTCCAAGGTCACTAAATGAATTTCTGTTCTGAAAATACAAATGAAATTCTGTTCAAAAAAGCTAATTTAGTTTTGAGAACTTTTCACAGTTTTGCAGAATTACTATATTGTATCTAAAATAAGTGTTTCAACAGTCCCTGATCTTATTTGTACATATGAAGCTAACATGATGTTTAATTTTGCACCAGTTAATCACTCAAAATTTTCATAAACCCTATACTTTTCTTAGCATAAAATGAAGTTATTATATCAGTTTAATGAGAAACATAGTACCTACAATATGAATAGACACTAATTTATCTTTCTGTGTCAGAGAGAGAGAGAAAGAAAATTGATCCCCGCCTACATTCTCTTGAGGCCCCCCCCCCCTATTGTTCACTTATAGCTACGGCCCTGATTAAATTGCTAATAAAATTGAGCATATTTCCTTAAATCCAAGTTTAAACTAGAATAACTATTTTTTCATTATTTTATGTGATGTAGTAAAGAGATAAATAAATTTAACCTTGAGAGGGAAAAAAAAAAATCTTTTTAAGTTCATTCTTGTTTGAATGCTATCATTTGCAACAGCAGGATGTGAGTTAATTTAATCTGCTGAATACACGGTTTTAACTACATGGAATCATAGCTTTTTTGGGGAAAAAATATTTTCAGAATAAAAGTAAGTGAATAAAATAATATAAGGCTTATGATGACCTAGAGGTATAGGAATTGACTGTATAAGAATCAGGGCTGCGGAGTCGGAGTCGCTAAGAAACAAGCCGATTCAGACTCCAGCTTTTTTTGTTAGATAGTTTGAAGTGAAATTAAACCAATTTTATGTAATTTTAAATCTATAAAAGGAATAATTATTATTTTTAGCACTTTCCAATAAAGTTGAAAAGTGCTTATGGGTCGGTTTGTCTGGCCTTCTGTCCCTCTGCCCACGCTCTAATTCCCTTAAATATTCTCAGAATTTTATGCAATTGATGAAACTTATTTAGAGTCACCAAAGCATGTTTTGTATTGGATATGAAATAAGATTAAAGGATCATTTACAGGGACACTCAATAGAATTCAATTACATTATGGTATATGGTAAAAATCATTTGTAGATTATTTTAATGACATTACGCTTTTTCAGATATAGTGAAACTGATAAAATCACTGAATTTCACTACGATCACGTTAGAAAAGCGTATTCATAGCATTATTTTTTAATTTACAGGGTCACATAAAAGAAATCCATTACAGTATCGCTTTTGCGTAATAATTGCTGGAGATTACGTTTTAAAATTCGGTATGCGCTTTTAAATTTAATTAGTTTTTTGCGTATTACTCTTTACATATAAGTTTTATACCTCATATAAAGGGCTGCACAAAAATATTCGCATACCATTCTCCTTATTAGAGCAAATTGGTTAAGAGGATTTTTCAATTGAAATATATGAAATGAAATAAATTACTAAATTTTGGAATGCATAATATTAATAGACACAAATTATCTCTATATCATACACAATACTGCTAAAAAATTCGGATAATTTTCTGATTGTAGATGGGAACAATCGAAATTCGGTTTTGAAATGTGTTATAAATTTGCATATGGTGAAATGAGACGTAATATTTTAATTTTATAAACAGTGCAGTTTTGTTACATTATTCTGAATGTGTCGGAAAGTGCTTCATAACCTATTCTTGAAGCATAATTTTTTCTTTCTTGTTTCTTTTCCATCAAAATTCTTCTGCTTTGGAGGACATGAATTAACATCAAAATTGTAGCGATTTCTACTTTTCAAGTCTATAGATCCGAAATAGTAAAATGTCTGTTTTGTTTTCTTCATTACATTTCGATAGTTGGATTTTTCGAGTTTGTGAGACATGAAATTGAAAAATTATTAAAATAACAAACATTTTTTCTTTCAAAGCTCTAAGAACTGAGTTAGAAAATCGATATAGCGAAAATTTCGCCTTATTTATCTTGTTTGTCTTTCTAATTTTAACCAACAGCAACACTATTATTTTATCCAGCCAGTAGTCGGAGTCGCCATTTTTCCCACCGACTCCGCAGCCCTGATAACAATCGGATAATCACCAGTGTTCTCGCTGACTTTTGACCAATGTTAGTAATTTGGCTAATTAAAAATAAAAAACATTCGCCAAATGAAAAAAGTATTAGCAAAATAGATTCGCCGTGTAACACACACACACACACACACACACACACACAAAAAAAAAAAATCTTTAATCTTTTAATGTACCCCCCCCTTTTTTTTAAATATCTTCTAAAATTAAATATCTTCTAAAGTTTTTATAACTGCGTCAACGATTGTTATTAATCAAATTTCAACTATCCGCAACAAATATGTTAAAAAAATAGGTATTTATTGAAAATATGTAAGTATGCATGTGTATAAAAAACGGAAAAGAAAAGAAAGAAATAGCAAAAATTGAGCACTAGCAATTTGGCGAATCTAATAGCTTGTTTACTCGCCAAATGAAGAATTTAGTCGCGATTTAGCGCAATGGCGAGCGACAGCGAGAACTCTAATAATCACCCAAGTGAAATAGTGCAATTATTTATGAAATTAATCAACCGAACATGAATATTACCCGGAAAAATCTTCATTAATTGTTGATTCGGAAATACAGATATGTAACTTGAAGACTTTTTGATTTTTCAAATATTGTAGCTATAGTGATATCATCAATTGCTGCTATTGTTTAAAAACTCTATTGGAGTCAAAATCTCGACCAAAAACCGTTTCTAAAAATTAAGAAATGCTTTTCAGAATCAAAATTAACTTGAAGAGGCTATATTATATTTTTGTTCATGGTTAGGCTCCTGTCCCTGCCGGCCGGCGAAGACACTCGCGAGCTAATGCTATTCCTATGGGGAGATTACTTTCTAATAACTTGTTTGCATTTTGATATTTTTAAATATAATATCTATGTATATATATATTTTTTTGCCTTGGATAAGTGGGGTATACCCCTCCATATCGCTCTTTTTTTACTTTTTCGATTTTGGTGGCAGATATTTTTTATAAAATTAGTTTCAGTTTCAAAACCGATTCCGAAAAAGAAAGTGCCATTTAAAAAAATATTTGCAAACAAAATCGAAAAAATAAAAAGGGAGCGAAATGGAGACGGACCTCACCTATCTAATGCAAAATAAATATTTTAAAAATTTCTAAATTCAAATGAGTTATTAGAAAATAATCTCCCCATAGGAATAGCATTAGCTAGCGAGTGTCTTCGCTCGCAGGGACAGCAACCTTCACCCTCATTTGGAATGATTGGCGTATGGAGTACGTCAGCCAGTTGTTTCTGGCTGTAGTTAACTGACTTAGAGAATATTAAAAGTCTTTTTCGTCTTCTTTTTCTGTCTTTTGGCTAATTTCTTTCCGTAATTTCTTTTTAATATAGTCCCTGATCAGATTAATCATATAAAACATTGTAACATCTAAAAATTAGAAGTAGAAGATGAAAAAATGACCTGTAGTCAGGGCCATAGCTAGAAGTGAATAATAGGGGGGGCTCATATTATCTCACTTTCTCTCTGTCTGACGCAGAAAGATAAGTTAATGCATATTTACACTGTAGGTACTATATTTCTTATTAAACTGTTGTAGTAATTTCATTTTATGCTAAGAAAAGAATGTGATGATGAAAAATTCAAGAGTATAACTAGTGCAATATTAAACATCATGTTCGCTTCTTATGTGCAAATAGGATGAGCGAGTGTTGAAACATTTATTTTCGTTGTTACAATTTAGTATTTCTGCAGAACAGTGAAAGGGCCTCAAAACTAGATTTTTGAACAGAATTTCATTTGATTTTCGGAGCAGAATTTTATTTAGTGACCTTGGAATTTTTTCCAGAAGAGGCTCAAAATGTTTTAGGGCAGATGAGCCCATTAGCCCCCCTTCTCCTTAGATGCAACACTGCCTGGTAGCGCCGTGCGAAAGGAGGAGCGAAGGGGGCGGTCGACCAGGGCGCGGAAATTTAGGGGGCGCCAAATTTATACTGATAACGTCATTTTTGGCCTTTCACAAAAAAAATTGGTGGAGGGGGCGCCAAATTGAAATTTTGTTCCGGGCGCAGTTTTCTCTTCGCACGCCCCTGCTGCCTGGCTTACTCCATACGCTGTCCCTCCAAACTTACACTCTACGTAAGACCCTCCAACTAAGCGTTAAGAAGCACTTGTCGCTTTACATTGTATTGGGAACGCAAATATAAGCTTCAAACTAAAGCAATTTTATGACACTAAACCTTATTTCAATAAAAGTTACATATTATGAAATTTTTTATGTTAAAATGCTCATAAAACTTTTAACTCTTCTTAATCTTTTGAAGAGTTAATCTTTCGTTTACAGTGTTAATTTATGGGCTAAAAATGCCTCCAATTTAATGTTATAGCACGTCCAGATTAGGTTCAAATATTTTTCTTTTCTATTTTAATCTCAAAATATGCATCTTGTTTCCCTCTGCATTGATTCCCTCTACATTGACAGACAGTGGGATCAGACGAGGACTATAGGAGCTACGTTTTATATACAGTGCCAGCAAATAAAATCTTGACACTTGCGTTTTTAAACGTTATGTTAAATATCTAGAAAAAATACATGAGGAATTATTCTTAATTTCTAAGTGTGTAAAGAAGATAGTACAGGTTATATTCTTTCGTGAAGATTTATTTCCCGAAATTCCATAGGGGACCGTCAACAAATTGAAAAAGAACGAAGATCTTTTGGATGAGCCTGTCATAACTAATGTAGAAAAGACGTCCAAACAGCAGATTATGATACAGTGCCTTATGAGGATATTATGTATACTCGTTGAAAAATTAAGGTTTTTATAAAAACAGTCCCAAATTTTTCCAAGTTTTTTCTTTATAATTTGCAGAGTTCTTAATATAAAAATATGTTCTTTTTAGAATATATGACATATAATACTGCACATAATACCCTGTAATTAAAAAAATAATAAAAATTGTATGAAAAATGAGCAGGTTTACTAAATAATGATTCATTGCGCATGCGTGGCAGCAATCAAAATGTTATTTGCATAATACAGTCGAGTCTCTATATAACGAAATCCATCGTTCCAGTAAAAAATTCGTTATATAGAAAAATTCGATGTATAGAAAATGATGTTAAAAATCGTATTTAATGTGTAAATTTTGCGCAAATATTATTTTTTATGTTTTTAATTGAGAAATTGAAATGTTTAAAAGTAAATATTAACCTAACATTTTATTTTTTAATTATTTAAGCAGTTTCAAAAAAGAGAACAGACATTTATTTGAAAGCTTAATGAAAATCAAATAAGGAAAACTTGCATTAATTTCAGACGAAAAAAATCTGTAATTTTTGTTGTTTTGATTTTTAAATTGTTACGCTCTCTCTCTCTCTCTCAAAAAAAAAAAAAAAAGGCTCAAATTTTAGCAAGGAATGAAAAATTGTAGTTAATATTTTCCTCCATTTGAAGGCCTCTGTTATCTGCCTCTCATTGATTCTTCTCTAATATTGCTTCTAATAGACTCTGTTTTGAGAAGGATGCTGAAAGATGTGTGGGAGGTGGGATGAATTCGTTGGATTTAAAAAAGAAAGAGAGAAGTAATATTAGAAAAAATTCAGCACTGAACGATAAATAAAAGTCATAGAAAATTGATTCGAAGCTTTTATAAAACTGAATAAATTAAGACCAATTTATGAAAAAATTCGTTATATGGATATAGATATTTCGCTATATAGAGACTGTTTTTAATGTAATCATGCGAAAAGGGGACCGTTCCTACAAAAAATTCGTTATATATAGAGAGAAATTCGGTATATGGAGTTTCGATGTATGGAGACTCGACTGTATATTAGCTAAATGTATAGAGCAACTTTTGTGAAAATCTCAAAAATATAGCTTTAAAAATCTGCAAATTTTCGATGATAAAATTAGCTCGAAAATTGTTATTTTTAAAATGAAGCAAAGAGATGAGGGACTGCATTCATATTCCATTGATTGTACGTGCCACAGAGTACGTAACAGAGCCTCAACTCGACTTGAAAAGAACGCCCTCAGTGGATCACTTAAAAATTAAACCATCGCGTTGGCGATTTTTATCCTCGTGATTTCTGCTTAACTGTAACCCTATTCTGGCTTTCCGCTTCTTGCTGAATGCTGATTTGATTATCTTTGCACATGTGCTTATGCTATTTGATCTTAGATTTCCGCGCTTATATTGATTCGTAATTATTACTGTTATTATTCTTGAATTTTCAAGTTTAAATTATTAGGTCGTTATGTTACGTAGAGGCACATGTATTGTTTGCTAGACGAATACGTCAAAGTTATTTCATATTAAAATAATTCTTTCATAAATTTCAAAACAAGAAGCAGCAAGCCGTCGCTGTATTTTTTTTTCTTTTTTCCCTTATCATTTGTCGCCAAGGAAGCAATGTTTCGCCGAATTAGCAACCTCTTTTATGTTATGATCGTAGTTTCAGAGTGGTCCGCTCGTGTCGCTACTGTCTATGCGTAATCCCATGTTAAACAGATTGCCATTACAGTGTATGAAAGTTGATTCTCTGTTACTACTCTGTGGTACGTGCAATATAGCATGCTCAATATTGCACGTACTACTATATTTGAATTCAGCCCTTCATATTATTTTCTTCCTTTTGGGAACAACGTAGTTTGAACTTATTCTATCGACGATAATTTTCAGACCTTTTTAAGCTATGTTTTCGAAACTTTCACAAAAGGTGCTCTATGCATTTAGCTACATTATGCAAATGACATTTTGTTTACGTTCACGCATGCGTAGTAAAACATTATTATTATATATATATATATATATATATATTCATTTTTCATACAATTGTTTTTATATTTTAATTCTGATCACAGGATATTATATACAATATTGTTTGTAATTTTTTTTTTTTTTTTTTTTTTTTTTTTTTTTTTGAAAAGAACATTGCTTTTTATTAAGAATTCAGCAAATTATAAGAAAAAAAATCTTGGCAAAATTTTGGACTATTTTTATAAAAATCTTGATTTTTCTACAAATATACATGATATTCTCATAAAAATGAACACAGTTTATTACAATAAGTCACTTAATCATAATCTGCTGTTTGAACGCTTTTCCTACATTAGTGTTGACAGGGTCATCCAAAATATATTCCTTCTGTTTCAATATGTTAACGGTCCCCTATGGGATTTTAGGGGAAAATCTTCGCAAAAATATATGACCTGTACCATTTTGTTTATGGGTGATTCTACGATAACAGGTTTCAAATACATAGAGGATACGGCCAAAAAGAAAAGTTTGAGTTTTATCAAAAATATTTAAATTATGATTTTTGTCCCGTTTATTTACCTTTTCATATAAGGGCAAGTCACTTTATACATATTTTATAACTTTTTCTGGTCCGTGACTCTCTCTCCTGGCAGTTATCTTGACAGGGGAGAGAGATTTTCATGATAAATTCAAATTTTTTAACTGACTGAATTAGTTTTGGGGTTAATTGTATATTTCACTTTAATTATTACTGTATTGTTTAACTAGGACTTCCCTCAGAGGGATTAGTCTGAGCGATATTGCTGAGAATACACATTTAATAACTTGCGATAAGTAAAGAAAATGAGATGTTACCTTTAATTGGTCATTCATTGTGATAAAATATAATGATGAAAATAAGCATATCGAATCGTAGAACTACAAAATCTTGTTGCATATACTATTTTTATAAAAGAAAAGCAAACCATGCATGGATATAAAATTGGAAATATGCAAAATGGTAAAAGTAATACAGAAAATAAAACACCAAATTTTCCTATATTGGAAATATAGCTCTTTGAAATGATGTCATGAGCATAAACAGAAGCTTCGCACCGATTTGAGAAACTATAAATAACATAAACTATTATGGTTGAAGAGAAATGGAGTGTATTTTATATGGTGTGAAATCCGTCCGAATAGTTTATAATGTTGAATATCTGTTTTCCACGGATGCAATGAGGTTGTCGATAAGAGTTAAGGAATCCTTTTTTAAAAATTTGTCCTAAACGAGCACTTACATCTTATAAGTTACTGTGATGTCAAAGTCATAGTTTCTGATCCCAACAGTATCCGAGAAATTGCAATATTCTCAATAAATTGGTTTTAAAACTTTTTCTAGAAAAAAAATGCTTAATTTGTGAAATTAAATTGTCGAATGTTTTAGAAATCGTTCATAACGAGAATATTATATCTTAAAAATTGCCACCAAAAAAAAAAAAAAAAGATTTTAAATTTTTAGTCATATCAACATCAAAGAATTCTCAATTTTAGAACTTTTTTTGCTCGTGCATTGATAGTGATTATTGTTCCTACGCAAAATATAGTATATTTTGCAGCAAAGATGGTTACCAACATTTTTTTGCCCACATTATTTTTTAAATCGGCTAAGTACTCCCAATGCTAACGAAAAACACACAAACGTTAATGCTTTATAGCATAGAAATACAGAATCAAAAGCTATTTATCTCCTATTATGTACACATAAACAGGGGTGGGGAAATACATCATTTTGCTCACCAGTGGCGAGTGGATTTTCTCATAAGGCGAGTGCATTTTTAGTTTTTGAAAAACTGTAGGCAATAGGCACATTATTAGAAACACTTTTTTAATCTAGATATTTTAAATTTCCAAATTATTACAGTGTAAATATGGTACTAAGTTCTGTCTAATATTAATCTTACCTTTGTTATATATATTTCTTAATATTATACAAAAAAGAATTATGAAAATGCATTGTAGTAATAGTAATTTTGTCTGTAATCGCGTGCGATTTTGTCATAACTATTTTCAACTGCGTGTGTTGCATCTTGCGGGTTGGAGAAATAAATCCTTGGCTGTTAAGAATTTGGAAAATTTCCCCACCCCTGCACACAAATTATCTAATTAGTGCTAGCAGATGAATTTTTAAATATACATAGATCAATATAATGATATCATTTTTCTTTTATTAGTATTTCTTAGTATTCATTTTTCATTTATTTGTATTATTTAGTAAAAAACACACTTTCTTAAGCCCGAATTACGTCAAACTTTTTATAAAAGCGCCAAAGTCCATGTAACAGCGAAGTATTGTGAAGAGTATTAAATACAAGGTAGTAAGACACTTAGCCAAACGCAGGTAATAAATCGCCAAATATTGTCCTTTTCGCCCTCTCTCGAAATGCATTTTTTTCGTATATTTAAAAAACACGATTTTGAGTCATCTTATTTAAAATTCAAACAAATAAATGAGAGGAAGCAATAATAGCATAAGTCAAAACATTCATAAGTCAACATCAAAGAATTGTATCGTAGTTACACATGTGGAAAAAAGCTGCTTTTGGCCAAAAAACCTTGTCTTCACTGAATTTGAATCCGATTAAAAAAAGTACCGTGATTAATTAAAATGTTATAGGCAGAGCTGCCAAGTCTCCGGCATTTTGAGTACCGGTATTTTAATACAGAAAATGTTTTATTAAATTGGAACATTCTGCGGATTTAAAAAATAACTTTTCCTATAAGAAAATTCTGTTATGCAATAAGCGAGGGTTTGGCATCTCTGTATAGGAATATTCGTAATCTACTTTTTAACCTTAAAAAAGCAACGACCATTTTTCGGGTACAAAAAGTATTGCGAATTGTTCCATTTTGCATACAAGGTACTGATTGTAATATTGATACATCTATGGTGATAAATTTCCAATAATTTTTCAAATCCCATTTATTTCATTAAAAATATAAATCTTTTATTCATTTAGTTTAAAATAAATGGTTTTTAACTAATTTCATAATACTTTTGAAATATCACTTTTCATTGGCCATTTTTTAAAGCATTTAGAAAGTGGTTGTTGTTTTCAGTCAAATATAGACTTTGGTCTGTCCACATTTTATTTTATTATTATTATTATTTATAAATGGTGGAGAAATATTCATACTTAATTCATAACGTACATAATATATGACTCTGTTATTACATAAGTCACCTTTTTATTAGCATAAAAATTATGTTTTTACTGATTTTTATTAACGCAATAGGAAAAATTTTGTGTTTTGAGCAATAGATGTCCGCATTTCCTTTATTTATTTATTTCAACAAAATTCTTTGTATTTAGAAGAATTTTTATTTAAATAGGAAATCCAAATGTCGCTGTTAATAAAGAAGAAAGTTACAAAAAAGGGTACAAAACGAGTAGACACATACTATCAAAAATGGAAAACGACGAATCCCAAAAAGACGTCGTATGAAATATCTTTTTAAAGCAAAAAAAAGAGGTCTGATTATCGAGCCTACTGATTACAAAATGTGCATTACATTAAAAAAAATGCTGCAAATATTGATTATTTTTCTTTTGTGCAGTTTTGGCTTCCAAAGGTGCGCTATGTTGCAAAAAGATATAAGCGCCTATGAAAACACACCTGGTAAATGTTCATGCTCAGTTTTACAGATAAATATGGCACATATATGCCCTATATACACCGAGGTACCTAATTGGTTCCAAAATGGCGTTTAGTTGCCTAACATGCTGGTTATCATATAAATGTAATAATAAATTATTTGTTCTAAAAATATTATCATTTATTGATTGTATATCTTTTTTAATAACAGAAAATGTTTCGTTTATTCCTTTTTTTTCATTTTGAAATAAATAAATAACGTGCTGTTATAGCATGCTATATGCATCTGGTAATCAAAACGATGTTTTCGCCTAATTGGCATAAAAAATCTCGCCAAACCCGGTGCTTATATCTCTAGTATATTATCTCAAGTATTTTATTTATGTATACTGTAATTGTTTTTACATACCACTTACTTCTTCTGGTATATAGAAATAGGTAAGTGGCTCCTTTATGCAGTATAAATTGGATAAAACTTTAAAAAATAGCCCCGTTGCCCCTTTTTGGATCGAATTAAAAAAAAAAATCAATGTCTAATTCCAGTATTGCTCCCAGGTATGCATACATACTCCATATTTCAAAGTTGTATGCCAACAGGAAACGGATGAAAAATGGGGAAAGATGTCACATATGCACCAGGGTACATAATTGGCGTCAAAATGGCATTATTTTACCTGAGATGGTAACCCGGCTTTATTTATTTATTATTTGTTTATTTACTCATAAAATGTTTATTTACTTTCACTTTCTTCTTTTAATTATATAAAATATTTCTTTTTATAGTTATTAATTATTATTATTATTTTATTTACTGTAAGTTCTTTTTGAAAATAGAAAATAATTTAAAAATGTGTATGTAAGCGTTATTTGAAAAGGGAGTTTTCGCCAAATGGGCTTTGAAAAAAATTGCGCCAAATCTGATGCGCTTGTGGTATCTGTGCCGAAAAATTAGTGACCAGAATTGACTTCCATACACAAACAAAATATAAGTTAAAAGAAAACATGCAATGAAAATAAATATAAAGGGAAAATGATGTCATAAAAGAAACTTTTTATTTAAAAACGTAATTGTTTCTAATTTTCACACGCGAAATATGTAAAACATTCTTTTAGCGATCAAAAAGTGCTGTTAAGAAATTATTACAAAATATCAAAATCAAAGTTTTTATGACGTTTTTTAATATAAAAAAATAGCAGTTTTATTTTCCTGCATGATTAAATTTTAAAATGTTTTATTGCATTCAATATTTCTGAGTGCGAAAATGATTACTATTTACTCCATGTACTGATTCGGTTATCTACGAAAATGTCCAGCTGGTGAAAATCACGCTCATCAAATTTCTGTGACGCATGCACATAAATTGTGCTTTTTTATCAGTTTTTTTAATATAACTTTTAAACTATTTGGAATTAATTTTTAAAAGTAGGTGCATTCACCAGATTACCTTCATAGGTACCTATTGGTACAAACAGAATCAAAATCCGACAAGTACTTTTTGAGATTTGCTTGACGAAAGAATTTTTTTGAATTTTAATATCGTTACGTATCTCTGAGTATAAAGACTTCGCTTCGCTCAGACAATTAGGGCAGTAAATTCAATTGAATTAAATGAATATTATGGGGAGAGACATTTTCATGATAAATTCAAATTTTTTGACTGACTGAATTAGTTTTTGGGTTAATTGTATATTTCACTTTAATTATTACTGTATTGTTTAATTAGGGCAGTAAATGCAATTGAATTAAATGAATATTATAAGTTTGATGACTTACCAGGGGAGATACACGATCACCTTATGAAACCACTATACCGCGTGGTCGCGTCGCAACAACTAAAAATAGCGATGCTTAATTGGCTTGCGCGTTTAGTATTGCTAACTTCAAGCCGATAGATGTCCTTAAGCGATACTTGCAATATAGCCATCCTTGAATTTATATTTGTTTCAGCGGAACGAAATTTGACAGGGTAGGTACACAAAAAAGCGGGACAAAAGTTAATTTTAAAAATTATTTGAAATTAACAAAATTATTTTTTTTATTTTATAATACGTAAGTATTAATTACGTAAGTATTACTTAAATTCCAATTAAACATACTTTAGTAAGCATCTGATGGAAAAAATACATGTATTGTTTGAAAGTTAAATTGAAATCAGCAAGGGGACATTGCAGGGTAGAGACTTTTTTAGACTTTGTAAGAAATTTCAGAAAAATGTGTTTTAATTAGGCATTCAATCGTGATGTTATTTAATAAAGTATATTAAGATGATGCGATTCATTGCAAAAAATAGCAACATATAGAATAAAAAATCTGTTTTAAACGGATTGCCGTGCAAATTACCTCTTATCGTAGAATCACCCTTATACACCTGAAGTTTCAGAATAATTCCTCATGTATATTTCTAGATATTTAACAAAACGTCTAAAATCGCAAGTATCAAGATTTTTTTTTTTTTTTTTTGCTGTCACTGTAATTACAAAGCATCTAAAAAGTAACACCTTGATTTAAGTAAGCAGGGATACTTTGTAATAGTTTTTTGACATTTTAATTTACGAATTACGAAAAATAATTTTGTAACTGCACCAGAAGAAATTATAAATTTCAAACGTACATCTCTAAGACTCTTTCTGAATTTATCAAAAAAAAAAAAAAAAAAAAAAGACTAACTTTAAAAATATTTATCAATGTTTTTGGTTACTAGGTGCATGTTAGACTTATTTTACAATGTGCACGTGACATTGTAATGTTTCTGATACAAGCTATTATTTTCAAAAGCATTTTCATGAATTTAGAGTAGGTAAAACATGCCATATTTTACGCAAAGAGCCAAAGTAACAGTATGTAGATGCAGTTGATTATTTCATTTTATTTACATTTCCATGTTTAATGAATCATCGCAGTAGCTAATTATGAAGTCACGCTGCCTCATAAAATGCCGCGTAATTTTTCTGCTCTGTAACGCTGCTCGCTACTCCAGTCTTGCCTGCATTTTAATTTGTGCGGTTCAAGCACTTGGAAACCAACTCTATCGATTGCGCACGAAAACATAAATAATTTGCTTGCGTGATTACCTTTTTATGGGGAAAAATAGAACGCAGTAAATGTTATGGAAAGTAAAAATGAAAAAAAAAAAAAAATTGCAAAATATTATGAGTATATTTGGAAAATTTTCCAGAATTTAGCTAAATACGATGATATCGTAAATGATATATGTCAGACTAAATACTATTTTCATTTATTGAAAGACACCATTACCAAAAATTATAAGGGTATAACAACTCCAGTCGGCGTTGTGTGGTAGCGGGTCGAATAATAGCGGCAAGAGGCTGGATCAGATTTCACTAGAATTTATTAAGTTCTTACAAGGAAATCTATTTTCGGTTATAACAAATATAAATTGTGGGTACGTTACACAGATTGGAAAAGTTAGTTTGTATTCCTTTTGAAATGGCTTTACCGCCACTCATCAATATAATAAATCTTTATCCGGAGTTGTTCTCCATAAGTTCCTTTACCATAGGCGCTGGCGGCCTACTAATCCGTTTACAAGAGTAGGACACCGGTCTCTACTCTCTCTGTATCCAAAAGGCAAGTCCCGGGAGCAGACTCCCCTTCTCAACGCCCTGGCATCCAAAACACAAGTCCACCCCCAGAGCATCTCCTTGCTCTATTTATCCCGTCTTCCTTCATCCATCATTCCTCGTGATGACCCGCCTCCGTCGCTGCCTGTAACGGCGGTCGCCTTTACTGGGGAAATGTCTTTCTCCTACCTGTTGAAATCATGGTCATAGCGGTTTCTCGCGCTACTTCAAAAGTTCATCTCTTGTGGGGTCTTAAATCAGCGTAACGACTATATGCATTAGTCGGAAAGTTTTCTTTAAGTGGTCTATGGAATTCGGATGACTTTCTAATGTCCATTGTGATGATGGAGAGAGATGTATTTCTCTGTTTGAAGATTCCGCGGGTTTGGCGGACGTGGGGGGGGGGGGGGTAATTTTAGAAGAGTGGGAATTGGATTCATCACAAGGAGAATACATTGTGTAACCAAAGGATTCCCGGGTTACTTGATATGTTATATAACTTTAGGTATTATTTTTTCTAACAAGTTTTATTGATATTTTTTTTCTAAATACGAGTTTTCACTTTTATAATTAAAAATTAATTAGTTACACTGCTCGACATTGAAAATGCAACACCAAGAAGGAGTGGTCAGAAAGTGATGAAATTTGGGGAAAAGACAGAGACAGCAAGGAGCATTAAGTGATCTTTATTTCAAAATGATAGTCAGAATACAGAACGAGAACGGCGTCGGCTCAGTAGGATGTAGGACCACCGCGAACTGCGATGAACGAAGAAACACGTCTAGGCATCGAGTCAATAAGAACGTGGATGGTGTCCTGAAGGATCGCTTTCCATTCCCTTTCAACCATTTGCCACAGTTCATCTTCTGAACGAGGCAGCGGCAGAGTCCGCAAAACGGCGTCCAATCACATCCCACACATGTTCGATTGGTGACAGATCAGGAGAGTACGGTGGACAGGGAAGCATCTGTATACCTTGTAGAGCATGTTGGCACATGCGAGCACTGTGTGGTCGGGCGTTATCGGGGGTATTGCATTAGGCTGCCCCTGAAGGTAGGGGATTGCCACTGGCCGCAGTACATTATCCAAGAATCGTTGGGCCGTCATAGTGACCTAAATACGAACTAGAGGTGACATGCAATTATACGCAATAGCGCCCCAAACCATTGTGCCACGTTGTCGCGCGGTGGGGCGTTCCACAGTTATTGCCGGATTTGATCTGTCTCCACGTAGATGCCACACACGTATGCGGCGACTGTCACTGGATAAACAGAACCGTGACTCATCTGAAAACGCAACGTTTCGAAATTCTGCCATCCAAGTCGCTCTAGTCCGGCACCATTCCAAACGTTGGCGTCTATGCTGTCGAGTCAATGGCAGTCTTCTTAACGGACGCCGTGAGTGCAGGCCATGTTCAACCAATCGACGGAAAATGGTTCTGGTCAACACGCAAACATCCAGGGTATCGTGTACATGCTGCAGAATCGAGGTACAAGTGACTTACGGGCCCGCCACAGCTTGTCGGTGGATGCGTCGATCCACGCGTGCTGACGTTACTCTGGCTGCACCTGCACCCCTCAATCTTGCCACATTTCCTTGTTCCAACCATGTTCGCCATAGCTGATGCACCGTGCTCGCATCCATGTGGGTATCAGCTGCGATTTGACCTACAGACCAACCCCTCCTTCTCAGTCCCATCACCATACCTCTCGTAAAATCGTCTATCTGCTGGAAGTGCCTTCGTTGACGGCAGCCTGGCATTCTCTTCTATATACGTATCCTCCGAGACAAAAACAAAATTTCTTCGATAATTCGTCTGGCAGAAATAGCGACACGAATATTGCCCATTCTACAAAATTCGTCCCTTATATAATTCATCACGTGCGTCGGAGACCTACGCATTTCACATCATTTGCATAACTCAGTGACATGCGCCTACTCTGAAATTTGCATAAATTTCTGACCACTCCTTCTTGGTGTTGCATTTTCAATGTCGAGCAGTGTATATAGAGTGAGTGCAATTCATACAGAGTTCAACTTTTGATGTACTTTGTTAGTTCAAAGGATACCTCGTTTCCTTCCGAGTTCTACGATATTAAAGAAAGATTCTACTGGGAGGGCACTAGAGTTGGATTATTCATCAATATATCGACAAGTATTGGTATTTTTTAATTGTTTCAGTAATAGTATTCAAACTCTGACTATGACGGTCTATCTCAACATCAATTAATTCTAAGTTCTAACTCTACCAGAGTATCGAAAGAAGAATATTTTCCTTTCCGCAGCGTAACGCCAAACTATGAAAAAAAAGGCAAAATATTCCTTAAATACTATCGCAATACCTTCTCCAATCCTTGCTTTTGCGAATGCAATTATTCTCTTCTTTTTCTACTCAATCCAGAATATTGTTTAGCTCGAAACGCGTCCTACTTTATATTTCATTTTATGAGGATTTTTACAAAGTATATTATTTTAATTATTAATTATCGCCAGTCTTTTCTGTGTTTCTTTATTGTTTCTAAGTAATTTGGGTACTGCATCGTGCTATCTTGCTTTCCACCTGTTCAAGTTTATCTCTGGCATTGTCCCCTGGCGGACACGTGTAAGTTTCATCTGATGACGAATTGTTATTTTTTCTTTAGCATGAAACGTATCCTGCTCTGTTTTTCATTATATGGTGATTTTTACAAATTTTATTATTTTATTTATTAATTATTGACAGTGTTTTCGGTGTTCCTTCCTTGTTTCGAACTAATTTGGGTACTGCATCGTGCTATCCACTTTCCGCGTGTTCAAGTTTATCTCTGATATTATCACCTGATGTACAAGTGTGAGCTTCAGCTGATGACGAGCTGTTATTGTTTTAGCTCGAAACGCGTCTTGATTTGTTTTTCATTTTATGGCGATTTTTACAAAGTGTATTATTTTAATTATTAATAATCGGCAGTGTTTTCGGTGTTTCTTCATTAATACATAAAATAGGAAGAATAGGTAACCTACATTTTTTTTAGATAAACCCTATAGTATAAATCTAACTAAATCACTGGATATCGACCACTGATTTTTTTTAAGTGTCTTTCGTAATTCTATAAATAAGTAGCACCTATAGTCATCGTTCAATCCGTCCGTTTGTTCGTCCACATATAACAATGCAAAAACTACTAAACTGAGTCGTTTGAAATTTAAAATATATAATTGTTGCATAATTTTGTCGTGGCGTTTGAAATTTTATGAAAATCGGATGTATAGTTCAATTACAGGGAAAATCAAAAATATACCGTTACATGATGGACAACGGAGAAAATGTTTCAAGTGCATTTTAATGATGTTACACTCTTTTGAACATAATATATTTGATATGCATTTATGAAATATATATTGTAAAATGCATTCTGCACGATCTGTGCTGCAGAAAACATTTGTTATTCATTTACAGGGCCACACAAAACTGATTCATTATATAATGGTATAGAGTGAACTAGAGATCTGCACGGGCCGAAATTTCCAGGCCCGAGCCCGGCGCAGCCCGAACAAAAGAAATATTGGCCTAGTCCGGCCCGGCCAAAAAGTTAAAATTTCGGCCCGAACGAAAAAAATATTGGCCCCAGGGCCGTAGCTAGAAGTGTACGATAGGGGGGGCTCAGGGGAATATGGGGGGGGGCTCAAGGGAATGTAGGGGGGGGGCTCATATTTTTTTGTTCTCTCTCTAATGCAGAAAGATAAATTAGTGCATATTCACATTGTAGGTACTATGTTTCTCATTAAACTGTTGTAATAACTTCATTTTATGCTAAGAAAAGTATATGATGATGAAAATTTTGAATGTATAACTGGTGCAAAATTAAACATTCTGTTAGCATCATATGTACCAATAGGATGAGGGAGTGTTGAAACACGTATTTTAGATATAATTTAATAACTCTGCAAAACTGTGAAAGGGTCTCAAAACTAAATTAGATTTTTGAACAGAAATTCATTTGAATTTTCGGAACATTTAGTGACCTTGGAACTTTTTCCAGGGGGGGGGGGCTCAAAATATTTTAGGAGGGGCTGAGCCGCCCATAGCACCCCCTTAGCTACGGCCCTGATTGGCCCGGCTCAAAAGGTGAAATTTCGGCCCGAGCCAAGCCCGACCCCAAAAAAGTTAAAAATTCGGTCCGAACCCGCCCGGCTCGGGTGATATTCTACAGAACATTGATCTTTACTCTAACGGAAGAGTTCAGACCAAAAAAACTTATCTTAGTCTTTTTTTTTTTCTTTCATGTTTATAATCTCTATTTATGCAGAAGTGCCATAGGATGCGATATTTACACTTTTAATGAAACTTTGTTTGTTTTATGTAAATGAATCAGTTATCATTAGTATTATTAATACATTAAAAAAAAATCTGAAAAATGGTATATGGTAAAAGTAAAATCTTTTAAGACATCGGAAAGAAAAAAATACGTTTCCTTCTTAGCAGATGTAAATGTTTAATATATTTTTTTTTATCGCGTATTATTGTATTCATTTTGAATGAATGAACAGTTTAAAAGAAATTTGCAGTTTTCAGTTTAAACGAAAATTCCATCTTAATCATGTTTTTTTTATGTGTGTTTAATTCTATTTGGAGACGTCTAGTGATCTACAATTCTTTAAAAAGAATAAATTCTAATGTTTAATTGTAGAATAATGACGACTTAAAAGTATATGTCTATTTTGCAAAAAATGTTGGACAAGGCCAAATTTTACTGATTTATGAACAGACTTTTTCACGTCGAGTAAAGGATTTTCATACGGGAAAATTCAACAGGAACTGATTATATTTTTTTTATAGTTAGGGCCGTGAAGACTAGGAAGAACGAAATCAGTCTCGGCTTCGTACAGAAAAAATAAGCTAGGCTCGGCCCCGCCCGATACGCCAAGAAAAAAAATTAAGGCCCGAGCCCGGCCCGTGCAGATCTTAGGGTGAACATTGCTTGGGGGAGTTTTAATTGTATTAAACTATTTAACATTTTATGAAAATGATATAGTTGCTGAGGTTTGCTACAAGTTACTTCCTGTATAATAGAAAGTGCATAATATTTACAAGATACACTAAAGATTTTGGATACTATACTGTATACAGAGTTATAGAAAAGTATTGTATATTTCTGTCTATTGATATAAATTTCTGAAATAAAATTTTTATTCTATTATGCGTTTTTAGCACTTACCAACATTGTTGAGATGGGTTTATGAATTCGTTTGCCTGTCTACCCGAACTCGAACTTTTAGTAATATATTAGTTGGAATGCTCTGTAATTGATATATGTTATTCAGGTTATGATTTTGTATATGCAATTACCATCACGAGGGAGGACCTAAGGTGGAAGGATGCCCTCCGTGGGGGTCTTTCTAATTGAACCTAACCCGTATTTACTCAAGGAAATCCAAAATTCGAAGAAAACCTCTGAAATCTCCGAACGGTTAGGCCGACGGTCGCGATTGGGTTCGAACCTAGCACCTAACGTGTAACAGTTTCGCAAGCAGAACCTCGCGGCCACTGGTGGGGCTTTGTGTTATTCAGATTTACTATAGCTTGTTCGGTATTGGAAATGGAGTTTCCAATACCGAAGTAATTTTCATCGTTTATTTGCAGAAACACTCAAAACTATTCCATTACGTTATGGCCTATTGGGAAATGTAGTAATTATTAATACGTAGCACGTGTAGCCGTCATATGAGCTGTCCGCTTGTCTGTCCGTATGAAACAGTGCAGAAACTATCCACCGAATGGTTTGAAATTTAATATACAGAGTGTTTCCATTTTTTTTATAATAAAAGGGGGGTGATAGTACACATCAAGACAAACAATATTAAATAGGAGATAAAGGGTCCCAAACGCTTTCCAAAGGAGATAGCCGCCATTAAAGTTTAGGGACCAAAATTTCAAATAAACATAAAAAACGGAAAAATCGGTCGATTGATTTGCGGTTTTCACTAAAATTATTTTTTATGTCGGCATTTTCTTGAAATTAAATTATA
The DNA here is from genome assembly GCA_964019185.1 of Maratus speculifer. Lineage (NCBI taxonomy): Eukaryota > Metazoa > Arthropoda > Arachnida > Araneae > Salticidae > Maratus > Maratus speculifer. Next base: position 310,832,189 of record OZ025289.1, read on the forward strand.
AAGATAAATTTCAAAAAATGCCGATAGAGGGCGCTTTAGATTTTGGAGTTACGAACAACTATTTTTTACTGGTATTTTTTGCATCTCATTAAATGTTTTCGTAAGCTTAGACTCAAACTTAAATTTTGAGCTCAAAATCTGAAAGTGGGAGTGGTTAAATAGCACAAACTGAACTGTGTTCAGAGAGTTCAAATTTCAAATGATTATAAAAAACGGAAAAATTGGTTCATTGATTTACGGTTTTCACTAAAACTATTCTTTATATGTTATTTTCTTAAAAATAAATTATAAAGATAATTTTCAAAAAATGCCGATAGAGGGCGCTTTAGACTTTGGGGTAGCGAACAATTCTTTTTTGGCGTTATTTTTTGCATCTTATTAAATGCTTTCGTAAGCTTAGACTTAAACTTAAATTTCGAGTTCAAAATCTGAATAGTTGGGAGTAGTTAAGTAGATAAACTGAACTGTGTTCAGAGGGTTCAAATTTCAAATGATTATAAAAAACGGAAAAATAGGTCGATTCGTTTGCGGTTTTTTCTAAAACTAATTTTTAAATGAGCATTTTCTTGAAAATAAATTTTAAAGATAAATTTCACGAAATGCCGATAGAGGGCGCCTTAGACTTTGGAGTAGCGTACAACTATTTTTAACTGTTATTTTTTTAATCTCATTAAATGCTGTCACATGAATAAACTTAAATTTTAGGCTCAAATTCTGAATCTTTGGGAGTGTTTAAATAAGGAAACATTGAACTGTGTTCAAAGAGGGGGGAGTGTTAAATTTCAACTCCTGAAGACACTTCAATTTGCGCTACTTAACTACTCCTAATTATTCAGATTTTGAGCTCAAAATTTAAGTTTAAATCTAAGCTTCCGAAAACATTTAATAAGTTTTTGCAAGCATTTAATTAGAACAAAAAAATAATGGTTAAAATTAATTGTTAGTTACCTTGAAGTTTATGGCGCCCTCTAATGGTATTTTTTTAAATTTATCTTTAAAATTTATTTTCAAGAAGATACTGACTTAAAGAATATTTTTATTTTAAACCGCAAACGAATTGACAAATTTTTCCATTTTCTATAGTTATTTTAAATTTGACCCCCCCCCCCCCTTTAAATACAGTTCAGTTCGTGCTACTTAACAACTTCCTACTATTCAGATTTTGAGCTTAAAACTTAAGTTTAAATCTAAGCTTCCGAAAACATTTAATGAGATGCAAAAAATAACGGCAAAAAATAGTTGTTCGTTACTCTAAAGTCTAAAGCGCCCTCTATCGACATTTTTTGAAATTTATCTTTATAATTTATTTTTAAGAAATTACTGACATAAAGAATAGTTTTAGTGAAAACCGCAAATCAATGAACCAATTTTTCCGTTTTTTATAATCATTTGAAATTTGAACCCTCTGAACACAGTTCAGTTTGTACTACTTAACCACTCCCACTTTCAGATTTTGAGCTCAAAATTTAAGTTTGAGCCTAAGCTTACGAAAACATTTAATGAGATGCAAAATAGTAAAAAACGGTAAAAAATAGTTGTTCGTTACTCCAAAGTCTAAAGCGCCCTCTATCGGCATTTTAAAAAATTTATCTTTATAATTTAATTTTAAGAAAATGCCGACATAAAGAATAATTTTAGTGAAAACCGCAAATCAATCGACCGATTTTTCCGTTTTTTTTTTTTTTTTTTTTTTTTTTTTGTTTATTTGAAATTTTGGTCCCTAAACTTTAATGGCGGCTATCTTCTTTGGAAAACGTTTGGGACCCTTGGTCTCCTATTTAATATTGTTTGTCTTGATGTGTACTATCACACCCTCTTTTATTGTAAAAAAAATTAGGAAACATCCCGTATATATAACCTTTGAAGAACTTGGTTGAGTGATTTCACATTTAACAAAAATTGAGTTAATACTTAAAAAACATATTAATTAAAATTTCCTTCAATCTATTAAACACTACGAGTGGAATCCCGTCGAATTCGACGAATGAAATGTTTAAAAGACCCGATCGATTTGGTTTAAAACAAGTTGGAAATTGCATGTGAAGCGTAGCAAATGAGGTGCGTTCGTACGATAACGAAGTTTTAAAAACATTACTCTCATATATCAATCTCAAAAAATTATAAATAGTGAATTACAATTAAAACGCTCATCAAACAATGTTCTGTCTATATCATTATGTAATAGAATACTTTTGGGTGGCCTTCTAAATCAATAATATATGTTCTTTGCACCACAAATTCAGTAAAATGTAGATTATAATATGTACTTTATAGTTGCATATAAATTTTATTAAGTTTGAATGGGTGTAACACCATTAAAATGCATTTGAAACATTTTTCCCCATTGACCGTAATGTAACGGAATACTTTTGATTGTCCCTGTAACTGATCTATGCATCCGATTTCCATAAAATTTGAAATAACTCGACAAAATCATGTAATAATTATGTATTTTAAATTTCAAATATGTAAAATTCACTTCAAACTTTTCCCCATTGACCATAATGTAATTGAATACTTTTGATTGCCCCTGTAATTGATCTATGCACCGGATTATCAAAAAATTTGAAATAACTCGACAAAATTATGTAATAATTATGTATTTTAAATTTCAAACGATTAAAATGAATTTGAAACTTTTTTCCCCATTGACCGTAATGTAATGGAATACTTTTGATTGCCCCTGTAACTGATCTATGCATCCGATTTTCATAAAATTTGAAATGAATCGACAAAATTTTGTAACAATTATGTATTTCAAATTTCGAACGATTTGGTTGGGTAGTTTTTGCGTTGTTATATGCGAACTGACAGACGGACAGACGGATGGATTGAACGACCACTATAGGTGCTACGTATTTACATAATTACGAACGCACTTAAAAAGCAAAAGTAGTTACATTATTGAATCAATATATAATAAATATATTTCCAAACTTAATGTCAAGTTTGGCAGTTACAATTTTGCATGCAAATATTCGCACATCTTCAGTTAAAATTGTAATCTGAGTGCCGGCGAAATCCAGAAATTTTATTTTATATGCACTCACAGAAAAATAGTTTTCTTAAAATAATAATAATAATAATAATAATAATAATAATAATTTTATTTTTAACTGAATTAACTGAAGTCATCTGAAAGTAAAATCTCAATCTCAGTGTCCATAATGAAAAGAAATATTGAAATGTAATGTCGTTATGAGTAAAAATGCGATGTTTTAAATAGTGACGTCATTTTCTCTTCAAATGTTTTTTAAAAGTTACTGTTATTAGTAATATGAAAAAGGCATCCGTAACAATATTGTCATTCCCATTTATCTCGTTGCTGAATGACATCATTTTCCTCATTTGAAATTTTTCTTATTTTGCTTTAGACATTAATTTTTATCATAAATTATTGTCTGTTACTTTTATTTACATTATTAATATTATTTCTCAGTAAATATATATATACATATTTTACTTCAATTTGTGCATAATTATATGCAATCATTTTATTGTGGTTAAATTTTACGAAAAGAGTTAACTTTTTTCTTTTAAATGCGAGGACATGTTCACTGATGAAATAAAGCTTCTGACTGGTGGAAAGTGATAATGGAAAATAAACTTTTATTATCGAGAGAAAAGCTAAACTGAGTTGCCACCATTTTGAAGAAATATCGTAAAAGACATTTAAAATTAAAAATAAAATATAAAAATGGAAATAAATTAAAAAATAGCTAAAATGGGCATAACTACAAAAAATAGCTTTTATTAAAAAAAAAAAAAAAAAAAATATTTATCAAAATCGGTTGAGAGGAAAATTCAGGGCTGATGACTAAAACAACAGCCAGGTCTTTTAAATATATAGATCATACATAATCTGATGACATCCCATGATAGGCAATGATTTTAGGTTGCATGCTGATGACATTCTATTTAAGTCATATTTTTTCCTTATTGCTGAATTTATATATATAATGGTATTAAATTTTATAATTATGCATTTTTACATAAGGCCTTTCTAAGAGAACCTAACCTGTTTTTACAGTAAAACGAAAGTTCGAAGAAAACCATGGAAAGCTCCGAACGATTGGGCCAACAGCAGCGATTGGGTTCGAGCGCTGCAGTTTCCGCTTACCATTTATGGGATCAAAACCTCTCGGACAATGGTAGGGCTCGCACACCATTAAGTGTCTAAATGTGTGCGAAATATTGCATCTTTCAGCCAAAAATCCCAGCATCTCCAAAAGTAATCGTGCGATTTCGACAAAAATGTTTTGATGGTAGAGTATAAATTTGAAATAAGATCATATGTGGCAGTCAGTTTAAAAAAATTAAATGAATATGATTTCTGTTGCTCTAAAATCAAGAGATTTAAGCACGGAAACAATCTGTTTACCCGCCTTGAGCATAACATGTTTGAATATATCCTGAGCATAATTCAGTAAATATGGATTCCAAATTTCATCAAAATCGGTTGAGTAGTTTCCGAAGAAACAGGTCTAAAAGCTCACATTTCCCCGGTATAATTGCATCCAGTCTTATTAAAAATAAGGATAAAAAATAAAAACACGACGTCTACCAGAAAAATGTTTTCTTCTTTCTCATGTTTATGTTGAAATAAATATTTATAAAATATTTCTACTCAATCAAAATATTTAACCATAAATCACAACTTTTCAATTCTAAAATTTCAGAGAGAAATTATTTCGACACCAGATGATAAACGTTGAGTCATATCTGCCATTTCTTCCAGCCTTTTTCGGTGAAATAGTTGTTCTTTGGCGATGAATGAATATTTCGCTAGGATAATCGAACCCAATCGCGGACCTAATCATTCGGAATTTTCCTTAGTTGACTTCGAACCGTGTATTTTCTTGCGTAAATACGGGTTAGGTTCTTTTAGAAAGACCCCGTCCCCTACGGAGGGCACTCCTCCCTTAAGGGCTATGTCCCTCAAAATCGGTTGTGTAGTTTCCGAGGAAACAGGTCTTAAAGCTCGCATATCACCCAGAGAGTTGCACCCAGTCTTTTTAAAATATATAGGGGTATATGGATAAAAAATAAAAACATGAACTCGTACGAGAATAGTGTTTTCTTGTTTCTCATGTTTATGTTAAAATAAATATTTTCTAACATTTATAAAATATTTCTACTCAGTCAAAATATTTAATCATAAATAACAACCTTTCAGCTCCAAAATTTCACAGACGGTGGGAAAATATTACGGCAGCAGATGATATAAACATTGAGTCACATCTACGATTTCTTCGAACCTTTTTCGGGGAAATAGTTGTTTTTTGGCGATGAATAAATATTTCGCTTGGAGAAAGCGTGTTTGTAAGACTTGTCTATCCAGTTCTGACTCCTACATATGCAGGCCCGTAGCCAGGATTTCCTTTCGGGAGGGGCTCAATCTTGGATTTTTTTTCATCTGGCTACAGTAATGGGTATAATTTAAAGCGTATATAAAAATATACACAAGGCTTTACCTATGATGTAATCTTCCATAATATGCTTGTTGTCCATTCGAAAAATTGTTATTTTTTCGATTTCTATTACAATTTTTGGTTTCTAAAAGCACGTTCGGTACCTATTCGAAAACTGAAAGTGTATTTAGGGGGGAAAAAACCGCAAAATTTTTTTTAAAAAAGCACAAACTGACATTTTTTGCAATGAATCTCATGTATTTTTATGAGAATTTTTAAAAAAAAGTATTGAAATGCCAGCAAGTAATTTTAATGGATTTAAAATGCAGGATTAAAATTAGCATCTTGCATTGCGGGTGCGAGGTCTTAAAATGATTAATCTGTAGAGTGATGCCCCAACGAATGGATAGCATTGCAATGTTGCTCAGTCTCGTGTAGGTTTTGGCTTCGAACCCAATCTCTCCGGTCAGCCTAATCCTCTGGAGTTTGCCATATTTTTCTTCGAACCTGGTTTTTTTTTTATAGTTATGGGCTAGGTTCTTTTTCAACGATTCCTATGGAAGGCACCTCACCTCTCTTCGGCTCTATAGTCCTCGTGTAGATATCTGACCGTCATAAAACAACACCAACATTAGCTTCTCATCAGCCATATTATATTGCTTCGAGGCAAAAAATTAATTTTCTCATTGTTGAAAAACACCTTTCAGCGCTGGCTATTTTTACCGGGATAGTGTCATGACTGTCAGCAATGCATTACAGTACTCTAAAACTTTTAGGATCTTTGTATTTCTATAAACAGTGCGAATTCTTTCGCAAACATACTTCATATTCAACTTTCACTTATGACATTAACACTTTATGTTTGAACTATTAAGAGAGATTCTCTTATTTTCTTGCTTATTCCGGAAAACATATCCTTCTGTAGCAAAAAAAAACTAGCCTTAAAAGGAATGACTCCTGGAATGATGCTGATGTGGAAGATTTCCGGAACTAACGAATCCGGGTTGTCCACTCCTTCCATGAGTCGAATAGACCAATCAGGAAAGGGCTCCGTCTATGCATCGCCGTATGGGTTACCATAAAGAGAGGAAAGGTTACCATCGCCAACAATCGCCAAGTTTGTCGCCAACTTGGCGATATATCGCCAAATTTGGCGACCAAAATTAGTTGTCAAAAGTGACGCTAACTTGGCGATAACTGTAATATTTCGCCAAATTTTTAATTTCTTTACAATACCAGTCGTTTGATACATCATTTGAGAGGTTTGCAACTGCTTATTCATATAATGGATGTCTTGTGTGTTATCCCCCATTCTGCTCCCCAGGGGGGACACATTTTTAACTTCTTTACAACACCAGTCGTGTTACACAAGATTTGAAAGGTCTGCAACTGCTTATTCATATTATGCATGTCTTGTGTGTCACCCCTACACTCTGCTTTCCCCAGGGGGGGGGGTCACATTTTTAATTTCTTTACAACACCAGTTGTGTGGCACATCATTTGAAAGGTCTGCAACTGCTTATTCATATTATGGATGTGTTGTGTGTCATCCCCCACTCTGCCCCCGGGGGGCACATTTTTTATTTCTTTACAACACCAATTGTGTGACACATCATTTGAGAGGTCTGCAACTACTTATTCATATTATGGATATCTTGTGTGTAACCCCCCCCCCCATCTGCCCTCATAGGGGGCGCATTTTGTAATTTCTTTACAACACCAATTGTGTGACACATCATTTGAAAGGTCTGCAGCTGTTTATCCATTTTATGGATGTCTTGTGTGTCACACCCACTCTGCCCCCCAAGGGGCACATTTTTAATTTCTTTACAACACCAGTCGTGTGACATATCATTTGAGGGGTCTGCAGCTGCTTATTCATATTATGGATGTCTTTTGTGTCGCCTCCCACTCTGCCCCCAGGGGGGCACATTTTTAATTTCTTTACAACACCAGTCGTGTGACACATCATTTGAAAGGTCTGCAACTGCTTATTCATACCATGGGGTATTGGCGAGCGCAGCAAGCAGGGGTAGCAAATAATTTGGAATCGCGAAGTGATTACGCGGGGGGTTGGCGAGCATAGTGAGCAGGGGGGCGGGGCCCCCCTAGTACTGAAAAAAAATACTTGAAAATCGGGTAGAATGTTTTCATTTAAAATGAATTTGTCATTCAAATTTTGAAAAAGACTTTCTACACAGTTTTGTTTTTGTAGTCTTCTAAATTTTGGTCTTGGGATTTTTATTTCAATTTGAAGTTTTGATGTAGAATTAAATGTCTCAAAAGATTTCCATGCACATTTCATTTTCTCTATGTTTTGAAAAATAATTAAGACGTCTTTAGCATGAGTTACGGCCGAAATTGTGACACAAGATTTTTCATGAAGATGAGCTCACAAAGGCTTTGTCAAACAGAAAAGCTTGTCACAAACAAATAAGCGTGTGAAAAAAGCATTCTTTACTATTCCATGACTGCCAATAAAGGTCAATATTTGTTGAAGAAATATTTCATGTATTTTTCGAAATATTTTCTAAGTTAATAAAAATTTATTCCAACAACTTGACAAAATTTACCATATTTTCATGATTTTCTATAAATTTTGTGTTTCAAAGGCGGAAAAGTCATTTTGGGGCATATGATGGAACTGCTTGTTGAAGGGTCAAATTTACCTTAGGCTGATATCTAAAAAAATCATCAATTCATTAACTGTTCCAAGCGAGATTTGGATGGCAGGAATCAGCATGTGTTTTTGGAAAATGTATATTTTAAACAGTGGCTTACAAGTTGGAAGTATCTGATTTTGGGTCATTTTTGACGAATTGTAGATTGGATCCCATTACCATGTTCTACCGAATCTAGGAAAAAAAGTAACCGGAAAAAAAGTTATCGGAAAAAAAGTGACATAAACTACAAAAGCGGAAAAAAAGTGACACGGAAAAAAAGTGACGCGGAAAAAAAGTGACAAAGAATTGATTTTGGGGATTTATTATTGATTTTGGGGATTCATTGCTTAAGTATGAAAGGGGGATCGGGGAGGGGGCTCATAGTTTAGGTAAATGGGTTTTTTATGCTGAATTAACTGTTTTGGTTCAATTTTTGGATATACGTTCATCCTGAAAAGACGCTTGCCTGATTAGTTTTGGGAAGGTACGATTACTCCCCCCCCCCCCAATCCGTCCTCAATTAGATGAATGGGTTTTTATGCAGAATTGTCCCACGTGTGTCAAATTTGCATATAGGTTCTTTTCGATAAGGCTTATATATAGTATATAATGCCTGAAGAGATTTAGGAGTTCTAATGGTTAAGTATAAAGAGGGAACGGGGGATATCCTTTCTAAAATTAAATTAATAACTTTTTAAGCATAATTATCCGATTTGCTTAGAATTTTGGACATAGGTTCATTATGATAAGACGTATCTCTGATTAGTTATGGGGTTCTTCTGCTTATTATAAAGGGGGGGGTGAGCAATTATATCCCCCTTAAACTAGAAAAATAGGTTTTTATGCAGAATTATCCCATGTATTTCAAATTTTAAATATAGGTTCTTTCTGATAAGGTGAATCTCTGAATAGTTTTAAGGATTTATATCTAAGTATAGAAGGGGAATAGAATATAACCCATCTTAAATTAAATTACTTTTTTACGCAGACTTATCAGATTTGCTTCAAATTTTGGATTATAGAACCATTATGATAAGGCGTATCCCTGATTACAAATGGGGTTATTTTTCCAATTAAAAATTGGGGCGGGTGATTATCCCCCCCCCCCTTAAATTAGATAAATTGTTTTTTATGCTCACTTATCCGATATATTTCATATTTTTGATACATGTTCTTTCTCATAAAGTGAATCCCGGAATAATTTTAACGGTTTAATGGCTAAGTAAACACTGGGGGAACGGATGATACCCCCCCCCTTAAATTAATAAATGGCTTTTTACGCAGAATTATCTGATTTGATTCAAATTTTGATTGGGCGTTCATTATGATAAGGCGAAGTCCTGATTAATTGTGAATTATCTCCCGTTCATTGTTCTATACTTAGCCATTAAACCCTTAAAACTATTCAGGGATTCACTTTATCAGGAAGAACCTATATCCAAAATTTGAAATACGTTGAATAGTTGTGAAAAAAAAACAAAAAAAACCAATTTATTTTATTTAAAGAGTGGAGGATTAATCGCCCGCTTCCTCTATTTAATTATCAAAAGAACCCCATAATTAATCAGACTTTCGCCTTCTTATAATGAATATACATCCAAAATTTGAAGCAAATCGGATGATTCTGCGTAAAAAGCCATTTATTTAATTTAAGGGGGTTTATCCCCCGTTCCCACTCTATACATAGCCATTAAACCCATAAAACTATTCAGGAATTCACTTTATAAGAAAGATCCTATATCCAAAATTTTAAATACATCGGATAAGTGTGCATAATTTTTTAAAATCTAATTTAAGGTGGGTATAGTAATCACCCGCCCTCCTTTTTAATTACCAATAGAACCCCATAACTAATCAGAAATACGTCTTATCATAATGAACCCATGTCCAAAATTCGAAGCAAATCGGATAATTCAGCATAAAAAGCCATTTATTTAATTTAAGAGGGGTTTCCTCCATCCCCCCTTTATACTTAGCCATTAAATCCTTAAAACTATTCCGGAATTCACCTTACTAGAAAGAACCTATATTTAAAATTGAAATACATGGAATAATTCTGCATAAAAACATATTTATCTAGTTTGAGGGGGAGAACTGCTCGTCCCCCCCCCTTTATAATAAGCAGAAGAACCCATAACTAATCTAAGATACGTCTTATCATAATGAACTTATGTCCAAAATTTTAAGCAAATCGGATAATTATGCGTAAAAAGCCTTTAATTTAAGAAAGGTTATCCCCCATTCCCCCTCTATACTTAACCCTTAAACTCCTAGAATCTCTTCAGGCATTTTATACTATACATAAGCCTTATCGAAAAGATCCTATATGCAAATTTGACACACGTTGGATAATTCTGTGTAAAAACCCATTCATCTAATTGAGGATGGATGGGGGGGGAGGGTAATCGTACCTTCCCAAAACTAATCAGGCAACCGTCTTTTCAGGATGAACGTATATCCAAAAATTGAACCAAAACAGTTAATTCAGCATGAAAAACCCATTTACCTAAACTATGAGCCCCCCCCCCCGATCCCCCTTTCATATTTAACCAATGAATCCCCAAAATCAATAATAAATCCCCAAAATCAATTCCTTGTCACTTTTTTTCCGGTAACTTTTTTTCCTTGTCACTTTTTTTCCGCGTCACTTTTTTCCGTGTCACTTTTTTTCCGCTTTTATAGTTTATGTCACTTTTTTTCCGATAACTTTTTTTCCGGTCACTTTTTTTCCGTTTACCGTCCTACCATATTAGTCTCTCTATCGTACGCCTTGTGACGTGACGCGTTTAGACATATCATTACGAAGTACAACGATGTACTATTTCTTCTGTTATATTTTCCGCGGACAAATCATTTACTTGAATGAACATAAAGTAATTTCCCCAATTATTAGGGTTTATGCATTTTATAAATATTAGTCTACATATCTAACGCAAAGTGCAAACTATTCTGTGCTTGAAATGCCCATAGTTTTAACAGTATTCGACCTAAAACAGATCGGGTAATTTATTTTGATAATCATTTTTCAGTAACATCCCAGCATGTTTGAATGATTCTGAATGTCTGGGCTGAAGTAAGAAGTAGTATTTTTATAAGTGTTTATAACGTTTTAATTGCACATCTCCAGGCTTTTCAATAAAACTTTGAAGAGTTCTCAACCTAGCATCTTTTTTTTTTTTTTTTTTTTTTTTTTGTTCTCTAACGTTAGAGGACCAGTATATGATTAGCTCTTTGCAATATTTCTTGCTGTGCACAAAATAAGATTGCTAGGAAGTTAGAAGTTGCCTCCTAGAAAACTCTTTAGGAAGCGGAAAACCGTTAAAAAATCCCTACTCAGGAGTATCCATCACCGCAGTTGATAACTCTATAAAAGTTGAAGAAACTTTCCCACACAAACAAACTACTCTGTGCACATTCTCTTTCTATTAAAGATTCATATGCAAACAATTTAACTCAATTATTTTCAATGAAGAGCCACGAAATTCCGGCCACAATGGTACCTCTGAAAGTTTGTTGATACCCTATCGTCTTTCTTCGCACCATTTCTTCTCAAAATTTCCTATTATTAGATTTTTTTTTAAAAAAAAACCTTTTAAAAATCATTATTTTTAAAAGGTCTACATTACAATCTTACATTACAAGGATCTATTACTGTTTTGGTTGTTTTTCCAACAAAACATTTTAACACTGATCATTCTAAGTATTTATTATATTGTGATATAATGAGTATATAGGAAATTAAGAAAGATCATAACACGAAAATAAATATTTTAAATTTGACTTCTAAAGTTTAATTATATGTCCTACACGTATTAAACTTATTTTCTTCAAGTCAAATTAGATGATACGATGCATGCACTATGCATCGAATTTTACTGTGCATAAAGTAAAAATTCCGTTTTAAGAAGAACTGATATTTTTAGTGGTAGATACGAATAAAAAACAATATGTCTAAATGAGAGGTATAACGAGGAATTGCTACAACTTTAGCTGAATAAATCAATATATTTACAAACAAAAACATACGTAGTTATAATGAAATGAAAGAAAAAAACAAGAAAATTCTGACAGTTTTTACTATTATATTAGATCTAACTTTTTTTTCTTTACTTTCGGGAGGGGCTTCAGCCCCCTTAGCCCCCTCCCTGGCTACGTGCCTGTACATATGGTCAGAGGTAACACACACTTGACCGGAATGCGAAGCGATGAGAAAGAGAAAAGGTCAGAATTACGGATTACTGATGGCGATGACGTCAGAAAAAAACGATCGATTTTTGGAGGAAAATTTGTTTTCCTGTTATAAGGTTTATTTTTGTTTACTTTCTGTGATATGAATTTTAATTAAAAAAAACTTTTTTTTACACTTTTCAACAAAGTTGAAAACTGCTTTCTGTTTGTCTGTCCGCGCACTAATTCCCGTAATTACATTCGAATTTCCCTGAAATTTTTGGACGTTATTGGCGTTTATCCCGATACGAACCCTATTTCAAATGAAGTTTCTAGCATGATAAGTTTATTTACAGGGTTTGGTTTAGATTTGTTTATGTCGGTCAATTATCAACGCGTGGGACCATAGGCGTAGCCAGTAGGGCTGGGCGATATACTGTAATATCGTTATATATCGATATTTCTTTAAGACCGCGGTAACGATATTGAGATTTCAATCCTTCCGATACATTGTTTCAAACGGTATTTCATCCTACTTTCGGAAATACGGAGTTACGGAATTTCGAATCTACCTCTGTCGGCGCAAAAGTTGTTTACTTTTGCAAATGTTCGCGCTGTAATCGGCACTTGCTTGATACTTCCGGTTTTGGGCCGGTGTTGAGCACACACCGGAATATGGGCGAACAGTCTACTTTTTGCGCTGGTGTCGCGCATATACCGGAATATGGGCGAACCGTCTACTTTTTGCGCTGGTGTCGCGCACATACCGGAATATGGGCGAACAGTCTACTATAGACGCTTTCAGTCGTGACGTCAGTTATGACGTTTTGCTTGGATACTGACTCCAAACAAACGGTTGCTATGCTGTATTTTCTATTTCATTTGCATATTACAGCAACATTTTTCATCTATATATAACAGAGACATGTTTAATGCTTTATATGCAATGATACCATTTTCTACGATTTATATTTAATAAGAAATGAAGCATAGCAACCGTTTGTTTGGAGTCAGTATCCAAGGAAAATGGCATAACTGACGTCACACTGAAAGCGTCTATTCTGATGTACTGCTTTATTTATCGGAGTTCGTTCGAGAATCGAAGTTGAAACACTCGTTCGAGGATCTGGGCACTTCCGCTACAATCACTTGTTGACTCCATATCGGTGGCTGACTGTTGTTTTCCTGTGAGCTTGTGTACAGTTATTGCTGCCGGAATGCAGAATTGATTGCCATCTTTTCAAGAATATGAGCACAATTAATCGATATTTCTTGTATGTTTGTTTTTCATTTATCAATAATAATAATAATTTAATAATAATTATATTAAATCACATATTATTTTACATTTTTTATTAATAACATTAATAATTTACATGTATGGTAATTCTATTATGTCATTTATTTTAAGCAGAAATTTTACTTAAAGCGGAAGTTTTTTCTTTTTTCATTGTGATTCACCTTAGTTTTAGAGTTTATTGGATACTAGTATTTTTACCCGTTTTGCGTATGGGTTTTTGAAAAAATCCCCCCGCCCCCCCCCCCCCCCCACAAAAAAAAAAAAAAAAGAAAAGAAAAGAAAATCTTTTTTAAATTAGGAAGGAAAATACTTTTCATTTTGAAAGATCGCTAAAACTCTATGGATGGTGTCTTTCTGCTTAGCAAAACATATTACCCATCCACAGCAGATGACAATATGATTATTGTATAAACATTCAAATTTCGATTTCGCTGAGTTCGATAAACAAAAACAAACGATGGATAGTTTCTTACGTTTTCTTTGAGGTTCTTCTGTACTGGACACTTGTAAAAGATGCTCAAATTTTGTAATAACTTATTATATTTTAATAAAAATTTGTCACACAGCCTAATTTACTATTATTGCAAATTGCTGAAAATTTGAAAAAAATTGGTAAATTAACTTAGGAGTTATGAATTTTTTTCCCTTTTAATGGTAAAGAATAAAAGGTTTTGTTTTTCTTCCTCCCCCCCCCCCCTTTTCGTTTGTATGTGCCGTTGAATGTGTTTTTCGCGCACTTAAACAACTGAAACTAGTTGATACTTTCACAAAACCCTTTTTATAAGTTAAAAAAAAAAAAAAAAAAAAAAAAACAGTTTATCTCTTATAAAAGAATGAGGATAGTTTTGATTTTGAATATCATGGCTTCTTTTTATTTCAAGAGTTCACTAATGCAAAATCATCCGCTCAATGTCAATTTTTTTTTTTTTTTTTATACCTCGTTTGCATTTCCATATTTTTGTTTATTTATTTATTTATTTATTTTTTGTTTTTGCATTGCACATCTGAGGTTGATCTCTTTCAACAAAAGCCGTTTTTTAATATTTGTTTTCAAGTTTTTTTTTCTTTACTGGAATACTTTCATTTTTGAAACTGGTTTCGAAAGTAAAAGCATCCTAGAAAAAAAATCTGTAAACAAAATCGAAAAAGTAAAAGATCATTATAGAGATTAATTCAACATTATTAAAAGAAGAAAAAAAAAAAAAAAAAAAAAAAAAAAAACGGCAGTTAGCAAAACGTCCTGTTTTGGGACTTTGTACTCTATTAAAGAAATTTCGTGTTTTCTTAAAATTATTTGATTATTCTAATGCTTTCATTTGTATTCTGACTAATAATAGAATTATTTATTATAACAACGAAAAGAAGGTGTTCCTTACTGCCCAAAATTGCAGAAATGCAAATTTTTTTTGTATTGTAATAAAAAGATTCTAAGTTTATAGGTAATTAAAGTATTTTCTTTCAATATATCTAATGTCTATTTGTTGTCTTATATAAATTTTCTTGTTTCATTTTAATGATTTATAATGTTTAACTTTCTAAGAGTTTTCAATAACACATATTTTAGATCAGATTTGCAGGTAAAGGGTTTGCATATTTTGAATCAATACATAAAAATTAAAATTTATGTTCCTTGGAATATGTTAGGATATTGATATTTTTGTTTTTTCTTGATAATTAACATACACACACACACATATATATATATACTATTATGTGTTTGTAGTATTTTATACAGAGGGCAGTTACATTTATAACCCTATAATGGAGTGACATATGAATTGAAATATATCGATATATCGAAAATTATCGATATTTGGTCAGCGATACATCACGATATTAAAATTCTGATATCGCCCAGCCCTAGTAGCCAGCCTTTTGAACGGGGGGGGGGGGGGTGCCCAAATTTTTTAACCTGAACATGTTGGGTACAAACAATATCTTATGTAATAAAACCTAATAAAACGAAACCCCTTAAAAGCTATCAAGTTTCCGTTTTAGACAGGTTTTTATTCGCTGAAGATATAATTGTATGGTACTTTTTTTAAAACGGACCTAAACGCAATTTTTCATTGCGCGAAGAAGGATGAGAAGTTGCTCAAAAATAAATCTAATGGATAAGAAAAAGATATATAGACACAGATAAAACATGTAGATATAAAACAAAGATATTCGTAAACATAAATCTGTAAGTATCACAAATTTTCATTTCAAACAGCAATGAAATACTACAATAAATAAACACGGCTTTATTTCTCCCGTCAGTCATTTTGATCAAAGTAGCAACAGAGTAACTTGTAAAGGGAATAAGTACACAATTTAAAGTGGTTGATTGATTGATTGATTTTTGACGTCCGATTATCTGCGCTAGGGATATAGGACCAGGGGGAATGCCCTTCGTGGGGGTCTTTCTAAGGGAACCTAACCCGTATTTACGCAAGGTTCGAAGAAAACCACGAAAACTCCGAACGGTTAGGCCGACAGCCGCGATTGGGTTCGAACCCAGCACCTGCCGTCTACCAGTTGAGAGGTCCGAACCTCTCGGCCACTGGTGGGGCCAATTTAAAGTGGAAAAGCGTTCTTTCAATCTTTCTACACATGAATAAATAAAATTTTCCAATTAAAAAAAAAGAGCCCGTCTTTTCTCTATAACATGTTCTTTTTAAAAATGTCAAAATATGACCGCAAAAAACCAAATTTAACCAACCAACAGACCATTCCCCATTAGAGATAAGTTCGGGCTCGTTTTGTGGGGCCCGGGTCCGCCCGAGATCGGCTGTTTTAAATCCGAGCCCGAAAGATTTTTTGTTACCAGACCTCGAGCCCGATATCAAAAATATACAAAACAAAATTATATGGTATTAAAAATTTATTATTATGTTAATTATTTATTTTTGTTTATTATTATTGTATTATAAATTTATTATTATAGTATTAAAAATTTCTTACACAGATAAAATTGTTAAATGAAAATTTAAATACTATCTTATCAAAATCCGAATCAAATAAAAATACAGTTGACTCTTAAAATTAATCTCAATTTTTTCCCTAATTTAAAAAGTAAATTTTATGTACATGTTTGTGACTTAATGAATAAATGCATGAAATTTGCAGAAATTACTATTTGTAATCTGGCGAATCGAACAACGTTTTACAACTTTCTGCAAAAAATGTACATCTTTAATTATAACCTATTCCTTTCTCATAACAATTTTCCGTTATTAATAGGTGCCTGAAAATCAACGTAAATTAAAAAAAAGACTTTATTATCTTAAAGGTCCGATGATTTTATAGGAAAAGATGAAACACTGAACAATTGCTTTATATCAGATTAACATAATAATTATTTTTACTTACGCAGGAAAGTTGACTTCGAAAATGTACATCGTCCTCAGCATGAACAAACTTCGTGTTGACAAATGGATAGAACAACCACTAATTTTCATATGAAAAACGACTATGACTCGTGCACAATAGAAGATTAAACAATTTGCAAACCTCCAGCTAATTTTCGTCTATTAATAACAGAAGAAAGTACTATCTTCACGTTATGTAACTAAATAATAAATAAATAAATAAACGATCCTATTAAAAAATATATGCTAATGAAAAGCCAACAAAAAGCAAATTCATATCTATGTTTATTTTGATTGGCGCCATTCAGTAGGTCATCGTCGGAAATTATGTAGACATAAATCTGTAATTATAACAAATTTTCATTTGAAATAGCAAGGAAATGCTAAAATAAATAAACACTACTTCAGTTCCCCGTCATTTTGATCTAAATGACTTATTTGAAAAGGAATAAGTACAAAATTTTAAATGGAAATTTTTTTTCAATCTTTTTTACGCATAAATAAATATAATTTTTAGGTTTCAGAAAAAATGAGCCCGAGCCCGAAGATTAGAATAAAAATTGAGCCCGAGACCGTATCAAGCCCGGGCTGAGCCCATCTTATCTCAATTCCCCATATTAATGTGAATTTTGTGTATCATTATTTCTGATTTTCAAAGGAAGCAGATTTGTGAGACCCCTCCGTTCTCCAGGTTAATCACACGGTGGAATTATCATTTCACATCTGTATTTCCTTTCTTTTTCTTTTTCTTTTTCTTTTTTTTTTTTTTTTTTTTTTTCCTATCTAGATTTTAGATTACAAAAGCAAAGATATAAATAGTTTCTATCCTTGTCGAGAATTTGCGCTAATTTCTTAAAGAATTGCAAAAACATGCATGAGAAAAAACGGTGTTAAAAAATCTTCCATAAACAAAAGACATTAAATTGGGATTAAAAAAAAACAACTTTTTGACTTACTGTGACTAATACAGATTCTAGTAAATGTTCTAATTTTAAAAAAGATAAACAAAATAAATAAATAAATAAATAAATAAAAAGAATGTGGGTCTTTTATTACATTTCAAAACATAGACTGTTAGTTTTGAGTAACTAATTGAACTAACTTGGCTTTCAATTTTTTTCTTTTTTCTTTTATAAATTTCGATTTTTAGGTGCGTTCGTAATTATGTAAATACGTAGCACCTATTGTTGTCGCTCAGTCCGCATATAACAACGCAAAAACTACCCAACCGAATCGTTTGAAATTTAAAATACATAATTATTACATAAATTTGTCGAGTCATTTCAAATTTTATGAAAATCGGATGGATAGATCAATTACAGGGACAATCAAAAGGATTCCGTTACATTACGGTCAATGGTGAAAAAAAGCTTAAATGCATTGTAATCGTTTGAAATTTCAAATACATAATTATTAAATAATTTTGTCGAGTCATTTCAAATTTTATGAAAATCGGATGCATAGATCAATTACAGGAACAATCAAAAGTATTCCGTTACATTACGGTCAATGGGGGAAAGGTTTCAAATGCATTTTAATGGTGTTACACTCATTCGAACATAATAGAATCTACATGAATCTATGAAGTATATACTAAAATATACATCTTGTACAATCTGTGATGCAAAGAATATTTATTATTAAATTACAGGGCCACGCAAATGTATTTCACTACATAATCCTATACGGGGAAACATTGTTTGGGGCGTGTTTTAATTATATTAAACTACTTCACATTTTATGAATAAGATATACGTTGCTGAGGTGTTGTAAAAATTACTTCCTGCATGTTTACAGGAACACAAAAAGGATTTCGTCCACAATACTATAACCGAAGTACCCTCTACTATATCAGCAAGATCTGAATGTATTTAAAACTTCGATATCGTAGGAACGCACCTCATTTGCTCTACGCTTCACGTGCAATTTCCAACTTGTTTAAAATAATCAAGCTTGGGTCTGCGCGAGCTGGGGGGTGCCCGGGCCCCCAGGGCACCCCCCTGGATACGCGCATGGGGACATAGTCTCTAAGGAGGAGGGTGCCATCCGCGGAGGTCTTTCTTGGGGAACCTAACCTGTATTTAACCTTCTCACTGCCGCGACAGGATATATCCGTTCACTGGAGGTTTCACTGCTGTTGAAGGTTTATTTAAATTAATATAATTTTCCAAATATAATCCAGTTTTAAGAAATTAAGTTATGATTGATATTTTCAATGCTTATAAGCATATACGTAACAAGAAAATTATACCATGATAGAAAATCCTTCTTTTATTAACATTTAAAATAAATTGCGGAGAAAAAACATTACAATTTTGCCCCTTTACTCGGCGGTCAGGGAGTTAAGCAAGTTTACCCAAGTTTCGAAGAAAATGGCGAAAAACTCCGAAGGGTTAAGGCGACGGCCGCGATTGGGTTTCAATCCAGCAACTGTTGTTTATCAGTTTCGAAGTAAGAACCTTCAGCCACTGGTGAGGCTTTATTTACAGTAAAGATGTGAAATATAGTTAATTTTGATTAACAGGTTTGAGGTTTCCCTGTTACATTCTTGCACAGATAACAGGTTCCAACAACCTGTTATTTTTGTAACATATAACTAATCTCTGCGCAAGATGTCAACGGATGTTTTAATTAGAAGGAATTTATTCAAAATGCTTGAAATACTTTTCGGATGCAAGGATAGAAGCAGTTTTTCTTTGAAATGAATTTATACCATTAAATTAATTTCTGCAGGACAAAAACCTAATTATGACAGTATAAATTTCATGCATTTTCAGCGCTATTTTATTTTTATTTTTATTTTTATTTTTTTCACTAAAATCACATTTTTCATTTACTGTGATTAAAACATTGAAATTTCATAAAATTGAAAATATCAGAACTCAGTAAGTTTTGGTCATATAAGAATCAATTTTTACTATTTACTTGTTAGAATACGAAGGAACATTTTATGATAGAACCCATACATTGTATAAAATTCGGAATTTCTTAATCATTTAAAAATTCCTTATAATATAAACCGATTTTTATCGAACGAGAAAAAAAAAGGTAAGAGATTTTTGTAACCGGAACCACACCTCTAAAACTAATGGTTATTAGCTATCAGTCCAAGAGCCACCCGCACAAAACCCTAAGTCATCGAGTACAAAAAAAATTAATTTATTTTATGGAAGAGTAGTCATAGGGGAATCTAATGATCCATGTCTGCCGAAAGCGAAGTGGCGCATAAGCCAAAAATTGATACCACTAGTGGTTGACTCGTAGATTTAGCATTGTGTTTTTCTACACCCAGTTTTCATGTTTTCATACTTTTGATTGTGCAGCAAACACAATGCTAAGTCTACGAGTCAACCACTAGTGGTATCAATTTTTGGCTTATGCACCACTTCGTTTCCGGCAGACATGGATCATTAGATTCCCCTATGACTACTCTTCCATAAAATAAATTAATTTTTCTTGTGCTCGATGACTTAGGATTTTGTGCGGTCGGCTCTTGGACTATATGGGTAAACAATAATAATAATAGACACAGCTTTAAAAGATCGATCGTTAAAAATAAAAAAAAAAAAAAAAAAAAAAAAAATTGTATTTAGGTTTTATTGTAACCATATCTATTGATACATATTTCAAATGAATGGAAAATATTATTTATACACTTTTAATCAAATTTAATTCATTCAAACAAATTTCTTACACACAAATATTTGTTTTTCAAATTAATTACAATTGTATTAAAACAATTGACCGGGAGGTGGCAGCAAAGACAATCACCTCATCAAGTTCACGGATGAAATTCTAGAATTAGTTAATCGCATTTCGCATATAAAAACGCAATCTGTCTGCCCTGAAATTCCGATTTAAAAGGTTGATTCGTAGGCTTACCATTGTCTTTTCCTGCTCACAGTCCTTCATGTTTTCATACCTTTGGTTGCAGAAAAACATAATGGTAAATTTACGAATGAATCACTAAAATGGGTTTCAGTATTTTCCTCCAAGATATGACTTGGCAGGCCGATTGCATTTTAATATGCGAATCGAGATTTAACTAATCCTAGAACTACTGTGATTTTGTTAGACAATTGCTTCTTTTGTACCAAAATCCGCCGCCAGATGGCAGCACCAGACATTCTTCTGTTTTCACTGGAACAGAACTTTAGAACAATTAGTTGAAGTAGTGACTTAGCTGGCTGTAGGCAGCAAAATGCTGTCAGGGATTAAAAATTCATTAATATACAATTTTATTCCAAAGGAACAATAAATATTTATCAAGAACTGCTTCAAACTGAAGCTAATATACGTTTAAAAGTTATTTTTCTTTATATTTTGTGTTTCTGTAAATAGTATGAAGATTGTGCATTTGTTCTTTTGTGTTCTAAAGTGTTCTAAGTATTATGTTCATCATTATTCTACATTATTTTTCTTCAAATAAAAAGTGTGTCAACAAAAGATAAAGCTTTTAACTCTTTTTTTTATTATTGAGGAACTTACTTATTCACGCCTTATGGAATAACATTCCAACATTCTTGATTATGAGATTGACATGTCTCAAAAACTTAAATATAATAATATCAAAACAGAAAATATAATATGTAAATTCAAAAGAAATAATTATTTTCTGAATATTGTATTTTTTACAAGTGAATGATAGAAAAGAAAATTCAAAGAATTGTTCTTGTTTTGAAACCAAAACTATTAAACTATTATGTGTTGACATGAAAAGAAATTCTTTTGCTTGTTTCTTATTGAATTTTATTATTTATTAATTGGAAATACAAATTTATGTTTTTAAACAAAGAATTTTGAATATTTAAAAAAATTTCTGAAACCAGAAGTAACTTTAAAAATTATTCTCAAAAATTCTATTATGTTCTTATTTCATCATTAGTATTATATTTGAGTTTATAATATTTTATTGTTGTAAATTGATAAGATAAACACCTTTATTTTTCTGTAAAATAAGCAAATATAACACAATGTCTAGTCTTAAAGAATCTCATTAAAATAATAAGTTAACTGATGATAATTATTCTGTTTGGAAGTTCAAAATTGAACAATTGTTAATCAAAGAAGGTTTATACGATGATGTAAAAAAGAAAATGATGACAATTGGGTGAAAAATGATAGAAATGCTAGAGCATTAATTTGTTTAAATATCTCAGATTCTCAAATTGTTCATGTTAGACATGCTAAAAGTGCTAAAGAAACATATGATCAATTGAAATCTGTTCATGAAAGGGTAAATCTTACAAATAAACTTTATCTTCTTAGGAAATTGTATTCCATTAAATATAATGAAAGTATTAAAATGCAGGAACATATAAATTCTGTTTTAGAATTGGCAGAAAAATTAAGAAGTATAGATGATAATTTAATAACTATTTTGCTTTGTTCTTTGCCAAATTCTTTTAGTACCTTTATAACTGCTATTGAAAGCAAATATGACACAGATTTATCATTAAAATATGTTCAAAACAAATTAATTGATGAATACTTTAGAAGAGTCGAAACTAAACAAATTTCATCAAAATTTGAATCTATTGCTTTAAAGGGTAATAGGGATAAACCAAAACATTTGAATAAACAAAAATTTTGTTCTCATTGTGAAGGAACCAAACACAACCGTGAAGATTGTTTTCACTTAAAGAGTAATAACAATAAGAAAACAAAATCAAATTTTACTCAAGATAGATCACGTCAACAGTTTAAAAAACAAAACAATTTCTCTGCTTCTGCTAGTCAAAATGAAAATCTATCAAATTCTCAAAACTATAATGAATCAATCAAAGAATCAAATTCTTCAGGTTTTGTTATGAAATCTCAACGAAATGGAAATCAAAACAAAAAATTAACATTTTTTATTGATTCAGGTACTTTTGTTCATTTAGCTAATTCTTTAGAATTGTTCTCAGAATTAAAGAATTCAAGTAAAGATACAATTACAATTGCAAATGGAACTAAATTAACTAAAAAAGGAAAGGGTAAATGTACTTTTAATATTGAAACAGTTAATGGTCAAACAAATAAAGTTACATTAGATCATGTGCTTTATGTTCCCGAGTTAGACAGTAATTTATTGTCTGTACAGTCTTGCACTGAGAAAGGTTTTGTTGTAACATTTAAAGATGACATGTGTTTAATTAAAAAGGGTAACATATTAGTTGCAGATGCAAAAGCTGATGAGGGGTTATACAGATTAAAAATAATACCCACAAATAAAAAAGTATACAGCGCTTCAGAAATATTACCTGTATGTTCTAATGTCAATTGCATTCTAAAATGGCACCAAAGGCTGGATCATAGAAATTTGGAACCCATCAAGAAAATTCAAAAGGATGATTTAGCTTTCGGTATTGCTGTGAATAATTGTTCTCATAATACTGAATGTTCAAGTTGTATATAAGCTAAGCTAACAGAAAAATCATTTCCAAAAGAAACGCAATACAGAAGTAGAAAACCACTTGATCTGATATACAGCGACGTTTGCGGTCCTGCTGAAACAAATAGTATGGGATCAAAAAGATATTTCGTTACATTTATTGATGATTATTCTCGTTATACACAGGTATATTTTATTTCCTGTACAGATGAAGTATTTGATAAATTAAAATAATTTGTTGCATCAACAACAAACAAATTTAGATTGAAGATAAAATCTTTGCGTACTGACAATAGAGCAGAATATTGCATTGAATATGTTAGTGACTACCTAAAGAACGTAGGAATACATCATGAAACAACAATGCCATATTCGCCGTCTCAAAATGGAGTCGAGGAAAGAAAGAATCGCTCACTAAGAATGCTCACTTGAAATGTGTAAATCCATGCTTATAAATGCTAAATTACCAAAAACATTCTGGGCAGAAGCCGTAGCTACAGCAGCTTACTTGCAAAATCGATTACCCACAAAATCAACTGAAAAGACTCCATATGAACTGTGGAATGGGCATAAGCCAAATTTCAGTCACCTTAAAGTATTTGGATGCAAAGCATATGTGTATGTTCATAAACAGAGGAGGCAAAAATTTGATGAAAAAGCCACTGAAGGTATTTTTGTTGGTTACGATTTAAGAAGCAAGGGATATCGAATTTATACAGGCGGAAGAAAAATTGTCATAAGCAGAACAGTAAAGTTTTTGAAAATATGAACGGTGAACATTTTTTCCCAGAAAATGTTGAAGAGCGAACTTCTGATTTAATCCATTTCAATTTTTCAGAAGAAAATCTTGAAAATGATTGTGAATCTATTCCAATAGAAAATACTGCAGAAGAAATAGAAACTGATGAAAAATCTGCAGACAGCCCAACAACAGAAGAAAGTGAAGCTAATTCACCGAGAAGAATTTCTAGCAGAAAGACAAAAGGAATTCCACCAGAAAGATTTTCTTACAAAACTGAAGACAGTTATTCCAAGAATCGAGATCCTGAAACTTTTAAAGATGTTCTAAAATTATCTGTAAAAGATCAACAGAAATGGTTACAAGCTATGAAAGAAGAATTTAAGTCTTTAAAGGAAAATGAAGTATTTGAGCTTGTTACCTTACCAAAAGGTAAGCGCGCAATTGGCTTTAAATGGGTTTATAAAACAAAATGTTATGAAAATGGAAAAGAAATAAAATGCAAAGCACGATTAGTTGCCAAAGGTTTCACTCAAAAACCAGGGACTGATTATGATGAAACCTTCTCTCCTGTCGTCAAACATACAACTATTAGAGCTTTTCTGACTTGTGCAGCTTATCGTAAAGCCAAAGTATTCCAAGTAGATGTTAAAACAGCCTTTCTACATGGTAAATTAGATAATGAAGAATTATACATGCTTCAACCAGTAGGCTTTCTAGATGAAGAAAATAAAGATAAAGTCTATAAATTAAAAAAGGCCATGTATGGTCTCAAGCAAGCCGCCAAGTGCTGGAATGAAGAAATAGAAAATACTCTAAAGGCATACGGATTTAAACAAAGTGAAGCAGATCCAAGCAGATCCATCCTATAACATCATTAGGAGAAGCAAAATACTTCTTAGGTATAGAAATTCACAGAAAAGAAGATGGAAGTTATCTGTGGTCACAAACAAATAAAATAAAACAATTAGTTAAAGATTTTCAGCTTGAAGAAGCCAAACCAACTTATACCCCAATGGAAACAAATTATTATAGTTTAGACAAAGAAGAAAATCTTTTATCATCAAATGATAACTATAGGCAAGCTATCGGAAGTCTTTTATATCTTTCTTCATGCAAAAGACCAGACATCACAGCTGCTACGCATATACAAAGTCAAAGATGCAATAATCCAAGACAAAAGGACTAGAATGCTGTAAAGAGGGGCCTAAAAACCACAAAAGATCTTGCACTTCATATTTCTTCAGAAGATTATCCTAATATAGTTGCATACTCAGATGCTGACTGGGGTCAAGATATTACAGATAGAAAATCTACCTCAGGGAATGTAATCTTCTTAGGCAATAGTTGCATTTCTTGGTTCTCGAGAAAACAAACATGTGTGACATTATCGTCAGCCGAGTCTGAATATGTAGCACTGTCACAAGGAACTCAAGAAGTGTTGTGGATTTTAAAACTATGTGA
Source organism: Maratus speculifer (assembly GCA_964019185.1). Classification (NCBI taxonomy): domain Eukaryota; kingdom Metazoa; phylum Arthropoda; class Arachnida; order Araneae; family Salticidae; genus Maratus; species Maratus speculifer. Next base: position 310,857,662 of record OZ025289.1, read on the forward strand.
AGATCTCAAATTACATCAACATTATCCAATTAAAATTTTTGAAGATAATCAATCAACAATTAAATTGGTTGAAAGTGAAAAGTTCAAGTCGCGAACTAAACACATCGATACAAAGTATCATTACATACGAGATTTGAAAATGAAAAATGTCATAGATGTGAAATATTTGTCAACAAATGAAATGATAGCAGACATAATGACAAAGCCATTGCCAAAGGCCAAATTTGAACATTGCAGAAACCTTATCCATCTGGTGTCAGATTCTATCACAAAACGGAAGAGATATTGACAAATGCTTCTTTTGTACCAAAATCTGCCGCCAGATGGCAGCACCAGACATTCTTCTATTTTCCCTGAAACAGAACTTTAGAACAATAAGTTGAAATAGTGACTTAGCTGGCTGTAGGCAGCAAAATGCTGACAGGTAATAAAATCCATTAATATACAATTTTATTCCAAAGGAATAAAAACTATTTATCCAGAACTGCTTCAAATTGAAGCTAATATACGTTTAAAAGTTATTTTTCTTTATATTTTGTGTTTCTGTAAATAGTATAAAGATTGTGCATCTGTTCTTTTGTTTTTTAAAGTGTTCTAAAAATTATGTTCATCATTATTCTACATTATTTTTCTTCAAATAATAAGTGTGTCAACAAAAGATAAAGCTTTTAACTCTTTTTTATTATTGAGGAACTTACTTATTCACGCCTTATGGAATAACATTCCAACAGATTTCAAAAGTTTTAAGAGAGTTTTATTTTAAAATAAATTTGAGCCTAATACGTAATAAGGCGTGTGATAAAGGTACTGGGTAAACTACAGGGCTGAACGAAAGTAATACAAGTATGTTTTCATCTATTAGTAAAAATTGGTGAAAGAAAAATTTCAACCTGCAAGGCTAAACAAAATTGCAAATTATATAGTATGTATATCAATCGATAGATCAAATATTGGGCACTTCAAAAGTATTAGAATACATATTTGGCTATAGGCAGTAACCTTATTTCTCTAAATAGCGAAGTTTTGTTAAAGATTTCAGGAAGTGTTGGAAAGTGTTTCATAATCTATGCTTAACGCATGATTTTTTTTACTTGTTTTAAATCTTCACTGGAAAAATGCTATTAGGAAGCACAGTGATTCAAAAGTTTGACTTTTGACTAAAAAGTGATTGTGATTCATATATGTCCATTTGTTTGTAATTTAACCTTTCCACTGTCGCGACCGGATATAACCATTCACTAGGCTACAGGATTCCCTGCAGCAGTAAGAAATATTTTGTTAACATTTGATTTTAAAAATATTACCAAAATAAAGTATTCCTATTTGTTTAAAGATTTTCTTTTTAATAGTCGAAATTACTTTTGATGCAGTTTACATTGACTCTCACATAACATCACTATTGATATTATGTTTAAAAACACGTTAAGCATGATTAAATGTCATAGATTCAGAATAAAGAAAACGATGCGACGACCGGGAGTCCAATCCGGGTCAGCTGTTTGGGAAACAGCTATGATGGCCTATACAAAACCGACGCATGCATTACAAAAGAATTATTTTGTTAAGATTTGATTTTAAAAATATTACCAAAATAAAGTATTTCTATTTGATAAAAGATTTTCTTTTTAATAGTCGAAATTACATTTGATGCAGTTTACATAGATACTCACATAACATCACTATTGATATTATGTTAAAAAACACGTTAAGCTAGTCTTAAATGTCACAAATTCACAATAAAGAAAATGTTCCGTCGACCGGGAGTGGAACCCGGTCACAGCTGTTTGGGGAACAGCTATGATGACCGTTACATCCCCGACACATGCTTTAGAAAAGAATTATTTTGTTAAGATTTGATTTTAAAAATATTACAAAAACAAAATATTCCTATTTGTTTAAAGATTTTATTTCAATAGTCGAAATTACTTTTGATGCAGTTAACATTGATACTCCCATAACATAACTATTATGTTAAAAAACGTGTTAAGTATGTCTTAAATGTCACAGATTCACAATAAAGAAAATATTGCGCCGACCGGGAGTCGAACCCAGGTCAGCTGTTTAGGAAACTGCTATGATGACCGTTAACTCCACCGACGCATGTGTTACAAAAGAATTATTTTGTTAAGATTTGATTTTAAAATTATTACAAAAATAAAATATTCCTATTTGTTAAAAGATTTTTTTTTTAACAGTCGAAATTACTTTTGATGCAGTTAACATTGATACTCACGTAACTTCACCATTGATATTCAGTTAAAAAACACGTTTAGCATGTCTTAAATATCACAGATTCACAATAAAGATTGGTTGATTTTTGTCGTCCGATTATCTACGCTAATGGGATATAGGACCAGGGGGAGTGCCCTCCGTGGGGGTCTTTCTAAGGGAACCTAACACGTATTTACGCAAGGTTCGAAGAAAACCACGGAAAACTCCGAACGGTTAGGCCGACAGCCGCGATTGGGTTCGAAGCCAGCACCTGCCGTCTACCAGTTGAGAGGTCCGAACCTCTCGGCCACTGGTGAGGCGATTCACAATAAAGAAAATGTTGCGTCGACCGAGAGTCGAACCCGGGTCAACCGTTTGTGAAACAGCTATAATGGCAGTTACACCACCGACGCATGCTTTAGAAAAGAATTATTTTGTTAAGATTTGATTTTAAAAATATTACGAAAATAAAATATTCCTATTTGTTTAAAGATTTTATTTTAATAGTCGAAATTACATTTGATGCAGTTTACATTGACTCTCACATAAAATCACTATTGATATTATGTTTAAAAAACACGTTTAGCATGTCTTAACTGTCGCAGATTCACAATAAAGAAAACGATGCGTCGACCGGGAGTCGAATCCGGGTCAGCTGTTTGGGACAGCTATGATTTCCGTTACACCACCGACGCATTTGTTACAAGAGAATTATTTTGTAAAGATTTGATTTTAAAAATATTACCAAAATAAAATATTCTTATTTGTTTAAAGATTTTCTTTTTAATAGTCGAAATTACTTTTGATGCAGTTTACATTGATACTCACATAACATAACTATTATGTTAAAAAACGTGTTAAGCATGTCATAAATGTCACAGATTCAAAATAAAGAAAATATTGCGTCGCCCGGGAGTCGAACCCGGGTCAGCTGTTTGGGAAACTGCTATGATGACCGTTAACTCCACCGACGCACGTGTTACAAAAGAACTATTTTGTTAAGATTTGATTTTAAAATTATTACAAAAATAAAATGTTCCTATTTGTTAAAAGATTTTCTTTTTAATAGTCGAAATTACTTTTGATACAGTTAACATTGATACTCACATAACTTCACCATTGATATTATGTTGAAAAACACGTTAACATGTCTTAAAAGTCACTGATTCACAATAAAGAAAACCAATTAAGTGTCGATGTTGCGTCGACCGGGAGTCGGACCTGGTTCAGCTGTGAAAAACTATGATGGCCGTTACACCACCGACGCATGTGTCTGAAAAGAATTATTTTGTTAAGATATG